>CM064508.1:6037404-6729710 GCA_032716605.1 Paralithodes platypus | reverse complement strand
GCATCAATGGGAAAGGTTGGGGCATTATGCCCCTTTCCGCACTGCATGCTCCTCTTGTGGTTTGTTGTTTAGACAAGGTATCATTTTGGCTAACTCTAACGTTGTAACTCGTTCTAGCTTGTCCTATATATTACTTGTGTTTAATAATGGGGCACCAGGTTTGAATGCAGTATTCCAGAAAGACTGGCGGACTAAGGAAAATTGAAAAGTTAGGATACACAATTCTTTTGGAATATATGCTTCCAGAAACTCAATGGACTGCCTATAAAGTCAATTATTTTTGTTTGCTTTTCTTAACAATTTCTGAACTTTGTTGACTCTGGCTTTAGGTTAACTCAATATTTATACTCCCATACCGCTTTCTTTGTCTACACTCTTAAGCTGAGTGCCATTCATTGAATATTTTGCTTTCCTCATTTCGGTATCCGATATGTAGTATTTACATTTATGCCGCATTGAAACTCATTTGCTAATTTGGGGACCCAACATGACAACTTATCTAGATTGTGTTGCATACCGTCACACTTATTCTTTTGAGAGTACGCTATTTGCAATTTTTTATAACGTCAAGCAAAACTTTAGATATGTACAGGTTGATACCCCTCATCTACGTCGTTCATGGGTAAATTAAGAAAAGATAATTTGGTCCAGTACCGATCCCTGGGATGTGTGTGATCCTATCTGGACTAATGCATTAGGTTTGATCCTCCACCCCCAGCCCCCTTGTTTTTGGTATACACTGAACACACTAATTGTGTTATCTATTAAGATCATTAGCTGCTCTAACGGTCCTACCAATTATCTTCACAAAAATGTGTAAGTCCATAAAAGCCCAGGGTGACGATTCGGGATACCTATACGTCTAGCCCGACAGGAAGCATTCTTAATGAGTTACGCAATATATCATATATATTCGGTCTATCTCTGAGTATTCATCGCTGGTGTTATTTAGCTATATTGTACATTTGTACAAGTAATGAAACAAGCAGTTTATATTTTGTATGCTATTCAAATAATCGTTAATTATATATTTGTAACCATTATGCGTATAATATATTGAATTAACCAAATATGTTTGGAATATATTTGAATAAGTATGAAAGAGTAAGTCGTCAACTATATGACTATCACTTTTGAAACCCCAGGGACCCACATGTAAATAAGTACCATTAGGAAGGACATTCATACTATAACAAGGAATCTACTACCCACCACCGAATCAAAGCTCAAGTTTGCTAATACAAAAACACCAGTTGGTAGTTTACAGTGTGGAGGGCCCGACAATATCTGATAAAAATCCCATATCGGGACAAATATATAATACAAACACCACTTTGGTATTTTTGGAACCAATTCTATCGGCCTGGACCCCACCGCCGTGTTACAACACCATCCATATATTATTTACAAAAAACTATATTCAACTGGATCCACGATCACTTTGGGTCTGAACTGCAGAAATATATCAAAAGTGTAGGGAGGGAGTTGTGGTTTACATGTCACGCCAGACTGCCTGTACCAGCTCTCTTTCACACAAGATCGGGAGTGTGGTTCTACAGCCAGCACCAGATTCCTTCCCCGATTCTTCTCACACAAGGGGAGTGAGTGTGGTGTACAGTCACGACCAGATCCCTTCCCAGCTCTCTCTGACAAACCAACAAGAGGAAGGGAGGTGTGGTTTCACAGCCTGACACAGTATCCCATCCCAGCTTCTCTTCATACCACAAAAGAGGAGGGAGTGTTTAATTGTTACCAGCCAGACCAGTGACCCTTCGCAGCTCTGACACAAGGGGAGGGAATGTGTTTTACAGCCAGACCAGATCCCATTCCCAGCTCTCTCACACAAGGGGAGGGCGTGTGGTTTACAGCCAAACCATATCCCTTCCTAGCTCTCTGACACACACAAGACGAGAGAGTGGGGTTACAGCCAGACCAGATCCCTTCCCAGCTCTCTGGGTGTGGGCATGCCACTGGACTGGGAATCCAACGGTCCCGGGTTCTAATCCCGATTTATCAATGTGAAGAAATTATTGGGATGGAATTTGTGCTGTACATAGTATCAGTGCATTACCGCAAAGCCCACCGAAACGGCAAAAAAATAACGTTATTGTTCCTTGATTAAATAGCATTGTATGAATACTCCCATATTCAAAATATGCTACAGGGGGGGCAATGGCTAGTGAGTTCATTGCTCAATAGGTGGCGTTCAGAGAGTAAGGATCCGAGTCTACTGTAGGTGGTGATACAGTGAAACACTGGAGCGAAGCAGCTTCAGAGATGTGGCTGCATCGAACCGTTGGTGGGTAACCATGCATATTACAAAGGCAAAATATCAAGGGCTGGTTGTATCCCAAAGTCTTCACATGTCTCACTCCCAAGACTGGAACGAGACCTCACAGGCTTCACCGTTCAATGTGTAGTTGAATGTACTGTTGGTCAAAGTTCCAGCTGACCCACCCTCACTCTGGGGCTCGCATAATTAGTTGGCAATCAGTGGATATAATAACTTGACTATTAAAGCAAATCTACGAACTTTGGATGAATGTTCGGGATCATACATAGCGCTGTTTGCATTTTTATTTGAGATAGCTTACTTTCCCTTGCAGTCGTATATGTTCTAACAATAATATAGCCGAAATCAGATCTACCAATCCCAATTTTTGTATGACACACCTCCTTCCTACACCGGTATGGCTAATTTAGATAAAGTGGACTGTATATTATTAATTTGGAAGAAGCATTAACCATATAGAATAATTACCCGTTAGATGAACTCAGCTGGTGATTGGAGGATGGCGGAAAATAGGCTAGTTGACTTGAAGTGGTTAGTAAGGTAAACAAGCGTACGAAAAGAGGCTACAATAGGCTAGGATAGGCTAGATATTTACGTTACTTTTGTGATAACTACAAAGATGATGATGTAGTGACTATATTAAATATGAATGAAAGTGAAGCGAAAACACCTAATATATGACACTATATGAAGAAGGCTAGCGTGTGTAGCTGGGACTGAGTTTGGTTGGAGAGTGAGTGCGAGCGCGTTGTGTTTGTCTCTGTCGTGACCTACCGCGCACGCGCATAACATATGGAAAATGTATCCCATCTTTTTTACAATGATACTTATGAACAATCTTAAATAATACAAATATATATATATATATGGGAATTAGATCCTACAATACTTTCCCTATACAACTATAGAATAATATATTCTACCCAATCATGGAACGTTCGACCAAGGTTATGGAAGCGTTCAACTTAAGACTACGGAAAGATACGTAACGCTACATCAACCCCGATTACGTAACATCGAGACTGTTCATACTAGATAGAGTATACTAAGTATGGACATATTCCCACCCCAGAAAATATACAAAATTTACATGATTAGATTTGTCCGAGGCAATCTTATCTCGCCAAGCTTGGGAGGATATCTTGGCTGCCTGTCGACGGGGGCGTTCCGCCGGACGCATCAACAGGCTGCGCCGAAGTAGGAGCCAGTGAAGGGGACATCAATGGATAACTGATCCGAGGGGGTGTCCTTGCGATCGAGGTCACCCTCAAGAGGATATAGTCGTACTGTTTGGCGGTGTGATTACTCCAGTCCTGGTGCGAACCTTTGCTACCCGAACCTCACCATCACGACCTGGTAACAACTCCTCTATCCGACCCAATTTCCAGAATGTGCGTGGGCCCTCTTCATGGATGGTTACCACGTCCCCTACCCTAGGCCAATGACCTTTTAATGGTGTTAGTTTTATGTGTTTGCACTTCCCTTAAAGTCACCAGATATTCTGTTGACCAGCGATGCCAAATATCTCGCGATAATTTACAATATATTTGTAGGCAGCCGATATCACATCCTTGCTTGTGTAGTCTGGATTTTCCATAGTATCTTCATCATGCTCTTCAAGAAGGTCCCGCAGTCTGTATCCACGTACCAGTACAGGGGTGTGATTGGGGTAAGGTCTTCCAAATCACCAGAAGCATAGTATAGAGGGCGATCATTTACGGTGGCTTCAATCTCCAAGAGTATGGTGTTGAGTTCCTCAATCGAGATGAGAGCTCTACCCAACACCTTCTTCAGACCCGCCTTCACGATACCAATGGCTCTCTCCCATATGGCGCCAAACCAAGGCGCTCTGGCGGGAATGAAACGCCATTCGCAATTTACATCCGCTAGGCAGGTCTGAATCTTAGGATTGTTGCTCACTTCTTTGAGATATGTAGATGCCCCTATGAAAGTCTTTGCATTGTCACTCAGCATGATACGTGGATATCCCTGTCTACTGCAGAATCTTCGGAAGGCATGTAGGAAGCTATCACAAGTGAGGTTGGTGACCAGTTCCAGGTTAATTGACCTAGTAACAGCACAGGTGAAAAGTATCATATACACCTTAAGATTGGGTGAATCTTTCACAGGGATTGCTCCACTGTAGTCATCCCCGGTAACTTTGTAAGGGTCACATGGGGGGGGTTTGCAGGTTTGGTAAGGGAGGAATTCCGACGGGATCATAATGTGTTCCCTGTACTCTTCTACACTTTAAGCATTTGTGTAGGACTTTCTTGACCACCTGCCTGATTCTAGGCACCCACCATCGTTGTCTTACATAGGTGACTATATGACCAACCCCATAATGACAACAGAGTCGGTGACACCTATCGATGATAAGATGGGTGAAGGGATGATTGGGGGGCAGTAGTATTGGATACTTACTTGCCTCAGAGAGGGCTGCCAATCGTAATCTGCCTCCGCAATGTATCAAGTCCCCCTTCAAGTGTAAGCCCAACTGGTTGATCAGGTTATTCCTGGACTTTGTTCCCTTAACCAGTAATTTATATTCCTGCGTATATATTTCTTGTTGATAGAGCTTATACAATAATTTATCTGCAATTCTGGTCTCCTTCACATTGAGGTAAGCACTACCTGTGGGTGGTGTGCCTTTGATTTTTACTTTTACATTTTCTACAAATCGTATCACCCATGCTGTAACACGTTGTAACTTCTCATAGCTGCTGAATCTATCCCAGTCCCATAACCGGGAGTCTTCGTCAGGCACCGAGTCAATTACCGGTGCCACAATAGCAGTGTGTTGCTCGCTCAAATCAATATTTTCAGGCCATTCGTTGGGATTATTAAGCCTGCATGGGCCATTCCACCACAACGCAGAAGATTTTAGAAATTTAGCAGAGACACCACGAGTAATGCAGTCACTGGGATTCTCTTTGGTAGACACATACCGGAACTGTGCGGTTGGGAGCAGGGTATGAATTTCGTTGACAAGGTTGGTGACGTACACTGGTAGCTTCTTTCGGCTATGTAACCAGTAAAGCATAATTTGGCTGTCTCTCCATATAACTGTCTCCGAGATATTTAGCAAATTTTTAAAAGTTTCCTCTATAAAGTGAACGAGTCTAGCAGCCAACAGAACTGCAGTCAGCTCTAATTTTGGGATGGAAAGGGATTTGATCGGGGCGACTTTCGCCTTTGCCATGACTAGACGGCTGCCACTTGTGTCAACAAAGTATATGGCGGTGCCGTACGCGACTTTACTAGCGTCTGAGAAGGCATGAATGGAAACAGGATGGTCCATGACAACTCTCCGAGGAAAATTAAAACCCTTACAGAGACGAAGGTCCAAAATAATGTCTTCCCACTCCTGAATCAGATCGCCAGTCAAAACCTTATCCCAACCTAATTTTATCCTCCATAATTGCTGAAGGAATAATCTTGATTTGATCGACACCGGTAGAACTATCCCCAAGGGGTCAAAACGTTTAGCCGTCATACTCAAGCAAATCCGTTTAGTAATCTGCGAATATTGCGCGTACAGAACGCCGAATGAGAGGGTATCGGTGTCCGTTTCCCAAAACAACCCTAGCACTCTAACATGTTCCTGCTGTACAGCCGCCACACCATCCCGTTGCAGTACAGTCCGCAAAACAGAATTATTTGTCGCCCATTCACGCAAATGTAGATGGGCTTAATTCATAATTTCTCGGACTACACCATAGGTATCAATCAAGAAATCTTCATCATTACCTGTACCCAGTAAATTGTCGATGTATAGCCCTGAACGAATCTGATGAATAACCTGCGGATCTGCACTGACATTCGACAAATGTTTTAAAATGGTGGCGTTTAAAAGAAATTGGGAACACGTTGCGCCAAATAAAACTTCCCGGAACCGGTAACAAATGAGGGGGGAATCTAGCTGCCTTGGAAATTTAGGCCACATAAACCGCGTATAGACCTGGTCGTCTTCATGGAGTCTTAACATCAGAAATGCCTTCTCAATATCAGACACCCAGGCATACTTACCGAGTCTAATCCGGAGCAAAACCTGCGCTAAGTCTGGCACCAGTGAAGGTCCAGTATACAGGCAGTCATTAAGACTAGGCTGACGATCACTCATCCTGGCGGAACAGTCGAAGACAATACGCACTGGCGTAGTATTGCTCTCCTTGACTACTCCATGATGAGCCAAGTACTGTCCGGTATCTGATTTATCAAAAGGCACCTCTTCTATAAAACCCCGGGACACCTGCTCCTTTATGACTTTTGAATATTCCTCGCAAAAGTCAGGCTCTTTGATGAATCTTCTCTGAAGACCCCGAAGACGGCCTATGGCCAAACCCTTGTTAGTTGGCAGCTGATCCTTATAATTGTTCCAGGGCAGTCTCACTTTATACTGTTGGCTGTCGGGATCGTAGGTAACGGTATCCTCATACGACGATAGTGCTTGACGCTCAACCTGTCAGTATTCCTTAGGGGTTATCCCGATGTGATCTAATTTCCACAAAACGTTTAAGTAAATTTTGCATGGTGGAATATTACCAGTGGACATGTATTCGTCCATTGGGGTTACTGCTACTTTCAATACAGTAATTACTTCTGTGCTGGAGCTGGTAGGCTGTGTCACATATGAACCACTTATGGCGTACCCGTAATTGGTAGGACGCAGAATTAGGCTACCTGACCTTTTATACCCAGGTCGCAGTATATTGTAGTAGTGATCCGCACCGATGAGCAGCTCCAGCTGATCTGTGTCCGTTGCGTGAGGATCGGCTAATTTTATGCCTTTACTTTGTAAACTAACCAGTTTAGACTTTAGGTTCACCTTTAAGTTCACCTTTATGTTCTGGCAATTCATCAACCACTATTGCGTCTAGATGATGAAATTTACCTCTGTGTTTGTATTGCAGTGCCACAACATTATATTCCCTAGAGGCTTGTTTTCCGGTAAATCCGTGAAGACATAACTCCTCAGTTCCTTTAGAAATGTAGGAAAGGGAGGATAGAACAGAAGACTTCACAAAGGTCCTCTGAGAACATTGGTCAAGTAGCGTTCTGATGTTAACACAATTATTATCCTTACCCTTTACCGGCAGATGTACGGTGGGCAAGATTACTGTATTTTTACCTGTGGCAACGGACATTGTAGTTGAAGTAGCAGCAGAATGCTCTCTCTTGGTGTTATCCTCCGCTGGTGTACTTTCTTTCCCATGTTTTTGTGTACACAGGGAATGAAAGTGTTTGCCCTTACAAAACTTGCAGCTTCTTATGTTAGGATTAGTACAACCCGACTGGCCATGCTCTTTTGACAAGCACCCAGTGCAGAGACGTAGTTGACGGGCTCTTTTAACTTTAAGAGGCCCTGTCTTATACTTCATACACTTGTACCATAAATGATTGGTGCCACTACACAGAACACAGTTGAATTTCCTGTACTCACTTTGGCGGTAAATGTTGCCGTAGCCATGGGTGTACCCCCTACTCTGTCTTGACCCGCCAGATTGTACACTTCAGCCTGGAAGCAATGAGTGAATTTCTTATAATCCAGGCTCAAGTCTCCCATTTCCCGTTTTATGGTTTCCTTTAGTGGTGATGGTAACTTATTGACAAGAGTCACCACACAAAATTCCTCCAAACAAATACCATGGCTAATGATTGACCTCATCACACTCTCTGTATTGGCATAGAAGTCCTTCAGATCAGCTGTTTGGTGTTTGGGTGACGCTAATTGATTGAATTTGGTAACATAAGCTGCCTTGATTCGATCTGGATGCCCATATGTCTCTTGCAGGAGCTCTATTGCTGGGGCATAACTTGCACTTTCGATAATGAATCCTTCGACTAGCTTATGTGCATCACCCAGAAGCTGACCCTTTAGATAGGTGAAGCGTTGTATATCTGTGAGGTCGGGATTGTCATGGATGGTATACTTGAACATCTCCCAAAATCCCGACCACAATGTGGCATCACTCTCAAATTTTGGAAGAGTAAGATGTGGTAATTTGACTGCGGATTTCTTTGGCTCCTTCTTGACCTCTGGAATCAAGATCCCCTTCAGTGTGGCAACGATTACTTGTATGCCCTCCATATATAGGGTATCCTCTCTTAACTCCTCGATATACTCGGCGTCCGTCTCTATAGCGTCGGCCAGGTCCTCCTGTGTGACCTCATACTTGTCAAGTTGCTTTTGAATACTGAGCAACCTGGCCTCCACCTCCACTCTAGACGCCGAATCAAGGAATTCGTCGATGTCAGAGGTCAAGACCGTCAAAGAGCCCTTAAGCCCAGCCCGACGCCTTTGTACACTTTTAGCCATGATTATACGGGAGGGAAATTTATTGACGTTAAATCAAACTATCAATGCCAGACCGAATAAGTAGCGGACAACAATGCAGTACTCCGAGAAATCAAATTAAATCGCGAGCTGAAAATAAAACAACCTCACGAAATGCGGAATAAGAATTGTGCGCAATGTAGACTAGCAATCTGGAGCCTTTCAATTTAACTCCTTACATAATAGTTATGATCTAGATCCAGAAATTACAGAATCATTACACCCTAATTCAAGAAAAGCCGGGAGGGAAATTTAGTACAATACAGTATAGGCCAAAAGTCTCTAGATGTCAAAAAAGAGAGGTACCGTTTTAAAGTTATAATAAATTCAAGAATTTTAAGAGAGAGAGAGCCAAGAGGGTAATTTAAACAGGCTAAACTCAATGGGTACCGCTAATTTTATATTATTAAATTTAATAAATGTGAAAATTGTACACAAGAAAAGTTCATATCAAGAAGTCACAAGGAAAATGTTTTTGAGATGGATTAACACACACTCAGCCTATCAGCTATCATATTACCCCACCTTCAGGGCACACGACGAGAGTAGAATTTAGAAAGATATGTGAATGAATAAAGAAGTTATTTGAGATTATAAATGTTATATAGATTGAATAACCTTAACTTTTGAAATTATTATACAGTACAGTATGGATGATTTTAATCTTAGTGCCAATCAATTGTTATATAATTTGGGCCTAAAGGATTTGCAATCTAAATTTAATTTATATACTGTACCGACTTTGAAGGATAATTTATCTAGGCTATACTGATTTTGTTGATCCACTCTAACGTCATGGTGGGCAAACATCTCGTCGTATGACCTGGCGACCAAGGCATACTCGTCCTGCCCAAAGCACCGGCGACAGGTGGCCAGGATCTCCGAAAAGAGACGCTTTGATGCCTCGTGCGTGAGGTGTACTCCGTCGGGACCGAAGTCAGCCTCAGAGGTATTCATAGACTGGTAGTGCTCCCGGGTGAATGGGATATGGCACTTTAGCCAACGGTTAACCGCATTTCTAATGTGGTTAAACTCGTCCGTAGAGACCCCTCGTGAGCCTGCCGCTTCTCTACCCCAATCACCCGGACTTCTCCCCCCGAGAGCCGCACCACCTCCTCAGCTAGGACCTCGATCCCCTCCGCTATCTCTCTCGGACAGACCCCGCTCCTTATCTCGTTCCCTCCTATCACCAAGAAGGTCAAGTCGGGCTTCAGCTCTAAAAACTGACCCCAGGCTTCTGTTGACCTCAAGGTGGTGACGCGGGCACCTGGGGCGGCCAGAGGAGTCACGAAAAAGAAAGGCCTGTGTACGGAGTGGTCCACGTACAAATCCCTGACATAGGAGTGGCCCAATATCGCCACCTTCCTAATAGGGCCCGGGTACGCAGGCCTATCAACAATCGCAGGATAATCTTCCCCTACCCCACCACCCGCGGCACCATGATGCCAAAAGCCCTGGGCCATGAGGGACAGACGAAGTATGGCACACAAAAAAAAAATAACCACGAAGGCTAGGCCACCACCAGCCGCCGAAGTAACCACAAAAAGGGGGGGGGTGGGGCAAACTAGTGAAAGGTTTAAGGACCAATTATATGGCTAATTTAGATAAAGTGGACTGTATATTATTAATTTGGAAGAAGCATTAACCATATAGAATAATTACCCGTTAGATGAACTCAGCTGGTGATTGGAGGATGGCGGAAAATGAATAGGCTAGTTGACTTGAAGTGGTTAGTAAGGTAAACAAGCGTATGGAAAGAGGCTACAATAGGCTAGATATTTACGTTACTTTTGTGATAACTAACAATGATGATGATGTAGTGACTATATGAAATATGAGATGAAAGTGAAGCGAAAACACCTAATATATGAAACTATATGAAGAAGGC
Source organism: Paralithodes platypus (assembly GCA_032716605.1). Classification (NCBI taxonomy): domain Eukaryota; kingdom Metazoa; phylum Arthropoda; class Malacostraca; order Decapoda; family Lithodidae; genus Paralithodes; species Paralithodes platypus. The sequence goes on along the minus strand of CM064508.1, from coordinate 6,719,192 downwards.
TTAGCGTGTGTAGCTGGGACGGAGGTTGGTTGGCGAGTCGCGTCGTGTTTGTCTCTGTCGTGAGCTACCGCGCACACGCATAACATATGGAAAATGTATCCCATCTTTTTTACAATGATACTTATGAACAATCTTAAATAATACAAATATATATATATATATATATATATGGGAATTATAATCCTACAATACTTTCCCATATACAACTACAGAATAATATATTCTACCCAATCATGGAACGTTCGACCAAGGTTATGGAAGCGTTCAACTTAAGACTACGGAAAGATACGTAACGCTACATCAACCCAGATTACGTAACATCGAGACTGTTCATACTAGATAGAGTATACTAAGTATGGACAACCAGTATTCCCAGATAATTCTGCGAGCTGCAGAGCAAGAGTGGGTCAGCTGGAACTTTGACCAACTGTACATGCTCTCAGCCTATGCCCGAGAGGGAATAGTTGGAATATAGAAAAAACAAAAAAAAACACGAGGAGGGAGTGTGGCCTACAACTAGACAAGATCTCTTCCCAGTTCACTCACTCACACAAGAGGAGGGAGTGTGGTTTAAAGCCAGACCAGATCCCTTCCCAGCTCTCTCATACACACAAGAGGAGGGAATGTTGTTTACAGCCAGACCAGATCCCTCCCCAGCTCTCTGACACACACAAGAGGAGGGAGTGTGGTTTACAGCCAGACCAGATCCCTTCCCAGCTCTCTCACTCACACAAGAGGAGGGAGGGTGGTTTACAGCTAGATCAGATCCCTACCCAGCTCTCTGACACACACAAGAGGAAGCCTCATATTGTACCCTGCCACTACCCTCACTATTTGGATGACTGTGCTGCCCACCCTTGAATATATCTGGGCCTGAAAAGTGTGTATCATGTGCATCGTTGTCAAGAGTGAATGCATAAGTGCATCTGTGTTGGGGGGAAGGAGGAGGGGTTTATGTATATGTTATTTTGTGTGTGTTTGGGAGAGGGTGGGGGATAAATGTATATATCATACAAATCACCCAGGATTCGAACCCTGGACTTTGCGGTCAACAGGCACTCGTGCTAACCACTACACCACACTGGCCACAAAAGAGGTCTTGCAACCTGGCAACAACTGTCACCCAGGATCTGTCTAGGTGGACATCCATCCACCCATAGACGATTGTACACAAGATATCCCCTACCAGTGAGGTATGGAAGCAGCTCCCAGTCCGTGGGAAATCATATAACCTTTTAAATCAAGTAATGTCACTTGAGAAAAACCTCATACAAACCACCTGGGATTCAAACCCTGGACCTTGCGATCAACAGACACTCATGCTAACCACTACACCTCACTGGCTAGTGTGGTGTAGTGGTTAGCAGGAGTGCCTGTTGATCGCAAGGTCCAGGGTTCGAATCCCCGGTGGTTTGTATGAGGTGTTTCTCAAGTGGCATTACTTGATTAAAATGGTGATACATGTATGTGTTAGTTTGTGTGTTTATTGCTTGGGCCATTACTTTTAAAAGTGTACTCAAAATTGTAAAATTAATGTGTAACCAATTGATCAGCGTGGCCCAAAATTAATAAATATGCCTAGAACAAACTGAATCATATGAGACTGGTAAAATTAATGGTCCTCCATGATGGATAATATAAATAATATCTAAATTACAAGTATATTATGTGAATTTATCAAATCCTCATTAATGTATGCAATATCTACCACATTCATGGTTTGAGGTGTTCTGGGATGCATGCATACATTGCGGATATATCCTTTAAAACTGAAAAATATATTTAGCTATTTATGACTCATATTAAAACTAAGCGCTGACTCCCCTCTCTCTCTCTCTCTCTCAGTCATGAATAACTATATAGGCTACATAAATCCTCCTCATGTATTTGAGTATATTACAAATCGACACGCTAAAATTATGCTCCGAAAAGAAATGCATAACTTTCTGAGCTCAACACTTTTTTCGAAGAACTTAAGAAGAAAACAAATAACATAATGTTATATACTCCCACTTTGCTTACTTAACCAACTTTATTCCTTACTTACTTATTTACAGGGAGTACTTGTATTATAGCCATTCATACTTATATTCCTATTATAACAGCTTATATATTATTATCATTGTATTTCTTGCATTACATACATCTGGTGTAGCCTAACGGGAGCCAGACTGTATTCATTTGACCTCTCAGAAGAAGAGGTCATGGGAATCACTTGTGTCATGACTGGTGTCATCAAATCACGTCCACCCTCTATCACGTGAGAGGGTGATGGTGTGATACGGTGTGATGGAGGTGTGTTTAACATGTGTCTAAGGTGTGCCAGAGAGTCTAAACCCCTCCCCTGTTATGTAATCTTGACAGGGATTGGTTGAGAGTTATGTAAAAGTCCTAATGTATAGGAAACGTCATTATGAGGGCGTAACCCTAGGTGTTATAAGGTGAGAATAGGGACGAGAGAAGAGAGAAGAAGACCCATATCACTTGTTGACATTAAGCAGTCATAGGCCAGTCGTGATTGTGATAGCCAAACTGTTTATACTTGTGTTATTACTTGCTACTTAAACATTGAATTATTTATAGTACTTCTGAATAAGTCTTAAGGTATCATTAATTAAAGCAAATGTGATTTATACTCAAGTTTCAGTTTCCTTATAACATATCTGTAAAGCCTGATACTATTATATATACATTTACTGTATTATTATTGTCCGTATGAGCGGGCTGGTGGCAGTATTCCGAGAGTTAATACATCATGATTATTCTTACCTTTAAGCACCATGATAATAACTTATCTGGCGTGGGAAGCGAAATCTTAATATTTTGATATTATGGAAAAAAGGCGGGAAGTTGAGGACTAAAGTTTAAAGACATTTGTGATGAATCTACTAAACTTACCAAATCAGGCTCAACCCAACCAATATGGTTCACAAGTGATTTAGCTTCAGTAATTAGAAAGAGAAAGGTTGCATACAGAAAGGCCAAAAGAAGTCAAGACCAAATATATTTAGATTCCTTCAAAAAGATGTGCAGAAGAGTTAAATTTCATATACAGGAAGCAAAGCGGAATGAAGAACTCAGGGTTGCGGCCCTCTGCAAAGAGAGTCCTAAGGAGTTCTTCAGCTATGTGAACAGCAGGAAGCCATTCAAAAGCAGCATTGGACCTCTAAAGGATCCTACAGGTCAACTACAAACCTCTGACACTGATAGAGCTAAATCTCTAAGCAAATATTTTGCCTCAATATTCACGAGGAAAAATATCAGTGACATGAAAAATCCAGAATTAGTTCATCAGGGTGAAGTTCTTAGCAGAATTAGATGTACCCCAGACGAGGTAGCAAAAAAAAATAGATAAGTTAAATAGTATCAAGTCGGTCGGCACCATTCCTGCCAGACATCTTAAATAACTCACTAGAAAATGGAGAAGTTCCGGAAGAATGGAAACTGGCCAATGTAACCCCAATCTTTAAGAAAGGGGATCACGAGTGTCCCAAGAATTATCGGCCCATTATATCATAGTAAAACACTTGGAGGGAATACTAGTAGACACGGTAGTTGACTACCTAGAAATTCACTATTTAATTACAGATTCCCAACATGAATTCAGGCGAAAACGATCATGTCTTATCAATTTGCTGGAATTTTTCAAAATAATGTTGAGTATGACAAATGTACTGTAGATCCATAGACATCCTTTACCTAGATTTTCAAAACTATTTTGACGAAGTGCCTCATAGCAGGCTAATGTCCGAAGTGAGTACGCTAGATATCAATACAGAGGTCACAAATTGGATAGAAAGTTGGCTAACAGGTAGACAACAAGTGGTAATCAATTACTTTTCTTCTGAGTAAATTGCAGTAACTTCTGGAATTTCACAGGGATCTGTCGTTGGACCACCTTTGTTTATCATATATATATGTCAATGACATCGATATTGGTCTGTTAAGTGTGGATGATCTCCAAGTTTGCAGACGTCATAAAGTGAATGAATGTGAAGGACCCCAAATGGCTTGAACAGCTCAGGATGGACCTCAATAGACTAGGTGATGCCTCTTAACTTGGACAAGTGCAAGGTGATGCACATCGGCCAAACAAACCCCAAATCAGACTATTCGCTAGTGGGAATTCCTCTGGAAGTGACTGACTTGAAAATAATGTGAGTGTTCTGATTAGCAGTAATCTAAAGTTTTCAAAGAAGTGCATTAAGGTAGAGAATAAAGCTAATACATTATTGGGCTATATTAAGAGGCAATTTAAGTATTGAACTAATAAAATAGTTCTCACACTTTACAACGCTTTGATACGGCCTCTCCTGGAGTATGCTGTTCAATTCTGGTCACCAGCACTCAGGAAAGATATAGAGCAACTAAAAAGAGTACAAACTAGGGTTACAAAGCTTACTCCATCTCTTAGAAGACGGAGCTATGAGGACCGGTTGAGAGCTCTTTATCTCTTTTCGTTGGAGACACGTAGACTACGAGGTCAGCTCATTGAAGTGTTTAAAATACTTAATGGGTTTGACAAAGTGAATTATAGCAATATGTTTAGCCTCAGTGTGAATACAACACGCAACCATCGCGGGAAATTAGAATTGAAAAGGTTCAACACAAGTATTTGTAGAAATTTTGTTCACATATAAGATCTGTTCAACCTGGAACAAACTTCCCTCCGAAGTTGTAAACAGTTATTCAGTCTCTCGCCTTCCACTTCGAGTATTTCCTCGGAATGGGCCGCAAGGTCTCTGAGATACTAACTATTCCTTGTAACTTATTGCAACTATCTCTCTCTCTCTATGGTTCAACTTCCTAAATGGTGCTATATATTCAGACCCAGTTATTATATATATATATATATATATATATATATATATATATATATATATATATATATATATATATATATATATATATATATATCGATTATTACCAAACCTCCCTCCCACACATAAACCCGATACGCACACCTACACACTAATACACACACAAACACCGACACTCACACCCACCCGCATACACATATACCCATACCCACACACACACACACACACACTGGTCACACACCCCAAATAGTGCTGTATATTCAGACCAGCACACGACCCGAGTTTCATATTATATAATATTGTAATAGCCACACCATGCCAAGCTGTGATTTGACTTGTTTAGTTATTAAATATTGACTTATTATATTTATATAATTTGATTTTCTCAGCATTAGTATTTTTAACCAGATTGCTCTTAACCCCTTCAGCACAATTACGTAATTTGTATCATATTCTGGTTACCATTAGACGATTTGTTTTAGTTTATAATCTATCTATACGACTCAAATGGGTAAATACGATCTCAGTAAACCCTCTTATTACATAGGTCTTCTTAAAGTGCATATAATCATCTAATTGTATCCAAATGCAAAGGCGAAATGGCGTTATGGTGCTTAATGGGTTAATACTATTAAGAACATGGAGAAGGTTCTCCCAAAAATACCCCCTTTAACCGCTTCTGTACCGTCGACATCTTATATATTTGATTCTGAATACTATTCTTTGATTTAATTCAGTTTAGGAAGAACCTCTAGCAATTATAAAGCATCGAACTGTCTCAATCAACCCTTTTAGCTATCACAGATCCCTCCTAAGCTGCATACAAGTCTGAATAATAATACAATGAAATATAACAGACGTCGCTGGTAGAGAATGGGTAAACATACAGAACACTAAATAGGTAATTGCGTAGGTGGGACACAAACTTTTGAAGGTAACTGTAATTTATCTTGAACTTAAGGGCCCTTCAAGAGTCGGTTATTGGGAATTAAGGGGAGGTTGGGGTTTTCTGGACCCCGTTCTCTCTCATGCTTAGTCCCGCTAGTTTTGAGATTTTAAGACGTTCGCCCCATTGTCGATTTTAAGACTTCGCCTCATTTCTTTGTCAATATTCACCCGTAAACGGCGGCAAAGCTCATAAGAGGTTTAACTGGGCGAAGGCGGCAAAGCTCTTAAGAGGGAGGCCTAAAAAAAACACCCCAGTAGCACTAAACATTTTTTTTTTTTTTTTTTCCCTATACCTCATATCACTCCTCCACATCCCCTCCTTCCCCCTTTTCCCCTCCCCCTTCAATTATCACCTATTTTCCCTGTTATTCCCTAATTCGTTGGTATATTTTTGTGCTAACATTAGCAACATGTGTGGAGGATGTGCTTACGTGCCTAGCGGGTGTGTTATACAACCGAGTGTGTGAATGAGTAGGCTCAGTGTGGCTTGAGGCCTCGTGGAGGGAGGGGTTGTCTCAATTTTCTACATAATTCATGAATGGGCTGGTCCATCTATATTCGCGATTTTGATCAGAAAAATTATATTTTCACTTGTTTTATTGTTGTTGCAGGTTACTATCTTCATAGTGAAGGTAAAATAGGCTCATATGAATAAGTAATAACGATATTTATCGTAAAATGACGATTATAGGCCTGAATGGAGCCAATATGCTCGCCCATGGACAGCTAGTTCAATACCCCCCCTCGCCGTTGCCGGGTTAAGATTTTTCGTGCCATTTAGGTGTCAAGTTTTTCCTGGCGAGCGAAAGCGAGCCTGTAATTTTAAAAGGCATCGGCCTTCGGCCGAGACATTTTTCTACCGAAAAATGTACACATTTATCTCGAAGTGGGTTTTTGGGGGAATTGTTTTAAGCTTGATGGAGGTCTAGGGAGGAGTTTAAAAAACAAAACAAAAAAACATATTATATAGATAAATAAATAAGCAAATAAATACGCCCACCCCTCCTTATCCGTACTCTCACATGAACTATGAACTACGGGGGCTTTTAATATTCCAAGAGTCTATTAATTAAAATTAAGGTAAGGTGGCTGGTTGGGAAGGTGGTGTGACAAAGATGTTATCAAGCCCGTAATTAATTCAAGTACAGCTGTCTCCATGTGTTAGTGTGTATGTGTGTGAGAGAGAGAGAGAGAGTGTGTGTGTGTCAAGTCAAGGGATGACAAATTAATGGTTGCTTCAAATGGTTCTTTTAAAATTTGATGATGGCCTGTATGAGGAATGAACGTTGACTGTTCACTATGGTGTCTATTAACTGTCCCCATAATAACTGTATGTATTAAAATGTCTTCAAGTAAACATTAAGCTTAGATCTAAAGCAATATTATATACATTTAAACAAATAATAATGTATTGATTATAATATGGCAAATTAAACCTATTTAAGTAAGGGTGGGATAGGCCCTTCGACAGTAGGGTAAACCTTAAGGGGAAGTCCATGGGAAGATATCATTTTCAACATGTAATTACTCTCTAACGGTTGGCATATGACATTTGTCTTATAGAACATATTATGCTTATAATTATTTATATAAACTAATCTCGATGTTTAGCACACTCTTACATATTATTATTCCTACATTAGCGTTAACAAAATATTTTCCTGTAGGTGACACGGATATAAAGTAGTACACTGTTCATGAAATAACATAATGGTTACAGCCTTTAATTGGTTTTGAGTTCTTATGTTATTGTTCAGTAAGTAATAAACGTTGCAATGCACAGTACATCCAAGCAACATACTGTATTAGCACACTTCCTTGATTAATTACACTACTACATTATAGTCGGTTCATTCTAGGTTGGGCAGAAATCGTAACCCCTAACCTCTCATAACTCAAAAAGGGCTTTAGTATTCGAGCTAATATTTATACCAAATTGGAAGACATGGCTGTAAGACCCAATTGGTGTATACATTGACGGTTCATTTGCTCTAGCCTTTTTTGAGTTACAGAGGTTGGATGTTACGATATCTGCCTAATTTAGAATGAACGGATTATAACATGAATGTTTACCTACATTACAATAATAACTTTACCTCCATTACAATAATAACTTTACCTCCATTACAATAATAACTTTCACACAGTTATCACTAGTGTATGAAGGCATAAATGATGGACCAACCAATTAATTAACCCATCTCAATATTGCAATAGTCAATACTATCCATAAACTGTATACAATATTACCGTGTTTGTTATTATATCTTGTTGACCATAATTTATAGGGACGAATATAACCCTGCAATACAACACATGTGACTGCCTAATAGTAGACTACTTGATTCACCACTTTTAAGGAGAATACAATAGTCAGAGCAATATTCAAAGGTGACCATCGTATTCAAGTGGGTAAGGTCAGTCTAGATAGCCGAATGGAGGAAGGCGTTTGGCCATAATTAATAAACTGAATAGACAATTGTAGCACTTCCATTTTGGTGTGTAATTCGATATGTTGAGAGACTATAGTAGACAGCCACCTGTCGAACCTGATTGATTATTTACTTAAAATATATGCCAACCGTGATTGATAGGCTGCTGTTGTTGAGGGTGGTGGTGGTGGTAGTAGTGGTGTTGGTGGTGGCAATTATTGTTGTTGGTGTTGTAGTTATTGTGGTTGTGGTGGTGGTAATGGTGTTGTTGTTACTGTGGTGGTGTTGCTTGTAGTGATGGTGGTGGTGTTGATGTTGGTGATGGTAGTGGTGGTGGTGAACATTGTTGACGATTGTGGTGTTGTTCTTAGTCTATCTTGGTAGTAATAAGCCTATCAATTATACGGATAACAAATTAACTATCAATATAACCAATGATAGAATGTGCCATGTCTATACCTTTGATATAATACAGTGTATCCAATTATTCCCCTCTCCCAATTATTCCACAGATGGCCCCTTGAATTCCCAAGCACTGGCCACAGGGGTCGACGCGCCCCTTCGCTCCCCGCAGCCCACTACCAGATTGGAATCTTTAATCTGGATCCAGTCTGATTGGCGCCCGGTTAAATCAGATTCATATATGGCCAGATATTTTCAAAAGACAACTATTTTGCAGTGGATGTGGTCTCTTATTACATTGCAAAACTTGGGTATCTATCTATCTATCTATTGCCTGACGCCGTAATCCCAGAAGGGGTGGCCACGAAACGAACCGCGCCCATGCACCTCTGTCCCCAGTCAGTCGATGCCCTTCATCCATATACTTCCTCACTCCATCCTTCCACCTCTCTTTCGGTCTACCTCTCCCTCTCTGTCCTTCCACCTCGCTCTCGTACGCCTTCTTAGTAATTTTCTCGCTTCCCATACGCTCCATATGGTCGAACCATCTCAAGGTATTCCTTTTCACACTTTCCAGCACATTTACCTCTACACCACACCTCCTTCTTACTTCCTCATTCGTCTGTCTATCCCTCCATGTAACTCCGCACGCACTTTTCAAGTAACTCATCTCCACCCCTCTCACTCTTGGTCTGAGTCTTTTCTCAAACGTCCATGCTTTGCTTCCGTAAGACAGTGTCGGGATTACCACACTGTCATGCAAGGACTTCTTCACTTCCATACTGACCACCCTATTTCTTGTTACTGCTTTCAGCGTTCCTACAACATTCTTCCCCTGTTGTACCCTCTCCCGCACTTCTTCATCCATAGTCCCATCTCTACTCAACACACTGCCCAGATACTTAAAAGAGCTGACGATCTCCATAGCCTGACCGTTCAACTTTACCACACACTCTGTGACTTCACCCCTTTCGAAGACCATAACCTTGCTCTTCCCCGCATTTACCTTTAAATTCCGTTCAAACTTGGGTATACAATGTACAATACATTAACTGGTCGTCTACACATTGTAAGTAGATTAATGTGTATCATTTATATGTTCAAAAGTTTCAAGAAAGTATTTAAATAGTTACGTCAATCGATCTTTAGACTGATTATATGTAGCCTGCTTGACAGTGTGCGTTCCATTATGTACAGTCGGCAGCAAAAGTAATGGTACCTTCCCTGCCTCACCATGACCCGCGATATTCATAGACTCGATAATGTTAGGTGTACAAAACTTGCTTCACAGTGTGAAACCTATTATCAGAAATATACACATTTTGTACATCTAACATTCTGGAGTCCCTGAATATCACGGGTTATGGTGGGTCAGGAGAGGCGACAGGACTTTTGCCGCTAACTGTATCATAATAATTGTCGCATTAATTAGATGTTCAGTAATTTCCGTCCAGGACTGTATGTTTGGAAACGTCATTAAAAATGGCACAACAAATGTGTGTCCAATATCAATAAAACTTGCTCCCTAGACCTCGATCAAGCTTAATAATGAGACCAAATAATAAATATATTAAAAACAAATATATACTGTATATATACTATATATATATATATATATACATATATATATATATAAATATATAATCATATATAATTTATATATATATATCAGTGGGGTTCGAACCGCCGACCGTCAGTTCGATAGCCGACGCTTTAATCAACTACACCACGGCAGTCTATCGTCCTGACGGTCGGCGGTTCGAACCCCACTGAGAGATTAGAAACATTTAGTGGCTCACCTGTATTTGTGATATATATATATATATATATATATATATATATATATATATATATATATATATATATATATATATATATATATATTCTATATTTGTATTAATTTCACCACAACACCAAACTTAAAGATAAATGTTTACAGTTTTCGTATTTTTTTCCTGACCGAAGGCCGTTCCGTCTTCAACTACGGGAACGCTATCGCTCGCCAGGAACTCTCTGCTCTCCCTGTATGTGTCATTCCAGGCAGTTAGCCTACCTGATGGTCTTAATAGAAGCCTTAAATCTCATTAGGATAACCAGTTGAGTGAAGCCTCTGCAAATAGATCTAGTGAACAACCTTCCTGGGGTTTATACCAGCACCACTAATTATGAGCTATGTCAGCCACCCAGTGTATTTATCACAACCCAGTCATAACCTTGTATACATAATACTGGTGTTACTCAGACAGCCACCCAGTGTATTTATCACAACCCAGTCCTAACCTTGTATACATAATACTGGTGTTACTCAGGCAGCCACCCAGTGTATTTATCACAACCCAGTCCTAACCTTGTATACATAATGCTGGTGTTACTCAGGCAGCCACCCAGTGTATTTATCACAACCCAGTCCTAACCTTGTATACATAATACTGGTGTTACTCAGACAGCCACCCAGTGTATTTATCACAACCCAGTCCTAACCTTGTATACATAATACCGATATTACTCAGGCAGCCACCCACTTTATTTATCACAACCCAGTCCTAACCTTGTATACATAATACTGGTATTACTCAGACAGCCATCCAGTGTTTTTATCACAACCCAGTCCTAACCTTTTATACATAATACCGGTATTACTTAGGCAGCCACTCAGTTTATTTATCACAACCCAGTCCTAACCTTGTATAATTAGTACCGGTATTACTCAGGCAACCCCCCAGTGTATTTATCACAACCCAGTCCTAACCTTGTATACATAATACCGGTATTACTCAGACAGCCATCCAGTGTTTTTATCACAACCCAGTCCTAACCTTGTATAGCGGTATCACACAAACACATTTTCCCTCAACTTTTATCCTCCCCTCTGGCCTGGCAGCTTATAGGGAATAACTAAGTTTTAATAGTGTGTAATGAACTCACACGGAGACAGTTTTTTTAGGTTTTGTCTATGGTGACCTTAAACATATGATTAGGTAGAACTGTGGCAACAGCACCTCAGGATGTAATGACCAACGTTGATATGGTACCCCAAGATGAAGTGTAGTTACGGTAAGCTTATAGTTGTTGTCTGAGGATGGGAATGTTTATATAGTATGTTTATTTTATTTTAAGCTGACAGGAAAATGCCTTGATCCCATCTTAATTGTTGAGACATTACAACATTTTGAGAGCCAAATCTACTGTTAATCATGACAACTTGGCAATAATATGATGAAAAGACATGGCAGTTTCTTATTTGTCTATTAGTCAATGAGGAGTGATGCTGGTTTAATTTATGTGACAATACTCCAAAGTGGGTTACATAATATTACTGTGGCCGCCATCAGGAGGTCAGTCAGTATCAGAGTTCACTATTGAGGCACAAGTCTGGTACGGTCGTCTATAAGGACACTACCACTTCATTACAGTGTTCACCCCGTTGCAGGCATCATACTGTTAACCACTAGTTCGAAGGTTTACATATCCAGGTCAACACAATGTCTGTTACTGTTAAGAAGGCATACGTTAGTCTACTTACACACGGACCAGCTTGAGGTGGAGGACACTAGAGCCCCCTGGCGGCCGTGAACACAACAATTACCGGCAAGGACCCTTAGACCAGCTGATGAGGCCCCGCTCCCTCGTTACCCGCCCGATAATGATCACATCATTGCCCTGGTGCTGGAGGAACTGTGGAGGGATGTTGGTGGTGGTTGAGTGGAGGAAATAAGTGTAGTGGGTTGTGGCGTGTGGGTGGTGACTGAGTGGAGGGAATAGGTGTGGTGGGATGTGGGTGGTGACTGAGTGGAGGGAATAGGTGTGGTGGGATGTGGGTGGTGACTGAGTGGATGGAATAGGTGGGATGGGATGTGGGTGGATGGAATAGGTGTGGGATGTGGGTGGTGATTGAAGAGGAGGGACTAGGTGTGGTTGGATGTTTGTTGTTGTGGTTGACGGGTGGAGGGAGGAGGGGAGTGGGGTGTGTGTGGTGGTGGTGGATGGGTGAATGGTGGGGGTGGAGGGAGGATGGGAGTTGGGTGTGTGTGGTGGTGGTGGAGGGGTGAATGGTGGGGGTGGAGCGAGGAGGGGAGTGGGGTGTCTGTGGTGGTGGTAGAGAGGTGAATGGTGAGGGTATATACAATATAATATATATATATATATATATATATATATATACATATATAATACTGTATATATATATTTATATATATATATATATACACTATATATTATATATAACTATATATATATATATATATATATATATATATATATATATATATATATATATATATATATATATATATATAAATATCAATTACAATATACAAATCATCAATAATGGTATTAATGTATTGTAGAACATATATGTAATTGTTATTGTATGTTCTATATTTTATATGTAATTGTTATAGTATGTTCTATATTTTATATGTAATTGTTATTGTATGTTCTATATTTTATATGTAATTGTTATAGTATGTTCTATATTTTATATGTAATTGTTATAGTATGTTCTATATTTTATATGTAATTGTTATAGTATGTTCTATATTTTATATGTAATTGTTATAGTATGTTCTATATTTTATATGTAATTGTTATAGTATGTTCTATATTTTATATGTAATTGTTATAGTATGTTCTATATTTTATATGTAATTGTTATAGTATGTTCTATATTTTATATGTAATTGTTATAGTATGTTCTATATTTTATATGTAATTTTTATAGTATGTTCTATATTTTATATGTAATTTTTATAGTATGTTCTATATTTTATATGTAATTGTTATAGTATGTTATAGTATGTTCTATATTTTCTTTCCAACTGATATAGTATATTGCCGTTTTCTCATTTTGATTACTCAGCTATTACGAAGATATTGTAGCGAAATATGTTGTTAATTATGACAACTTGGCCTTACATGAAATAGACATATCGTAGTTTCATATATGTCCATTAAGTATCGATAAATCAGTTGCTAAGGGATTCCATTTACCATGAGCTAAAATGATACAAACTATAGTACTCTATATTACAGACTGAAATATCTACGTTCAATTATGTTCATAAAATTCATACCAATTATAAAAGTCCTATCATCAGTTCCAGGAGGTTGGGATCCATTGTGTGGATGAACTAACGAAGCCACTTCAACATTACCATACTAAAGCGGTAATTATGGCTATCTTAATTAGAATCTTTGACAATACAATCTCCCTTACAACTTGGAAAACTGTTAATGGTATCGTTTGGCCCACGATGGATTGTATTTGTATATTTGTTTATTGTTATTGTTTTAATCTACAGCCTAGCTATTGTCTAACATTAACTATTCTTTAACTTTTTAATTTTCGGCTTGAAGTGTTTGTATTCTGTATGTCTATATAACTGCATATCAGTTCAATTATATTTATCTAGCAATCCATCTATTTATGCATCGAAAGAGAGAGAGAGAGAGAGAGAGAGAGAGAGAGAGAGAGAGAGAGAGAGAGAGAGAGAGAGAGAGAGAGAGAGAGAGACCGAGAGACAGAGAGAGAGACAGAGGGAGCGAGAGATCCTCATCCTAATATTGATTTGAACCTTTACCTTGACTCATACCCAGGTCCCAGATATTTGACTCACTCCAAATTCCCCAATCCTCTGTCTAACCTTGATCCAGATCTAGAGCCAATTTGATACCATAACTTTTGCCTACATTACCAGTTCATTATAGAGCTAATTAAAATATTCCTACGCAAGCATTAATCACACGCTACCTATAACCATTGTGATCAATCGAGCTCCACATTTTAGCATTAATTAACCAAGAAAGTGGTGACTATACGGCAGTGGTTCCAGTTGTCACAGATACTAGACCAAATTTCCATTTACAGTATATATATGTGATGTGTAATGTTGTGTAGCGGTGGGGAATTACTGTTGGGATATATAGTAGCTGACATGTAATACACATATATATATATATATATACATATATATGTTTCTAGTCTCTCAGTGGGGATCGAACCATCGACCATCAGGATGATAGCCGACGCTTTAATCAATTACACCACGGCAGTCTAAAAGACACTCAGCCTTCTATCCTATTTATGTTAGGGAGAAGGGAAACCCACTAGGCGAATATATTTCAATTCAAACCTAGTTGTAGGATCCATATTTCCAGAATACCATACACGGATTTTTGAGTGTCCCGACGCAACTCGGGTAGAAATTGATTTCATTTAATTCTAACCCACAAAGCATGAGAGTTACAAATATTGAGAATATATATATATATATATATATTATGGGGCTAAACATGAGGGAGCAGGGCGTCCACAAACACCTAATACCTCCCCTCAACTTATACGTATGGCAATATATTGAGGTGGACAAACTTGACAGTCACTACTTACAATTTAGAATGGAAATTATGTTCCCAATATGTGTGAAACTATAGAAAATTGATAAACATAAACGATGCACACATTTTTGTGTTCACAATACTGGAATCGGAAACTACACCGAAAATAGAGTTTTTGGGGTGGCTAAAATCCGTTCAAGCTTTTATCAGACGATATAAACAAGAATTACTGGAAAATATATTGGAAAATGTGTACTTGTGCCTATACTGATATACAGTTGGCCATATTAGTTTGTATCCACATCATGATGTTATGTATGGAAGGAAACATAGTGTGATCATAGCATAATATATAACTATTGAATAAGAAACATAGTGTGATCATAGCATAATATATAACTATTGAATAAGAAACATAGTGTGATCATAGCATAATATATAACTATTGAATAAGAAACATAGTGTGATCATAGCATAATATATAACTATTGAATAAGAAACATAGTGTGATCATAGCATAATATATAACTATTGAATAAGAAACATAGTGTGATCATAGCATAATATATAACTATTGAATAAGAAACATAGTGTGATCATAGCATAATATATAACTATTGAATAAGAAACATAGTGTGATCATAGCATAATATATAACTATTGAATAAGAAACATAGTGTGATCATAGCATAATATAACTATTGAATAAGAAACATAGTGTGATCATAGCATAATATATAACTATTGAATAAGAAACATAGTGTGATCATAGCATAATATATAACTATTGAATAAGAAACATAGTGTGATCATAGCATAATATATAACTATTGAATAAGAAACATAGTGTGATCATAGCATAATATATAACTATTGAATAAGAAACATAGTGTGATCATAGCATAATATATAACTATTGAATAAGAAACATAGTGTGATCATAGCATAATATATAACTATTGAATAAGAAACATAGTGTGATCATAGCATAATATATAACTATTGAATAAGAAACATAGTGTGATCATAGCATAATATATAACTATTGAATAAGAAACATAGTGTGATCATAGCATAATATATAACTATTGAATAAGAAACATAGTGTGATCATAGCATAATATATAACTATTGAATAAGAAACATAGTGTGATCATAGCATAATATATAACTATTGAATAAGAAACATAGTGTGATCATAGCATAATATATAACTATTGAATAAGAAACATAGTGTGATCATAGCATAATATATAACTATTGAATAAGAAACATAGTGTGATCATAGCATAATATATAACTATTGAATAAGAAACATAGTGTGATCATAGCATAATATATAACTATTGAATAAGAAACATAGTGTGATCATAGCATAATATAAACTATTGAATAAGAAACATAGTGTGATCATAGCATAATATATAACTATTGAATAAGAAACATAGTGTGATCATAGCATAATATATAACTATTGAATAAGAAACATAGTGTGATCATAGCATAATATATAACTATTGAATAAGAAACATAGTGTGATCATAGCATAATATATAACTATTGAATAAGAAACATAGTGTGATCATAGCATAATATATAACTATTGAATAAGAAACATAGTGTGATCATAGCATAGTACATAACTATTGAATAAGAAAATACTCCTGCGATCCAAGCATAATAATTTTCCTCCCATACATAAAATCATGGAGTGTGTTGGAATTCATGTTACCAACTGTACGGTAGTGCTTACAAGTAATGTTCAACTGGCATTACGTTTGGCTCGCTCTGTCCTGTATTAATGTGTGACAGATGTTGAATAGGGTGGGTAAATGTGGTAAAAAAAAAAAAAAAAAAAAAAACGGTGTGTATTTTGCACTCGAATTGAATAAATCAAGTTTAGGATATAACTGAAACCAATTATTGATCAGAATCTAGTTGGTCCCGAGACATCACTTATTTGGTCGACTGTACATCAAAGCTCCCAAAACGGTGGAAGGGTTCTGGGTTTTTCGTATCTTGGTGGATGTCCAGTGACCTTTATTACCGCGGCACTCAACACACTGCACCGCAAGAATTTATGGTTATAGTTTTAATTATAATCTAACCCGGAAATAATACCGTGCAGGTGTGAGCAATGGTCTATTAGGAATGGCTGGCTGGGTTATATTTAGATGTGTGTGTGTGTGTGTGTGTGTGTGTGAGAGAGAGAGAGAGAGAGAGAGAGAGAGAGAGAGAGAGAGAGAGAGAGAGAGAGAGAGAGAGAAATTAGTTATGCACTGTTTGAGTGTCCCATTTGAGCTATTATGAGAGAACGTGGTGATTTATAACGTAACATAATCTATCTCTCTCTCTCTCTCTCTCTCTCTCTCTCTCTCTCTCATTCCACTTCTTGCACTATCTGTCAACAATCTAAAAGGCTTCCAGACACCATTTATTTAGGTAGGTATACACTTTAGTATGTATTTAGTTCTATTTATATATATATATATATTTATTTAATCTTAAGTTTAAATGTCTTAGGGGTGTAATGATTAGTGATTAAGTTTCGTATGTGGTATCCCAGGTTCGAATCCCGGAAGGATCCTATGCTTTTGTTAATTTAATTTGTGGGTGTTTGGTGTTGGGAGTGAAATTAATTAATCAAAGTTGTATTATATCGTTTTCAGTTATTTGTAGAACACTCATACATACATATATACAATACAATTGTCACTTTATTAATATTATTGCATATCTATTATCTTATCTGAACCATTCGTGAGCATACTCTGCCATAACTTATGGACGTATGTAATATTCAGACGTATTGTCTGTACACATACGTATAACCAGTGTGTGTGTGTCTCTCTCTGCATGTGTGTTTGTGTGTGTGTGTGTGTTTGTGACTAGAAGATGTGTTTGTGTGGGTGTATTTAAATGTCTAAATAAGTTATTATGAGCTGACCATAGTGACTTATATAACGCAATACCCCTACCCCTCTCTCTCTCTCTCTCTCTCTCTCTCTCTCTCTCTCTCTCTCTCTCTCTCTCTATCTCTCTCTCTCTCTCTCTCTCATGTTCCACTCTTTGTGACATGCACCAACATTCTTTAGAAGTGTTCACATAATAATCCACTTTCCCCAACCACAACTTTTCCTGAACATCTCACATTTTGGTTCATATCTTAGCCCTCGGTGGTATTAATGTAAACTGAATACTAAAATACGTCACTATGTAATTGATGACTCTCTTCATAATAACATTTTGGCTATTATTACAAGATTTTATACGGCTTAAAACAAATGTATGAGAGTGAGAGGGTTAATTGAGATCGAGTTTTCTCCTCTGATTGCTAGACGTCTTTCCTAAGTTGTACACACTCGTCTAATACAACGTAGTACAAAGGAAAACAAGCAACAACATATATACTGATCCATACGAGGCTGTTTGTACTAATGATAGCAATAATAAGGTGAACATGAGTCATCGAATACTGAAAGGAATAACTCGACCAAACTCTAGAAGCCATTCGAACTACTACACATAATTATCTCTCTGCTTCCCTTCGTCCCAACCCTTTCATGTTCAGACCGGAAACCAGTAGGCTTAGACTAGGCTCATTGTAAATCGTCCAGGATTTACTGCTGAGTTGGTTACATAATGGTGTGGTTGGTGACGTTAGCGACCCTCATTTGACTCCTGGGGAAAGGGAACAACCGAGTCAAGAAACATACAGTATATGTTTTTGTTGTTTAGCACTCAAAGAAAACAGACGGTATGTAATCAGGTTTTGAGGCATATTATACTGTATATTGGTGTTCTGTTTAGCTAGCTACTACAAGCAAAAATTAAGGTATCAAGTATTTATTATATTCATATTTAGAGTACATACTAAATATATACAAAATAATATATAAAGGAAAACTATAAGAGGAGGGATGGTGGCTTTAGATGAAACAATTCGGGTAAGATGATAAGCAAAATTTAGATATTGATAATTGCAAATATACTGTACAGTTTTGATGAGAGAGAGAGAGAGAGAGAGAGAGAGAGACATGTAATATAAGGGTCTGGTGTTAACACAGAGGGTAAGGAACAGTAGTGATGACAAAGGTAACCACTTACAAGTACTCTGTATATATAAGGTACTTTATTATCTCAATACTAGACCAGTTTCCCGTCTCTCTCTAATATCACCATATTTCCTACTTTGATATATTACTTCCCTCTTCTATATACTGTACATGTTTAATAGAGGGTATGTAAATAAATGTATTTGATTTTCTCCAACTCAAACCGTGAACATATACAGTAGTTATATTATCTTGTGATCTTTCTACCATCACTTTATTTTCTAAAAATTATGTTTCATTTAACGCTTCCATCTCACTATTAACCCTTTCTGTATACGATGATGTTGAACTTACGAACTGGTGGACGTTTGAAGTTCGATTATCTCTTGCTTCTTCCAGAGGGCCTTCTAGCTCCTTTACCCTTCCATTCTGTCTCCCTCTTTCTCTCCCTCCTCCTCCTACTCCTCTACCTTCCTATCCAGTACCTGCGTTATTAGATAAACCACTCAGCCCCTCTCAGGATGAACCAGCACGTTTATCCCGGCTTAACCTAGCAGCTTAACCCGGGTTATTGGGTTATGTTGTTCCGTATAGTCGAGGAAATTAGTTAAGTTTTGGTGTTACAGTTGGCCAAATAAGTGATGTCCCGGCAACAAGTATATCTCGATCAATAATTGGTCTCAGCACTATCTAAGCATTAACTCATTGTTTCGAGTGAGATATACAAACATGTTTGTTATGCCGGGTTGTAATCCAACTCGCTTCAGTATTATCTATTATCAATCCGGGTTTCGGATACTTAGACTTGGAATATGCTCAACAGGAACATATCGAGCTTAGTGAATATATTTGTTTTTCTATATTAATGAGGGAGACAAAAGGCATAACTGCCTTCAGGGAGTGCCACCCCAGATTTCAAATAGTGACAGGGCCGAGATCAAGGAACGTTCAAGATAAAATGCCTGGACACACGGAGCTTGAAGCAATTTAAGTTATAGGAAGCAGGAAAGACTGATTCTGGGAGAGAGTTCCAGAGCTCAGCAGTTGAATAGAAGAAAGTCTATGAATAGCGTTTCACTCTCGGGTTGGAGAGTTGCACAGAGAAGGGGTGGGATTGTGTTGCAAGACGGGTACTACGTACCCTAGGTAGAGGAGGTGGTATACACTGGGAAAGCTCCGAGGAACACTGATTATTGTAGTAGCGATAGAATAGTGAGAGATGCAACATTGCGGCGAAGAAAGAGAGATTGCAGGGAGTTGGTGAGTGGACGGGAGTTAATGATGCGAAAGCCTTTCCTTTCTACTTTATGTAGGAGAGCGGTGTGAGAGGAGCCTCCCCACAGATGTGAACAATACTCAATACAAGGACGCACTGTGCCCCTGTACAGAGCAAGAAGCTGCGCAGGGGTAAAGAACCCCGTGAGGCAATTGAGCACACCCAGTTTCTGGTAGGCTGCCTTAGTGAGACTGGTAATATGGTCTTTCCAAGTGAGAGCAGAAGAAAAAGAGACACCTAGAACATTGAGGAAAGATGAATTTTTGTTTTTTTATTGTTGAAGAATAAGGGATAATCCTCTGGAGGTTCCTGATGGGTAGTAAGATGGATACATTGAGTTTTGGAAGCATTAAATGCAACAAGGTTTTCTCTACCTCAATTGGAAATAGTAGCTAGATCAGAAGATCAGCATTATATGGCTTCATTACTTTTACTTTTGAGGGACCGCTGGGTAGGGCGTTCTGGAAAACTAATTGAGTGGTGTACAGTAGAATTCATATGCATATGATTGGATGGGACTGGAGGTACAGTTGAGAAGATCATTTATGAAAATTAGAAAGAGAATAGGAGATAGGACAGAACCCTGAGGAACACCGCAGTTGATAGGATGAGGAAAGGAGCGATGGCCGTCCACAACCACTGCTATGGAATGGCTGGAAAGGAAATTAGAGACAAAAGCACAGATGGAGGGACAGAAACAAAAGGAGGGCAGTTTGGAAATTAAAGATTTGTGCCAGACTCTATCGAAGGCCTTCGATATGTCTAGTGCAACAGAAAAAGTCTCACCGAAGTCCCGAAAGTTGGATGACCAAGAGTTAGTAAGATATGAAAGAAGATCACCAGTAGGGCGACCCTTAAGGAAGCCATACTGGCGATCTGAGAGCAGATTATGAGAAGAGAAATGCTTAAGAAATTTGGAAGCAAGAATAGTTGCAAAAACTTTAGAGATACAAGAGATGAGAGCAATTGGACAATAGTTGGAGGGTTGAGAGCGGTCACTCTTCTTTGGGACAGATTGAATGAGAGCAAACTTCCAGCAAGAAGGAAAGACGTTAGAGGAGAGACAGAGACGAAAGAGTTTGCCTAGGCAGGGGGTCAGCACAGAAGCACAGTGTTTAAGAACAAAAGGAGGAACACTGTCCGGACCGTACGCCTTCTGAGAAATAACCCCAGAGAGGGTAGAAAGTACATCTTTAGAAGATATTAGGATGTTAGGCATAAGTAGGAGAGAGGGGGGTGGAGAGAGAGGAATAGCACCGGAATCAGCCAAGGTAGAGTTTCTGACAAAAGTTTGAGCATTGACAAGTATTTACTCAATCAGGCACCAATAACACAATAAACACACAGGTTAAATTACACTCTTATTTATTCAATGGCATAGCATACAGGTTATGTGGTACTATACTCTACTATTATATTCAATAGTAAGTAAGTAAATTAGTGACTGAGAGAGTTATCTAGTAGTTGAAGAATGAGAATATGCAATGATAGACAGATACATATATACACAAACAAGAATCATTGACAACAATACATATGCGAGTAAAGTGTCTAACGCGAAGTATTCTGACGAAGACAAGGTACAATATGGACTTTATCGCTCAGCTGCGCGTGAGTCTGCTTGGTGGCAAAAGGGACTTTGGCCGCTCTCAGGTGACCATCAAAGGTGCAGCCCTGATGACTCTAGTTTGGGTGGACTGGGAACTCAGGAAATAACAATTTCCTTTAGTGCGATTTAAAATCAGGGACTAAAGATATGAATTATATTTGAATTTAGGGGGAAAGATAGTTTAAATCTGAATTCAACTATCTAAGAGTTTATTGCGAATAATCTCTCACACGAGACACGAAAAATATTATTCGATCATAGATGAGGTCAAATCACACGAGTTGAGGAACTCAGATTCACAGTAAATATAGTGACTGAATCAGAATAGATAATATATAAATTAATATAGATTGGGATAAATTAACCAACTAATTAAGAAACGCAAATGAAAGAGAGTGATAATATAGCTTAACAAACAGCTACCTTGAATGGGCATACACGACGAAGTTACACTTATGAAATACCAAATATGGCATGAAAGGAGTTCTGAATAAATTAAAAAAATCCTAGAAGAATGCAGAGCTACTGTAGCGTTGTATTATAAAGAAAATACAATTATAATCAATGGATTACTAGATAAAGTAATATATAGAATCAATAGCCAAATAGTAGGCAGAATCGATAAAGGAATATACAATCTGCAGTCCTAGATTGGTGTGGAAAGAATTACATGACCCGAGTAACGTATATCATCAGATAATTCACAAGAACTAATTGAGATCAGATATCGTGATAAAGAATCAATTATAACTCAACGGAAAGGGTTCTTGATTTTCAAATAAGGGAAATAGTATTATAAGTGTTCTCTGGCGATAATTACGCGGATATAAGGATCCTGAATTGGGCGTAGGTTCTAGGTATATATTGGATTAAAGAAGAGAATCAGTTCACGTTATATACTTTCACTTCAACTTTGGTACACACAGGATAATAAACACATACGAATAAAATCTGAGAGTATTCTGACTAAGTAACACGTGTAAAAATGACCATGTAACGTACGTATAATTAAGGGTCCGAAGGATTAACACAATTTCTCTTAGCAATATCTCGCACTTAATGAATTACTGTACGGATCAAACTTATAGGAATCTTAACACGGGAATCAATGGTTCAGGATAGATCTTGGGCGCAGATCTATAATTAAATGTAATAGAATACTCGCATATATTATCTTACCTTCTAAGCCACAAATTAAAACACTCAGAGACACTTAGGGTAAAGGGTAGAGGTAGTCATGAACGAGAATCTGGACGACGTAGGACTCGTGGTTCTGCTGGGCTGGACGACAGGGGGAACTGCCTCTCTCTCAGGTACAGGGAAGTTGGTTCCGGGCTCTTCTACAAACTCTGGTTCAGGTTGAGACTCAATATCAATCCTTTCCCACAGCCGGCTTAACCAGTGGAAGGAAGCAATAGTATTTACTAACTTCCTTCAGTTTCAGTCAGACTATAGTCGGTTTATTTTTAGAACTCAGGTTGATCTATCTCAATAACATAGGGACATGTGGATATCATTGTCTTGGCTATGGTGAAGGCAATTCTTAATCTAAAAATACACTGAAGTTATTTATCTAAACCTACGAAGATTCTCGATCTCTCGATATGGCCCTTGTGGACGATAATATGGCCAAAAGTTATCTCTTACCATACCCTATCTAAACATTGTATAAATAGTCATGTATATCAATGACTTAGCTATAACTAGGGTCCTGGTTTAGTTCAGAGGATTCCGGCTTCGGTAGATAAGGGTTAAAGGGTCATGACACCGGGCCGGGTGCGTGGATTGATGCTGGAGTGGTCAAGGGACACGTCCTCACAGTTCAAAAGTTTACTGACGTCTAATCGGAACTTCAATTTCCGACTCTTAAATAAACTATATAATGGTTCGTTACCAAGGGTTCATTCCCTCTTCACTTTATCATATAAATGAAAAATAAGCATTTAATGATATAAATACTAATATAAATATCGTTTCACAACGATTTAGTAAACATAATATCCAGGAATTGAAATTACCGCTACAAATTGTGGATCGCGCCTGCGAGCATGGGAATTTCAAAACTGATACCGGATACAGTACCTCTAAATCTAATCATACAAGGTTTTATAACTAAATTAACTTGGCCAAGGTAATATTATACAGTTCTAAATTACTTAATATTAATTATCCTTTACAATATTTACAATCACCAGGTTCTGTCAGGAAATGGTTCACTCTAATGAGGTTACCCTATTGGAAGGCTGTTGCCAACACTACCAAGATACCCGTGTAGTCAATTTATTTCTCACAGCCCTCCTATTTTTAAAAGGTGGCATGGTTGCATAATGAATGATTTTCTGTTCATCGTGATATCTGGCTTTTCTTAGTTTGCAGGTTATAGGTTCTTTATTTATCACTTTGGTTGCACTACTCCCAGTCTTCCCTGGAGGTGCTGTAGAGGGGGTGTTGGGATTCCCATCAATGTCGATATTGCAACGGTTCTTGATGGGGAACTTGCATAAATAGTTCCTCACTATATTGCAAATCGGGCTGGAGCTGGTTATATGCCTTGGGCGTTTGTCTCTGTCCTTGCCATTGGAGGAGCAGGGGTCTCTGTGATTGGTCTGGGCTCGAACTCTTTTCTCGGGCAGACTGACCTAGAATCCCGGAAGAGTAGGTTAGAGAAGGAGGGTAGACTGACCTATTCCAGCCAGTATTAAAGCCTGGGAAACTGGTTGGGTTCTATTGTCTCTTTCCTTCTCTTGGTGTTGTCTTCTCATGTTCCTCCTCGTTTCTTTGATGACAGCTATTCTGGTGTTGTTAGGCTGCTCAAGGCCATGGTTTCCCAAGTCCGTAATCTAAATGTTCCTATCCTTACACACCCTAGTCAAAATCTGACAGATATTAATACAGCATACAGCGAGCAAAATGTAATGGCAGTGGAGACACGACTTATTTGGCCGATGTACAAACGTTTATACCTCACACTGAACATTCTGTGTACGTTTGAAACATGGTTATAATGTACCAAATTAGGGGCGACAATTTTTTGTATTTATTTGTTTCAATATTTTTGTTTTTGTTTTTTTGGTAATTTGTGTGATTACATTATTATAAATGGTACCACGATCGTGGCTATTTGTCACTCATTTAATTATGGGGGAGACACTCGCTACAGGCAACTTGCCTTTTGTCTCCTCCATTCACATACAACAACAAAATATGTATATTGTATTTAATAATTTTAGCTACCACAGACCCTTCCTAAGTTGAATAAAATCGTCTAATAATTACCAGAATTTTACGAAAAGGACGTCATCGGTACTGAATGGGTTAACAACGCTACAATAATGACTTACAGTGGGATGAAGGTTAGGTCTTTTGGTATCAGGAGAAATTCGACCATAGATGACTTGGCCTCTAAGAGATGTTGGCCTTTATTGGTAAGAGCATTCGTGTTTGGTTAGGTTCTACTTAAGGCCGAGTAAAGTTCAAGCTTTTGGTGTGGATAAATTGACCCCTTGAGGATTGTGATGCATTTTGACAGATTATTCTGGCTATCATTAGACGATTTAACACATCTTAAGAATTACCCCAAAGAAGGGTGACCATAATCTCATAATCTACTCTCAGATCGCCAGTATGGCTTCCTTAAAGGTCGCTCTACTGGTGATCTTTTTTCATATCTTACTAACTCTTGGTCATCCTCCTTTCGGGACTTCGGTGAGACCTTTTCTATTGCACTAGACATATCGAAGACCTTCGATAGAGTCTGGTACAAATCTGTAATTTCTAAATTGCCCTCCTTCGGCTTCTATCCCTCCATCTGTGCCTTTGTCTCTAATTTCATTTCCGGCCATTCCATAGCTGCGGTTGTGGATGGCCATCTCTCACTTCCTCATCCTATCAACTCCGGTGTTCTTCTGGGCTCTGTCCTATCTCCCGTTCAATTTCTAATGTTCATAAATTATCTTCTTAACTGTACCTCCAGTCCCATCCATTCATATGCAGACGACTCTACCTTACACTACTCAATTAGTTTTCCTGAACACCCCAGGCAGCAATCCCTCAAAGATAAAAGTAATGAAGACATGCAACTTTATCTTCTGATCTAACTACTATTTCCAATTGGGGCAGAGAAAACCTTGTTGCAATTAATGCTTTCAAAACCCAATTGTTTCATCTTACTACCCGTTCAGAACTCCCAGAGGACTATCCTTTACAATTCAACAATACAAAAATAAATCCTTCATCTTCTCTCAATATTCTTGGTGTCTCTTTTTCTTCTGCTCTCACTTGGAAGGACCATATTAATTACCAGTCTTGCTAAGGCAGCTTCCCAGAAGCTGGGTGTGCTCAACCGTCTCACAGGGTTCTTTACTCCTACACAGCTTCTTGCTCTGTACAGGGGCACAGTGCGTCCTTGTATTGATGATTGTTCACATGTGTGGGGAGGATCCTCTCACACCGCACTCCTAGACAAAGTAGAAAGGAAAGCCTTTCGTATCATTAACTTCCACCCTCTCACCAACTCTCTGCAATCTCTCTTCGCCTCAATGTTGCATCTCTCTCATTATTCTATCGCTACTATAATAATCAATGTTCCTCAGAGCTTTCCCAGTGTATACCACCTCCTCTACGTAGGGTACGTAGTACCCGTCTTGCAACACAATCCCACCCCTACTCTGTGCAACTCTCCCACCCACGAGGGAAATGCTATTCTTAGACTTTCTTCTATTCAACTGCTGAGCTCTGGAACTCTCTCCCAGAATCAGTCTTCCCCACTTCCTATGACTTAAATTGCTTCAAACTCATTGTGTCCAGGCATTTTGTCTCGAACGTCCATTGATTTTGACCCTGTCACTCTTTCAACTCTGGCATAGGAACTCGATAAAGGCAGTTCTGCCTTTTGTCTCCCTCATTTTCATAGAAAACGAAAATGTGTGGGCATCAAAAGGGGAAATATTTTCTCAATTAGCGCTCTGACTTCCATATACCCATCCTACTCTTAATAAAATCGTCTATTATTAGCCATTGTATGTATCTGAAATGCTCCCTTATATTCTGAAAAGGTTTAGTGATCTTGTTAGTGAGATCCACAAAAGTGGTGGGTCAGGCAAAGATGTCAACCATTAATGTAGAGAACAACTTTGGGATGGAACTAGTCACAGATTGGGAACTCGCGCAGAGAGACCCTCCAGGGAAGAAGTTGGAGGGTGAGGGTGCCTACCTGTACATACTGCCAAGGTGTACACCACATTGATTATTCGTAAAGACTACGTACTCAGATATCAAAGTACTCACATACCCAATTGTAATAGCATAACACACACACACACACACACACACACAAACTCTCGCTCGCATATGTTACTCGATTTTTATTTTGGGTGCTCGTATTACAAAATTTGATAAACTTAACCCACTGAGCCCCAGCTAGTTATAAATAAATGTACCACCAGGGACCAGCAGGTTTTGAAAAAAAAAAAAAATCCAGAAACAATAGCGAATGGGTTAGGAATGAAGGGCCCCCCCCCCCCACCCCCCACAAACAAAACGATCAAAAAGGGGTACTACGGAGCCCCCAAAAGTCGATTTTACAATAGTAAAAAATTGAAGGCAAAAACACCCAAAAACAATGTTTTTGCGCGCTCACACGCACGCAGTTGGACTTTGAGAGATTTCAACCATCCGCATGGTTGCGTGGGATACTTACACAGTTCCCATACAAATCTGAGCCCTCTAGGTGCCATAAGACCGGAGTAATTAAACCCCGACGACACTTGGGCGTCGTGGGGTTTAGCGTTACATACATTACCGACGACACGTTGTCGTCGCTGGTACTCAGAGGGTTAAAGGGGACCAGCCGCTTTTTATTCTTGAGGGTGTCAGTGAATTTCATCCGAGTTCAATAATATTTGGAACACATATAGGGTACCTAAAAAAAGAGAGATTCCTGTAATCTTAATTCTCTAGAGCAATTAGTTTTTGAGTTAGGTAAGAATTAGTGTGTACATTTTATGACTTTTTTAAAAATTAAAGGAAAATACAAATGTTGTATGATTGTTTTATTGCATTGAGGGTACTCACAATAGGTTGAATTTTACATGAGCATTTCTATTTTTTTCTATTTTGCATCTAATCGTGGAATGAGGGCGTTTACAATTAGATAACAAATTAGCTGACACGTGTCTCGGGGTGCTGTGTCTAAATGGGAAAGAAATAAAAAAAAAAAAGGAAATGTAGGTGTATAGGACATTTTATGCCCTTTACAATGACACCAGAATCATTGTTGTAGAATGTTTTGTTAATTTCTATTGGCGCTAACTACTACGCTAACTTAAGCGAGGTGGTAAGGCCAAGAGAGAGCTGGCAACCGAGCCAGCCAGCCGCACCCTCCCTCGCCCGCAGCTCAGAGTACACTGACTCTCTCTCCCTTGTGTGACTATATGGGAGCTGTCACTAGGGTAGGGATAGCAGATACTGCCAGGGAATATATCTTCGAAGGTAATGTTTAAACCAAAAATGCATGGTTTGACTAGTTTTATTTTACATGTATGAAAACCATAATGCATTTCCTGATTTCTGGACTACGACGCGACTCGCGAAAGTTTGAAATAAGTACAAACATTAAATGTTTCCAGACTGAATATCGCCACAGGACTTTCACTGAGTACAGAGAGATGGGTGCTGATGCCATATACCAGGTTGCTAAAAATTGCCTTTCTGAGCACAGTCACGTCCAAAAAAGTGGCCGGTCCTAAGCAACATCAATCAATGTATAATATGTATTTATTTACATGTATGCTTCTCAATAAACAATTATTTAGGAAGTATAGGCTATGGAAATCTCGTCTTGTAAATTTTTCCTCCGGGGAGAACATAATTTATTATTTGGTTTGAGTTACTTGTTCTTCTCGTGTCCTCACTCTCCATTAGATGATATGATTAACATGTTTATCTGCCATCTGGCGTAATGTCGTGAACATTGGTTATCTGAGGTAATTGTGGGAAGGATTCCTATGATAACAATTATGTAACATAATGCAACTTGCACAATACTACTCCCAGATGTATACTTACTTACTTAAGTTCGATTAAACTGTTTCATATTTGATATGTATGCAAAAGTAGGCATCGAGAACACAATATGAATAGAACTTGCCTTAACCCGGGAACGGTGCCGAGACTCTTAAGAGGGCTTACTGGGCAAAGGCGACGGGACTCTTAATCCCTTCTGTACTAGCGACGGTTCCCTGCCGTCAGTAGATTAATTACTCCACAGTTCCAGCAACGGCAGGGAGCCGTCAGTAATGTACTTTCCTTGCAACTGCCAGTATAAGGCAGTGCCTGATACCACGACCGTTTGAGCACTGCTCTCGAGTTGGCAACACTTCTCAGCTTATTTCCAACCCTCTGCAGGATGGGAGAGCCAGTATTCTTTCTTCTTTTGAGGTGGGAGGTTGTTTTACCTTGCCATCTTGACCACATTTCTTTGGACTGTGGGGGACTTGTATTACTGTATCCTCAGGTACAGTAGGGGTTAAGATCCAAGGCCTAAAAAAAAACATTTAAAAAGACCCTAGCGGCACTCAACACAAAGGAATATATAATTAAGTGAGATAATTCCCCTCCATACCTACTATCACTCCTCCATATGTGTCAATCCCCCCTCTCCCTCCCCCCTCTTTCAGTTATCACCTGTTTCTCCTCTTATTCCTTTGTTTATCGGTTTATTTACTGCACCAATATATCGGGTGGATGAGACTCGTTAGCCTTGGTAGGCAACTCATCTAGGGGAGACAACCTTATACAAATCCGGGTGGATGGGGCTCGTCAGCCTTGGTTGGCAACCTGTCTAGGGGAGTAAACCTGATACAAATCCGTACTGCTTACCTAAGGGTAAGGCAGGTTAGTGGATGGATTAGCCGAACACCACTGTAGAAAAATAGTGCTAACAAGATACACAGAGGGCCTCGGAGTCGGACGGATCCTAAATCGAGTGGTCAATCCTGTAAGTCCTTCACTAAACTGGCTCGGGTTGTCCCTCTCACAGGGAATAGGTCCGCTTGGGGGCATTCTGTGTAAGGCCACCCTCGTAAGGGGAGTAAGGCGTCCGGCAATAGATAGATAGATAGACCAATATCTCCTACCCGGTTTCAAGGTCATCTGGGACGCATATAGAGATCGTGGCAAGAGAGTCTTCACTAGCGAGACATCAGTATGGCTTCAGGCCTCGAAAGTGGAGGGTGTATGTCTCGTGCGACTCTCACCTCATGACTGGACGGTCATCAATAATTGTTCTTTTTCACCCCTCAAATACTATTCCCACTTGTGTTATTGCTGGTACATGTTAATATCTTCATATTAAGCATAAAATAGGCACATATAAATAACTAATAACAATTTTAGTAGGGAGTGTATGAAAATATCCTCACTTTCGAATACCAATGGCGCGAGCTTCCCGGGTTTAAATCAATAGATAGATGTAGAGTTACATTTAAAACAAGTAAAATTGCACAACCCCCTCTCTCTCTCCCTCTCTCCAGTAAAGGTCACAGGAACGGTTGGAAATATACCAACGTCTGGCCACAACAATATTAACAGATATGAAGCTGAATAATTATATTGGTGGAGGAATATCTGGTGGTCAGAGATACATACAGTAGATAGATAGGTAGGGAGATAGGTAAAGCGATGACAGACAGACCGACAGATATGGATAGATAAAATAATTGGTAGATCCACGAATATATTAAGAGAGATGCTATACTATATTGGCCTATCACGAGAACATTGAACAATGTTATATTGAAATGTTTGTTTTTCTAAAATAAAGAACTAAGTCTTATTATCTCTCTCTCTCTCTCTCTCTCTCTCTCTCTCTCTCTCTCTCAGACTTGGAGCACAGGGAGTTATGTGAAGTGGTAAGAACAGGGGATACAGTGGCAATATTTAATTTTTTCTTTTTAACTAACTCCCATTTACACACACACACTCACACACACATAAACAAGCAAACACACACACACACACACTCACTCAACTCTCTCTCTCTCTAAACTTGGAAAAGTGCAATATGATGCATATCGGCCAAGCAAACCCCAATTCAGGGTATTCGCTATTGGGAATTCCTCTGGAAGTTACTGACTTGGAAAAGGATTTGGGTGTTCTGATAAGCAGTGACCTAAAGTTTTCCAAGCAG
Source organism: Paralithodes platypus (assembly GCA_032716605.1). Taxonomy (NCBI): domain Eukaryota; kingdom Metazoa; phylum Arthropoda; class Malacostraca; order Decapoda; family Lithodidae; genus Paralithodes; species Paralithodes platypus. The sequence continues at coordinate 6,688,127 of CM064508.1, read as the reverse complement.
TGCATTGAATTAGAGAGAAAAGCTCAGAAATGATTGGGCTAGATTAAGAATCAATTTAAGTATATATACAGGTATAAGGAAATAGTCCTCACACTTTACAACGCTCTGATACGGCCTCTCCAGGAGTATGCTGTTCATTTCTGGTCTCCAGCACTCAGGAAAAATATAGAGCGACTGGAAAGAGGACAAGCTAAGGCTACAAAGCTTATTCCATCGCTTAGAAGAATGAACTATGAGGACCGGTTGAGAGCTCTTGATCTCTTCCCGTTGGAGACACGCAGACTACGAGGTCAGCTCATTGAAGTTTTTAAAATACTTAACGGGTTGAACAATGTGGATATTATCAAAAATGTTAGTCTCAATATGAAAACAATACGCAACCTTGGCTGGAAATCAGAATTGAAAAGGTTCAGTACCAGTTTCTGTGGACACTTTTTCACATATAAGATCAGTTTCCCTGGAGCAAACTTCCCTCCGAAGTTGTAAATAGTTCTTCAGTAGAGCAGTTCAAGAAGAGAGTAGATATTATTTTGCACACTCTGTAAAGAGTGTGGAGCACTAAATAGTGTCTCTCCTTCCACTTCGAGTATCTCCTCGGAATGGACTGCAAGGTGTCTTAGATACTATCTATTCCTTGTAACTCTCTCTCTTTCTCTTTCTCTCCTCTTATAGTCAACCTAGACTTCTCTCATAAATCTATGACATATATCTGGGATGCTTAGCAGAACCCACCGTCTATAATTATTTAATCAGTGTATTTATGTATCTCTATATAACAGTTTTCTTTCTCTTTATCTTGGAATCTGTCTAGGTATTAATTTCTCCCTATATATCGGGCTACATCCCTATACATTTATCTCCATGTATATATCAATGAATCCATCAATTTATCCATCCATTTACGTATCTCTGTATCTGTCTACCTTTATATCTATCTATCGATCTATCTATCTATGTATTTCTTCTTTTCTGTGGGACTGGTGCCCAACCTTTTTCCACTGTCCTATTTTCACCAGCACTTAACATTGGACGGGCAAGCTTTTGGGGTTCCCTTCTTGCTTGCTTCCTTCCTTCCACAACATTCAAGACAGGGAGAAGTGTGGAAGAAAACAAATAGAGGAAGAAAAGGAAACGAAGAGAATAGCTTGGGAAGTTGGATTAGAGAGAGTATGTCACATAAACATACATATAGTACACACACACACAGCCGTACACACATACACATACATAGTATAAGTATATACCGTCTACACACTCAGTAGCTGACACATAGGACACACACACACACAAACACTTACTTTGTTTTCTCTCTCTCTCTCTCTCCCACTCAACATAATACACATACACAGGAATAGGCGTACATGCCGAAGGGACACTGAAAAAACAATAGAAAACAAATTCACAAGTAAGGATGAAGGACCCATGTGTGTGTGTGTGTGTGTGTGTGTGTGTGTAAGAGGGAGAGGGAAAGAGAGAGTGTGTGTGAGAGTGAGTGAAAGCGAGCCACACACACACACACACACCTACACTCACACATACACACACAAAGGAAGTAGAGAGGCCGGCTGTGTTGTTAATGGGTTTCAATGTAAAGATTTCTAGTAGATGTATCCTGCCCCTGCTGCTCTCTCTCTCTTTCTCTCTCTAGATGGCATACGTAATTATTTCAAATACATTTTGGTTAATGAGTGGAATAGTTTACCAAGGGAGGTGGTCGATAGTAATTGAATTGGTACGTCTGAGAAGCGATTGGACGATCAGCTGATGGAGATTGGATTAATATGAATGAATCAGTAGGTATGTCAGTGTGAATTCCCTTTCAGACTAAAATATGTTTTTTCTCTATTAAAACTTTCCTTGTGAGCATTTCCTGATCCGTAAGGTTACACTTCTTATTTTCCGGTGCGGCTTTTTAGCCTGAGGGTGGGGGGAGAGCCTTCTATTTTGCTGTCCTATTATTTGACTATTAACTACTCTTGATCTAGTTGTATTAAGGCCGGACCATCTAGTAGGGACCGTAATAGCTGTGTGGTCTGAGTATCTGTGTAACTCTGTGTAACTCCCTCCTGTGTTCGACCCACTTTTCTCTTGCTAAGTTTATATTGGCTCTCTCATATGTAAATTGGTAACTTTTTACCAAAATATTCTCTAATATTTTTCACCCTACCACTCTCCTTCTAAACTGTATATTTTACTTGCTGTCTACATACATACACATACAGACACATTAAAGCACACCACGTACAGTCGCGATCATAGATTATGATGCATTTTGAGGGCTCCAACTGATTATGCAAACTTCCGAACAAAAACAGAAACAAAATGCTAAATATTTAAACTAGCAAACATACAAATATTACGAGGTATATTGTGTCTCTGGAGAATTAAATAAATCCATAATACGATTATTGAATGTAAAATATATAACAGGATCTAAATACGTGGAAGATGGGGATATAAATACCAGTACGTGGAAGATGGGGAAAAAGGAAACCACATTTATTAACAATACCATGAGAAGTGACTTATGCATTTTAACATGAGAGAGAGAGAGAGAGAAAGAGAGAGAGAGTCAGAGTCGGAATAAATCACACAGACATAACAAGTGTCTTAAAAAAACGGAAATAGTTGTTCAGTTACATTGCTTAAGAACAGAGTAGATAGTATTGTGTACAAAGTGCAATTAAAGTATTGTATTGTATTATATAATATATATTTGGTACTCTCATGTTTTCATCCACTGTGTGTTAACCCCTTCTGTACCAACAACGTGTCTTTATATATATTTTTGCTATTATTAGACGATTTCATTCAGTTAACCAAGGGCCTCCAGCAACTAACAGGCTTCGAACTATCTCACTTACCCTTTTTTACTACCATAGATAATTTTTAAACTGCATAACTTCGTCCAAATATAGCTAGAATAACATTGAAAAGACATCGCCGGTACAGAAGGGGTTCATATTGCCACATCCATTCACTTTTCACTTATCCACCTTCTTCATCTTCACATTAACTATAAATTCTTTTTCTTCTTCTTCTTCTTCCATAATTTCCTAGCTTCCAACCGTTAGTGTGTTAAGGGATTAAAAGGATGACTAAGGACCAAGCCTAAAGGTTCTTATGGTAATTGCAACTAAGGAGATTTGCTGGCCCTCTCGCTTCCTCTTTCACTATTTTTCTTTCAATTTTTCCTGGTTCATGCTTTGTCTCTCTGTCTCTCTCTCTCTCTCACACATAGTAAGAGTGACAGTGCCATATACATATGAGAGTGTCATGTACGTGTAAGAGTGTCATATGCGTGTGGTTTATGGTGTAGGCACTGAGCGGATTGAGTAGGGTTAACTTATATTCTTACCTCATATTTCCTGAACATTGTTGCAGTACTCTGTAGAATTCTGGAAATTGTTTATGCACTGGATAATATTTGTAGAGGTTTTAAATAAACAAGCACGGGGCTTTATGGGGTTTATTTACCAAGAGAATATAAGTCTGTAGCCCTTATTACTAATTTTGAGATATTATAATATATTAGACTAGACGTCCCGAGCGTTGGGGAAATGCAATTATAAAGTATATACTTCGTAATGCGGTGTATACTCGGAGTTGAGTGTGTACCGAGATAAGTACTTTACTTAATACTTAATGAAAGTATTCTACTTAATAATAGCAACCTAGAACTATGAGCTGTTTCCTTGTTAATAATATAATCTCCTGTAAAGAGAGAGAACACACGATTAGAAGGGAGTTACTAGAACAAAAGTATGTCACAGATACTTATAAGGTACTTGTACACTTATGCTGGTCACGAATCTTACCCAGAGGGTTGAAGTGAGGGACCCTCCTTGAGAGGTGGCTGTGTGCTGACTGATTTGCCCGACCCTTCTTGAGGGAGGGCGCGGCTCAGCAACACCATGTGACAACTGGGTGTGACAAAGTTTCTAGCAATTACTTCTCGATATCTTGGCAACGGAAGTGTGATACCATTTGGTGATCGTGGGATCCGTGCTTGCCTTAGCAGAGTGGAAAGTTACCAGCGTCCATTGTGATGGTGGGAACTTTTATAGGGAGATCACACCAACACACTTACAGTTCTTTTAAAAGGTGGTTGTTATAATGGTGTGAGTTATATATGTGATTATATGGTTTATCTTAGAAGTGTACAGTCGCTCAAAATGCGCTGTTACACCATGTATGTGTAAGAGTGCCATATACGTGTGAGTGCCATTTACGACTGTGAGTGCCATGTATATGTGAGAGTGCCATGTACGGGTAAAAGTTCCATATTCGTGTAAGAATGCAATATACATGTGAGAGTGTCATGTACGTGTGAGAGTGCCATGTACGTGTAAGAATGCAATATACGTATTAGAGTGCCATGCACGTGTGAGAGTGCCATGTACGTGTGAGAGTGCCATGCGCCTGTGAGAATGTCTTGTGTGCGCAGCCTGGTTCATGAAAGCGAGGGGGAGGGGGTGGTGCTATGGTGAAGAGGGGGAGAGGTTGAGTATGTGTGTGTGTATGGGGGGGGGGGGGGGGGGGGCGAGGACGTGTTAAATCTTCAATATTTACTTTTACCACTTTCCATAACCTAGGCCAAGTACCCCCGTTGACACTGCACTAAGCTTGAGGGCAGGGGTGCAGGGGGAGGGAAAACAAGGCAGGGATGGTTGGGGAGGAGAAGGCAGGGGGAGGCGAGACTGGTAATATGACCTGGGAAATAGAGGAAGGAGAAGGCAGGAAGAGGAAGACTGGGACAGGGGAAACAGAGAGAGGCAGGGGAAAACGGGAGGAAGACAGGGAGAGTCATGGAGGACAAAGGAACATCTGTAGAGTTAGGGAATGTTAGTGGTAGTTAGAGGGGATAATGAGATAGGGTGAGACAGAGCGAGACAGTGGGAGTAAATCGAAGAGACAAGGAGAATATAAATGCTGAATGTAAGGCTAGGAATACGTGTGAAGGGTGATATTGAAAATCAGGCCCAAGAATGACATATACAATCGGGAAGTAGAACAGAGAAAGAGTAAGCCAAGATTAATGGGGAGAGGGGGGCGGGCACATGAACGCAGCTTTTTTATTAAAAACCTTTTACTGATAATAGGTCAGAACTGTTGTGTACTGGTATCGGCGCCTAGACTAAAGGTATTATCTTTCTGGTGGCAATATCCTATTACGGCTGCACGATTTATCTTAGAAGTGATGATGTCGGCATTTAGGATACAATTATCAGAGGGAGATAAATAACGTGTCATTAATGTGTTGAGTACTGTGGTCCTTTATTGAGAAGGTAATGGGATGGAGGTTAGACAAGATAAATGTGATGGGCTACATAAGAGGTTGGATGGTTAAAGTTCCAGGCAGAAACAGTTGAACAAAGGCTAAATATATAATAAGTGTTCTACAGGTTAACCACAGGAGTTTACAAAGTATCATCTCTGTCTAGTTGATTTTAGTAAAATATCCATATATTGAAAATGTTCTTGGCATACAATTTGCAAGTAATTCAATAAATACCATTGTACAATATGTTCAATAAATCTCTCGAAATTAAAGCATAACTGAAGCCATTTTGTTTTAGCTTTATATAAACTTCTGTGCTTAATCATTGCATGATTATACACCGACAAAATATATAATTACTATGGATAGTGTGCGATTTCTGTTTTATCTATTACTGTAAATAAATCTCGAATCCTTCATTTACGATTAACATTACAAAAACTCGTTCAGATGTAATATTTGTTATGAATCTTGATATAAATATGCACCCTATACATCCACTAATTCACTATACAGTATTTGTAACTGATGATGGATTATGGGAAGGTTCTGGGAATGGCCCTCATGTCATTCAAATTACTGTCAAACACGCGGCTTCCTCTTCCAGCCAAATTATGTTACCTTTGATAGAACTCGGAAGGTAATATAGATTTAGGTCTACACAAGTATTGTGGTAAACAATATTCTAAGAAAAACACATTATGGCAAGCATCATCTGAAGAAGTTAATAATATGAAACATTTCCACTTCCACACCTGATAGATCGATGTGCGTAGAGGAGGGATGATAGTTTGCAAAGTAATGATAATTAGATTCTTGTATACACTTATTTGTTCATATTAGAGTTTATGAAAGTGGACAAATGCCCTTAATTTCCACAATCTTCTATTTTACGTATTTATATATTTGTTTACTTTTGTCTTAAAGTTGTATAGTGGCTTATATTTACGTGGCCCATCTCGCCCAAGTAGGATGTGACTGGGACAGTTCTGTAAATATTTTATATATATATACTGTATATATATATTCTGACATACGGAGCTCTGTATGTTTATTTTAGAGTTAGAATTAAGAGTTGAAGGAGTGCCAAACTACCCAGGCGGCGAAGCAGACCAGCGAGCGAACCAGCGAGGGGGAAACCAGCTCGTCCGCATACCAGAAACAAGCCTTCACACCTGCGTGCGTCATAGGGGACCCTGCAAACTACTTCGATGACCCGACGCTATGACGTATGATCGACGCCAGGAGACTCCATTGGACCACGCACCTCTTACGCAACTAGAGGAGCTGTGATTGAGGCGTGTACCATCACTCGCCTCCTGATTCGTTCCTGCACCATCATTGTTTAGTATATAAGACCCGAGTAGTGGGCATTCAAATCAGTCTCATTTGGAGTTGGGAAGGTGAACTTGCAGCTGGAGGAAGACGGGGTGAAGTATTATAATGGGATTGTGACTGTCAGTCAGATTATATAAGTGTGTGTTAAGTGTGTTCGGTGTAAACACTTACGTTATGTTGGTTAGTGAGATCTGTGATTGGGAATTAACGATAATTAACGATTATGTACTTAACTATTTGATTTGGAATTTACGTTAATGCTACTATTATGTACTTAACTATTTGATTGGAAATTAACGTTAACGCTACTATTACGTACTTAACAATTTGATTGGGAAATAACGTGAACGCTACTATTATGTACGTAACTATTTTAGTTGAGTAATTTGTGGACTAAAGCAACTCTTCAAGTAATTGGGTTATGATAAAAGTAATACTATTGTTTTATATTAAGACTTACGAGTTCTTTCATTTTCTTTTAATTAAGCTTACATTGCTTAACGGTGCTTAGTACGGTGATGCTATTGTCTCGTATTAGTAATATCGCCTTAGACTAACATGGCTGTTTTAATGTTACTTCTAGTGATTTCCTAAGCTGAAGAAAATTATTTTAGCTTCAAAATATTATTTTTGCTTTTCATATTATTTGAGTGAGACCTGAATCGAATCTATGAAGCGATCCTGTAACTTAATTTACTCATAATCAAACCTCAATGTTACGTGGTTAAGAAATACATTTAACTAATTATTAAATATAAATTATATATCAAACTTTTTATGTGACTTTGATATTAATCCTGATGATAATAATATAATACTATTAACGTAAGACAAGAACCAAGAATAATAACTACATTAAATATAAATAAAAGGACATATAAGAAAACTAGCTATTCATTTAAAAAAGGGTAAGAGACAGAAATATTCTTACCTTAATATTTATCTTTCAAGACTTGATATATAATTAATAGTCCTTCTTTAGATATAACTTATTCGGTTCATAACCATAGCCTACTAAGCTTCGGTTAAATAATAATTCTTTATATATACTACATGACTTTAATTAGTTTCAGTACTGTTCATAATTAAAGAGTATCAGTCAATAAAGGATACCAAGTCCTAAGATCCAAAAGGAAAGGAAGCAACAACAGGTAATAATGTTATTAGATTTTACTTTTGTTTTGCCTTCAGCTGACTGATACCTTAATATATATCACTGTGCTATCTAGATTCATGAAGTTAACCACTTGAGGATCAAGATACGTAACAATATATATAACATACTTACAGTACTGTACCAGTCACATCCTATATATATATATATATATATATATATATATATACTATCTTTCACTACATAATGTTCAGTCTATGTAGCAGCCAAATTATATTGAATGTTTGTATTCCATGCACTGTTGTATTGTATACTGATCTGTTTACCTTGCCAATAGACGATGTAACACGAGTTGGCTCTCATAAACCCATTTACCATACACTAGGCACTTTTCTTTCTAAATTAGCTCATCAAAATCCATAGAGGGATATATAATTTACGCAGGTTTTGGCTTTATTGCTTATATTTCGAAGGGAAGGTCGTCACAGGATATCATGTGTTGTGTCCTTGTCTTTACTTAAGTATTATTATTAATAATAACAATAATAATACAATTATAATTATGTACAAATAACATGTTTAAGCTTTGTATTTATCACAGGGTGAGGTGTACTATATGTACTGATATGGCGGACGGAATAAATACGATATGACACAATGAGGTATACAATATGGTGCCCGTGTGTACCAAGTTGGGGGACCTGGGATGAGTGGTGCTCCGGAACTGTTACAGTGGATATTGGGGATTACTGTGATATGGGGATTAACCAGAGGACCACCAGGTAATTAATGGTAGTGTGTTGTAGTGATAAGAGAGAGAGAGAGAGAGAAAGAGAGAGAGAGAGAGAGAGAGAGAGAGATAGAGAGAGAGAGATCCTCATAATAGTCCTTTTACATAGGTATCGACAGCCCACCTTCATTAACCAATTCAGTACCTGTGACCTCCTCCTTATTATATTCTAGCAACTCTTAAACGATTGTATTCAACTAAGGACGGACGTTTACTTATTAGAATGTTACAGACTATCTCAATGCCTTATTTTAGCTACCATATGCCTTTCCTAAGCTTCATAATATGGTCTAAACTTAGCTGAAATGATAATATAGATACTTCGGTATTCCAGAAGAGGTTATAGAAACCATAGTCCCAGAGGTCATAATTAACACAGTGACCAGATACTAATACCATGAGACAGGAAACTATCCAATATTGCAATGACCTACGCAGTACAAATATCTAATGACCATACTTCGAATCTTTGTTATCCTACATAAGCTGCATTTTGTGTCACCCCAAAGTCTGATAACCCACCCACTTATCAGTGTGGTGGCACAAAATGACAAGGCGCGATCCAGACTTTTAAATATATACATTATATGGACAACCTTTCCTGGCTATTTTTAAGAATGAAAGTAAATATACATTGCAGAATAATTATTACAAAGCAAATAAATACAAAATAAAAGCGAAATAGCGTAATATACCAAATATCATGAGGTATGTCAGGGACTGGAATAATCGACATCAGAACATATAGGCAATAAATTTGAATATATACAATTTAAGATGTGTTGTGACATTACATATTAGGTGAAATTATACAACATATTTATTTGTTTAATAGTAGAGCAAGAAATATTCGCATACATAGACATTTCAATAATTCTGAGGAGGAGTGACATTAATTACCGTGACGAACACTGATTTTCTGAACTTGACTCTTGGTCAAGGTCACAGGCTAGATGCCCCACCCACCCACCCACCCCTCGATTTATCTACGTTCCTACGCAGCCGTGGTGCTTAGCGCGGTCGAACCTATATTTCACAAATGTTATATTTATATATATGCGTGTACTGTTACTTAGTAATATTGTATTGTGTAACCTAATCAACCCGAATGATATACATTTAAGTAAGAATACACCGAAATATAATCGTGATTAGGCGTGAATGGAGTGGCACCGCGGCTGCGGCCATGTGCTCCAATGTTTATAGACAACACGCTTTAGGCCTACATATCAATATCAATAATTAATGATCCATCATTTCGATATCATTTTGATCTAGTTGAATTTGTAAACAATTGTGATGACTATTCCTATAATATAATCGCTTACTTTGAGGTATTATATATAATAACTCCGGTAGGTTATCGGCCTTCTATAGGATTATGACGCTTCTTTTGGACATTCTGAGGATATAGCTAGGTACATTTATAATTATCACATCCAAATCGATTATTTATATATGAATATATACAAAAGTCTTAAAACTGTTATCAAGTTCCGAAAGTCTGAATCGGGTTGAGTTTAGACCCTGTGGAAGAGCAGGGTTGAGTTGGCTTGATATTGGACACCCTTCTATGGCATTTGGGTGTGAAATACGACACCCTTTCCAGTCTATCGGAGATAATGATGGTAAAGGAAAATGCGGTAATATATGGCTCGCCCCCCTCCTCTCAGCCTCTCTCTCCCTCCCTATCTCTCTCTCTCTCTCTCTCTCTTTCTCTCATTATATATTTTCCTGCACTTTTATTCAAGTAGTAAGTCATCGCATAACATATTAATTTTCTTTTTTTGGCATTGCATTCATTCCGAATGAGACTTATTTTTGTATACCATCAATGTTGTGTGATAACAGAAAAATAAACGAACCAATAAATATGCCGAATAATTTATTTCAGCACCATGACACCTTTTATACCTTTAATACTTACTAAAACTATACAAGTGTATGCAGTTTAAGAAGGACCTAGGTCATTAAGAGGGTTTAATGAGATCGTATTTGTTGTACTTAATTTCAAATACACTGTTCTACTAGGGTGGGAATACTTCGACAGTTGTTTATAAATTTGCGTTTTTATTTAACAAACTACCATGGTATCAATAATCCCCATAGCCATTGATTCACTGTTTGGGTCCAAATTGAGTTCAAGCTATTTTTTGAATACCTACGACGGCCCACTATAGTTTGCACTTCGGAATTGTTGCATTCCCATTACAACCTATTTGGACAACTTTGACTCACTTCGACTTCGAGCCAAAGGCACATCACTATTTTCACAATGGTTAACAAAACTATATTAATACTAGCCCTCAATGTGTCCTTTAACACCTTAAGAGCGGGTGGTGGAGTATATTTGACCGTGCTGCCCAGCGGGTTTTTTTTTTACCATAAATGGGGTTGTTTCCGTGCTCTTGGAGTAGAGTGGAGTAAATGTCAGTGGGCCCACGACGGTCGTGGCGAGCGGTCATAAGGTAACCTATGCTCCTCCCACCGTTCGGCTCTCTCAGAGCCAATATTGCGCCAAAATTGCACACAGCCTTAAGTCGGGCCCCGCCACATTTTCCACATTGTTTTAGATACGGACTTAAGTCGGGCCCCAATAGACAAGGGTTAATCACCTTAATAATATTAGGACCTAGGATTTCACCCATAGGTTCTCACCTCACCATGACAATATCAGAAACATTTATTCCTTTACATGGGATCAAATCACCTTATTCATATTAGACACGAATATTAAATGCTTAGATATTTACATCACTATGACCGTACTAATAAATAATTATTAGTTCCGCGTTCTTAAATCACCTTTGCAATATTGTACACAATTACTAAATCAACAGGCGTTTATGTCACCTTCCCAACATTAGAACACAATTACTAAATTATCAGGTATTTACGTCACCTTTACAATATTAGAACGCTATGTCCTTCAGGTCAATTTAACAAAATTACAAACTATTATTCAATCAATGACCTCCTTAAAACTAATCGGCTAGATATGTACGTGCAATCGAAAGCATGCTGTCGACAAGGTGAATATCTAATTAATACTGGTTATTTTCTCATAAAAAAAAAGTGTTTCATGGGTATGGGCTGAAGCCCTTCTCTAACTATTCCTTTAGCTAGATCTAACCTACTCTTCAAATGCTAAACCCCGGAAAGCTGCTCAGGTATACCCTGTTATCTCAATTACCTGGGTTTTAACAATGATTTCCCTTTAAAACATTATCCTGAGGAACTCCCACTTAATACTGAATATATACCTTTACTTAATATCCTATAAGATCCTATACTATTGCTAGCTATTGGGCTGAGTGCCTTTACTAACAAGAACAACTATATATCATAACACTAAGTCTTCGTCTATTTATTTCATCATTTGTCTAGTCAGTTTCTCTTTCGTTGTTCTATAAGAACACATAGATTTTATAGTTCGAACACATTGGTTAGTCTTAGCATTTACTTTTTTGGTAAGTCTGTTCGGCCCTTAATTAAGGGTCCTTTAAATATATTCTACAATCTCTCTTGTGTTGCTTCACCACTTCATAGCAGGCCAGTATACCATCTCCATCTCTTCAGTACCATCTACCACCCGTTGACCATCTTGAATCGCGTGGCTTATTGTGTGAAGACTAGCAATGTGTCAGTAGGCATCAGGTTACCGAAGGTGTATCTGAGCCGAAGGTGGGTGATGTACTAGCTCCCGACTCGTCTGGCGTTAAGTATTGCAAGGTTGCTGGAGGACAGGAACAGGCTTAGTTATTTCCCCATAGGTGCCAAGGTGAGCCAAAGGGTTGTATTTGCTAAGAGCACCCAAGTATGGTCCAGGCAGGTACCTCTGGTTGAGTGAGTCCTGTGGCCCCGCCCACCTCCCATTATACCCCTCTCTCACGGCACGGGGCCCTGTGATTGGCTGAGCCGAGCGCCCGGGAGGAGCTTCCCCAGCCCGCTCGCTTTGAAGATCCAATTTGTCCTCCTGCTTTATTTTATCTTCGTAATATACTCCAGGAAGCTTGTTGGATATGTTATGTAGTGCTGACGGGAGTGAGAGGGTGACACTATTGTAATACGACATCTGCGACCAGGATAGAATATACGTGTGCGAACTGGGAGTGAGTTATGCGGCGAGCATTTAATGGGAGCTACAGGTGGCTCTGGTTGCTGCGTCACGGGAGGCCGTTGATTGGTCGAAAGCGAGTGTGTGGCAGGATCTTCCCTGTGACAAGATTTAAAGGTTAAACCTTGCTTCGCCACCTGAGCTAATCCCGTCTCCTGATTCGTGGATGGAATTTCTCCTTTAGTATTTACTCATTTGAGTCATCTTCGCTTTCCTCCATTATTTCTTCTTAATCCATTCAGTACCGGTGACGTCTATTTCATCATATTCTGGACATAGTTTTCCGATTTAATTCAGCTTAGGAAGAATAGGTGGTAGCTCAAAGGAATAAATGAGATATTATGTAGCCTTTTAATAGTTAGAGGGCCTTCCTAAACCGAATATAATCGTCTAATAGTGTCCAGAGTGTAATTGGAAGGACATCACCGGTACTGAACGTGTTGATAATACATTTAATTATACCGACCCATCCAAAAGCTATATGAGGATGGTTACACGCTACCATAGCAAAGCTATATGAGGATGGTTACACGCTACCATAGCAATGCCGGAATACGCAGAACCCAACCTTTCGTAATTTATAATATATATATATAGGCCTACAGAGAGAAAGCGGGCGAGTGTTGCGTTGGTAGGGATTTAAAGAGGATTATTAAATGGGATATATGTTTTGTATTCATCATGTGTGTGTGTGTGTGTGTTTGTGTGTGTGTTATGTACTGTATGTGTAATATGTGAGTGTGCGTGCATCTGTGCATGTGGCATGCTGTTAACACTTATGCTGCGGGCATATTTGGGCTATTTAGGGCATATTCAGGCACTCCTGAATGATTAATCAAGCATCTGCATTAAATGAACTGTATTCTGCCGAAAACTAGGCGAAAATAGCTTCAAAATGAGACCAGAACGAGATTCGTAGGTGGCGAGGTTCACCCGCAGCAGTGCCATAGACATGCGGGAAAACCGCTAATTATTAGCACTCGCTCGCTCGGCAACACTGTTGTGAGACACCCGCGCGAGACACAGTCTCCCTCAGTGAGCAGCTCGCTGCTCTGAGGGTCGGAGGTGGGTCCCTCACCCTCCTGCCCACTGACACTCAATTTCTATGGCTTTTACAGGCTTTTAAAGCCTGGAAATTGCTGTAAATTGCCAGGACATTCAGGAACATCACCCGCAGTCAATGGGTTAATGTGTAGTTTGCTTGTTGAGTGTTGAATATGTGAATACATATGTGCAATACTACTATTTCTACTAACTACTAAGACTACTATTAAAATTAATATTATGTTTTCAGGATATACTATAGAGATCCCTTGTAAATCTTGAGACTGACAAATGCTGTTACAAGAAATTAGTACCGGTATGGTGGTAGCTCGAATAATAACATAAATATATACAAAAATTCAGAGTAAATGGATTACAAATAATTTCGCAACAGTTCATCATTCTCCACTTTTGCAACACCCTCCCCTCCCTCCCCCTAACCAGCACCACCGTGTTAATTAACAATTAATTACCCCCCTGGATCACCAGCAGGGATTTATATTGGCCAGGTGAGATATTACAGCAGTTTGAAGGTAACGCTACGATATCTGGAGAGATGTTCGAATACTGATTATCTTTGTACAATGAATGAAGATATGATTTTATTGCAGATTGAACATTGCTTATGGTGGCGGTGTGAATAGTTGATAGTGTGTCTTTTATCTCCTATTATATAAAATATCCAATGATTGTATTCAGTTTAGGAAGAATTATTTGTGTGAATCATATAGCCTATTGAGGTAACTTAAACTTAACATCAGTAAAGCCGTCAAATTAAAGTAACATTAAAATACATAAAAAAGACTCCATTGTACTGAAGGGGTGAATAATGATGTTCTAATTGGTATACTTTATGGAAAAGATTATTTGTTCTAATTTTTCGTTGATCAGGAACTACCATAACTCAATTTTGGAGTGACTCTAAAGAGTTTAAAATAATACAATGACCCTTAAAATGACATATGTATGTATGTATGTATATACTCAGACACATACCCCATAGCTGAGGGTGACTGACTCGAGACAAGAGCCAATAAAGAACTTTCTTTAGATACACAGAAATGGCAAACAAAAATATTTTGTGTTGCGAGCTGTTTAAATGTGATGGTAGTTACTTGGCGTTTAACCCCTACGGTGCAGGCATATTTCCGCCATATTAGGGCTGATTCAGGCACTCCTGATTGATTAGGCAAGTAACTGAATTAATTTAATTGTATTCAGCCAAGAACTAGAAGAAAATTAGCAATTATCGATAATGTCACACTACATTTGCCTTTGGCAGCGCTGTATATCACGCGAGAGTATGCCTCAGAGTCCTCAGTGCCGCGGCCGGCTGGCTGGAGGAAGGATGTGTGGCCTGTCACGCTCCCGCTCCCTCGCACTCCATTCTACAGGCTTTATGAGCCTGTTAATTGCCATGACATTCCGGAACGTCTCCCGCAGCCAATGGGTTGAAGACCAAATCAACAGCAACTAGTGCGTTCCATCATACATCTATCTATCTATCTATCTATATGCTCAGGCCCAATCCCAACCCCCATACGGTACCATACGGTATATGTAAACAATCCCAACCCCCATCATACATACGGTATATGTAAACAATCCCAACCCCCATCATACATACGGTATATGAAAACAATCCCAACCCCCATCATACATACGGTATATGAAAACAATCCCAACCCCCATCATACATACGGTATATGTAAACAATCCCAACCCCCATCATTCATACGGTATATGTAAACAATCCCA
Source organism: Paralithodes platypus (assembly GCA_032716605.1). Lineage (NCBI taxonomy): Eukaryota > Metazoa > Arthropoda > Malacostraca > Decapoda > Lithodidae > Paralithodes > Paralithodes platypus. Next base: position 6,672,685 of record CM064508.1, on the reverse strand, counting down.
ACCCCCATCATACATACGGTATATGTAAACAATCCCAACCCCCATCATACATACGGTATATGTAAACAATCCCAACCCCCATCATACATACGGTATATGTAAACAATCCCAACCCCCATCATACATACGGTATATGTAAACAATCCCAACCCCCATCATACATACGGTATATGTAAACAATCCCAACCCCCATCATACATACGGTATATGTAAACAATCCCAACCCCCATCATACATACGGTATATGTAAACAATCGCAACCCCATCATTCATACGGTATATGTAAACAATCCCAACCCCCATCATACATACGGTATATGTAAACAATCCCAACCCCCATCATACATACGGTATATGTAAACAATCCCAACCCCCATCATACATACGGTATATGTAAACAATTTATGAATACATTTAGACAATTTCCTTATTTTGTGGTGACATATTAGTATTTTAATTTTTGGTCATGATTCTATAACTTCATACAAGCAACTCCAAATGTATCCAACAGTCTCTCTCAGTTTGTGTTTATCTGTTTGTCCTCTCTACAACACACACACACACACACAAAAGGAAAACTCGGCTTAAATGCAATATATATTGTTGACTGCTATATTTAAATGCTTCAAATTCAATAGTTTTATACATATTCGAGTATCAGCTTCTACTATTTATAAACTATGTTATTGCATATTAATTAAAAATATAACTTGGCCTTTTTGAAAACACTATATCGGTTTTAGAAAGCTTACACGATATGAAAATGTAAATCTGATCTGAATGTATTTGTATTATTTACCGACTAAGCCCACCAATAGATAAATAGTTATGAATATCTGCAACATCTAGGTTAAATATAAAAAGACCCAGCATCCACGTACACTGGAATACCATAGGCTCTAGGGCCCGAATTCAGAACAGTGGCTTAAACCTCCTCACTGGTTTAAACCCGAGCTTGAAACTCAATCCAGGACTATCGGTATTCAGGATGAAATCCTGAGCCGCTTATCCAGTCAATACGCGGATTACTCGATCCGAGGTTTAAACCTGCGGGAGGGTAGGTTTGAATCTAGATCGAAGTTATAAAAACCTTAAGTTACTCATGATTCCTTACACTAATCCATAAGGAACCCATAATATAAAATAACAAAGACTGGCACTGATTATTTGGAGAGTGTTTGGAGGCATTCTAAGCAAGGATTATATTAATATGTAAAGACAAGTGTAAGAATGCAGCTCAGGCAGTCAATCCGAGGTTTAAACCAGCGGGAGGCTTGACAGACGATCGATCGAAGGCTTCTACTCGCCGATAAAATATCATATTATTATTTCCAACTAACTCAAACTGGCATTAAACCGATTCCATTATATTGTAAAAAACGGCAACAGCTTTTAAATTTCGTTGGAAATTGTCGAAGCATACTAATAATTATATAATAGGTGCAAAACGAACGAAGCACTGCCGTACCCTAACCACTGATGTAGTTATTCGATAATAGTTGTTAATGTCTTGATAACCTGAGATGCTTTTAAGCTGAATAATACAAATATATTTAAATGTCCGCGAACATTTATTAGATACGATACACATGTATTAGGTTACCATAGAACCAATATTATTAGTCCATTACATGTTGCACAACAAATATAAGTATATACTGTATCCATGCACAACATTTTTAATCCTTTGTACGAATTAAAATATATAGCTTAAAATATATAAAGAATCACAAGTGAACCACAATTTTCAAATGCATTTAACAAGTAGGATAAGAGTAATTTGAGACATGAGTTGTCTTTTTAATAGCCTAGTAGGTTGTAATGATGCATAGTTTATATAACGAGTCACATTGGTTAGGCTACTTGTTTTCGCCTACATAGTTAATGGTTACAACGTATTTCAGTTGAGCTATGTATACTATATATATTTGTCCATTTGACTGGGTATTAACAGCACTGAGCATGAGGTAGATGTAGTAACAAAGTATAAGTTTGGTTTAAGGGGTGGAATAGAGTTGCTCGTAACACACATTTTAATGCCACTAGGCCTATCTCACGTAACCTACACTTTCGTTCTCACTTCGAAATTAATTGGTCTTAATTCGGCCGCTTTATCTTCCCATCGTGCTATTAATATATCACAATCCCTATGATAAAGTTGAGCATATATAAAAACCATGGTAAGTATGATTATATTGCTCGCTATTACTTCAAATAAGCGACACGAATCTACGTAGCCTATGTCAGTAAAAGTGAAAGTCAGTGGAAGCAGTAGCACGCTCATGATTGGCTAGTTTATCAGTACCCTATTAATTTACTTAATATCTGTATTATTTCTTATTTATTCATTAAACTAGATAGGCTATGTGTAAGCAATTTTAATGATTACTTGATAAATTACAGTGTTACCCGAATCTAAAGAGCTATTAAATATCACAGGAAACACAATAATAATGTATATACCATAAAGTAAACACAAGCAAAATAAAAAATAAATAAACCAAGAAGTAAGCGAGAGAGTAGACTGACTGGACTCGGGCCCATGCCTCTTAGCCAATCACAGGCCATGCTTCACGTATTACACTTTTAAAATAGGCAGTGACGGCATTAAATAATAGTATAGAGGAAATGGCTCATTCATGTGCTTATTGGCTAACTGCATTTCGTACGGCACTGTGATTGGCTGTTGCAAACCTTCGACTTAACCGAGTTTTAAGCCGTGGATTACTCGATCTCGATCTCAATCCCGTGTTCTGAATACGGATAAACCTTTGTGTTCGATCCAGGATCGAGTAATCTCAATCCCGGGTTTAAACCTGCCCCGAAATCCGAGGTTTAAACCACTGTTCTGAATTCGGGCCTAGCCGACTCATAAGAAGTCGTGGACCCCCTAATTTTTTCTGTATGCAATTAATACTATCTGGATTTTTTTTCTTTCCCGGGGTTAAGGGGATAGAATATGTCCCACGGGCCTTCTGCGTGTTGTAAAAGTTGACTAAAGAGGTTGGGTCGGTGGGCTTGCGACCCCCAACCCGTGAAAAATACTTACGACAACGATGAATGAATGAAAAGGCTCAGATCTGGACGGACATAATGTTGACGAGCTACGACCTACCATGGACAGTCTAAGGATTGGGACTTGGAATGTAAGAGGCATGGATGATGACACAAAAGAGAGAGAGGTCCTGGAAGTGTTAGTGAATGCCAGGCTGGATGTATGCGGAATGACTGAGACCAAATGGAGGGGTACGAGTGGGAGTGTGCAATGGGTGTGTGTGCTGGAGGAAGTGAGGGAGCGAAAGAAGGTGGGTGTCTGTTTGTATGTTACAAATGAAAGGAGTTTGTAAGAGACTATGGGTTTGTGGGTGCAAGGATTGTGTGGGTGAGAATGAAAGTAGGAATACAAACGTAGGTGGTTGTGTGTGTGTATGCTCCGACAAATGATAACACTGTAAGAAAGAAATAGGAGTTATAGGTGAATGTTGGGGTGTGCCTGGATAAGTTTGGCAAGAGCGAAATAATATTTCTGATTGGGGATATGAATGGGAAGGTGGGTGATAGGAAAGTTGATGGAGTGCTGGGAGGGTGGGGTGTACCATCATAGGAGAATGGGAATGGTAGTGCACTTGTGGATGTATGTGTGGGGAGGAGACTATGGATAGCCAACACCGTCCGAACCACAATGATGCACAAGAACACATGGAAAGTGGTGTGGATGAGGAGGGATAGGACAGTATAGGAACGAAAGGCACTGGTTGATTATATATGTGTAGATGAATGAATGAAGAATTCTGTGCAGGATGCTAGGGTGTATAGGGTAATTGGGAGGTGTCTGTCGGACCATTATGTAGTATTACCTACAATTAGGATACAAAAGAAGTGGGTGAGGAGAGCTGGAGGCAGGCAAGAGGAAGGTGGAGAGGTTGCAGGAGGAGGAGATCAGAGAAAAATTCAAGAGAGCAGTAGAGAGACGACTAGGTAGGTGTGTCCTGGAGGGTATGGAGGAAGTGGAGGAGGTGAGCAAAGTCTTTAAGGAAGAGATTTGTGCAGCATGTGAGAAGGTGTGTGGAAAATGGAGAAGAGGGAAGGGAGTGAAGGGTACAGCGTGGTGGACTGAAGAGGTAAAAATAGCTGTTGAAAACAAGAAAACAGCATATCGAGAGCGGTTGGGTAGTAGAGGGAACAAAGATTTGGAGAGACAGAAAAGAGAGAGGTACTTGAAGAAAAAGAGAGTGGTGAAGATAGTAGTGAAGGAAAGTAAGATAAGAACAGATGAGGATTTTGGAAGGAATATAAGTGTAAAATAGAGGGAGTGTAAGAAACTGTTCTGGAAAGAGGTCAAGAAAGTTCAGGAGGGTAGCTAGGGAAATAGTAAGGGTGTGAAAAATAAGAATGGGCTAGTGATAGTCGAGAAGCAAGAGAGAGTCAAAAGATGGATGGGGTACTTCAACGAATTGCTAAATGTAAGGAATGAAGCACCAGCAAACATAGTTGGATGGGGTATAGGAGGGAGAAGAAGAGAAGTAGTGGAGGAGGAGGTGGGGATCAGGAGGTCAGAAGTGTGTGAAGCTGTGAAAAGAGTGAAGATGGGGAAGGCATCAGGAATAGATGGAGTGGGTGGGGAAATGCTGAGGTATGGTGGTGATATAGTGACCGAATGGGTATGGAAAATGTGTAAACTAACATACAAACTAGAAAGGAGTACAAAGGAAATCAAGCAACAACGGGTCTAGTTACCCCTCTAGGTTGCTTGTCCTCCAAAACACTGAGGATCAAGTGTCCAAACAGTGGTTTAGAGTGGGTAAGGGAAAATTGGAATGGGAACTACTGCCCTGGAGCTAATGTCTGTGGCAGGATAGGCTGTTAGTAGGGGACAGAGGGGTTGGTAACATAACACAGTTATAAGTGATTTTTCATATATCTGGGGAAAAACAAAAAGTAACATCTTAGTAAATATATACGCAGTAATCCTTGATGAATCTGAGACGGGAATATAATATAGTTATTAATTTACAAACGCAGTCAGTCTTGGGTTTGAGGCGAGTTATTTGTCAAGGCGAAGTTTGAAAGCATCAATGGTGCTGCTGTCTATAACGTCTTGGGGAAGCCCATTCCACAAGTTGACAACTCGATTGAAGAAGAAATTCTTAGATTCATGTGAGTTAAAAGATTTACCAATAATTTTGCAACAGTTTCCCTGCGTGTAATTAGATTGGTCGATAGTGAAGTAGGCTACATACTACTGTTCATATTGTCGATGCCTTTGATGATATTGAACACTTGAATTAAGTCGCCTCTTAATCTACGCTGGGTTAAAGGAAATAGATTTGATTCTCTAAGACGCTCCTCGTATGGTTTGTTCTTTAAGCTAGGTATCAATTTGGTAACTCTACATTGAATTCGTGCTAGTTTGTTTATATCTTTTTGGTAGTATGGGCACCAGGATTGAACGCAGTATTCCAGAAGAAGGCAGACTAAGGAATTATAACGAGTTAGGATAACTTCTTTGGATTTATGCTCAAATGACCTGCCTATAAAACCAATTATTGTGTTTGCTTTCTTAACAACTTCTGAACATTGTTGACTCCCTTTTAGGTTACTCTATATTGTTACTCCCAAATCAGTTTCTCTGTCTACACTCTTAAGCTGACTGCTATTCATCGAATAGTTTGCTTTCTCATTTCGGTTTCCGATATGTAGTACTTTACATTTATCCGCATTGAAACTCATATACCAAATTCGGGCCCAACATGACAACTTATCTAAATTGTGTTGCATATCGTCAACTTGTTCTATTGAGAGTACGCTATTTGCAATTTTTGTATCGTCAGCAAACTTTGAGATTGTACAGGTGAGACCCTTCTCTATGTCGTTGATGTAAATTAGAAAGAGAATTGGTCCTAGTACCGATCCCTCGGGTACCCCGCTACTTACATTGGTCCATTTAGATGCCTTACCGTATATGACTACTCTTTGTTCTGAGCCAATATTTTATCCATTTCAACACGCCATGGCTGTTCAATATATATATGGATGGAGTCATGAAAGAATTACAAGGAAGAGCAGTGGATGTTGGTGTACCTCTGATAAGGGAAGGAAGCGAGTGGAAGTTGCCTGCGCTGCTGTTTGCTGATGATACAGTTCTAATGAGCGATAGTGAATGGGAGTTGCAGGGCTGGTAAATATGTTTGGAACAGCGTGTGAAAAGCAGAATCTGAAGGAAAATGGGGGGAAGAGTAAGGTTATGGTCTTTGAAAGGGGTGAAGCCACAGAGTGTGAGGTGAGATTGAACGGTCAGGTTACGGAGCATGTCGGCTCATTTAAGTATTTTGGCAGTGTGTTGAGTAAAGATGGGAGTATGGATGAAGAAGTGTGGGAGAGGATGCAACAGGGGAAGAGGGTTGTAGGAACGCTGAAAGCAGTAACAAGAAATAGGGTGGTCAGCATGGAAGTAAACAAGTCCTTGCATGACAGTGTGGTAATCCCGACATTAACTTACGGGAGTGAAGCATGGACGATGGTGAAGAGACTCAAACCAAGAGTGAGAGGGGTGGAAATAAGTTACTTGAGAAGTGCATGGAGGGATAGACAGACGAATGAGGAAATACGAAAGAGGTGTGGTGTGGATGTAGATGTGCTGGAAAGTGTGAAAAGGAACACTTTGAGATGGTTCAGCGATATTGAACATATGGGAAGTGAGAGAATGACTAAGATGGTTTACGAGAGCGAGGTGGAAGGACAGAGGGAGAGGTAAACCAAGAGAAAGGTGAAAGGATGGAGTGAAGAAGTAGATGAATGAGGGCGGTGCTGATTGGGAGGAGGGGCGTTAACTGACTGGGGACGGAGGTAATTGGGGGTCTTTCGTTCATGGCCACCCCTAGGAGGATCACAGCGTCAGGCAATAGACAGATAAATAGATTGATTTTTGGATAGAACTTACTTCTCAATAAATAGTATATATACTGTAGTTTCGTTGTTAATGTATACAAAACATTATGCATAACTTCGTTATCAGATATATACTTTCTTAGTTCTAAATAAGTGAAGTCCACTAATATTTATGAGTGGGTTAGAGAGAGAATATGTCATCCGAGTGTATAGAAGGATATATCATGAAATGTACACTGTAAAATGTGTGTTAATAATACACTACGTAAATAGCATACACGTGGTAGGGGCATAAGTGTGAACAAATCCTAGAAAACCTTAAAGATTTGGCCTTCATTACCGACCAAAATATAGATCACAAATGTGTTAAAAAAGATTGATAAGGAACACAATGATTCATGAAAACTATTATTACATACTTAATGTGCGTATTAGTTTTCTTTACGTTTTTGTTATACATTTCACACGCAACGTTTACGGTTTAAGTACGGATGATTCGAAATACAATTGGAACATTTCACTAAAATGACAACTTGTTGTTTTCCATTCTGGTATTCATTGCACGATTTTAAGCAGTTGAGGAAGTAGGGATGTGTCACACAACATATTGGGCATCCCAGTCCAAGTCCCTTGAATATAAATATATTTATAGGCTATAATACAGATAACATTCCCCACAAAATTAGGATTGCTAAGTAAATAGATGATTAGAAAACTTTCATACTGAAGACCAATTAAGGCCAGCTTAAATCTTTCATAAACGCCAGAAAGCTATAGTAAATCCAATATTACTTGATCCCTTTACCCTCTCCTGCAACCTCATATTTTTCCACTTTTTAAATGAATAGTAATTTGCTTGAAAGTTTCTCATTCAACATGAATACATTTATAAACATAAAAAACATGGCCACTGATTGAATAATATCTTAAATCACAAGCTTTATTACTTTTCTAGATATGCAATATTAATCTCTCTCTCTCTCTCTCCATTTATCTTAAGGTAGGCTAAACCATTCGTACACAGTGATTTACATGCTACGATACGTGGCTGAAACAAACAAAATGACTAGAAATATAATAGTGCAATGATGAAATATAGCTTACCTATATTATAATATCTACTATATATAACTTCTATTATAACTACTGCATTAATTTCAGATAAGGTTTTTGTTGGTAGTGTTATTAATTAACATCCCTTTACTAATAAAGTTACACCATAAACATTGGATAGTCTACCCATACTAGTTTGGTAACATCTACACCGAAGGGTTTCAACCCCTTCACCACCATCACGTAATTGTCATCATATTATGGTTACCACTGAAATATAGTTTTTACTTTAATATCAACCTCTACGTCTCAAAGGGGTAAACACTAATCTCAATAAACCCTCTTTATGACCTAGGTCCTTCTTAAACTGAATGACATTGTCCAATTTTAGCCAGTATCAAAGGAAAGAAGGCATCATGGTACTGAAATAAATCCATAGGCTTATGTTTTCGTTTTTACTTTTATTTTTAAACAAATAATTGATGGTATAACAAATAAGTCTGATTCGGAAATTAATGCAATGCCAATACAATCAAATGAATATGTTATGCGTTGACTTACTACTTAAATATGAGGGCAGGAAAATATATACTGACAAAGAGAGAGAGAGAGAGAGAGAGAGCGAGAGAGAGAGAGGGGGGGGGGGGAGAAAGAGAGACAGCGTCAAATATTATCAGTAATGAAGTATAAGTCAGCCTGGATATCTCAGACAATAATACCCCCAGTGTATAACGGGGAGGGTAGGAACAATGATCAGTGGGAAATATAAAATATATGTTATCCTCTAACACATTCATATGCTAATGCCTTCAACTTCCCTGCTTAATGCTTAAATTATAAATAGAATCAGGTGGTTTATATGTCTACAAATTCCTTTCATTCCCTAGAACAATAGTAGAGCCACTCCTCCCACTATAATACAACCCCTTCTCCCACTGTAACAATGTCTATACCCCAACTATAATACAGCCACTCCAACCACTGTAATAATGTCTATACCCCAATTAAAATACAGCCACTCCAACCACTGTAATAATGTCTATACCCCGACTATAATACAGCCACTTCTCCCACTGTAATAATGTCTATACCCCGACTATAATACAGCCACTCCTCCCACTGTAATGATGTGAATACCCTGACTATAATACAGCCACTCCTCCCACTGTAATAATATCCGAACCCCGACTATAATACAGCCATTCCTCCCATTGTAATAATATCCGTACCCTGACTATAATAAAACCACAACTCCCACTGTAATAATGTCCATACCCCGACTATAATACAGCCACTCCTCCCACTGTAACAATGTCCATACCCCGACTATAATACAGCCACTCCTCCCACTGTAATAATGTCCATACCCCGACTATAATACAGCCACTCTTCCCAGTGTAATAATGTCCATATCCCGACTATAATACAGCCACTCCTCCCACTGTAATAATGTCCATACCCCGACTATAATACAGCCATTCCTCCCACTGTAATAATGTCCATACCCCGACTATAATACATCACTCCACTCGCTGTAATACTGTCCATACCCCGACTATAATACATTCACTCCACCTGCTGTAATAATGTCCATATCCTGACTATAATACAATCACTTCACCCGCTGTAATAATGTCCATACCGTGACTATAATACAATCACTCCACCCACTGTAATAATGTCCATACCCCGACTATAATACAACCACTCCTCCCACTGTAATAATGTCCATACCCCGACTATAGTACTGCCACTCCTCCCACTGTAATAATGTCCATACCCCAACTATAATACAATCACTCCTCCCGCTGTAATAATGTCCGTACTCCGACTATAATACAATCAATCCTCGCACTGTAATAATGTCCGTACCCCGACTATAATACAATCACTCCTCCCGCTGTAATAATGTCCGTACTCCGACTATAATACAATCACTCCTCGCACTGTAATAATGTCCGTACCCCGACAATGATACAGCCACTCCTACCACTGTAATAATTCCCATACCCCAACTATAATACAACCACTCATTCCGCTGTAATAATGTCCATACCCCGACTATAATACAATCACTCCTTCTGCTGAAATAATGTCCATACCTCGACTATAATACCGCCATTCCTTCCACTGTAATAATGTCCATACCCCGACTATAATACAGCCATTCCTTCCACTGTAATAATGTCCATACCCCAACTATAATACAATCACTCCACCCGCTGTAATAATGTCCATACCCCGACTATAATACAATCACTGCACCCGCTGTAATAATGTCCATACCCCGACTATAATACAACCACTCCACCCGCTGTAATAATGTCCATACCCCGATTATAATTATAATACAATAACTCCACCCACTGTAATTATGTCCATACCCCGAACATAATACAATCACTCCACCGGCTATAATAATGTCCATACCCCGACTAAAATTCAATCACTCCACCCACTGTAATAATGTGCATACCCCGACTATAATACAATCACTCCACCCGCTGAAATAATGTCCATACCCCAACTATAATAATGTCCATACCCCGACTATAATACAATAACTTCACCCGCTGTAATAATGTCTGTACCCTGACTCACATCCATAACCTCCACACTGCCTTATAACCAGTGGGTGTTGGCACATAACTCCACCAAACTGGCACACATTTAAATAAACATTATATATAAAAAACACTTGGAACAACATATGAAGAGGAATGTTTGGTGTTTTGTTGTGTTGACATTGTTTGTTATTTATTATTGTTGCTGCTGCTTTTAGTGTTCGGCATCCTGATTCTGTCATCATTGGAGTTAGTGACAATGTTTTTTTTGTTTTTTTTTAGAGTTATTCAAATAGTAGTAGTATTTATTCACCAAAATATACCATGGGCACCTATGCCTGTTCTGTTTTCGCTTCATTTTGTTTGTTTTGCTTTCGTAGTTAACAAAATATCTTACAAAGTTATCACTCGATTGTCACCAAATTTGGTGGGCATGTAGGACATGGACCAAGAAAAAAGGAATATAATTTAGGAGGTGTGGAACCCAGATCCAGAAGAATATTTATGCCTATGAAATTAATGGTAAAGAAGCAGCCAGCGTAGGCGTAGGTATGCGCTCTACTGAGTACCTCACTAGTTTAAGTTCTGCCACGTGTTCCCACCGCCACCTAATGCTACTTATTAACTCATTTATTTTGCATTATCATAGTCACCCTTCAATCATTCTAATAGGCATAGAAATGAATAATTAATCAGGTGAAGCATCCATTATAACAATAGGATTATTTAATGAAAATACATTATAATATATCACTACCTAAATACCCTGCATGCTAATATATTTTGATATATATCATTTGGCAGCAGACAGTACATGCATTATGTTTAGAGGATTTGAATGTTAATTTTGGATACACCAAAGCTCTATATTAGTATATTTGCAGCAATATATTGTTATCGTTTCAAAGCATTACCTTCCAATCAGTCTTTATCAATTTTAATTATATTTGTTTAATTAATCCAACGTACTAATACTAAAAGCATAGCAAATATTCACTGTTTATCCAACATCATATTATTCATCTCATGGTATACGATATGGCGGGTACCGTTAGCCCCCTTGAGAATTACGACCTATCATGACCGTTTATTCTGGCTATTAGTAGATTATTTTATTAAGATTAGGAAGGGTATATAGAAGTCAGACAGTTAATTGAGATAGTCTTTACCCTTTTAAATCCCACAGACCCTTCAAATCTCACAGACCCTGGCTAATCTACATATACAAGTTTGGTAAACATCTACCCCAGAGGGTTTCAACCCCTTCACCACCATCACGTAAGTGTCATCATATTATGGTTTCCACTGAAATATGGTTTTTACTTTATAATCTACTTCTACGACTCAAAGGGATAAATAGTACCTCAATAACCCCTCTTAATGACCTAGGTCCTTCTTAAGCTGCATAACATTGTCTAGTTTCAGCTAGTATCAAAGGTAAGAAGGCATCATGGTGCTGAAATAAATCCATAGGCTTATTTTTTAGTTTTGTTTTGTATAACTAATAATTGATGGTATAACAAATAAGTCTGATTCGGAAAATAATGCAATGCCAAGACAATCAAATTAATATGTTATGTGATGACTTACTACTTAAATATGAGGGCAGGAAAATATATACTGACAAAGAGAGAGAGAGAGAGAGAGTGTAAAATAATATCAGTAATGAAGTATAAGTCAGCCTGGATATCACAGACTATAATACCCCCAGTGTATAATGGGGAGGGTAGGCACAATGACCAGTGTTGAATATAAAATGTATGTTCTTTTCTAACACATTCACATTCTAATGCCTTCAACTTCCCCACTTAATGCTTAAATTATAAATAGAATCAGGTGGTGTATATGTCTACAAATAACTCTCATTCCCTAGAACAATAGTAGAGCCACTCCAACCACTGTAATAATGTCCATACCCCAACAATAATACAGCCACTCCTCCCAGTGTAATAATGTCAGTACCCCGACTATAATACAACCACTCCTCCCACTGTAATAATGTCCATACTCTGACTATAATACAGCCACTCCTCCCACTGTAATAATGTCCGTACCCCGACTTTAATACAGCCACTCCTTCCACTGTAATAATGTCCATACCCCGACTATAATGCAGCCACTCCTCCGAGTCTAACACTGTCCATACTCCGACTATAATACAGCCACTCCTACCACTGTAATAATGACCGTACCCCGACTATAATACAATCACTACACCCACTGTAATAATGTCCGTACTCCGACTATAATACAACCACTCCTCCAACTGTATTAATGTCCATACCCCGACTATACTACAGCCACTCTTACCACTGTAATAATGTCAATACCCCAACTATAATACAGCCACTCCTCTCAATGTAATAATGTCCATACCCCGACTAAAATACAGCCACTCCTCCCACTGTAATAATGTCAATACCACGACTATAATACAGCCACTCCTTTCACTGTAATAATGTCCATACCCTGACTAAAATACAGCCACTCCTCCCACTGTAATAATGTCAATACCCCAACTATAATACAGCCACTCCTTTCACTGTAATAATGTCAATACCCCGACTATAATACAACCACTCCTTTCACTGTAATAATGTCAATACCCCGACTATAATACAGCCACTCATTTCACTGTAATAATGTCCATACCCCGACTATAAGACAACCACTCCAACCAATGTAATGATGTCCGTACCACGACTATAATACAGCCACTCCTCCCACTGTAATTATGTCAATAGCCCGATTATAATACTGCCACTCCTTCCACTGTAATAATGTCCATACCCCGACTATAATATAGCCTCTCCTTCCACTGTTATAATGTCCATACCCCGACTATAATACAGCCACACCTTCCACTGTAATAATGTCCTTATCCCGACTATAATACTGCCACTCCTCTCAATGTAATAATGTCCATACCCCGACTATAATACAGCCACTCCTTCCACTGTATAATGTCGATACCCCGACTATAATACAACCACTCCTCCCACTGTAATAATGTCCACACCCCAACTATAATACAATCACTCCACCCACTGTAATAATATCCGTACTCCGACTTTAATACAGCCACTCCTCATTTTTACACATGTTATTTAACCAGAATACACTCGGATTTTATTCTTGTGTGTTAATTATTCTTTATGTATTCAAGTCGAAGTGAAAGTGTATACCGTGAAGTGATTCGCTATTTTATTCAATATCAACCTAGAACCTACGCCCAATTTAGGATTTATGTATCCATCTAATTATCACTAGAGAATTCATATTTCCATTTGTTTAATTTGAAAGTAAAGAACCCTTCCGTCGAGAGTTAAATTTAACTCGTTATCAAGATAACTGAATTATATTAGTTTTTGTGAGTAATTTAATCATAATAGTGATTCGGTTCATATAATTCTTTCCACCTCTTTCGAGGAACTCAGATTTTCCAGTTCTTGATTCAATCCGCCTATTATTTGGTTTTGGATTATATTTATTACTTAATATAGTAATCACTTGATTATATTCGTATTTACGTTATAATACAATGCTACGTTAGTTCTGCGTTCTTTAAGATCTTATTTATATAAGTAAAACTTCTTTACTACTACCCTTTAGGATATTCCTGAGATATAACTTCAGTATTATCATTATTAACTAAATCGCTATTTTCCCGCACGTAAATAAGTGTGCTCCTTAAGACTCGAATAAATAATTCTTGCATTCATAAACTTCATATTATTCCTCACAAATCAGTCACTATAGTTATTGTAATTCTGAGTTCAATTGTGTCCGTGTAAATTAACCTCATCCATGGTCGAATTTTATCTTCGTGTCCCGTGTGAGAGATTATTCACAATAATTCTTAGATAGTTGTGTTCCAAAGTAAACTATCTTCCTCTCTAGAATTAAATAAACCGCCTATCCTAATCACTAATATAATATCGCATTAATGATATGGCCATTGTTCAAGACTGCAGTCCACCTAAACTATAGGTTATAACGCGGCTCCTTTGATGTACCTACCTGCGCGCTGGGTGTATCTACCTGTTGTTTACCACTCGATCAGCTCCGCGGCTGAGCGATAAGTTTCACACTCTATCGTATCTTGTCAGCATACTTCACGCTAGACACTTCGCTCACATATGTATTATTGTCAAGGATTCTTGTCTGTATATATGTTTATCTGAGTACCTTTGTGCATTTCCATGCTTCCATTGCCACTTAACCCTTTCACGCTTATGACGCGATTTTGAGCCTATTAGGGATACTGTAAAGCCTTTGTTACCATCAGGGGTATTTAGAAACCTTTAGTTTAGTTATTTCAACCTCTGCAGTTGTCTTTGAGTTAGCTGTGGGCAGAAAACTAATTTTGGAGAGGTAATTATAAGAGAGAGAAAAGTCTATTTCTTATTGCTAATCAGGCAACCTCTGTGTCATAAAAGCGTGAAAGAGTTAAGTAATAACTTGAAACTTAGTAGAGGGTGGAATTAGTTCGCACTATTTGTCATGTTATACTGACTTGCTGTTCTAATAATAGTATAGTCTAGTGCAACCATTTATATATATATGCCCATGCTTTGAATAAATAAGAGTGTAATCTAACCTGTGTGTTTATTGTGTTATCGTTGTCCTGATTGAGTATTTACCTATCAAATCCACCAAGCTCAAAGTGGCCCTGTTGAGATATAGTCCACATCTAAGTATCTGAAATTCGGATTCTTAAGATATAATATTGAAGCCTGTTAGAATACAACCCGTCATAACAATATATATATATACTGTATAAGTGTATATATACAGTATAATTATATATATACTGGTATATATATACTGTATATATATATATATATATATATATATATATATATATATAATTATTCATATATATTTGAGATGGAACGAATATCAATTTTCACTATTTGCGAATGCGAATACGAATGCAAATTTTTGCTGGTAAAATTCGCGAATTCGAAAACGAATTGCGAATATTTCAATCTTTCTTGAAGGATGAAATTTTCATCCTTCAAGAACTGGTAATTCTTTTTATATCACCAACAAACGTTTATAAAATTACTATGCAATTAATTACCGGAAGCTAATGACGATGTGAATGTGAAATTTCTTCAATATCATAAATTAACTGTATTAATTAATTTTGAATATATTGTAAGAGTTCTGGTTGTTTGTTGCTAAGATGGTTTCTCAACCCCGATGTGAATTTTCCTTTCCGAGAAATTTTATTATTGCAAAGCTGACCCTTCATTCCACTTTAGCGGCCCCAACGCACATCAACACTGTTATTTATTCGTTCGTGTTAACTTTAAAATTTAATATTTTTCATTTTTGTATATTTTCTATTGGTTTCGTGAACATACTCGCATGTTTGCAAATAGCTATGAATGAAAATGTGAATACGAATACGAATATTGGAAAACATTGCGAATATTCGCACATACGAATACGAAACGAATATTCGGTCCATCTCTAATATATACTGTATATACTGTATATATATATATTATCACAATGACCAGGGTCTTTTAGGAGTAGCTAGACTCGAGTGGCGCCAGACTTTCATGAAAGCAGCTGTGCCAAGTCTATTAGAAAGACCTGGTATTGTAAGTTTCATACCGATACCCTTCCAATTGCACATGACTAGTTTTGCCGTACCTCTAAGCGTTTTTGTCTCAATAAACATTTGTGTAGAATGAGCCAATAGTGTTATTAGTTTCGTATATGAAGTTGTTTGTTAGTGGCAACTTTGTATTTTGCAAGGTAGAGGTAAGTGGGGAGGGAGGAATGTTGCTCTCGTCTCGGGAGGGGGGGGGGGGCTAGTTTGTCAGCCCTACTAATTTCATTTAATTACGTGACCATTGCAAGTTCAGTTGTGTTGCAATATCAAGATATACTTTATTTTATCTGCCACGCTGTTTTAGCCAATATATTAACACAGGAATACGTTAGTATAAGTTATTCTTGTAAAGTGTCTTAAGGCCGCGTCATACAGAACTCGAATCCACCAGAACCCACTGGAATCAAACTTTTCACCGGAATTGACGAGAATTACGCGGCCTTAATCGAGTGTGACTTCAGAGTAGAATGCGACCCGTCAATGACCGGAATGTAACTCGAACGTAACTCGATGGACTCGAATGTAACCCAAATATGAGTCGATGTTAACCAGTAAGTGACTCGAAGGAAACCGGATGTGGAAAGAAGACTATTCGATCGCAAGTAGAATGCAACTCGAATGACCATAATGAGACCGGAATGTCAGTCTATCATGACCAGAATTACATGAAGTTAAGTCGAACGTAAGTGGAACTAAGTTGAACTTAACTCGAACGTAAGTGGAACGTGACTCGAATAGGCAGAAGGTGACTCGATGAGGAACCTTTGAGTATGTAAAGGGAGGATTGGTTCACAGGCACACCAGTAGTATGTGGACATAAATGTTAAGTTATCTGTTCAATACCTTTGCATTAAAATTTACCCAGGCCATGTAATTTATTTTATTCAAGTTAATTGGGTCATAAATGTGCAATTTATATGATATTACTATCATGTTTGCATGTGACCTAAAAGTGTCCAAAGAAATTTTATTCCAATGACATATACCACACTACACTCGATGGCATTTTATAAGTTTCCAAGTCTTTTCATAGATCTCTTGTAGACATAATTGCTATGACATGTACCATACACAATTTGAACCCAATTTTATTAGTGTCAAAAGATGTCTAAGTTCTCTCTTCAATATAATTGCAATGACATATAATTTTTTGTAAGTATCGAAAATATTAAACTTCTCTGTTGAATATACCTGCAACGCCATATAGGCCACATAATTTAAGCCCAATTTTCTAAGTGTGTGGACATAAATGTCAAGTTCTCTGTTCAATACCTTTGCATTAACATATACCCATGTCATGTCTTTCCTTTGATTCAAGTTAAATTGTTCATAATCTTCTATTTATAATATATTGGTATCATGTTTGCATCTTACCTACTCGATCACATATTTCTACTTATATACGTATATATATACCTTCTAGTTACCTTCTAGTTGGATTCCACTTGTATTCCAGTACTTCTAGTCATGTTCGAGTCGACATCCAGTGTACACTCGATACATCAAGCAAGTATGCAGTCATCTACCAGTCATATTCTAGTCGGCATCCAGTTGTATTCTTCTTAATTCGGGTTATATTGAACTCTCATTCCATTACATTACATTTTAAAGTGGAATAATCAACTTGTCATCCAGTTGACTTCCGGTCATTATCGAGTGGCATCAGTTACATTCAAGTAATTCGAGTCGGCATCGACTATAAAAATTACATCAGAACATAACCAGAATAGGTAGAATGCGACTGCAATGCGACTCGAATGCGACCAGAATAAGACTAGAATGTAACTCGATAATTTTTAACGGTTTTTTCACTCGATAAATCGTAGAAAGTTAACGCATGCACTAACTTTTTGCTCACTCACTCGATCAATCGAGTGACGACTAGAACATCACTTGAATCACAATAATATACAAGAATCTAACCAGAACACGTACAAGAATAGACCAGAATCGGGAAGAAGTGGCTAAAATTTGAATTTTTTAATTCATTCTGGTGGGTTCTGGTGGATTCGAGTTCTGTATGACGCGGCCTTTAGTGTTATCATATTGTGTGGTGATATATTGCAACCCCTTAGTTTGAGGCCGGCTGCCACTAGTGCCGCCATGCCTCATCATTCTCTCGTTGGCGGCCAGACTAGATAGTTAGTGTCCTCTCTCTCTTGTGACCCAACAGTCTGCCCCTTTTGTTTGTCCTTGCTTGCATAATAGTAACGTAACGTAATTAACAGAGAATCCTAGACATTAATTTCTTCTTTTAATTATCCTTTTCCTCTGATCAGCATTTATTATATTTCCCTTTGTTTTATATATTCTGTACCTCCGGTGGCTGACTTCGGAATTCGTGATAGGGAAGAGCTGGGAGGCATGCCGGGGTCCTTACTAATAAGCACTGTTAATCCCATAGACAGTCCACACACACACACATCCATAACCCCTACATATTTTCCCTCGTGTTTGTGCTTAGGACCCGGTAACAACCTTGACGGTTCTGCCCCAGCAAGTGTTTGCTCCCTATCTCGGGTTTCGAACTAAGGCAACCGAGTGTTTCATATTAATTAGGAAACCAGCTTCAGTCTGGAACCCCCCCATAGTTAAGTGAGTGTGGGAGATGGACTCAAAGTTCATTGTTTCGGGTGGTATCTCACTGGGGGGCCCCAGGTTGAAGTCGGATATATTGGTGTGATATTAGAGGTGGTCAGGGCAACCTGCTTCTACTAATATCACCCCGAAGTTAGTAGTCATATTAGGACACTGCCTTGTATTGTTAGTTCATTATATGTATGCAATATTATTATGTGCAACTCTCTTGGGTTGAGAGTGGATTACCGTTGGCTGGTTTGCGCATGGTTTAGTACTGTCGAGGGCGCGCATAGCCTGTTAAGCTCGAAGTACACCTGCACTCTTGTTTCTTTGATGTCATTGATTATCCAACCCAGCATTGCTAATCCCGGTGTTGGTTTCGAGTTCTCGTAGCTAGTAAATTACATGAGTATTTCTGTTCTACTTATTATTCAGAATAGGAGCAGGGCAGTGTGCACCTTAAGCCCTGAGAAGAGCCTTGAAGCGTTCATCGAGCTCTTACCTGTTCCATCGTGGTGTTGTTTGGTAGAGAGACAAGGTGCATTTCCATTAGTCATTATTTTCGTATACCGTCTCTAAGCAACTGAGGTCCAGATTCGTAACAATATAATATATACCGGTATATATATATATATATAGATATATATATATATCTATATATATATATATATATATATATATATATATATATGATATATATATATATATATATATATATATATATATATATATATATATATACTTATTCCGCTTCTTCATCATGTGTATTTTACTTTATATACGATATTTTGTTAATTCAAATAATTTTGGTTTCTTAATTGGACTTGATATTTTCGCGATAAACTTGTTGATATTTGATATTCGATTAATACCATCCAATGCATGCCAGGATAACTGGTGTGGTGAGACTTTAAGCTATATTAAAGTGTAAAATAAACCAGAACAGGTGGTAAAAGTGAGAGTGTGAGAAGTAAAACTGTACCAGTGAGACAATGGTTAGGGTAATTGTCTTGATATGGTTAGTGTGTGTGTGTGTGTGTGTGTGTGAGAGAGAGAGAGAGAGAGAGAGAGAGAGTGTTTTCTATAGTGACTAAAACCAGTAATGTTGTTATAGTTACAGATCGCCCCAGACGGCAATCCCTCAAAGACAAACGTAATTAAGCCATACAACACATATCTTCTGATCTAACTACTATTTTCAATTGGGGCTGAGAAAACCTTGTTGCCTTTAATGCTTCCAAAACCAAATGTATCTATCTATCTACCCGTCCGGTATTGTCCCTTATTCTTCAACAAATCAATCTTTCATCTTCTCTCAATATTTGTGGTGTCTCTTTTTCTTCTCCTCTCACTTGGAAGGACCATATTACCAGTCTTGCTAAAGCATCCTCCCAGAAGCTGGGTGTGCTCGACCGCCTCAAGGGGTTCTTTACCTATGCACAGCTTCGTGCCTTGTACAGGGGCATAGTGCGTCCTTGTCTTGAAAATTGTGCACATGTGTGGGGAGGATCCTCTCACACTGCACTCCTAGACAAAGTAGAAAGGAAGGTCTTTCGTATCATGAACTCCTGCCCACTCACCAACTCTACAAACTCTCACTCTTCGCCGAAATGTTGTATCTCTCTCGCTATTCTATCGCTACTACAATAAACAGTGCTCCTCAGAGCTTTCCCAGTGTATACCACCTCCTCTATGTAGGGGATATGGTACTCGTCTTGCAACACAATCCCACCCCTACTCTGTGCAACTCTCCAACCCAAGAGTGAAACATTACTCTCGGTTTTTTCTTATATTCAACAGCTGAGCTCTGAAACTCTCTCCCAGAATCAGTCTTTCCCTCCTCCTATGACTTAAATTGCTTCAAATTCCGTGTGTCCAGGCATTTTGGCTCGGACATCCCTTGATTTTGGCCCTGGCACTCTTTCAACTATGGGGGAGGCATTCGCTACAGGCAGTTCTGCCTTTTGTCTCCCTCACTCACATAGAAAAAAACCCCGAAATGTATGCATAGTATGCCCTTGCCGTTTCAGAGCTCTACCAATAGTCCAATAGTATTTGTGTTTTACTTATCACGATCATTTGAATTCAAACTGAACAAATATTATTTGTGTATAATCAATGATGAACCATATAAATGATACACATGTCTTCAAAATTGCATACGCATATACTGTACATAACAGAGATATACCGTACTGTCCATAGGAACATTGGATAATGTTATTATTATATTGGTTTCAGACACGAAATGGCAGCCACCAAATGAATCAATAGCTCAGCAATATTTGTTGTATCCCACCCCTTTCCCATTCTTAGTAAGCCATTTTAGATATACAGAAGAACGACCATTACTTGCATTACTGTATGTTCACTGGCATTTTAATAATGTAAGCATGTTTCGTTCTATTTTTTGTTTTCTTTTTTTGTTTCCATTTTCAAAACTCAGCAATATAGACACCTAGGCAGTTAGGTTTGAGAGGTCCATACATTGTGTATAATTATTGTCCTGACTGTATCACTGTGAAATGTTTCCTCCATTACCCCGGGTAGTTACTCTGGTAGTGTCCATACTAGTTGGAGGGGCCACAAATTCAGTGTTATTAAGTCGCTAGTACAATGTAAAACAATATAGGTTTGTATGATGGCATGAACAAGGAAATTGAAGTGTCCATTATAATATACCCTTATTAAGGTACACATGTAGATATATACCCATGCAACATAAGGATATAAAGGGGTCTTACTACTAATATGACTTAATTACGTTGTATTCCTTTTTGTAAGCCCTTGTTTTTTCATAGTGCACAATGGCTCTAAAACTGATACAGCTTTGTCCTTTGGGGGCGACTCTTGGTGTATTGGTTAGCTCATTTGGCTCACAACCAAGAGGGCCAGAGTGATTTGAGATGCTTGGGCAGTCTCCTAACATCCCATGCCTCAGTTCACCTTGTTTATAAATGCCAGACTGCTTGACCATGAGAGCTGACTCGGTATTATTGGTGGAGAGTCAGACAGAAGGGTGGGAGGATGAAAGCCGTGGCCTTTGAGGTCGATGTGTTGTAATCATAATCCAGGGTTATATTTGGACTGAAGAGGGAACTTGTGCAATGCAAGGCAAAGTTTCCAGACATGACGAGGTCACGGCAGAGAGAGAGAGAGAGAGAGAGAGAGATGCATTTCAATAGATAATCATATTAAACAAATGTCAACAGTTTCCAAATCTAATCTTCCCATATATTATTAAACTTGTAGTTCGTCAAATATTGTTTCTCTACTGTATAATGTATAATTATAGTCTTGAAAGCCCCAGTTTCACATCTCAACGACAGGACTTGGGTATTCTGATGTAAAGTCACGGTTGAGAGTCGTGACAACGGTGAAAATGAAAAAGAGAGGCAACACAAAAAGGTATTATCAACACCCTGCAACAAAAACGATATGACAGACACGAGCCAGTCGCCATTTAAAGCACCCACACTAAGAAATAAAACATTTACGCAGTAAAAAGCCACTTATCATTATATAAGATGTAATAGAACCAACTGCACAACATCAAGAGAAAATAAACACTTATAATCTAACGACATCATTATTAATACGCTCAAATGAAATACAAGAGGAAGCCTCTTCATATCCCTCAAACAGACTATATTAGGATAAAGAACACAAACACAATAACGAGTCAATTATATCCTGACCACATTACTAGTACACGCAAAGGAAACACAAGAGGGAATCACGTAACATCCTTCAGACAGACTAAATTAGGAACAACAACCCAAACACAATAACAGGCCACTCAAACTCTAACAACACCAAAACTAGAACATAAGACATACCACATAAAGCTTCCAGTGCCAGACGATTATGTTTTGTTGATGTTGACCTAATATGATTGACGTGGGATGAGGATGTAGTGTCCATAATTATTTGTTGGTTCTCTGTGTGATATTCAACAGGCTGATATGAAAACAAAGATCCACTTGGCATAAATATACAGTATATATCGGGTTTAAAAGGTTGACCATTATCAATCAATACATCGACTGTCGAGAATATTCAGTAGCCTATAAAGTATTGGTTTATTGAGACAAGGATGTATTATGAAGGATAAAGTATGAGGGAAAGAAGGTTATCATAGAAATTTATTTCATTGATAAACAGAAGGCATAATACTAAGGACATATACACATGATGAACGTTATGTAACTACAAGAGAAATAAAATACATGCTATAACAGAGAGATATTGAAAACAAAGTAATATAACCGTACTTTAGAGAGAGAGTACAAAGGAAATCAAGCAACAACAGTTCTAGTGACCCTTCTAGGCTGCTTGTCATCCAAAACACTGAGGATCAAGTGTCCAAACAGTGGTTTAGAGTGGGTAAGGGAACTACTGCCCTGGAACTAATGTCCGTGGCATGATTAGGAAGTTAGTAGGGGACAGATGGGTTAGTAACTGAGGGGGGGATAAAATAAAGTTGTTCATTTACAACCGCAGTCAGTCGTGGGTTTGATGAGAGATATTTGTCTAAGCGGAGTTTAAATTAATCAACGGTGCTGCAGTCTATAACGTCTCGGGGAAGCCCATTCCACAAGTTGACAACTCGATTGAAGAAGAAATTCTTAGATTCGTGAGAGTTAAAAGATTTACCAATAATTTTGCAACCGTTTCCCCGCGTGTAATTAGATTGGTCGATAGTGAAGTACTTACTACAGTTCATATTGTCGATGCCTTTGATGATTTTGAACACTTGAATTAAGTCACCTCTTAATCTGCGCTGGGTTTAAGGAAATAGATTTAATTCTCTAAAAACCTCTTTGTATGGTTTGTTCTTTAGGCTAGGTATCATTTTGGTAACTCTACGTTGAACTCGTTCTAGCTTGTTTATATCTTTTTGGTAATAAGGGCACCAGGATTGAACGCAGTATTCCAGAAGAGGGCGGACTAAGGAATTGTAAAGGGTTAGGATAACTTTGGATTAATGCTCAAATGACCTGCCTATAAAGCCAATTATTTTGTTTGCCTTCTTAACAACTTCTGAACATTGTTGACTCGGTTTTAGGTTACTCGATATTGTTACTCCCAGATCGGTTTCTCTGTTTACATTCTTAAGCCGAGTGCCATTCATCGAATAGTTTGCTTTCTCATTTAGGTATCCGATATGTAGTACTTTACATTTATCCGCATTGAAACTCATTTGCCAAATTGGGGCCCAACATGACAATTTATCTAGATTGTGTTGCATATCGTCAACTTGTTCTTTTGAGAGTACGCTATTTGCAATTTTTGTATCGCAGCAAAATTTTGAGATTGTACAGGTGAGACCCTCATCTATGTCGTTGATGTAAATTAGAAAGATAATTGGTCCTAGTACCGATCCCTGGGTTACCCCGCTACTTACATTGGTCCATTTAGATACCTTACCGTTTATGACTACTCTTTGCTTTCTGTCGCTGAGCCAATTTTCTATTCATTTCAACACACCGTCTTGTATTCCATGCGCTTTTAGTTTTAGCAGTAAAAGTTTGTGGGGAACTTTGTCAAAGGCCTTTTGAAAATCAAGGTATATAATATCTACAGCTTTGCTCTCATCGTAGAGGTCGAGGATATTGTGGAAGAAGTGTAAGAGGTTTGTTAAACAGGAAATTTTTTTACGAAAGCCGTGTTGAGTATCTTTAAGTAAGTTATTTTCTCTAACTGATTTACGAGTCTGTCTCTTATGACCGTTTCTAGCATTTTACATACAATTGAGGTTAAGCTAATTAGACGATAGTTACTGGGTAGGGATTTGCCGCCTTTTTTGAATATCGGTGTTACGTTGGCTAGCTTCCACTGATCAGGCATAGTCCCAGACTGCAAGGATTCATTGAATAGCAATGTCAGTGGTTTGAAGAGCTCATCCTTAGCTTCCTTTAGAACTCTAGGCGAGATTGTATCAGGTCCAGGCGTTTTATTTACCTTGAGTTTATCTAAACAATTCCATACTTCTCTCTCTGTAACGGTGATATTGCTTAGAACATTCCGAATTATCAATCTGAATCGGCGATGGTGTAGGGATATCACTGAGGTCTTCGGTTGTAAAAACTGCTGCAAAGAAGGTATTGAGGGCATTACTCATTTGTACTTCGTCTTTGGTGTATTCTCCATTTTCATCGACTAACGGTCCAACAGTTGAAGTAACTACTTTTTTCTTTCTGATATAACTATAGAATTCTTTCGGGTTTGTTTTACTTTGATTTGCAACATGTAACTCCAGGGTCTTTTTACTTTGCTTAATTAACTTTTTGGCTTTGCGTCGTAGCTCTACAAATTTCACCCGTTCTTCGTCATTTTGTGAGGATTTTAATCTATCATTAGCAAATTTTTTAGCAAGCAGACAGTCTGAAATATCTTTATTCCACCATTTGGGCTTATCATTATGGCCTGGATGCCGTATTTTCGATGGTATGCAGTCTTGCACTGCCTTAAGGTAAGTGGTTGTGAAACACTCCCAAGATGTATTTATGTTGTTATTGTTAGTCAGAAAGCTCCAGTCAGTTTCTTTAAGCTTTGATTTAAGTTTATGAAAATTTGCTTTCTTGAAATTAGGGACTTTGTCAATGCTGCAATTTGATTTGTTACTAGTAAACTTTAAAGTGAAAGTTATCGTACGATGGTCGCTGTTACTGAATTCATCACCAACATTAAAATTCTCTATTAATTCTTCTTTTGTTACGAGTACAAGGTCAAGCACATTATTACCACGGTTCGGAGATTGTACAAATTGAAAAAGTGAACTCTCTTGCAAGTTAGCATAGAGGTCGTGTCCAGAGTGTGAAGTAAGAATATCGCCCCATTTAGTCACGGGTAAGTAGAAATCGCCAAGAATTACGGTATCTTGTATGTTAGTTAATTCTGCAATTTTTTCATAAATTTCAGTCAGTTTGCACTGATTGAGCTGGGGGTCTGTATAATAAAGCTAGTGTTATTTTAGTTCCTCGTTTATTATTGAATAGTACGTAAGATATGTCTATATTCGCAATTTGAGGTTTTGACATTAATTAAGACGGGATTAAGACTTTCCTTTATAAAAAACAGAACTGCTCCTCCATTTCTATTGATCCGACTTTTCTCGAACATTGTATAACCAGGAAGCGTATTTTCGGGTAAAAAGTCTCTGTCTTCCGTATTTAACCAAGATTCTGTAATGCCGATTATATCATAATGTTCTGTAAACACGATTTCCTCTAGATCTGAAAATTTATTGCGTATGCTACGAGCATTTACCTAAAACACCTTAAGAGTATTAGAGTTGGATGTTACTGATTGTGCATTGTCAGAATTTTCAGTTCGTATATGACTTACACTACCCTGTCTGGATACCCCCGGTTGACCCCATTTTTTGAACGGAAATCCTTGACTGCATCGTTCAGCAGATGACCAGGACGTGCAGCTCCTACTTCATTGAGATGTATACCATCTCCTGAAAACAAAGATTTATCTTAGTAAAAATGAGCCCATGTGTCGACAAAGCCGATGTCCTTCTCCCTGCAGAGTTTGGCTAGTCGGCGATTTGTACTGGTAGCTATGATGTAGAATAGTTTTTTTACATCAATCCGTGGAACAATTCCTGAAATTAAGATTCTATTAGATTTTTCCTTGAAGGACCTGATCAGCCGCCGGTACTTGCAAAGTAGTTCCTCTGACCGCGTCCGTTGGACATCGTTAGATCCAACGTGGATGACGTATGTATTACTTGCGGGGGCGAGCCTGGAAACCTCTTCCACAGCCGCAACAATGTCGTCCACGCCGCCACCTGGGATACAGAATCGCTTTCTGGTCCTGGATGCCCTGGCGCAGAACTCGGTTAGTTGGCCACGGACCATGAGTCGCCCACAAACCAAACTTCTTCCGTTTCCTCCTCCTCGTCAATAGCAAGAATTTTGAAGCGGTTTTGGCATGTTGTCGGGATGACCTTCCTGGTACTGGTACTGGGATGCACATTGTTTCTCACTAACTAAAAGTTGTCCTGGGGGGGAGTGAGAGTAGAGTCATTATTATTTTCTGCAACATCTAAGGTAGCTGCTGGTGTGGGTACCGGTACCGGTACTGTATGCACTGGAATGGCGGTTGACATCGTAGTGGTTTCTTGGGCCGAGGGCACTCCTACGTTGAGTGTGGCAAATTCTTGAAGGGATTCAAGCTTCGTAGTCAGGGCATCGATCTTGCGGTGAGCTGCATTCAATTCATCCGCAATCTTCTCACGGAGCTGGCAAAATCTACAAATTTGGACATCAGTATCAACAAACATGGTAGGGCCAAATTTACCTGAACAACTCGTGTAGTTTCGTTGCGGCGCCATGACGATATAATCACAATATGCCTGAAAATCACACAAATGTATGTTAGCAATGTGATACAATTAATGCCTGAAAATCACACACAATGTTGTTAGCAATATGATAAAATTAATATGCCTGCAAATCACAAAAAATATGTTAGCAATAGAACACAATTTATGCCTGAAAATAAAACAAAAATTGATGTTAGCAGTATGAAACAGTTAAAGCCTGAAAATCACAAATGGACTAGAAATTTGTTACAAAATTTACTGGAAAAAAAAGTGGAAGAGGGTTAATGTAGCCTAGTGAGAAAAACTGGAAAACAGTATACAGTACAGTAACAACAAATATTTGTTAGCAATATGGTACAATTAATGCCTGTAAAAATCACAAAAATTATGTTAATCACAAAAAGAATATTATGGCTGTAAATCACAAACAATATGTTAGCAATAGAACACAATTTATGCCTGAAAATAAAACAAAAATTGATGTTAGCAGTATGACACAGTTAAAGCCTGAAAATTGCAAATGGACTAGTAATTTGTTACACAATTTAGTGGAAAAAAAGTGGGAGAGGGTTAATTTATCCTAGTGAGAAAACTGGAAAGCAGTATACAGTACAGTAACAAAACATATTGGTTAGCAATATGGTACAATTAATGCCTGTAAATCACAAACAAAATATGTTAGCAATAGAACACAATTGTATGCCTGAAAATAAAAGTAAAATTATGTTAGCAGTATGACACAGTTAGGTTAAGCCTGTATATTAGTTTATACAGTGGTCGACAAAATAATAATAATAATGGATTTAGTAATAACCTGGCAAGAGTGTGAGAGGCCTATTAATATGGTGACAAGTATCTGAAATGCGATTAATAAATAGGCTATCAAAAAGTATTACAGTAACTAAATTATTAAAACTGTCTTGACAAATGTTAGTGTGTGCGATTTATATAGATAACCAAGATAAAAAGTTCAACCAAGTACAGTCTTGGCTAGACTTTGATATATAAAATACAAGTAGTAGAGGGTTTGTTTATGCGTACACAGGTGGCGGTATTATTTGTATTAGTTGTTACTGTACTGTATACTACCACCTGTATCGGCGGCGTCTCTACTAACTTGACAAATAGAATTTTGAAAAACAAACGTTTATCAGTCAAAACTACAGTACAATGTCATGCAAGATAACTACTGGGTGGTTTGCTAAGCACTTAACTACAGTGAGGGCTAAAATATCTACAATAAGTGCTAGAACTTTATAATATGAAACAAGCAAATACTTTATTTACTTTACAGCGTCGGTCGTCACCAACCGGTACAAATGTAAACAAAAACAGTCTCGATAAACAAATGTGCATCAATCAAAAACACAGCAAAATTACATGCAAAGCAACTACAGGGCAATTAAGCTAGAGCTTAGCTACAGTTCATGCAAACAAATAAGGGGATGAGTAATGGAGTACTCAAGTTATGGTCAAATTTCGAGCAGTGAGAGCGAAGTGCTGTTGGCGGGTTGGCTCGTCGGGCTCGAGAGAGCGAGAGAGAGTACAGCCATGGACATCCCATAATAATATTAATACATGTTCATAACCCATTTCTCAAAATCCGTTACAGTTCACTGCTCAATAGGTGGCGTTCTGAGAGTGAGGGTCTGAGTCTGGAGGGTGAGACGGTGAAGCACTTGAGCGAAGCAACCAGCCGCTTCAGAGATGGAGCTGCTTTGAGCCATGATGGATGCTTCACATGTCTCACTCCCCAGGCTGGAACAAGACCTCACGGGCTTCACCGTGTTGAGCGGTGGAATGTACAGGCTCTCAGCCTATGCCCGAGGGGGAGTAGTTGGAATATAGAAAAAAAAAAAAAAAAAAAAAAAATTAGTTCACTCAGCAATTGTGGACATATTTAATCAATCTCACCATCAATAACATAATAACCATCTCTCACTCTCTCTTTCACACACACACACACACACTCTCTCTCTCTGAAACCATAACCATGATATCGATCGCCACCATTCCAACGCAAGCAGTGACCGTACCAGCAGCCGTTCCAGAGTCTACTAATGACTCTCCTCTTCTTTAGCATGGTGAGGAACAATGTGCGCCCCAGTTCCAGGATAATCATCCCCAAAACCATGTGTCACAAACGCTTTGAGATTTTTCAAGACACCAATGAAGCAGATGAAACGGAAAGTTGTGTTTACAGACAATTATGATATAATCGGTATTCCAGAACCTTAGTTAAATAAGGAAGATAGAGATTTTCTAGCAGAATATACACTTCCCAGTTATGCAATGTTTGAGAACAGTTGAATTAATAAAAATGGAGGAGGCGTTCTGTTTTTTTGTCAAAGAAAGGCTTAATCCCGTCTTAATGTCAGAACCTCAAATTTTGAATGTCGATATAATTATCTTATGTACTCTTCAAAAATAATCAGTGCACTAAAATAACACTAGCTTTAATAAGCAGACCTCCAGTTCAATCAGTGCAAAGTAACCAAGAGATTTATGAACACATTTCAGAAATATGTATCATTCAAGATACCATAATTCTTGGCGACTCTAATTTACCAGTAATTAAATGGAGCGATATGCTTACTTCTCATTCCGGACATGACCTCTACAACCACTTGCAAGAAAGCTCACTTATTCAATTTGTTCAATCTCTGACCCGTGGTAATAATGTGCTTGACCTTGTACTTGCAACGAAAGAAGAGTTGGTGGAGGGTTTGTATGTTGGTGAACAATTCAGTAACAGCGACCATCGAAGGATCAGTTTCAGCTTAAAGTTTAATAGTAATTAATCAAATAGCAGCAATAAGAAAGTCCCAAATTTAAAACAAGGCAAACTTTCATAGACTCAGAACAATATTTAAAAGAACTGATTTACCACTTACTTCAAAGAGGTGCAAGCGTGCATACCAATGAAAAAACTACGTTCATTCCATAATGATAAGCCTAAATGGTGGAATAAAGAGATTGCAGACTTTGCTTGTGAAGAAAATAGCGCCATAAAGATTTAAAACCTCTGAAAATGATGAAAAACGAATACAATTAATAGTTCCACGATGTAAAGCCAAAAAGTTAAGGAAAGTAAAAACACCCTGGACATACATGCTGCAAATCAAAGTAAAACAAAGCAAAAGAATTATATAGTTTGATAAAAAAGAAGCAAGTAGTCACTTCAACTATTGGGCCGTTAGTAGATGAGAACGTAGATTACACCAAAGACGAAGAACAGGTGAGTGATGCCCTCAATACCTATTTTGCATCAGTTTTTACAGCAGAAAACCTTAGTGATATCCCTACAGCATCGCCAGCAATGTCAACATTACAGAGAGAGAAGTACTGAAATGTTTGGAGAAGCTTATGTCAAACAAATCCCCTGGACCCGACACAATATCAAAAAGTTCTAAAGTTCTAGAGTTCTAAAAGAAACTAAATGTGAGCTATCCAAACGACTGACATTGCCTTTTAATAAATCCTTGCAGTCCGGGACTATGCCTGATGAGTGGAAGCTCTGTAACGTAACACCGATATTAAACAAAGACAGAAAATCTTTACCTAGTAACTATCGTCCAATTAGCTTAACCTCAGTTGTCTGTAAAATGATAGAAACACTCATAAGAGACAGACCCGTATATCAATTAAAAGAAAATAACATACTCAACGATACGATACGATACGCAGCATGGCCTCTGACAAAGTACCCCATAAAAGTTTACTGATAAAATGAAAAGCGAATGGAATACAAGGGGGAGTGTTGACATGGATGCAAAATTGGCTCAGTGAAAGAAAGCAAAGGGTAGTCATCAACGGTAAAGCATAAAAATGGATCAATGTAACTAGCGTGGAAAGTAAAGGGATTGGTTCTAGGACCAGTTATATTTTTAGTATATATAAACGACATAGATGAGGGCATCAACTGTACATTCTCAAAGTTTGCAGATGATACAAACATTGCTAATACTGTACTTTCAATTGAACATGTAGAACATTATGCAAAATAACCTAGATAAACTGTCATGTTGGGCTCAAATTTGGCAAATTAGTTTTAAAAGTACTCCATATCGGGACCAGAAATGAGATAGCAAATTGTTCAATGAATGGCACCCAGTTTAAGAGTATAGGCTAGACCGAGAAAATGATTTGGGAGTAACAATATCGAATAACCTAAAACCCAGTCAACAATGTTCACAAGTTGTTAAGAAGGCAAATACAATATTTGGCTTTATAGGCAGGTCATTCGATCATAAATCCAAAGATGTAATCCTCACACTTTACAATTCCGTAGTCCGTCCGCTTCTGGAATATTTTGTTCAATCCTGGTGCCCCTACTACCAAAAAGATATTGATAAACTTGAACAAGTTCAGTTACCTAAATGATACCTAATCTAAGAAACAAACCATATGAGGAGCTTCTTAGAAAATTCAGTTTATTTCCTTTAACCCAGTGCAGATTAAAAGGTGGCCTAATTCAAGTCTTCAAAATCATCAAAGGCATCGACAATATGAACTGTAATAAGTACTTTATGATCGATCAATCAAACTACACGCGGGGAAATGGTTGCAAAATTATTAATAAATCTTTTAACTCACATGTGTCTAAAAATGTCTTCTTCAATCGAGTTGTGACCTTGTAGAATGGGCTTCCTTCTGATGTTATAGACTGCAGCACCGCTGATTCCTTTAAACATCACCTAGATAAGCACCTCGCCTTGCCCACGACTGATTGCATTTGTAAATGAATTACTTTTGTCAGATACATTAAGGATCACTTGTAGCTGTGTTATGTTATTAACCCAAATTGTTCCCTACTAACATCTGCTAACCATCCCAACGATATTGGACTTAAGGTAGTGCTTCCCTTTCCAATTGTTCCTTACCCACTCTGAACCACTGTTCGACACTTTGAACAGCAGTGATTTGGAGGATAAGCAACCTCGAGGGATCGCTAGAACTGTTGTTGCTTGACTTCTTTTGTACTCCTTTGTACTCTCTCTCTCTATCTCCACTATAACCCAGGGTATCATTTATCACTATTCACTGTTTACATGGAACCATTTATCACCGAGGGGAACTCTTGTTAATAACTTGTTGACCTTAATGTGTTCAACGTCACATTACCAATATAACCATTACCTTACCTCCGGACTCCAAGTTACTTACAGTATATATTTATCCCTTTATTTCCGGGTGCCTTACTTCTCATTGTCAGGGTGGCTATACACAAAACGCCTCCAAACGGACCTGTCCGCTGTGGGACACATTTGATGCTACTGCCAGTATCCTTAACAAAATAATGTTCTTGTATACCAGTTTTAATTAATACAATACAATTAAGTTTGTAAACTATTGATTCCCCCTCTCCCACTGATAGAAATATTTCGTATATTAAACGCATTAAAAATATCTAACAAAACATTGTTTTGTGGTCATTGTTCACGCCGTCCTCGTGTGACCTTTGTCCCAAAACATAAATGTATACACCACATTATATTACCAACAATATGTTATCCCAGGACCTGTTCTAATCTGGTATTGTGGTAGATGATTCAGTGACGAGTTACTAAATGACTGTGGTGGATTTATAACCACCAATTGATTAATGATGGTCCTTTCAAAAATGATGAATATTATTGTTCCTGGTAAAGATAACATATACTAATGTGATCATTGGTACACACACACGCAAACACACATACACATACACTCACAATACTATAAACTGGTATATAGACTGTATGTGTCTCATAAACGGATCATTATGGTAATACATTATACATGAGTCAAGTTAATGTAGTGATTATAGTTAAAGACCCACCAATACCTCAACAATACGTCTCGCAGCAGGATCTTCCTCTCTAAGGCATCACAGTATTAATCAGATGTCTTCTCATATTGTAAAGGCTTCTTGAATGAACAAACACAAGAAAGAAGTCTTATATTCATGTTTTTTTGAATGATTGAAGTATGAAAAGTTGAATACAAATTATAACGTCAGTAGCAGTGAAATGTCCATTAATATTATTCTGTAAATAAAACTATCCACACACACGAAGTTCCATTTTCCGTCGTCCCAAAAGTATAAGTAAGAACTCAACGTAATGAAAGGATCTCTGGCCCATAGGGTCCATATGATCCACCAATGTACCGGGCACCAACATTATACGCTGGTAACAGGAGAAACTGGTCGTGAATATTGAGAGTGTATGGGGGGAATGAGATGTGTGTAAGGGACCTAAAGACTGAAGGATATATTGTTTGTATATATTGCATGAAAATGTTTGACTGTATGAGCGAAATAATACAACTAGCTGTATGATAAACATTAAATTGTATAGGTCAACACTCTTCCAATTACATAGATACAAATGGTAACTATATATAACACACTTGATACATTTTTAAGAACACAACCTCGAGGAAAATGTCCTAAAATGCACAAAAAAGGGCTTTGTTTTGTGAACAAAATAACTCCCAAGAAAAGAGACAATCATGAAATATTTATAGCTGATGTGAGTGGTGGATGTTGTGTAAGAGGTAGGAAGGGAGAAATATATGCGATTTGAATTATGACAATTATATTGTAATGTAAGTGCCAAGCATTTCTTTGTTTTGTGACCTACTAAGATAATGACAACCTGACTAGGATAGGTTGAGAGAAAATAATGCATTTTTTCCCCTCATAAACTTGAACGTTTAACCCAGCAAGTGCAATAGGCCTTACGTCAATGTCTGTATAGTGAATGCGATAGGCCTCACGGAAGCGTGCCCATGAAAATATATCCCAAAAATGCCCCACAGACACTCAAATGGAAGGAACATGTGCTTAGGTAGTATAATCACTGTCTAGTACCTCCTTCCTCTCCCCTACATGTGTCCCAGCTTCGCCCTCCCTCTCTCCCGCCTCTATTATTGGCTATTTCTCCTTCTATGTTTGCCATTCTTACCTAGTCCTTCTCGAAATAAGATGAATCATGATCTTCCACACTCCTGTGTCATCTGGACATGTGTGGATGACAGCTGGGAGGCTCAGTTTGCCTCGAGCAGGCCCAGGAAGCACACATATGCTGTACTCTCTTTCTCTCACTTCCCTCCCGCCATCTCACGACACATATAAATTATAATAAGTTTTTCACTATATATTTGATATTTACACCTAGTTTCTGGTCTTCACTGTTCATATGTTCATCATATAAGTAATATAAATGCACGTGGAGCAGAAATAATTATTTATACCTCATTCTGTCAGAATCATTTTTTTTTGCATACGTTTTAAAAAACATCAATGGCTCGCTTCTTGGGTT
Source organism: Paralithodes platypus (assembly GCA_032716605.1). Taxonomy (NCBI): domain Eukaryota; kingdom Metazoa; phylum Arthropoda; class Malacostraca; order Decapoda; family Lithodidae; genus Paralithodes; species Paralithodes platypus. The sequence continues at coordinate 6,638,326 of CM064508.1, read as the reverse complement.
AAAGAGTTTAAGTTTTAAGAGTCTAGGTCTAAGTTATTAAAGTTAATATAATATTTGTATGTGATTTTATAGTTTTCAATGCAATAATAATTTAGAACATTGTATATCTATACAAAGGTGCGGAAGGAAGAGCAATAACAATTACTTTATCAACAATCACCTTGGGAATAAAAAGTTAAACACCAAAAACCGTGAACTTAATGTGCCTTGTGAACATGAAATGGAAGTAAAGATTTTTGGAGGAGAGTGTAATTGTGAAAATAATGGTCCAATAATCCGCACAAGAAGGAGATAAGAACTGATCACACTTTATACTTGACTGGTTCATGGTGGAAGAGTGAGGGTAGGAGGGAGGGGAGAGTAAGGAAGAGTAGTTGAGACAAGTGAGGGAAAATGGGAGAGACAATTATTGAGGGTGAAGAGAGAAAATACTGATTTTGGATGAGAATGATAATGGTAATGTAATGTATATTGAAATACTTTGTTACACATGTTGGTCGTACTCTGCTCCTATATTCTCATTCTTTTTAATCTCGAAGAACAGTTTGAAAGCAGTGATTGACTTGGTGAGGGAGACAACTACATAAACTAGAGTATACTAACTATGATTGGGAAGGAAATCGTGATTCCTATGTTATTTTAATTATAAACGTGTCACATAAAACTATCTGTACATTTTTACACTTATTTCCTGGTTAAATCTATACGAGCGGTAGAATCGTCCACTCGATTGCTCAAGTAATTTACGAGGAATAAGAAATTAGTTTCACGATTATTGCACTCGTCGTAATGAATGGGTTGTAGTCTAACCTAAAACACGGGCCAGAATTCGGCCAACCAACTGTATTGCGGATCTATTGACGAGACTGTTGTTCTGACGATGATCACAACAACCAAGTAGCTTTCATAGTGATCGATAACCATTAGCTAATGATCACCAAAGCAGAATGCTGGCTAACAGAAGGACAGCAACGTGTTATTAATCAAAGGTGTTTTCTCGGACTAAACTCCTATCACTTTTTGAATTTCACAGTAATTTGTTCATGCCCCACATGTAAATTGTATGTCAACGACTTATCAAGCGCATCATTTATAGCAAGGGCCCAAATATTCAGTGTTGTATTGATTCATCACCTGTTTTATAATTAGATACATACCGGTATACTTAAGTAATGCTAATCCGTGAAGGAGAAGTATATTTGAGGTTTTGAACGTTGTGATAATTATATGGCAATTCAGAAAGAGATACCCATTTATTAAACTACAAGTGGACATAATTAGGCTGTATATTGACAATATATATTATTGGATAAAACTTATACATATTGTCAAAGATTTTAAATTACTTTACAAGTAAATATTATCTGGAAAAACAGTATCGCATAAGCACAATAAAGTACAAGTCCGACTTTAAAAATAGAGAACAGCTAAAAGATATATTGCACAGCAGTAAAAACGAGAATGGTGAGAGAGAAAACAACTACTGAAAAATAAATAAGGAGACAACAGAGGAGCGGGAGAGAAGAGTACTGGTCAAACAAGTTTTACCCCCACAAGTCATAATACGAATTAACTAATTTGATATTGTGGCCAGTGATATATCCTTATAGCTGTATAGGTTGGCTATACAGAATGAAATATTGAATGGATATATAGTTATTATGTTTTTTGGGTGTACTGTCGCTTTATACCCTAGCGTACATACAGTATATTTCAATTATGAATGTTGCATAAATGACACACCAAATATATTGGGTGTAGGTAATCATTGTATACGTGAATATCCATATAATCAACTTCCACTTTGTATAGCACCATATCATAACGTACCACTATACCACAATTACCAATTACCTTCATATTATTATAACTCCAATAATAATGGTACAGATATTATTGCATATTAAAACTTTACCGTGTACACAATATTGCACTGATCATTAATGAAGGTATTAGTAAAAATAAAGTTGAACTCTGTTGTGACAAAGCTAATTACTTATTGAATGAGAGATAATGATGGAGGTTGTGTGTTTGTAAGCATTAAAGGGGGGGGGGGGGCAGTGTGTTACGTAGACCTTCATCAAGATTCCAAAACACCCTCAAATTTGTAAATTATTTGGAAGAAGAATGTCCCGGCCTGAGGCCGGTTCCTATATTGCGGGCTCGCTATCGCTTGCCATTTAAAACTCAAAACCTAATTAGCACGAAAGTTCTTAAAATTGACAAAAGAATGGGGGCGAAAGGTCTTAACATCGCCAAACTAAAGAGGTGAAAGTCTTAAAATGTCAAAAACTAAGGCTAAATCTGAGGGAGAAAGAGGTCCAGAAAAAAATACTATCACGTTATTTCAGCATTAATACATAATTGTTGAGTTACCTGATAACTCAACAACCATTAGACCAATTATAACCAGAAGACCCCAACCAGTTTGAAAGCAACCACTGCCAGAGACAAGTTTTAACTATTTATATAACTTCACCAAAACTCAGTCAAACCTAACACTTTTGATTAAAGGTAAATATGTGACTGGTCGAAAATTTAAGATTGGAAAACAATCAAAATTAGAAACATGATAAACAAGAGTATAATATATTATAAGATAAGAGCACGAAGGTATTTACAAATGTAATGCTATAAACCAGATGCGATGATTAAATAAACTAAAGTTAGATTTCTTAATATAACCATCAACAAGATAAAACTCTAAGACTGGAACACGAGAAACATCAAATACACTTTATTGGCTGGGGTATGGAATGTTTTGTAACGTGGTGATTACATGAATACTAATTACAGCCGTCATATCCACTACAAAAAATATGTCTTAACAAATTATAGATGTAAATCAGTTGCACCCCTCTCCTAGAATACCTAATCTTATACAAAAAAACTATCTTGATGTTGTTGATATTGAAAACTAGGCAAACTCGAAAATGCATATTTTATCACATGGGCTATATCCGATTTGCTATTCTTCTTAATTAAGAATGTGATTTTGTTTATTTCATCAAATGGGTCATCTCCAGATACCTAAATAACACTAAGAACTCTTTCATCATGTGAGTCTAGGTTTTTTTTAGTCCGTTCTTCCTCTTTAAGTTCGTTCTCTATCAATCTGCTGACATAATATCTCTCTCTCTCATAAGCTGTTACAATGTGGCACCGTAATTTGTATCTATATATATCCATGCTGCATATCCTATTTATGTTTTCATTCTGTCTCCCACTCCAAACCTCCAGCCAGACTCTCCTCCCACTCCATCACGCCTTGCACGACCAGTCCGGAAAAACAAAACAAATGGAGTCGGGGGATAATCATGGACCACAAAAGCTGAGGTAGTGTGTGAGAGAGAGAGAGAGAGAGAGAGAGAGAGAGAGAGAGAGAGAGAGAGAGAGAGAGAGAGAGAGAGAGAGAGAGAGAGAGAGAGAGAGAGAGAGATCAATAATTTCAATATATCTATACATTAAATTATGACCAGTATCACACCTTTGAGGCCAATGTTCCAAAAATATAAACACTTTGTATTTATGTAGGCGAGTACATTTTGCGTTGTACTCTAAGAAATGTTCAGTCACATAATTATTTCAGAGATTTCGACGGAATCATACTCTGTCACTGCTTTTTTTGGCAGCTTATCTAACTAATCAAACATTACCAACCTAACCGTTACTATAGAATAAGTGAGTTGAAGCAATGTATGGTAAGATTAAGTCGACTATGGATGAATAAGTTACCCAGGCAATTGTTGTTGAGGAATAGTTACTCCGTGCTGTTGAGTTCAATAGTTACTCCGTGCTGTTGAGTTCAATCATTTGGAAAATTGGCGCTTTTGATAATGAAAAACAACAGCCTGTAATATATTAATGTTTAGTATTAGTATTTCCCTCCCCTTCCTCCTCCTACTACTGAACTTACTGTAATAACTTGTGTCGTGCGAGTGAGACTGTATCCCTCTATAGTGTCCCAAAACATAATTATAACTTTACTAATGTAATTAACGCAGTGTCTGCACTTCTGGTCTGCCCAGATACTAACTTCTTCTGCAACTATCAAGTGTACCTTTATAACAAATATTACAACTTTACTCTCTCTCTCTCTCTCTCTCTCTCTCTCTCTCTCTCTCTCTCTCTCTCTCTCTCTCTCTCTCTCTCTCTCTCTCTCTCTCCTGGCGAATACTGAATAAATATAACAGTTTCTTGTTACACCAAAATTCATATATTAAGTCCTTCTGACTTCATCATAGCTCCATTAAGTTTCAGTTATTGACAACAAACTAATATAGGAGAGAGAGAGAGAGAGAGAGAGAGAGAGAGAGAGAGAGAGAGAGAGAGAGAGAGAGAGAGAGAGAGAGAGAGAGAGAGAGAGAGAGAGAGAGAGAGAGAGAGAGAGAGAGAGAGAGAGAGAGAGAGAGAGAGAGCGAGTAAAGTTGTAATATTTGTTATTTTGTTATATTTGTCCGCACAGAAATCGAAAAGAAGTAGAACGTTGTATATTATTAGTCACCATGGCGAGTAATCGCTCACATATCCCCATTCCCAAGTATGATGGGGACACATAAGACATCGAAACCTACCTGGACATGGTTAAGTCAGTACATGACTTGGCTTACAACAGGGATCGAGAAAAGATTGCTGTACTTTTAAGTCACCTGGGAAAGGCCGTTTCCCTGGTGGCCGGACAGGTAACCCCAGTGCTCACCTTGGATCAGTTGTGGACAATTGTCATTGATGCTGGACGACCATCATTGGGCTCCATCGTAGCATTAGCTAAGATCGACGAAATAAGGTACAAAGGGGACATAGACGTCACCCTAGCGGCCTTACATCAACACGTGAAATCTGCGTATCCATTCCAGACTGCTGACCAACAAAAACAGCAACTCTTTAACAAGATATGTGATGTACAACTAGTATCTTGTGGCATTGATATGAATATCCAAAGTTCAGGACTTCGATTTTTATACACCTGCCCGTGGCGTAACTGATAGCGCGTCTGGCTCACAACCAGAAGGTCCCGGGTTCGAGACCCGGGCGGAAAAGAGACATTTGGGCAAGTCTCCAAACGGTGTAGCCTCTGTTCACCTAGCAGTATAAATATGAACCTGGAATAAGTGGACGAAGTTGTGACGTCCCATCTGGGGTTGGTGATCGGTTACAAGGTGAGATGGGTATCGTACTGGTCAACCTAAGCTACTGGTCAACCTAAGCCTTCGGGTGAGACTGATACCGTAGTGAGAATGGTACCGTACAGATTAACCCTAAGCCTTCTTTTCCAGATGTCGCCAATTGGCTAAAATACAGACTACACACACATCCACAGCCATTCCAACGATACATAAACACTTAACATGCATTTCACGCAATACATTCCCAGTTAAGGAGGCGCGATAATAATGAGCTTAGCTCGCATTGCATGGATTCCCTTTGACGAACAAGCAAGTGAATACCTTACTACAAGTGCTCCCAGTATTCGTAAAAGAGCATTTTACCATCCACGACCCTGCAGGATTCCAAAGAGCCATCATCACGATCCGCAAGCTATTGGCTGCCCGCTCAAAAAAATTCACAGTGGGCGCAATCAATAGGTTCCCGACCCATCCACAAGCCAACAAAAAGCCGGTAAACTACTACAAAAACTACGGATCCAGACCACCACAGGTTCGCCCTCAGCTGTACCTACCGGGTCGCCCCCACAACTTTAGATCGCAGCCATCCCAGGGCGCCCCGCAGAGGATATACCCCCCCCCCCTCAAACCAAGCCGGACGAGACCCCACACTTACCAACCTCGGGATCGCCCCTGAGTCACCATCAATCCGTTAGAATTCCGGGCCTGTAATTCAGCCTGCTCCCTGCATTTATCAGGGAATCAGGCTAAAAATAATACTCCCCTACCCCAAGTTTTAGTCCCGGGAACTTGAGGAAAAAACCAAGAGAATGAATATGCCCCGGAAGACATCGCACCCATCCACACCCCTGAAGAGGAGAAAGAAATTCTGGAGATCCCCTACATGGATTTTATCACCTCCCCCGCCGTTATAGCTTCAGCGGGGGAGTCTGTCATGACCAAACCACCACCTATCTACCACCTGGCAAAGATTCAAGGTATCCCAGTCCTACTACTAATAGACACCGGTGGAGCCAGATCGTGCCTGTTTAATTCCTTTTATAAGAAGCACCACTGGTAGCTGGGATCACTAAATGCCGCCACCACCAACCTCATAAGTGCCGGGGACACACCCCTCATCATTTAAGGCGAAACACAGCCCCTGCACATCACTACGCCCCATCCAGAAGCCTCTTGCCAACATCCGTTCGTAGTTTTCTACTCGGAGTGTACCCAGTACGACGGCTACATGGGACTCGACGTACTCCAACTCCTTCAAGCACAGCTGGATTGCGGAAGGCGGCTACTCACATTTAAAAGAAAAAAAGAAACTCAATCCGCCAGTATCTCCACATAAAATTATCGGGAGAAATAAGGCAAGAAAAAAACAACCCAGTAAACAACCGATCTTCAACAACAAACAACAACAACCAAGTCCAAACCTCAATGCCTCCCAATCAACTCCAGCCATGCCCCCTTTCCACGAACTTCAGAAACTTCACCTCCCACAATAGTGAGCTCAGTTGTATTAATTCAACGCATCTCCACACCCGCACATAACCAGCTATGGGTACCATTATGCCCAGTGCAAAATCAACCTAAGATATTCACCCCTCAAATAGATGCAACTCGTTCAGACCGATGTCGCATCCAACCTGCAGTTCTCCCTCCCACCATCAACGTAGCATTCATAGCCAATATCTCTGAAGACCCCCTCACTCTGCCCAAAGGGCTCATCATTGGGGACCTCGACACTTTTGATGACATCTTGCCAAAACAAACCACCTCTAGTGTACCACTCATCCTAACCCCCATTCCAAAACTCTAACTACCTTGCAACGGCAGCAAATGAACAAGCAGCTCAAACGATTTCTCAGACGTATTTGCTCAATCTTCCAGTGAGATAGAACAAACCAACATGGAAGAGCATCTCATCCACACCACTGGACCACCCATTCAACAGCCAGCTCACCGAAAATACCCATTGCAAAGACAGGAGGAAGATCGTCAAGTCCAAGAGATGCTGGATGCCGGCATTGCCACACCCTCTGTCAGCCCCAGGTCCACTCACGTGGTGCTCATCAAGAAAAAAGGCGGGTCAACTAGATTCTGCGTTGACTACCGACGGCTGAACGACGCCATCATCATAGACGCCACACCCCTTCCCAGGATAGACGACTTTTTAGATTCTCTGCATGGCTCTAAATGGTTTACCACCCTCGACCTACAGGCCAGATACTGGCAAGTACCCATAAAAAAGGAGCATCAACAGAAAACCGCATTTTCTACCAGCGGAGGGCACCTCTATGAATTTAACGTTCTCCCTTTAGGATTATGCAACGGCCCTGCCACCTTCTCTCGCCTCATGGAGTCAGTATTAAAGAGACTAATGTGGGAGATCTGTTTAGCCTACCTGGATAACGTAATCGTCTATGGGAAAACCTGGCCAGAGCACCTACAGCGCCTTCATCAGGTCCTCCAACGCATCCGAGAGGCAGGCCTGAATCTCATGCCCTCCAAATGCGAAGTAGCCAGAACTACAGTAGACTTCCTGGGAGACATCATCTCCCCTGATCCTCGGAAACTGTCTGCATTTGCAGCTCAAAAACCACCTACCCCTGTAAAAGGCGTCAGATCATTCCTAGGACTCGCCACATATTGTGGTAATACATTATACATGAGTCAAGTTAATGTAGTGATTATAGTTAAAGACCCCGCAACACCGCAACAATACGTCTCACAGCAGGAGCTCCCTCTCCAAGGCATCACACTATTAATCAGCTGTCTTCTCACATTGTAAAGGCTTCTTGAATGAACAAAGACAAGAAAGAAATCTTGTATCATTTGCTGAAATCGCTAGACCCCTTCACCCTTGTATTGAGTTCTGTTCACATGTGTGGGGAGGATCCTCTCACACCGCACTCCTAGATAAAGTAGAAAGGAAAGCCTTTCGTATCATTAACTCCCGTCCACTCACCAACTCTCAGCAATCTGTCTCTCTTCGCTGCAATTTTGCATCGCTCTCGCTGTTCTATCGCTACTACAATAATCAGTGTTCCTCGGAGCTTTCCCAGTGTATACCACCTCCTCTACGTAGGGTATGTAGTACCCGCCTTGCAACACAATCCCACTCCTACTCTGTGCAACTCTCCAACCTAAGAGTGAAACGTTATTCTCAGACTTTCTTTTATTCAACTGCTGAGCTCTGGAACTCTCTCCCAGAATCAGTCTTTCCCTCTTCCTCTGACTCAAATTGCTTCAAACTCTGTGTGTCCAGGCATTTTAGCTCGAACGTCCCTTGATTTCGGCCCTGTCACTCTTTGAAATCTGGGGGAGGCACTCGCTGCAGGCAGTCATGCCTTTTGTCTCCCTCATTCACATAGAAAGAAAAAAACATGTTATAACTTACATAACCCAGAATTATACTGCTGTTTGAGGTTATATGTTAATACATATCATTAAATATACATATTTCCAGGCTATACTAGCATGACAGTAATTCAAACAAGATAAGAACATCAGGGAAGAGTACTCAATGTTGGTGAAACAACACCAGTTAAGATTAATATTAACGTGCATAGATAATAAGTTATTATGCATCGACCACGTAAGCTTTAACCGAACGTCAATATTGAACTTAAATGTCCGTGCTTATTTATATTTATCAAGGTTATTTATCCTTGGAGTACAAAGGAGTACAAAGGAGTACAAAGGAAATCAAGCAACAACAGATCTAGTGACCCTTCTAGGTTGCTTGTCCTCCAAAACACTGAGGATCAAGTGTCCAAACAGTGGTTTAGAGTGGGTAAGGGAACATTGGAAAGGGAAATACTGCCCTGGAACTAATGTCCGTGGCAGGATTAGGAAGTTAGTAGGGGACAGATGGGTTAGTAACTGAGGGGGGGATAAAATAAAGTTATTCATTTACAAACGCAGTCAGTCGCGGGTTTGATGCGAGATATTTGTCTAGGCGGAGTTTAAATGAATCAACGGTGATGCAGTCTATAACGTTTCGGGGAAGCCCATTCCACAAGTTGACAACTCGATTGAAGAAGAAATTCTTAGATTCGTGTGAGTTAAAAGATTTACCAATAATTTTGCAACCGTTTCCCCGCGTGTAATTAGATTGGTCGATAGTGAAGTACTTACTACAGTTCATATTGTCGATGCCTTTGATGATTTTGAACACTTGAATTAAGTCACCTCTTAATCTGCGCTGGGTTAAAGGAAATAGATTTAATTATCTAAGACGCTCTTCGTATGGTTTTGTTCTTTAGGCTAGGTATCATTTTGGTAACTCTACGTTGAACTCGTTCTAGCTTGTTTATATCTTTTTGGTAATAAGGGCACCAGGATTGAACGCAGTATTCCAGAAGAGGGCGGACTAATGAATTGTAAAGGGTTAGGATAACTTCTTTGGATTTATGCTCAAATGACCTGCCTATAAAGCCAATTATTTTGTTTGCCTTCTTAACAACTTCTGAACATTGTTGACTCGGTTTTAGGTTACTCGATATTGTTACTCCCAGATCGGTTTCTCTGTTTACATTCTTAAGCTGAGTGCCATTCATCGAATAGTTTGCTTTCTCATTTAGGTATCCGATATGTAGTACTTTACATTTATCCGCATTGAAACTCATTTGCCAAATTTGGGCCCAACATGACAATTTATCTAGATTGTGTTGCATATCGTCAACTTGTTCTTTTGAGAGTACGCTATTTGCAATTTTTGTATCGTCAGCAAATTTTGAGATTGTACAGGTGAGACCCTCATCTATGTCGTTGATGTAAATTAGAAAGAGAATTGGTCCTAGTACCGATCCCTGGGGTACCCCGCTACTTACATTGGTCCATTTTGATGCCTTACCGTTTATGACTACTCTTTGCTTTCTGTCGCTGAGCCAATTTTCTATCCATTTCAACACACCGTCTTGTATTCCATGCGCTTTTAGTTTTAGCAGTAAACGTTTGTGGGGAACTTTGTCAAAGGCCTTTTGAAAATCAAGGTATATAATATCTACAGCTTTACTCTCATCGTAGAGGTTGAGGATATCGTGGAAGAAGTCTAAGAGGTTTGTTAAACAGGAACGTTTTTTACGAAAGCCGTGTTGAGTATCTTTAAGTATGTTATTTTCCTCTAAGTGATTTACGAGTCTGTCTCGTATGACCGTTTCTAGCATTTTACATACAACTGAGGTTAAGCTAATTGGACGATAGTTACTGGGTAGGGATTTGCTGCCTTTTTTGAATATCGGTGTTACGTTGGCTAGCTTCCACTGATCGGGCATAGTTCCAGACTGCAAGGATTTATTGAATAGTAATGTCAGTGGTTTAGAGAGCTCATCCTTAACAACATAGTATTACAACATAGGAGAACATAGGAGATTGGAGAATGAACATAAATTATGGCTTCCTAAACATGATGTTATTGTGTATCGTTGACACATACGATATTAGCTTAAACGTTGGTCTTATTAGATCAATTGGTTTGAGGCGATTACTAGAATTTGCAATCCTCTTGCTAAGGATTACTTTTCATATGCTATAATTAATAGAGGTAAACTTTCCTTGATTTCAAAATCATACATGAATAATACTTCAATATACTGTATGTTACGTCCTTTATTATATTATAACAACATTAAAGAAAGAGAGAGAGAGAGAGATTGCATGCAGTATATTGTTAGTTTGTTTATATACTGTGTGCAGTCAATCCACCTCTAGTGAGCCATTATATATTATGTTGTTGATTGGATTAACATGAACTGCCTTTGAAACGGCTCATACTATGTTGTAATTAATTCCTCGCGGGTGAACTTGGATAATGAAATGTACTGTATGTGTATGATATTATATGCGTAGGACAAACACAGAGGTTAATTCAATATTTTAATTCAATAATACGCTCTTGTAAGCATAGCATATTAGTTTTAATTAGTTGTGCGTAAATTAATCAACGGTTTTCCCAATACTGTCTATTATTTATATCATATACTGTATTGACAAGTGATATTGTACAAAGGAGTACAAAGGAAATCAAGCAACAACAGATCTAGTGACCCTTCTAGGTTGCTTGTCCTCCAAAACACTGAGGATCAAGTGTCCAAACAGTGGTTTAGAGTGGGTAAGGGAACATTGGAAAGGGAATTACTGCCCCGGAACTAATGTCCGTGGCAGGATTAGGAAGTTAGTAGGGGACAGATGGGTTAGTAACTGAGGGGGGGATAAAATAAAGTTATTCATTTACAAACGCAGTCAGTCGCGGGTTTGATGCGAGATATTTGTCTAGGCGGAGTTTAAATGAATCAACGGTGATGCAGTCTATAACGTTTCGGGGAAGCCCATTCCACAAGTTGACAACTCGATTGAAGAAGAAATTCTTAGATTCGTGTGAGTTAAAAGATTTACCAATAATTTGCAACCGTTTCCCCGCGTGTAATTAGATTGGTTGATAGTGAAGTACTTACTACAGTTCATATTGTCGATGCCTTTGATGATTTTGAACACTTGAATTAAGTCACCTCTTAATCTGCGCTGGGTTAAAGGAAATAGATTTAATTCTCTAAGACGCTCTTCGTATGGTTTGTTCTTTAGGCTAGGTATCATTTTGGTAACTCTACGTTGAACTCGTTCTAGCTTGTTTATATCTTTTTGGTAATAAGGGCACCAGGATTGAACGCAGTATTCCAGAAGAGGGCGGACTAAGGAATTGTAAAGGGTTAGGATAACTTCTTTGGATTTATGCTCAAATGACCTGCCTATAAAGCCAATTATTTTGTTTGCCTTCTTAACAACTTCTGAACATTGTTGACTCGGTTTTAGATTACTCGATATTGTTACTCCCAGATCGGTTTCTCTGTTTACATTCTTAAGCTGAGTGCCATTCATCGAATAGTTTGCTTTCTCATTTAGGTATCCGATATGTAGTACTTTACATTTATCCGCATTGAAACTCATTTGCCAAATTTGGGCCCAACATGTCAATTTATCTAGATTGTGTTGCATATCGTCAACTTGTTCTTTTGAGAGTACGCTATTTGCAATTTTTTGTATCGTCAGCAAATTTTGAGATTGTACAGGTGAGGCCCTCATCTATGTCGTTGATGTAAATTAGAAAGAGAATTGGTCCTAGTACCGATCCCTGGGGTACCCTGCTACTTACATTGGTCCATTTAGATGCCTTACCGTTTATGACTACTCTTTGCTTTCTGTCGCTGAGCCAATTTTCTATCCATTTCAACACACCGTCTTGTATTCCATGCGCTTTTAGTTTTAGCAGTAAACGTTTGTGGGGAACTTTGTCAAAGGCCTTTTGAAAATCAAGGTATATAATATCTACAGCTTTACTCTCATCGTAGAGGTTGAGGATATCGTGGAAGAAGTCTAAGAGGTTTGTTAAACAGGAACGTTTTTTTACGAAAGCCGTGTTGAGTATCTTTAAGTATGTTATTTTCCTCTAAGTGATTTACGAGTCTGTCTCGTATGACCGTTTCTAGCATTTTACATACAACTGAGGTTAAGCTAATTGGACGATAGTTACTGGGTAGGGATTTGCTGCCTTTTTTTAATATCGGTGTTACGTTGGCTAGCTTCCACTGATCAGGCATAGTTCCAGACTGCAAGGATTTATTGAATAGTAATGTCAGTGGTTTGGAGAGCTCATCCTTAGCTTCCTTCAGAACTCTAGGCGAGATTGTATCCGGTCCAGGGCGTTTTATTTACCTTGAGTTTATCTAAACAATTCAATACTTCTCTCTCTGTAACGGTGATATTGCTTAGAACATCTGAATTATCAATCTGAATCGGCGATGGTGTAGGGATATCACTGAGGTCTTCTGTTGTAAAAACTGATGCAAAGAAGGTATTGAGGGCATTACTCATTTGTACTTCGTCTTTGGTGTATTCTCCATTTTCATCGACTAACGGTCCAACAGTTGAAGTAACTACTTTTTTCTTTCTGATATAACTATAGAATTCTTTCGGGTTTGTTTTACTTTGATTCGCAATATGTAACTCTAGGGTCTTCTTACTTTGCTTAATTAACTTTTTGGCTTTGCGTCGTAGCTCTGTGTGTGTGTGTGTGTGTGTGTGTGTGTGTGTGTGTGTGTGTGAGGTTCCAAACTGTAACAACAAATATTCATAAACAAAGATAAGGAAGGTATGAGTGAAGGAGGATAGCTTAGATGTCATAAGTGTTCAGTCACTTAGTTGATAAACTTAGCGATACATACACACAATGAAGCAAATTGGTTGAGCCCGAGAACTTTCAGTCTTCTACTGTACTTCTCACTTCTCAGCTTGTTTTTCCTCTGTCCAATGACTACTTTCCTACTTTACTCCAGCCATCTGGTCTGGATAGAGCAAAAGTACATAACAACAGAATCATTAAGTGAATAGGGTAAGTATAGGAAGAATAACAGAAAATGTTTGAGAATGTTAGACATAGTATGTTCTAAAAGGGAAGGTAATTTGCATATGAGGTATGCTATGATGACACAAAATCAAATTATAAATAGAAACTACCATCGAAAGAAGATGTTCTGGAAGGAGGTAAATAAAGTAAGGAAAGGAGGACAAAAGAGGGAAGAGTCAGTGAAAGATGAAAATGGAGAATTACTAGTGGAACCAGTTGAAGTGAGGAAAAGATATGCCGAGTATTTTGAATCTTTGTTAAATACAAGAGATGGAAGAGAAGCAGTGATTGAAGCAGAGGTGGATGGAGATAGGTTACCCAGGCCACCCAGGTGGCAGGGAATGAATGAAAGGATTGAGGAAAATGAGGTGAAAGAAGCAGTGAAACAAAAGAGAGCGGGAAAAGCAGAAGGTTTGGATGGTATTGCTGTGGAGTGTATAAAGAAGGGTGGAGATGTGATAATAGATTGGTTGGTGAGACTTTTCAATGTGTGCTTTGCTGTGTTAATGGTACCAATAGACTGGAAGAGTGCATGTATTGTGCCGTTGTACAAGGGGAAGGGATATCGGCAGGAGTGTTCAAGTTATAGAGGTATTAGTTTATTGTCAGTGGTTGGAAAGCTGTATGGCAGGGTGTTGATACAGAGGATAATAAAGTGTACGGAAGTTGCAATAGGTGAAGAACAGTGCGGTTTTAGGAGGGGAAGAGGGTGCGTGGATCAGATGTTTGCAGTAAGACAGTTATGCGAGAAGTATTTAGAGAAACATAAGGAGATATTTTGGGCTTTTATGGACTTGGAAAAAGCGTATGATCGTGTGGCCCGTGAAGCAATGTGGAAGGTGTTAAGGATTTATGAAATAGGAGGAAATTTGTTAGAAGCAGTTAAGAGTTTTTATGAAGGGAGCAGAGCATGTGTGAGAGTAGGAAATGGTGAGAGTAAAGTAATGGTGTGTAATAGGGGAGAGCATAGGGTGAATCTAGATGTGAGGCTGGATGGGGAAATATTGGAACAAGTAGAGGGTTTTAAATATCTAGGAGGAACGATAAGCAGGAGTGGAGGTAAAACAGAGAGTGTGTGAAGGAAGGAAGGTTTTCGGAGCAATGGGAAGTATGTGGAAGACAAGAAATCTCGGAGTGAAAGTAAAAAGTGCACTGTATCAAGGAATTGTTGTGCCAACAGTGATGTATGGGGCTGAGACACGGGCTCTGAAGAAAAAGGAGAAAAGAGGGCTGGATGTGATGGAGATGAGCTGCTTGAGGAGTATGTGTGGAGTTACTCGTAGAGACAGATTGAGGAATGAAGAGATACGTAGGAGAGTGGGGCAGCAGGAACATTTGTCAGCCAGAGTGGACAGAAGGGTGCTGAGCTGGTATGGTCATGTTGAACGAATGGGAGATGAAAGGCTTACAAAGATAATATGTGAGTCAGGTACAAGGGGAGATAGAAGGGCAGGAAGACCCCCATTGAGATGGAGAGACTGTGTAAGAAAGGCTTTGGATGATAGAGGAATGACTATAGATCAGGCAGGGGAAGTGGTGGTGGACAGGAGTGAATGGAGAATGCTTGTGAATAGTTGAGTGAACACGTGGTCATTTGGAGTAAGGGGTCGGGCGCAAGTTCGACTAGATAATAGTCCATCAGGCGCCTGGCCCGGGGAGATGATTAATATGAAGGGTGTGCCTGGAAGTGTGGTGGGAGGGCTTGTGGCTTTGGCTCCGCTGCATGTCTGCCTGCCGAGATCGGAACCTCTCCGGGTGGTCAGGGGCCGGGGGAGTGCTGGAGCGACCTTGGTAACCCTGGTCTCTGGGTCTTCTCCTGGGTGACCGGGATGTGTGTGAGTTTGTGTTTTTGATCAGTGTTTATTTTTTGTTTTATGTTGTTTTTGTGTTTTCCCTGTTCTTGCTCTGTCTTGAGTCGGCTACCCCCAAAATGGGGATTGGGCCTGAGCATATAGATAGATAGATAGACCATTGTTAAAAGAAGACATTCTGATTAAACCTTTGACTCCGGAAGTTCAGTTTAAATATTAACTCAATCCCATAGTATTATCCAGCTAAAATTATGGCTTACTAAGATTCACATTTTTACAACAAAAAGTTAAAAAAACTCACCAGTATCATCAAGCTGAATATAATTATAATACAGTTGCGTTATAAGACTTATCACTAAACAAATTGTTGAATGAGATTACATCATTCATTACTGGCCATGATACAAAAAAAAGTCACGTCGTCAATAAAGTATTAAATTAAACTTATTAGCTTCTAGAAACAAAACAATAGTGTCGTGAAAGATAAAACAGGAGAGAAGAAATAATGATTTGGTATATAAAACAATAGTGCAGTTTTAAGATATGGGGATCACGTGGAAGGAATGTGCAAACAAAAGCGATATATATAAAAGTATCAACACTATTCACTGATTTTTATCACATTGTTTACGCTGAACGATCTCAATCTGCTCTTTGTCTTTCCATTGTATCTGTTCTCACTCTCCCTCTCTCTCTTTTTATTTTATTTTGTTATACTATGTTTGAAAACATTTGGTCACTTCATTAACATTGTGACATGGTTTAAACAGATTTATAGGTTAAAGGATCATAGGTTGCCTTAGTTCCTATCTAAAGGCCTAACCAGAATTACACATTAGTGTGTTTTACGTTATTTCACTGCAGCATTTTCTTTAAGCCATTTGTTCGCCTTGCATTTTAAAACTAATCACAGTGTCATTAGTAATAATATTGTCTGCATTTACAAAATTATTCCACATCTTATAATATTTTGGGATAAAATTTCGCTGGTATGCTGTGGTGTGGCAGCGGGGCTACTCCAGTTCTTGTGGTACGCTCCTGTCGTCGCTGTAGTTGCCTCAGTGACTGGAGGTGAGGGGCATGGTGGTTTTGGATGTTAAATAATGTTGTTATACCAGCCACATCCCTTCTATGTTGTAAGTCATCCGTTTTGTAACATGTATTGATGTAAAGCCATCTTCAATAATCCTGAGTGCTCATCTTTGAACCTTATCCAGTAAACGGAGGTGTGTGTTGGCTGCACCTCCCTAAGCTAGATGTGAATATTCCATAGCTTATCTTATTTGGGTTTTGTACAATACTTCTCTTCCTTTTTTGTTAATATATAATATTTTTCTCAAGAATGTTAATTTTGAAGATGCTTTCCTTGCGATGGTTTCGATAAGACTCTTAAAGGATAATTGCTTGTCATAAATAACACCCAATATTTCAATTTCAATATTTTATTTGATTATGTTATTATTAAAATTTAGTTGGAGTTCAGACTCAGTTCTTGTAATGGCTAGTAACGGAGTTTTGTGAGGAGCGAACCTAACCTGCCATCTCTCTCCCCATTGCATGATGTCCTCCAGCCTCCTGGTGACTAAGGCTACTGCAGCTTGTTCATCATTTGGGTTTTATGTCACTGCCAATGTGCCATCATCAGCAAAGGCTTGGGCTTCTGGAATGAGATGTAGCAGGTCATTTAAGAAGATGTTTCACAATAGTGGACCAAGGATACTTCCTTGGGGCACTCCAGCTTCGAGGTTGTGGAGGCCTGACTCCTTACCATTCATCACTACCTTAAGATTCCTTTTATTCAGGTAGCTGTATAGTACATTGTGTAGGGCACCGTCCACTCCATTTGACTTTAATTTCTCCAGCAGGGCATTTTGCCAAACTCTGTCATAGGCACCTTCAATATAAAGTGCCAATACACAGGTTCGTTTGCCTGTGTCGAGTGCAGCAGTCCATTCTGATGTAAGAAGGAGCTGTAGGTCGGCAGCGGAGTAGCCCTTACGATAACCATACTGTCTGTCACTTAGTAGGTGGTTCTTGGTTAAATGATCAGAAAGGCATGAGGAAAAATGTGTTTAAGTATTTTGCTGATTATATATAGCAATGAAAGTGGCCGGTAGTTTACAATATAATTCTTGTTACCTTTCTTGTATACAGGAACCACATTGCAAACTTTCCACATATCAGGTCACTTCTGTTGGATCAGACAGTTATTAAATATTTTGGTGAGTGGAGCAGATCATTTGTTTGCAATGCTTTTCAAAGTGTGTGCACTAATTCCATAAGGGCCTACTGCTTTCTTGTGGTCCAAGTCTTTAAGAAGCTTATGTACTTCAGCTTCTGTTGTGGTTACTTGTATTATTTTTTCTAGTGATAAAGTTGGTATGCTAGGTGACTGTAGATGAGGGTTTGGTACTTTCATCTTCATGGAGAAATGGTGAGCAAAGGCATTGATTGTATCTGTTGTATTTAGGGCTACTGTACCATTGGGAAGAGAAAGTGGTGATATGGAGTCTTCTCTCAATGTCCCCTGTTTCACCTTTATTATATTCCACCATTGTTTGCTTCCAATTTTCCTTTGTATATTTTGTCCTTCATACTTTGTTCCCACTGTTTGATTGCCCATTTATGTACTTGTTGCATGTGTTTTTTCTGCTTTTCTGTGTATTTCTTTATTACGTGATGTTTTCTGCTTCTTATATCTGAGCCAAGCTTTGTATTTGGCATCAGATGCAGATTTGCACCAGGGGCCAAACCAGGGTTGATCAGAGTTCTTAGTGACATGAAGTTGATGAGGGACATGACTATCTTGAATTGATTTTAACTTTGAAGCAAAGGAATTTATCTGTTGGTTCACATCTCCTTGAATTATACTGGACCAGTCTGTTTGAGTTAGGCATTGTTTAATACCTATCCAGTTAGCTGGCTCCCACTTCCAAATGATACGTTCACTTTCTTCCTCTCTTGGCATCTTCAAATTAATTTTGGTAAGCACTGCTACATGGTCAGAGGTTCATACAAATCCATGTGGAGATCAGTGAATTGTGTGAGATGGTAAGTCGGTTAAAAGGGGATCAAGTGATGAGCCAGATATGTGAGTGAGGAAATCAACCAAATTAATGAGATTGTGTACTGCGAGTAAGTGATCAAAAGCAGCATGTACTCTGTGTTGATTTAGGTCTCCAAATATAATGACATTCTGGCAGTTTTTTATTTTTCATCAGTTGGTTGAGATTGTCCATCAGAAATTCTAGCAGGTGTGCACCTTGTGAAGGTGGACGGTAACACCCACATCAGAGGATACCTCTTCCACTATGATCGATCATCTTAAAAAATACTATCTCTAATTAATTTGGCGTTGGTGTGTCAATCATCTGTATTTGTAAGCCTTTCCTATGACAAATAGCTACCCTGCCTCCTTGAGTGTTACGATCCTTGCGATGCCAGGATGTGTAGCCAGGAATTGATGCATAAGTGGAGGGTACAGCGTTGTCAAGGAAGGTCTCCTGCAGAAACACAATATCAGCAGTTTTCTTATTAACAGATTAGTGTGTTAATTCACCAAAATTTGTGTGGACACCTCGTATGTTGGCAGAGATTATTCTCATCTAACTGGTGTAACCCCTGTGTTTGGGGACCAAACTGTTGGTTGGCATTTTGGTTAGTGAATGGGTAAAGGAATGGCTGGCCGAAAGTTGGGTAATGTTGCCTTTGATTATTGTTAATTCCTGATAACAGCAGTGGTGGAGCTTGCTGTTGGCTCGCTCTCTCTCTCTCTCTCTTTGTTATTGAAGAATATTTACATTACATTTGTTTTGTGTTTTTATCAGAGGTGCTATGACAATATACATGTTATTATATGACCACACACATTGTACTTATATGACAGAAATTAGTGAGTGTATGAAACTTTTAAAAGTATTTACATTGAAACTATTAACCTGCTGAGTACCAGTTAAATATTCATAAATGTACCACCCAGGACCGGCTGATTCTGAATTTTTTGTTTTCCAGAAACAATAGCGAATGGGTAAGGAATGAAGGGAAACCCACGAAAAACCGATCAAAGAGCTCAAAAAATGGTCCTACGGAGCCCCCGAAAACGGATTTTACAAGAGTATAAAATTGAAGGCAATTTCCCCCAAAAAACATGTTTTTGCGCGCTCACGCGCACGCGGTTGGACTTTGAGAGTTTTCAACTATCGGCCTGGATGCGTAGGATACTTACACAGTTCCCATACAAATCTGAGCCCTCTAGGTGCCATAGGACCGGAGTAATTGGGACCGGAGTGACACTGACGCAGACGTCTGCGTCGCTGGGGTTTAGCGTTACATACATTGCCGACGCACTGTTTGCGTCGCTGGGGCTCAGTGGGTTAAGCATTGTTTTACTTAATTAAGCATATGTTGTTCCACATACATAACTGTGTACGTATACACAAAACTTCTCTAGTAGTGTGTAGTGGGTGCACGTGGTGTCTTCAAGGCAGTGCTGCTGGCTGCTGCTGCTCGAATTAGTTATCCTCTGCGTCTTGGTTCTTGTTTCAGTGATGACAGATGCGGGATGTTAAGTTGCTGCGCCTTGAATAGAACTGTCATCCCTGAATACATCTCTTCGATGCTAAAGGCTCTCCGCTGTTAATGTTGTGGGTGGTCCTGTTGCCTGGGTGACAAGTCGCATCGCTCATGCTTCGAATTTCTTGAGCAATGCCAAGTGCGTCGTATCAACATATGATCAAGCCAGGCAAGCATTCTCCAGTGTTGCCTGAATTTGAGCCTTATACAGCAGTAGAGCACTGGCAGGTGCAAGCAGGGGAAGTATACGTCTAAGTCCTGCTACCTTGCAAGATACTTTCTTTGCCAGATCATCGGTGTACTTATTGAAGATGAGAGATGAATCAATGGTTATTCCTAATATGTTGATATCATCAGCCTCCAGAAGCAATTGGCTTCCCATCCACAAAGCAGAGTTTCCTGTTCGTCATTCTAGTTGTCATGAAATTATGAGGGATTGGCTCTTCTCTGTGTCAAATGCAATCTGCCACATTTTTCCCCATTTGCCAATGATGTCCACAACACTCTGCATGCGAGCTACTGCAACGTGATTTTCCTCGGTAGGATAGCTGATATGAATTGTTAGGTCATCCGCATAAGCTACAGATTCCGGGACGAGGTGAAGAAGATCATCGAAGTAGATGTTTCACAGCAATGGTCCAATTACACTTCCCTGAGGTACACCAGCGCTGATAGGATAGCTCTCAGATTCCCTACCACTGAGCACCACAGAGCGGCATCTTTCTTCCAAGTAGCTTTTGAAGAGTTGGTACATTTTTCCTGTGATGCCAAAGCTTTGGATTTTGGCAAGAAGTCCATCATGCCACACTGTCGATAGCACCAGCTAGGTCGAGGCCCATTACTCTTGTTTCTTCATTTTTGTCCAGGTGTTTCATCCATTTTACTGTTAGGAGAAGCAACAAGTCAGAAGAAGATTTTCCAGCTGTGAACTCAAATTGACGGTGTGAAAGAAGCTTATTTTCTATGAGATAATCTTTTATATTGCCTATAAGGACCTCTTCAAATACTTTTGCAGTGATGGGCAACAGTGATATGGGACAGTAGTTTTGTGGAATAGTTCTGGAGCTCTCCTTGTGTACAAGAATTATCCTAGCCTTTTTCCATATATGTGTCCACTCTCCTTTCATCAAGCAATTTTGGAAGTGCTGTTAACGTGAGTGTAGGGAATTTATATAGATAGGTTAAATTTCTAATTCACTGGTACATGAAATTATCCCAACAAATAGTTAAATCATAATTACCAACGATTCAATGGGTGGACTCCAGTCTTCGTAGACACACGGCTAATTAATTTGCATGACATTTAGAAATGTTCACATAATACAATATCGATACAATGAACTTAGCTTAGAAGACTGGTGATGTAGGACTGTTGATATAGATTAATATTGGTAGCACATGGTGAACTATGGGTTGAGTCAAAGCCGGGAGGGAGCTGTTGATTTTATGGTGGTTTTTGAAAGACTGAGGGCCGGCGTTCTGTCGCTTCGCAAAGTTACATAATGACTGTCGGCTCATAATAATTATAACCTATGATTTGGTTTCATGATACATCTAGAGCTGATGTAAATATTTATGGATTACACTTAATATTTAACCTACACTTAATAATAAACTACAGTACATAAAGAACTAGCCGAAATCGTACTTGCTATACAATACCGCCAAATTCAAATACCCAATTGGACTCAAAACTGTCGGGATCGTCACACTATTCCCGACAGTGAGTGCGGTCAGCCTATGGTTTTTAAAACGACACGCTGGTCGAAGGTATTGTGGGTATATCCCGACGAATTTCGTCATTTTACGATAAATATCGTTATTACTTATTCATATGCGCCTATTTTACGTTTAATATAAAGATAATAACATGTAACAATAATAAAACAAGTGGGAATAGTATTTGGGGTGTGAAAAAGGCGAATTATTACCGACCGTCCGGTCATGAGGCGAGAGGCGCGCAAGCCCTACACCTTCCACACTGGAGGACTGAAGCTAGTCCTGTCTCTCTCTTCCCCGCTCCCTATATGCGTCCCAGATGACCTTGAAACCGGGTGGGAGATATTGCTGTGGAAAATAAACCGATAAACATGGGAATAAGAGGAAAAATAGGTGATAATTGAAGGGGGGGGGGGGGGGGAGGGGCGTTTGATATATGTGGAGGAGTGATAGAAGGTATGGAGGGGAATTATCTCACTTAATCACATATTCCTTTGTTTTGAGTGCTACTAGGGTCTTTTAAAACAAAAAAATTAGGCCTTGGCTCATATTAGGACGCTCGCCTTCGTAGGTTTCAGATTCATAGGAGGACACTCGGCGATTTTGGGTTAAAGGGGAGGCCAGTTCCTGAGCACAGTTTTGAAGGACATGTGGGCTTACTCCATCAAATCCTACAGCCTTATTCAAGTTTAATGATGCTACGATGTTTCTCACAGTTGTCCACTTTTAAGCCTGAAAGGGTATTTTTTATGCGTTGAGGCAGAACTGGAGATTTCTCTTTGGGTCTTGTACTGACATTTTTTATTTTAAATTGTTGGGCCATTGTTTGTGCTTTATATTTGTTGGTAGATGCAACTGATCCATCATGACATAGTAGAGGAGGAATTACATCATCTTGGGAGATACCTTGTATGTTTTTTGTTAATTCCCACCCCTGTTTGAATCCCATGCTTCCTCGTTTTAGTTTCTGTCGAATCTCAGCTTTCCATCGGTTTTTAGCCCATTTTACTGTAGTATTTAAGTTTTGGCAGGCTGCTCTGTGTTTGTTTATTTGCTTCAGATGATGTTTGCTTATCTCTCTCTCTGTCTCTCTCTAGTGTCAAAACGTATCACTGATTTTGCTCACAACTTTAATGCTGCCCGATCTCAATCTTCTCACGATCTTTCCATTGTATCTGCTCTCTCTCGCTCTCTTTTTTCTCTCTCTCTCTCTCTCTCTCTCTCTCTCTCTCTCTCTTTCTCTGTTTCTCTCTCGCTGACTGAATTGGAAAAGGATTTGTGTGTTCTGATTAGCAGTGACCTAAAATTTTCCAAGCAGTGTCTTGAATTAGAGAAGAAAGCTCAGAAATTATTGGGTTATATTAAGAGGCAATTTTTGTAGAAAAATAAGGAAATAGTCCTCACACTTTACAACGGTCTGATACGGCCTCTCCTGGAGTATGATGTTCAATTCTGGTCTCCAGCACTCAGGAAATATATAGAGTGACTGGAAAGAGTACAAGGTAGGGCTACAAAGTTTATCCCATAGCTTAGAAGAATGAGCTATGAGGACCGGTTGAGAGTTCTTGATCTCCCCCCGATGGAGACACGCAGACGGTGACCGTCATATGACGGGAGAGAGAATATTGGCCACCCCTGCGGTGACCTTCATATGACGGGTACCATTTTGAGGACGTTATTAGCTCTGAGAGAAAGTCCGCGTGTTGGGAGGACGATAGCTGGACTTCGACCGCTCGCTACCACCTCGGGGCGGTCACTGACATGCGCTAGGTCTCACTACCACCACCGTACCTCGCGAGACAAGGACAAAATTGCTAAAAAAACTTATTTTAGGGTATTTTCACCTCCGGTTGCGCGATCGATGCAAGATAACCTTTGGTCGTACAAGCATGATTCAGGTGTCATTGGAAAGCTCTATTATCGCCCTTTCACAGATATAAAATTGTATTACACTCTATCAATTGTTTATGCATGAAAAAGAGCATGGAATGAAGCTCGTTTTTGGTAAATATAAAATAAACAAGCATGCCCGCTTTTAGGGAGTTAATGGGTTTGACAATGTTGATAATAACAATATGAATATAATACGCGACCATGGCTAGAAATTATAATTGAAAAGATTCAGCACTAGTATCTGTGGAAACATTTTCACATATAAGACCTGTTCTACCTGGAACAAACTTCCCTCCGAAATTGTAAGTAGTTCTTCAGTAGAGCAGTTCAGGAAGAGAGTAGTATTGTACACACTCTGTAAAGATCGCAGTGCACTAAACAATCTCTCTCCTTCCACTTTGAGTATCTCCTCGGAATGGACCGCAACGTCTCCGAGATACTAACTGCGTTTTGTAACTCCTTGTAAGTCTCTCTCTCTCTCTCTCTCTCTCTCCTAAATCTAACCATTACTCAACTCCATGTGTAAATAAATGTTTTGAACGTTTACTGAATATAATATCAAGGTTAGCGGTTTCCTACAGATACTCACGCCCTGCGTGTGTTCTGTGTCTGTGTGTTTAGAGTAAGTACTTGGTTCCAAATGTGTGTTATGTGTGACGCTTCTGCATAGTAGCCACGTGCGGGCATGCGCGCGCATCGGCTGCCCAGCCGTTTAGAAACCGGCTGGCGGCAGCCGGCCAGCCGGCTTTTCCTTAGTATATATCCTACGACAATGTAACTAATGTCTGGGATATTCTTATGTTGTTTCACAGCTTGTAGCTGCCCTTATTCTTAACCAACGCATCTTAGTATATTTTATTCTCGATAGTTGATTGTTTCATTATAATATATAAGATGTAAGTTTAGTGAGAGTGGGAGGAGACGAGCGGGAGAGAGAGACCGGCTCGGGGACGTTGCTTCGCGCGGAGAGTCTAGCTTGGGACGAGCCTGATGTGCCACATGCATTTGTTCGCAACGTTAGGCTTAGTTTGGACTCATGCACGGGGTAGACGATTTTGACCCGGCAACTGTGTTGAGTGTTGCCAAGCCTGGGATGTATTCTGCATGCCTAGGGCGGGGTCCAGACAGATTCAAGACTCAGAGCTCACCTCACTGTCGTACCCTTCGGACCTCCTTGATATCTATCCCTCTCAACCCCACTTAGAAACTTTCTCTCTTACTTTGTATACCTTCCTTCCACTACTTCACCAATCTATTTAATTATCCCATCCCTTTGATAGACCTTATATCTATTATTGTATTAACGACGAGCTCTCAGATAACTAGATAGGATTTTGGGCCTTATGCAGGAGATGTAATTGTTAATGAGACCTAGGAAGCTTTTTTGTTGTCTCATATTTGGTGGTTTCATGCTTGCTAGTGTGTTCTTGTGTCAGGTTAGCAGGGGCTATACCGGAGGGGAGGCTTTTTGCGATCCTTTAAGTAAAGTCTGCTGTTGTGAGTCCTGTGGACCCGCACGATATTACTAGGATACCCGTGGGAGTCTGGGGGCATTTTCTTGTCTGTGTCCCTGTGTGTCTAGTGTTGTGTTGTGTGAGGGCCCTTGCCTAGTCCACTCACCACTGCGCTAGCACGTCTTGCTTTTGTTTTAGGGTCGCCAGGAGAGAGTCAGATACTTGCGATCTGAGTCTCTCAAGAGAGCACCCTTTCAATTAGAGTAATTTGGCGCACAGACTTGGGAACGTCCCTAGGCTAGAGCAGGTGGCTCAGCCCGGGTATCCGAAGCCTATATCCTTCCGGCTAGACCTCCGCCACCTGGCAGATTAACAGCTAGGGGTTTATTATTTCTGTATGCTTGTTATTGTGCCACAGTTTACCGTTTTTGTGAGCATTGTGAGTCAGGGTGTGGCTTAGAGACTCTGTCCGAGCAGGCTTGCCTGACTAAGAGTGAGAAGCACACCTGTATGTGGTTATGTTGCGAGTTGCTGCCTTTATTTAATTATACCTATGCCATTATACACTGTATGGCCTATC
Organism: Paralithodes platypus; assembly: GCA_032716605.1. Classification (NCBI taxonomy): domain Eukaryota; kingdom Metazoa; phylum Arthropoda; class Malacostraca; order Decapoda; family Lithodidae; genus Paralithodes; species Paralithodes platypus. The sequence goes on along the minus strand of CM064508.1, from coordinate 6,612,779 downwards.
ACTAGTATTTATTCCTGCTTATGAGTTAAGAGTTCCCTAAATCCGTAACGTACTTTCTTTGTTAAGCATCAGATCCTACAGTAGCCGCATGCAGTTTAGAAACCTGCATCTTGTCTACCTGTACAATGTTTTGAGGACTGTTTGCTTTCACCTTCTTTCACGCAGGGGTGATTAGTTGTATTAATTAACGTAAAGTTAAATGTACTTTCTTCTAGTTTGTTATTAAATTGTTTCTTCAATTTAATTCCGTTATCTATCTTTTCCTTGAAGCTTTAAGTCAACTTAATGGTGTGATCTTTTATATAGCCTGCTTGACTATCAGCAGTCTATAGTGCGTGCACCCTGTAACCGAGTCATAGGATACCTTGTTGTCCAGGCAGGAATCTTGACGGTTTAGGGTGGTCTGTTGCCTGGGTTTATAGATAAGGGTTGGATCTAGAGTTTTCCGTTGTTGCTTGTTGCCGCATACCTAGTCCAATAGAAAGAGCCCAGTGTTTATATATCCCAGGACGTAACAAATGGCGACCTTGCATAGGATTTACTGAACAGAGGAATATAGTGGTCATTTGTTTTGAGATTCCTTATGATTAGAGGAATACAGTGGACATAGATTTTTTTTTTTGGAGCAACCAATATAACACATTAAAGACTTTAAATAACATTAGTATATACATACTTGCATAGGAGATAAGGCACATTCTATAACCGTGATAATTGCTGCAGTACACAAGCATGTCTTATACATCAGAACACAGTGATGGGTCAGGTCACGATACGGGCTCGGAGGGAGAAAGACTTGTGGAGTGATTAGTCGATTGCGAGGAGGGTGCTAGAAGATTTTTAGAGGTGCCCCTTACCGCTGCCAGGGTGTTGAAGCTGAATAAGTATGGCTTAAAGTGTGTGGCAGGTCTTCAGGGTCACCAGGGTTTAAGTGGCATGAGGAAAGATCAGCTGAGGACTTTGATATTGGGTTTAGAAGGGAGAGACCTGGGTGGAGAGGCGACTGGGGGCCCCGGTCCCCAGCCCCCCCTCCACTCTACCCCCGTATCAAACGTCAGGGTGCCTGAATTTAGTACATACCCCCAAGTTGATGGTCAATGGCAGCGTGGTATTCAATCACAGGGATCCTCCCCATTAAATGCACCTTCCCCTCCTCAAGGGTTGACTCCAGATTTGTTGTTTCGGCTTGAGATGGCCAAGGTTGAGGCCGCTAGAGCTCAGGTTGAGGTTGCTAGAGCTCAGGTTGAGGCTGCAGAGAGAACAGCTATACGAAAGGCTGAACTGCAGGCAGAGTCTACTAGGTATCGGGCTGACAGGGAGCTGGAGAGATCTCGAGTGGAGGTAACAGGGCGAAATATTGGGGGAGGTAACAGACATCGGGACCAATCATTGTCGCACCTGCTTAAACTAGTTCCTGTGTTCGATGAATTAGGTGTGGCTGAGTTTTTTATGCGATTGGAGAAGAAGTGTCAGGAACACCAGTGGCCTCAGGACAAGTGGGCAGCATTAGTTTCATCAAGACTCCTAGGAAAGGGGCTAAAAGCGTATGATGCACTACCTTTAGAGTCCTGTGTAGTTTATGATGAGCTAAAGAAGGCTGTGCTACGGGCCTATGAGTTACAACCGGAAACTTACCGCTTGAAGTTTCGGGGTGTTACTAATGGCAAGGATAGTACCTTCCTAGAACACGCCCGGGACTTGTCTGATGCACTACGACATTGGCTGCGTTCTGAGAGGGCAGCTACTTTTGAGGAGTTGAGTGAGCTGGTTCTCTTGGAGCAGTTCTTTAAGTGCACAGGCGGGGACTTAACATTAAATATAAAGGAAAAAAATCCTAGAACTCTCCAGGAGGCAGCAGAAATGGCTGACCTCCGACTGTCATTTATTCGAGGGTGCGGAGCAGCAGCTATGAGTGAGTCGGGTGCAAAGGATCGTACCCCTCCCCCTCCCAAGAATTTTGATACACATAAATACACAAAACCATCTAGCACTGACAATAAAACTGAACATAAACCAAATACCGTCCCGTATAAGAAGTCTAATGGTAAATCCCACTCCCAAGGGAATCCAAAGAGTAAAGAGTGCTTTGCATGTCACAAGGAGGGTCACTTTGCAAATGCTTGTCCGAACAAGCCACCAAACAAGGTTGTGTCATTGGCCCGCAGCATAGGGGTGTCGCCTATTTCTTCTGAGTTTGCCAAGGGTAGTTCGTCAGAGGTTGGGACACAGCCTGTGTTCAAGAGTCCGGAAGGCTCGAACCCTGTCCGCGACGTCTTTGGGGGTCATAGAGGGCATGGTTTTGTGAGGTGGGCTGGCGAAAGGCGAGGAGTTAAGCTATTGCGTTATACGGGGGCTTCTCAGACCTTGTTAAAGAACTTTACTGGTAGGCCGATTAACGCTGCTCGGGTGGTGGTAGTTCAGGGGATCAATGCTACGAAGTCCTACCCGCTGGTGCGGATGGAGCTGGAGGGGGGTGGTGTGGCGAAGGAGCTGGATGTAGGAATTGTAGAGAACTTGCCTGTTGGGGGCGTCGACCTCCTCCTCGGCAACGACTTTGCGGTGCCTGCTTCTAAGGTTTCACCCTTGGTCGTTGCCGAGAAGGCGGCCGACGTTAGTAGGGAGGAACAGGAGTGGGTTGAGAAGTGTAGCTTACAAACCATGGCGTGTGTTGTGACGCGTTCTCAGACATCCGGAGCCTTGCAGCCACCACCTCAGTCTATCAAACTGCGGAGGAAAGGTCACAAGAAAACGGGAAGTGTTGGTCAATTGGAGAGTTTTGAGCCGGCAGTGTTTCTTGGTGACTCATTATTGGCACCTATGTTAGAGTCTGGAGAGGCCCCGGGGCCTGTCACCGCTAGTGCAGGTGCAGGGCAGGAAGAGACTCTGCGACAGCATCGTTATGCGCAGCGTGAGGAAAGGATGGCTCAGCGGGACATTGGAGGTGGAAATAAATTATTTAAGATGAACTTGGATAATCTCGCACCTGCTGATATATGTTCCTTGCAGCTGGAAGATCCTGAAGTCAGGGCATGTGGTAATGGTGCTATCGAACTGGAGAGCGATGGGGATGCGCAGCCTGGTGATTTTTTCTTGTCCGAGGGGATCTTGTATCGGAGACATCAGGATCCCAAGAAAAAGTGGGATGGCGGGTCAGGATTAGTGGACCAGTTAGTAGTACCGAGGGTGTGCCGTGAGAGCTTATTGAGATTAGCTCATGATGTGCCTTTGGCAGGGCACCTGGGGGCACGTAAGACGGAGGCAGCTCTGAGCAAGCTTTTCTGGTGGCCTGGGTTAAAGGCAAGTGTCGCGTCATGGGTGTCACAGTGTCACACTTGTCAAGTTGTTGGGAAACCCAATCAGGTCATCCCGAGAGCCCGTTACAACCCATCCCTGTAATTGGGCCGCCCTTCAGCAAAGTAGTTATCGATATGGTTGGCCCATTGCCCCCCACTAGTGCCGGCAATACATTTTTACTAACTGTAATGGATGTAGCAACACTGTATCCAGATGCTTACCCCATGCGCAACGGGATGGCTAAGACTGTTGTCAAAAACCTACTTGTCTATTTCTCTCGTTATGGCTACCCTCAGGAGATCCAGTCTGATCAGGGATCCAATTTTACTTCTGCTCTGTTTAAGCAGACCATGCAGCAACATGGGATAGTGTCTGTGGTGTCATCTGCCTACCATCCCGAGAGTCAGGGAGTTTTGGAAAGGTGGCACTCGACTCTCAAGAGTATGTTGCGGTGTTATTGCATGGAAAATGGGAAGGACTGGGATCTAGGTCTCCCATACGTTTTATTTGCTGCGAGAGAAGTACCTGGGGAGAGCTTGGGATTTAGCCCGAACGAGTTGGTTTTTGGACACAGGGTCAGGGGGCCCCTCCACATAGTCAAGGAGATCTGGGAGGGAGTCACAAAGCCATGCTCGCTTCTAAAGTATGTAGTTGAAAGCCGTGAGAGAATGCTAAAGAGCTTGGAGGTAGCAGGTCGGAACCTTAAGAGTTCACAAGCTCAGATGAAGGACAGATACGACCAGAAGGTGAAGCTGAGGGAGTTTGAAGTAGATCAGGAGGTACTGATACTACTGCCTCTGGTGGGACACACCTTGTCTGCTAAGTATTCTGGTCCGTATCGGGTTGTAAGGAAGGTTTCTGATCTCGACTATTTAGTAGCTACTCCTGATCGTAAGAAAAAGAACCAACTTTGCCATGTAAACCTGATGAAAGAGTATGTGTGGCGCCCCTCCGAGCCTCTCACTGTCCCGGTGTTGATCTGCAACGATCGTGATGGAGAAGGTGGAAGGGACAGTCAAGCTGCAGGGGAGGATAATTGGGATTGTCATGTTTCCGCGGATCAGTGGGCGGGGAATTCTAGACAAGTGGCTCACGAGTTGATATTGCACCTGCCTGAGCAACAGCGTGTAGCTGTGCAGCACTTGTTTGATTCAAACCCAGCTGTTTTCGTGGAGCATCCTGGCCTCACTACTCAAGCGGTGCACGATGTCGATGTTGGGGACCACCCGCCCTTTAAATCAGTGCCATACCGTGTTCCCCCTATTAAATTACCAGCACTTAGGGAAGAGCTGGATTATATGCTGAAACGTGGGCTGATTTCTGAGGGTGCAGTAAGGTGGACTTCCCCCGTCACACTGCAGCCCAAACCAGATGGCAAGGTGCGGTTTTGTATAGATTTCCGCAGGTTGAATGGTTTAACCCCCACAAATGCCTACCCTCTCCCTCGTGTGGACGACAGTGTGGATAAGATAGGAAAAGCCAAGTTCCTCACTAAGATAGACCTTGTTAAGGGTTATTGGCAAGTGCCCTTGTCTGAGCGAGCGCGAGAGGTGTGTGGGTTTGTGGTGGACGGTGCCACATATCGTTGCCATGTTATGCCATACGGCCTGAAAAATGCCCCTGCAACATTTCAGAAATTAATGAACGACATTGTAGCCGACATTCCCAACTGTACGGTGTACCTAGATGATGTCATAAGTCACTGTGCTCACATCGGACAGCTTTTTAATAAACTGAATGAAGCAGGATTGGTGGTAAACCTGGGTAAGTGCGATTTTGTCAAAGCCACAGTTTTGTACCTGGGGTTCGAGGTGGGGATGGGTCAGGTGTGCCCTCCACAGACAAAGATCAAAGCCATCGATCAGTTTCCCCAGCCTACGACTAAGAAACAAATCATGCGGTTTGTAGGTATGATAGGCTATTATCGTCGCTTCATCAAAGGCTATTCGACTGTACTTGCACCTTTAACTGACTTATTATCTAGGGCCAAGAAGTTCCGGTGGTCTCCTGAGTGTGCAGAGGCGTTTTCCTTGGTGAAACACCTGTTATGTACCCACTCCATACTCAGGGCCCCGGACTTCAGCAGACCTTTTCAGCTGGCGACTGATGCCAGTGGTGTAGGGGCTGGGGCTGTCTTGTTACAGACAGATGATGAAGGTATCGAACATCCAGTGAGTTTTTACAGACAAAAATTAAATAGTGCACGAAGGAATTACTCTGTAATTGAAAAAGAACTCCTGGCGATAGTGCTGGCGCTCAGGCACTTCGATGTATATATTCCTGCTTTCGGACCAGTCGTAGTGGTTTATACCGATCATCACCCTCTGAAATTCTTGAATCAGTTTCATAACCGGAATATGAGGCTGACCAGGTGGTCACTCATGCTTCAGGAGTATAATTTGGACATACGCCATATTGCCGGTTCTGATAACGTGATAGCGGATTGTCTATCAAGGGTGGATGATGTTGGTTAGACTGCCACAGGATTGAGGGTTGAGTGTGGAGGAAAATAGGCTGTCACTGTAGTTCAGCCAAAAAAAACAAATTAAAAAAGCAAAAACCTTATAAAAACTCTTTATTTGTTATAACGTGTAGAATTTTGTATAAGATGTTGTAGCAGTATCTAAGTTGAATGTTTTCGCTTATTGTCGCTAAGTTAGTTGAACTTGCTCGGTGGAGCGCAACAGTCTTTATTTGTTTTATATATAGTGCCTTGTGTCGCAACAGTGTGTGGTACTATGAGAAGATTTCTGTTAGATATGAAGAACTTAGTCAAGGGTCTTATATCTTGGGGGAGGTGTGACGCTTCTGCATAGTAGCCACGTGCGGGCATGCGCGCGCGTCGGCTGCCCAGCGTTTTAGAAACCAGCTGGCGGCAGCCGGCCGGCCGGCTTTTCCTTAGTATAGTTTTCCTACGACAATGTAACTAATATCTGGGATATTCTTATGTTGTTTCACAGCTTGTAGCTGCCCTTATTCTTAACCAACGCATCTTAGTATATTTTATTCTCGATAGTTGATTGTTTCATTATAATATATAAGATGTAAGTTTAGTGAGAGTGGGAGGAGACGAGCGGGAGAGAGAGACCGGCTGGGGGACGTTGCTTCGCGCAGAGAGTCTAGCTTGGGACGAGCCTGATGTGCCACATGCATTTGTTCGCAACGTTAGGCTTAGTTTCGACTCACGCACGGGGTAGACGATTTTGACCCGGCAACTGTGTTGAGTGTTGCCAAGCCTGGGATGTATTCTGCATGCCTAGGGCGGGGTCCAGACAGATTCAAGACTCAGAGCTCACCTCACTGTCGTACCCTTCGGACCTCCTTGATATCTATCCCTCTCAACCCCACTTAGAAACTTTCTCTCTTACTTTGTATACCTTCCTTCCACTACTTCACCAATCTATTTAATTATCCCATCCCCTTGATAGACCTTATATCTATTATTGTATTAACGACGAGCTCTCAGATAACTAGATAGGATTTTGGGCCTTATGCAGGAGATGTAATTGTTAATGAGACCTAGGAAGCTTTTTTGTTGTCTCATATTTGGTGGTTTCATGCTTGCTAGTGTGTTCTTGTGTCAGGTTAGCAGGGGCTATACCGGAGGGGAGGCTTTTTGCGATCCTTTAAGTATAGTCTGCTGGTGCGAGTCCTGTGGACCCGCACGACTTTACTAGGATACCCGTGGGAGTCTGGGGGCATTTTCTTGTCTGTGTCCCTGTGTGTCTAGTGTTGTGTTGTGTGAGGGCCCTTGCCTAGTCCACTCACCACTGCGCTAGCACGTCTTGCTTTTGTTTTAGGGTCGCCAGGAGAGAGTCAGATACATGCGATCTGAGACTCTCAAGAGAGCACCCTTTCAATTAGAGTAATTTGGCGCACAGACTTGGGAACGTCCCTAGGCTAGAGCAGGTGGCTCAGCCCGGGTATCCGAAGCCTATATCCTTCCGGCTAGACCTCCGCCACCTGGCAGATTAACAGCTAGGGGTTTATTATTTCTGTATGCTTGTTATTGTGCCACAGTTTACCGTTTTTGTGAGCATTGTGAGTCAGGGTGTGGCTTAGAGACTCTGTCCGAGCAGGCTTGCCTGACTAAGAGTGAGAAGCACACCTGTATGTGGTTATGTTGCAAGTTGCTGCCTTTATTTTATTATACCTATGCCATTATACACTGTATGGCCTATCACTAGTATTTATTCCTGCTTATGAGTTAAGAGTTCCCTAAATCCGTAACGTACTTTCTTTGCTAAGCATCAGATCCTACAGTAGCCGCATGCAGTTTAGAAACCTGCATCTTGTCTACCTGTACGATGTTTTGAGGACTGTTTGCTTTCACCTTCTTTCACGCAGGGGTGATTAGTTGTATTAATTAACGTAACGTTAAATGTACTTTCTTCTAGTTTGTTATTAAATTGTTTCTGCAATTTAATTCCGTTATCTATCTTTTCCTTGAAGCTTTAAGTCAACTTAATGGTGTGATCTTTTATATAGCCTGCTTGACTATCAGCAGTCTATAGTGCGTGCACCCTGTAACCGAGTCATAGGATACCTTGTTGTCCAGGCAGGACTCTTGACGGTTTAGGGTGGTTTGTTGCCTGGGTTTATAGATAAGGGTTGGATCTAGCGTTTTCTGTTGTTGCTTGTTGCCGCATACCTAGTCCAATAGAAAGAGCCCAGTGTTTATATATCCCAGGATGTAACATATGTGGGAGTGTTTTGCTCAAAGCATGTCTGTTTTATTTTCTATGATTATGAAGGAGACAGAAGGCAAAGGAGTGTGTATATACTGTATAGAGTGGGTGCTTTGTGCAATGCACTTATATGTGTGTATATATCTGTGTTGAACGATGATATGTGTTGGTTGTGTCTTTACATACATTTACTTGAGAATTATTATCTTTAAAACATTATGCTATATAATTACCAAAACATTGCACTATAAAGAACACAAATCGTTAAAATTCGGTACAAGGAAGAATAATTTGAGATAAGGAAAGGGGAATGTGAGGAGGAAAGACAAATGAAACGCCAAAATGTTGAGAGTTTGTACCCGTGTTTGTTAAGATGGTTATTACCACCCTTCTTGTGTGTGCGTGTGTATGTATGTGTGTGTGTGTGTGTGTGTGTGTGTGTGTGTGTGTGTGTGTGTGTGTTGTAGCTTGTGTTTGATGGTTATTACCACCCTTCCTGTGAGTGTGTGTGTGTGTGTGCGTGTGTATGTATGTGTGTGTGTGTGTGTGTTTGTGTGTGTGTGTGTTGTAGCTTGTGTTTTGATGGTTATTATCACCCTTCCTGTGTGTGTGTGTGTATAATAATAATAATAATAATAATAATAATAATAATAATAAACGGTTTATTAAAGAATGGCAGCCTCATGAGCTGAAAATACACATTTTACAATTAGTGGATGAACATGAGATGTACAGATATGAAAATGGTAAGCCCAGTTTACAATGGGTGAGTATAATATACTTTACATTAAAACAAGAAATTAATACAATAAAAATGCTAGTGCAAAATACAAATTATCATAAATTAACCGTGAGAGTAAGTAATTTACAGTGCATATACAGTACACATTTATGTTACTCATATATATACAGAACATACATTATATACACATACGTACACACATACATACGCATATATATACATACATATATATAAGAACATGCAGTAAGTGTGCACATGCCCGTAAACATAAACGCTCACGTATGCAAACAAACATACATACAGACAAAAACTGTTCTGGTAGGGTCAGGTGAGGCTAATAATGGGAGTTAAATCCTTGGGAGAGATTAAATGAGGGAATTGGAAAAGGGTTAATGGGGCAACGGACTGTAGGTCAGGTAAAGCCAATTAGAATGGAATGTCAAATGTCGGAAGAGATCAAATGAGGAGTTTGAAAAGGGTAAAGGCGAAACGGCCAACGGGTCCGTACAGGTAGGGTCAGGTAAGGCCTACTACAATGGGAGGTAATCCTCGGTAGAGAACAAAAGAAGAATATAAAATAAGGAGAGACAGCTGGGGGGAATTATAGTATATGGGACATTCTTCAGTGTAGGTGTGTGTGTGTGTGTGTGTGTGTGTTTGTTTGTGTGTGTGTGTGTGTGATAGAATACTCTCAGCCGGGCTCGAGCCTCGAACCACAAACAGTATACACTATAGACACATACATATATAGATAATTAACGCATACACATATACGCACACATACATACACATTTACTGTACATACATATATGCACATATATATATACACACATATGCATAAACAAACTCAAGCAAATACATACATATATTCTAATACACACACGCACACACACTTATGCATACATTATTAAAGGAGGGCGCGTATATATGGTGTGACAGGCCGTCATTACACATTATTAATAATATTTACAATGGTTGGGATAGGACTATTGTTGTATCTGTCAGTTCTTGCCCTTATTGGTTGGAGTGTGTTGAAGTGACGAGCTGCACGTGTTGGTCTAGGGGCATCTGGTGGAAGTAAGTTTCTGTGTCGTGGGTGAACAAGTAGCTTAGATGCAAACTGCTTGAGTGTGTTGTAGTGGTGGGTTGAAAGTGCAGGTATGCTAAGGGTGGTGAGAGCTTCCTCGTACCCTGGGTATGTGCCACCCAGGATGATCCTGCATGCCCTCTTCTGCACTCTCTCCAATTGACGTTGTTGTGTCAGGGTTAGAGAGGAGGACCAGGCGGGATAGGCGTAGGTGAGCTTAGGGAGTATGAAGATGTTATATATACTCTTCAGCTCATTCTCCGGTACCCCCAGGGATCTCAGCCGCCTTAGCATAAACAACTTGTATGTGGCGGTCCTGACTGTGGTAGACACATGTTTCTTCCAGTTCAGCTTGTTATCCACAGTGATTCCGAGGAGTTTGGTGGACTCAACAAGCTGAAGGGGATGAGGACCAATTGTGACAGTGGGTGGAGGATGGTCGGTAATGGAGGTGTTGATGAGCATGACCACTGTCTTGTCATGATTGATGGTGTTACGACTGGGGTTCAAATATATCAGGGCTCTTATTCATTGGACTAGTAATGGCATAAATGTTACAACGGAAAGCGCTAGCTCCAACCTCTGATGTATATTCCCAGTGAACAAAGAACACAAATACTCTACAGAGTTCTATATGCAATAATAGGCTATCAAACTCTCAATAAATGTGCGTCTACTCTAGGCTTAATGTTATGTGAAAACAGCCTATTACTACCTATAACCGAAGGTGCTTGGTTATGGTATGCAAAGTAAGATGGTAAGAGAAGTTACAGCTTACGTTACTTTAATTAATAAATGTCAGGCACTCCTGCATGAAAGAAAGTGCACTAAAGTCCTTCAACACTAACAAGGAATCTTCTTTAAATGTTAGATGCTATAAAGATGCTCGTATCGGAAATGGAACCCAAAAAGGCAGGCAGCGGAACAATGCTCGTGCAGGCTATGCACACAAAAAGGCAGAATATATATAATGCCGTCGGAGCCAAGAATATCCTAAACACAACAACAATAATAATCGCCACGACAATGCAGTATTCCTATCAACAAAAAGAGCCTAAGTCGTTTGTGTCTCAATACATCAAACTAGGCTGCGAAATGCTTGTGTAATCATAAACGGGTATGCATAAAAAGAGTAATTAGGTTAATATACTTAATGTCTAATATGATTGATAAAGTCTAGCTAGAGTCAATGATACGAGATACTGGTGCGCATGGCATGCCGCATAGCCTAGTGCAAATCTCAAGTCTGTGCGTCAAATATTACGTTATAATGAAGGGTAGCTCTCTTGAGAAACCTTAATACCGAAGTATTAAGCGTTCTCCTGGCGTACCTCAAAGACAAACAATCGAGACTAGAACAGTGCAGAATGGTATAGGCAAAAAGCCCTCATTCGTGCATGCTCTATTCTCAATGGCACACAGACTAGAATTTACTCAATCAACTCCAGTTCTCAGGTATGTCGTGCAGCTTTTAACTAAAGCCAGCACTCATAGGAAACAATACCTTATAATATCAGACTCCCAGTCTAGCATTATCTAATCCAGCAGAACACTAATAATTAAAGGAAGCAGTAATATGAAAGGCAACCAATGCTTCGTAATCCACTTATCTTAACAACTAAACATACATAGGTTATTTTATATCAAAGAAAGTCTTAACCCGACCCTCGTGTCAAAACCTCAAATTGTGAACGTCGACACATCTTTTGTGCTAATAAAGAATAATAAAGGCACAAAAATAATACTTGCGTTAATATACAGACCTCCAGCTCAATCAGTGCAAACTGACCGAGAAATTTACGAACAAATTGCAGATGTAAGTAACTCACAAGATACCGTAATTTTTGGCGACTTTAATTTACCTGTGACCAAGTGGGGCGATACTCTTACTTCACACTCCGGACATGACTTGTATACGAACTTGCAAGAGAGTTCGCTTTATCAATTTGTTCGAATGCCGACCCGTGGTAATAACGTTCTTGACATTGTACTTGCAACAAAAGAAGAATTGATAGAGAATTTGAATGTTGGTGATGAATTCAGTAACAGCGACCATCGTACGATAACTTTCACTTTAAAGTTTACTAGTAACGAACCAAATAGTATCATCGAAAAAGTCCCTAATTTCAAGAAAGCAAACTTCCATAAACTTAGAGCTATGTTTAAAGAAACTGACTGGAGCTTTTTAATTAACAATAACGACATAAATACATCTTGGAAGTTATTCGAAACCACTTACCTAAAAGCAGTGCAAGACTGCATACCATCGAAAATACGGCGTCCAGGCCATAATAATAAGCCCAAATGGTGGAATAAAGATATTTCAAACTGCCTGCTTGCTAAAAAATTTGCTAATGATAGATTAAAATCCTCACAAAATGATGAAGAACGGGTGAAATTTGTAGAGCTACGACGCAAAGCCAAAAAGTTAATTAAGCAAAGTAAAAAGACCTTAGAGTTACATATTGCGAATCAAAGTAAAACAAACCCGAAAGAATTCTATAGTTATATCAGAAAGAAAAAAGTAGTTACTTCAACTGTTGGACTGTTAGTCGATGAAAAAGGAGAATACACCAAAGACGAAGTACAAATGAGTAATGCCCTCAATACCTTCTTTGCATCAGTTTTTACAACAGAAGACCTCAGTGATATCCCTACACCATCGCCGATTCAGATTGATAATTCAGATGTTCTAAGCAATATCACCGTTACAGAGAGAGAAGTATTGAATTGTTTAGATAAACTCAAGGTAAATAAAACGCCAGGACCTGATACAATCTCGCCTAGAGTTCTAAAGGAAGCTAAGAATGAGCTCTCCAAACCACTGACATTACTATTCAACAAATCCTTGCAGTCTGGAACTATGCCTGATCAGTGGAAGCTAGCCAACGTAACACCGATATTCAAAAAAGGCAGCAAATCCCTACCCAGTAACTATCGTCCAATTAGCTTAACCTCAGTTGTATGTAAAATGCTAGAAACGGTTATACGAGACAGACTCGTAAATCACTTAGAGGAAAATAACATACTTAAAGATACTCAACACGGCTTTCGTAAAAAACGTTCCTGTTTAACAAACCTCTTAGACTTCTTCCACGATATCCTCAACCTCTACGATGAGAGTAAAGCTGTAGATATATACCTTGATTTTCAAAAGGCCTTTGACAAAGTTCCCCACAAACGTTTACTGCTAAAACTAAAAGCGCATGGAATACAAGACGGTGTGTTGAAATGGATAGAAAATTGGCTCAGCAACAGAAAGCAAAGGGTAGTCATAAACGGTAAGGCATCTAAAGGGACCAATGTAAGTAGCGGGGTACCCCAGGGATCGGTACTAGGACCAATTCTCTTTCTAATTTACATCAACGACATAGATGAGGGTCTCACCTGCACAATCTCAAAATTTGCTGACGATACAAAAATTGCAAATAGCGTACTCTCAAAAGAACAAGTTGACGATATGCAACACAATCTAGATAAATTGTCATGTTGGGCCCAAATTTGGCAAATGAGTTTCAATGCGGATAAATGTAAAGTACTACATGTCGGATACCTAAATGAGAAAGCAAACTATTCGATGAATGGCACTCAGCTTAAGAATGTAAACAGAGAAACTGATCTGGGAGTAACAATATCGAGTAACCTAAAACCGAGTCAACAATGTTCAGAAGTTGTTAAGAAGGCAAACAAAATAATTGGCTTATAGGCAGGTCATTTGAGCATAAATCCAAAGAAGTTATCCTAACCCTTTACAATTCCTTAGTCCGCCCTCTTCTGGAATACTGCGTTCAATCCTGGTGCCCTTATTACCAAAAAGATATAAACAAGCTAGAACGAGTTCAACGTAGAGTTACCAAAATGATACCTAGCCTAAAGAACAAACCATACGAAGAGCGTCTTAGAGAATTAAATCTATTTCCTTTAACCCAGCGCAGATAAAGAGGCGACTTAATTCAAGTGTTCAAAATCATCAAAGGCATCGACAATATGAACTGTAGTAAGTACTTCACTATCGACCAATCTAATTACACGCGGGGAAACGGTTGCAAAATTATTGGTAAATCTTTTAACTCGCACGAATCTAAGAATTTCTTCTTCAATCGAGTTGTCAACTTGTGGAATGGGCTTCCCCGAGACGTTATAGACTCCAGCACCGTTGATTCATTTAAATTCCGCCTAGACAAATATCTCGCATCAAACCCGCGACTGACTGCGTTTGTAAATGAATAACTTTATCCTCCCCTCAGTTACTAACCCATATGTACCCTACTAACTTCCTAGTCCTGCCACGTTAGTGGCAGGGCAGTAGTTCCCTTTCCAATGTTCCCTTACCCACTCTAAACCACTGTTTGGACACTTGATCCTCAGTGTTTTGGAGGACAAGCAGCCTAGAAGGGTCACTAGATCTGTTGTTGCTTGATTTCCTTTGTACTCCTTTGTACTCCTTTGTACTTTGTTATATCAGACCTTAACGCACAATACAACTGGCCAGCATGAAGCTGATTTTGCAGAGTTAACCAGAGGGGATATAATGTTAATAAAAGGTGGTGAAAGATATGGAAAATGAGAGAGATAGGCAGAGGAAAAGATTCTCAGGTACAGAACAGGTGACAGGTAGCAAGGGAAAAAGATGGGTGCGTTCTAGAAACCAGATCTGAGGGAGAGAGTGGCGAGGAACTGTATATATACTCGCACCAGCTCGAGCCGCGTGGGAAAAAAGCGGTTACAAGTCCTCTAGCCACTACCAAAGTAGCTAGCAAAACATTACGTCACCAAGCATGGTAAAGAACTCCCTCAACCAATCCCCACGAGGCCAGTCAGCTGTGATGTCATCGAGCGGGGCAAAAACACTACGCGCCCCCTCTCACTCTGTTCTACTCTCTCTCTCTCTCTGATCTTATCATTACTAGTTAAGGATAAAACATATACTTTACAATTAAATATATAAAGCCTTGACATGGGCGAAAACAAAAAGCCTTTCTGGACTGCCCATGACACGAGCTTTCACATGAAATAAAGCACACTCTAATACACAAACTGTAGCCCCATCCACTGCCCTGGCGATCCTAGCGAGTCACTGTAGGACAAGGCATGCGGTTCTAACGGAGTGGTTAACGTCACAATGGTCACATGATTGTCTGTGGTCCAGGCTTGAAGATGGTCGAGGATGTCTTGTAGGGGGTCATAGTTAGGGGAGGCGTTATCGACAGTAATGCCGACTGTCGAGTCGTCCACGTACTTCCAGTGGAATGGAGTGTCCTTTAGGGCATCATTAATCAAAATGAGGAACAATAGAGGCCCCATCTTTGTGCCCTGTGGGACTCCACATGTGATGTCTAGGAAGGTGGAGATGAAGCCTTGATATCGCACTGCTTGCCGTCTGTCACTAAGGAAGTCGGTCAACCACGCAACCAGGGTAGGATGTAGCCCGAACTTTTGGGCCTTGTTGATGATGATGGTGTGGTCAACAAGGTCAAATGCTTTCCTAAAGTCAATAAAGGCAAGAGCGAGGGAAGTCTTTCTCTTCTCAAGATTTGTGTAAATATAATCTAGGAAGCTAATAAGACAGTGAGTGGTGGAGGAGGTTTTTACGTTGCCAAACTGTTGGGGATCTATTAAGTGACGGATTTGTGAGTAAGCCCAGGTGAATAGAAAGTCCTCACAAATTAGACTAGGGATGGGCGTTATGGCAACTGGTCTGAGTTCATTAAGAGAATGTGGGGAGGGGGTTTTGGGAATTGGAGTGACGTATGAAGTTTTCCAGTCTGCAGGGCATTTACTTTGCCTTAAGGAGGCATTAATTATCGAGCAAAGGGGGGTGGCAAATTCAACCGAAAATTCTTTGTATATTTTCATGGGTAGGTCTACTGGGGTTGTTGATCTGTTTTATTTGAAACTGGAAAGCTTTTTGGCCACTTCATATTCTTGAACAGTTACTGGGTGGAAAGGGGATGGGAGGAAGGCAGGGAGGTTGGTGCGGTCTAGTTTGGGGAGGGTCTGGCATATGGTAGAGAAGTGATTATTTATCAGTTCAGGTGCATCTTCACGAGGGACATGGGAAACACAGGGGATCGAAGGAGTCCCACTACTTAAGCCACAAAGATTCTTAATTTTAGAGTACCACTGACTGATATTAGTTTGTTTTAAATGATGAATCTTTGTAGGGTAGTAGGACTTCTTCGCCCAACGGATCTCCCTTATCACAATGTTGCGTAGGTCCTTGTAGCGATTGTTGTCCGTGTAGAAGGCCTTATTCCGATTCTGCATCAGTCTCTTGATCCGAGGAGTAATCCATGGGACGTCAGAGGGCTGCATTTTGGTCCTCTTGGTGGGGAAGAAGTGGTGGTAGATACGAAGTTGTCCCATTTGGCATTGACATCTTCTTCAGTGAGAACCTCCGTCCACGGGTAATGAACCAACCACTGCCCGAACTCCCGCATTGCAGAGTCTGGCGTTGGTCGGTAGGTCCGGATGACGGGGGTCTGTTGATGGGAGGTGGTAGGGCAGGTGACTAGAACACAGAGAGATGAGTACTGCGTCCCACAGGAGGTAAAGGATCAGGTGGGAGGTACTGCTCATCCATGTCCGTCAAGATAAGGTCAAGAGTGTTGTGGTTGTGGGTGGGGAAGTCAACAATTTGTGAAAGATGCAGCTGTTGTTGAATCTCACTGGTGTCTAGTTCATTGAAATCCCCACAAACCACCAACTTGGCTGATGGAAATTGGAGTTTGAGATAATGACATGTATCGATGATGTGGTTGATTAGTGCGGGGCCGGTGGGTGAGCGTGGTGGGTGGTAGATCACACAGTAGATAATGGAGGCAGTGTGACGAGGGTGGGAGGGGGGATTAACTCTCACCCAGAGTGCTTCGATTCCCTCCGGGACCTCAATATCCAGGCGAGATGCACACAGCTGTTTCCGGGCGAAAATAGCTACTCCTCCCCCCCTCCTCTCTGTCCGAAGTTGGTGAAAGAGGTCGTAGTCTTGTATCACGCATATTTCTGGGGTGATTTGCCATGCTTCAGTAACTGCTACAATATCAGCACTAATTTATTTAACTGTCACAATAAGTTCGTCGAGTTTATTGCACAAAGAGGTGACATTGGACAGTAGCAACGATACCAAATACGCGGAACCTCAAAATGTGCGTATAGTTTCTTTACTGTCACCTTTTTAGGTTCTTTTTGGTGTATTTTTATGATAGGAATTCGCTTGGGGACATTCCTACCTCCTCTCCGGCCACGATTGTGAACATTTTTCAATTCTTTTAAACGCACTATAGTGTCTGAAGGTGGGTATCCAGCCCCCTTTTTAAGTCTAATTAAGGAGGAGGCAGAGTAGCAAGGCGACATGGTTAATTATACTGAAATGTTCGTATTACCTGTTTGCATGTCTCGTTCGTTTGGTAATTCACAATGACACTGTAAATTACACTTGCACTTATCATAAATAGATTGTTGACTTAAGGTAAAAATACGGCGATGGAGTCGAGGATGAACTATGGTAAGGGTAAAGGGTCACAAATCCGACCCGGGCGGCTACGAGAGCGCCTTAGAGCACGTCTTCACCTCACGGTATCAGGCGGCACACACCCGTGTGTGCGGGTGTATGTGTGTGTGTGTGTGTGTGTGTTGTAGCTTGTGTTTTGATGGTTATTACCACCCTTCCTGTGTGTGTGTGTGTGTGTGTATATATATGTGTGTGTGTGTGTGTATGTGTGTGTGTGTGTTGTAGCTTGTATTTTGATGGTTATTACCACCCTTCCTGTGTGTGTGTTTGTGTGTTCTAGCTTGTGTTTTGATGGTTATTACCACCCTGCCTGTGTGTGTGTGTGTGTGTCTGTGTATGTGTGGTGTAGCTTGTGTTTTGATGGTTATTACCACCCTTACTGTGTGTGTGTGTGTGTGTGTGTGTGTGTGTGGATGTGGGTATGTGTGTGGGTGGGTGTGTTGTAGCTTGTATTATGATGTATATTATCACCCTCACACCCCACCTCTGTGTGTGTGTGTGTGTGTATGTGTGGGTTTGTGTGGATGTGGATATGTGTGTGGGTGGGTGTGTTGTAGCTTGTATTATGATGTATATTATCACCCTCACACCCCACCTCTGTGTGTGTGTGTGTGTGTTATGACGGACATTACCATCCTCACATCCCACATGTGTGTGTGTGTGTGTGGTCGTGGATGTATATACTGTATATACGGTACATCCGGCAGGATGTGCCCGTGCATTCAGTGTTTACATACAGACACTTTAAATACGGTACATTATGCCTGGGAGCACTCGACTGTTTTTGTGTGCACAAATATGAAACTATACGAACGTTTGAGTTTGTACACATACATGAATGCTCATGTGTGTGTATGTGGGTGACCGCAGGTGTGTCTTCATTAATGTAAATTGTTTGTATGAGTGTGTTGAGTGGTAAAAGTCGGGAGTCAATGTTTAATTTGTTTACTGATAAGAAACACAAATATATAGAATAATCATGAGATAATTGACCAAAAACCGAATGATTTCCACGTTACTGACATAATTTATGGCTGAACATTATACACTATAGTCAGAATGTACACGATGGTGTTGTATTCTATTGTACATTTAGTAAGAATATGGGATAATAGTAGATTAAGGAACACGATATAAACTTACCAGAACCAACATTTTAGATGTTTATCCATCTATCTATTTCCGGACACCTTACTCCTCTTTACGAGGGTGGCCACACACAAAACGCCCCCAAGCAGACCTAAGCCCTGTGAGAAGGACAATCCGTGCCAGTTTACTGAAGGACTTACAGGATTGACCACTCAACTTAGGGTCCGTCTGACTCCGAGGCCTTCTATGTATATGTTTAGCACTATTTTCTACAGTGGTGCGCGGCTAGTCCATCCACTAACCTGCTTCACACTTAGGTGAGCAGTACGGATTTGTATAAGGTTTACTCCCCTAGACAGGATGCCGACCAAGGCTGACGAGTCCCATCCACCCGGATTTGTATAAGGTTGTCTCCGCTAGAGGGGTTGCCGACCAAGGCTAACGAGTCCCATCCACCCAGAATGGGATACTATAATTGCTATAAATACAGTTTTTTGACAGCGCCATTCGACAGCAAACAAAGTTTTTTGCAAAAAATGTATCGTAAGCAAAATCCAGCCACATGATGATTGCTATGAGAGATGCTGTCCCCAAAACGAACCAGGAATTCCAATAACAACCAGATAAAATCCTGGATCTGATACCAAGTTTTGTACCAGACGCTGAAGTGGCAATAGTCTCGCACAATATTATTATGGTGGAAATATACAGTATGTTCGTAGCCCGGATAATATTGCCACATAAAACATGATGGAAATGTTGTTACCACATTCTGGTCATACACCATGGTATGTGAGTGTGTGTGTGTCATTAGCTTTTTCAAATATCATAATTCTAATGCGATTTTTTGTTATATAAATAAACAATGTACACAAGGAATAGACGGCAGGAGTAGGCAAATGTTATCCACATAATGACGAAAATAATTATGAATATTTAATTGTCATTGATCACGTTTGTGTATTTTCGCTGGTGCTAAAATAAGACGTACTACACATCTAAAATAAGATGTACTACAGATCAACCTATAGAGATATATGAGTATATAATTATCATGCTGCACCTTTCTGGTTCTCCAGTGCCATTTCCACCTCTTTACCAAGTAGGAACGATATAATTATTACTCCTGACACCTTCCATTTTTATCTGACATGACAAAAGCAAATCATGTTTTTTTTCTGCAACGATAAGGAGTCGGGAAAATTTCAGCGCCTGTGTCCTTTCTCGTGTATCTCAAAAGGACAACATTAATATTGGTGATGGGTTACAACGATTTACGTAGCTTGGTTTGTTCCAGGACTTCATATTAACCAGCATACATATCCTATGGCATGTGTTAATTAAATGTTAATCTAGAACTTAGTATCATATGTGACATCTTATAGATTTAAAGTTTCAGAAACCCCTCACCCTCAACCTCCCCAACCCTCCCTCTCTCTCTTTATCTTTCTCTCTCTCTCTCTCATAATTATTACCATGATCATTATTCTCCCTTCAGCGGCCGGGCAGCCATGTATCAAGGCCACCTGTTATTTATATAGTGGCCAGGATATGGTCAACACTACTTTATAAACTAAATGTGAGGTAGAGCACTTACCTCCACCTGGGCTACATGTTATGGGTAAATTGTGATTTTTAGGTTGCAATGAACTAGTACCAAAATGAACATATACATATATTGTATATATTTGTTTTAGGCTTTCGTCAATTAACTAATACTGTACTAATACTATAACTGTTGCTACTAATACTATTAACCAATTCAATATCTACTGTGTTTCGTATTACATATTATATACTAGAGTTCATGGTCATTATGTATGTATGTATGCATGTTTATACTCAGGCACATACCCCATAGCTGGGGGTGGCCGACATGAGACAGAGCCCGAACAAAAACATTAACAGTTCCAATTTGTTCGGGTCGAGGACCACTTTCGCGTGCAAGAGGGCCAGAGAGGTGGAAAGCCATGCCAACTTTGCAACAATATTAGTTTTGTGTGAGCACCAAATGAAGGTAGTCGTTGATATGCCGTCAACTGAAAAATTTAGAAAATATATGTTGCCGAAAAACAAAGAGACAGACACCAATGGTTACATAGTCGCTGACTTGATATTTACGAAGATAAAACCAACATCACAGATAGTTAGACATTCATTGGCAAGAGAGAAGAGCAAGATGTATTGACTGTTCAGGGAACACAATTTAATTATATCAATATTCATCCTACATGAAGAAAATATAGTAACATAATAAAGAAGGGCCGTGATGAAATGAAAATGACAAAGGACATTTGGTAAATAAAAATATTTAATAGAATCGCAGAATGAATGAAATAGCAGCAGAGATCACCACAGCATGAAATATCAAATCCACCGACTTTAACAACACTAGTAGGTACATATACATTATAATATACTCAACATTTTGTGTATCAATTCGATTACGTTTTGTATGTTTTTAGAACATTAATGCCATACATATTTTACTGAAAACTTAGTGAAGCCTTTGATACTGTGTTGAAATATATAATCTTGAAATGTGTAGCAAATTTATGACAGTCTACATGTTCTATTATGACCTTACACAATATACAGTACAGTGCCGGGAGAGATCCTGAGGAGGAAACACAAGAATTATGGAAGGGGTTGTGTCCAGGAAGAGGAGAGAGGGCAAGGACAGCGAGACGGTGGCATTATTATAAGATTATGATAGAGGTCTATATGACCTTTTGAGATGTAGAAGACTTATGTGCTTGGAAATTGAGTTAAGATATATAAACACACACCAGAATAATTATTTTTGACTAATACATTATCTAAAACGAAATATCAATGCAATGCTCAAGAAACGGGAGCAACATAGAAATACATTCAATACAAACTTAACATCAACTTAATAATACTGTATGATATCGGTAGAATAGAATACGGAATTATAATAAATATGTAAAATAAGAACTATAAATAGCTGTGATAATGCATATCGATAATGTGATACTGCATAGCGATATAATTTCAGGTTGCAATTTAGGTAGTGTATGTAGCTGATAATGGCACTATGTATTGTACCATATACTTTAGTATTAGTGAATTGGTAAGAGTTCCACATGCAAATGATGAAGCAGAAACAAGCAAGCAAAAGGCGCATATATTTTAGGTTTTGGCTTATCAATTTTGCAAGACGAAGGTTAAAATCCCTCCATTTTCTCTGCTAAATCATTGTTCAATAGATTACAGTAAAGCAACACTTTTCAATAGAGTACAGTAAGGCAACACTTTTCAATAGAGTACAGTAAGGCAACACTTTTCAATAGAGTACAGTAAAGCAACACTTTTCAATAGAGTGCAGTAAGGCAACACTTTTCAATAGAGTACAGTAAGGCAACACTTTTCAATAGAGTACAGTAAGGCAACACTTTTCAATAGAGTACAGTAAGGCAACACTTTTCAATAGAGTACAGTAAAGCAACACTTTTCAATAGAGTACAGTAAGGCAACACTTTTCAATAGAGTACAGTAAGGCAACACTTTTCAATAGAGTACAGTAAGGCAACACTTTTCAATAGAGTACAGTAAGGCAACACTTTTCAATAGAGTACAGTAAGGCAACACTTTTCAATAGAGTACAGTAAGGCAACACTTTTCAATAGAGTACAGTAAGGCAACACTTTTCAATAGAGTACAGTAAGGCAACACTTTTCAATAGAGTACAGTAAGGCAACACTTTTCAATAGAGTACAGTAAGGCAACACTTGTCAATAGAGTAAGGCAACACTTGTCAATAGAGTACAGTAAGGCAACACTTTTCAATAGAGTACAGTAAGGCAACACTTTTCAATAGAGTACAGTAAAGCAACACTTTTCAATAGAGTACAGTAAGGCAACACTTTTCAATAGAGTACAGTAAGGCAACACTTTTCAATAGAGTACAGTAAGGCAACACGTTTCAATAGAGTACAGTAAGGCAACACTTTTCAATAGAGTACAGTAAGGCAACACTTTTCAATAGAGTACAGTAAGGCAACACTTTTCAATAGAGTACAGTAAGGCAACACTTTTCAATAGAGTACAGTAAGGCAACACTTTTCAATAGAGTACAGTAAGGCAACACTTTTCAATAGAGTACAGTAAGGCAACACTTTTCAATAGAGTACAGTAAGGCAACACTTTTCAATAGAGTACAGTAAGGCAACACTTTTCAATAGAGTACAGTAAGGCAACACTTTTCAATAGAGTACTCGAAGGCAACACTTTTCAATAGAGTACAGTAAGGCAACACTTTTCAATAGAGTACAGTAAGGCAACACTTTTCAATAGAGTACAGTAAGGCAACACTTTTCAATTACACATCTATTTTTATATATTTCGAAAATCTTCGTAAAAAGGACCGCAATTTCTTCGAGATACTTACTATTCCTTGTAACAATTCGCATTCCCTCCCCCCCTTCTCTCTCTCTCTCTCTCTCTCTCTCTCTCTCTCTCTCTCTCTCTCTCTCTCTCTCTCTCTCTCTCTGCTTTATTGAAGAGATCCTATTATCTGATTTTTGTATCAGTGTTATGGCTGGTATAAAGTCAAAGCGAGACTGATCGTTTTTTTATGGTGGTCACTGGATTATCGTCTAAGAGAGATATCACATGGGTTGGTGAGGTGGGTTAGTAGTGATGAAGTGATGATTTTATGGAGATGACATATATATAAGAGCATTATCGTTAACTCTTCGTCCAAACTTCCTTCGAGTTACATCTTGAGATTATTTTGTACTGCAAAAACTGTATCTACAAAAATGTAGGTGTTATCACTCTTTTAAAACTGTGGTTCAAATACTGTTTGATCAGAGACCAGCAAAAGGTTTAAGGACACATCTTTCATGTGACACCCCCTGCAGGGTGCTTATTTATTTGTTGGTAATGAGATGGTGCTTGTGATGCCATAGGGTTAATCTCAGGGATGGGGTATCGAGCGAGGAATTAAGAAGGTGTCTGGGCATTATGAGTGTCAGTTAAGTGATGCGCACGAGCCGACTTGGTTGGTTTCGACAAGTGGAGAGAATGGATGATCAGAACTGGGTGAGGAAATGGCGGACTCTGAATGTGGGGGCAGCTGTGCGTAGGGATAGACCTAGAATGACGTGGGATCAGGTACTCCGGTCCGATCTCAAAATAAAGAGCTTGAAACCAAGAGGCAGCCCTTGACATGGCCGCCTGGAAAGCCGCCATTTAGGACGTGAGACTGTAACCATATTTTCTGCGGACAAAACGGTCTTTAAATTTGTATGTATGTATATGTATGTATTGGCATTTATGACAGTAATAAGGAGGTGTTGTGAAGCTATTTTGTTTGGTTATAATAATGTGGTTGTATCAGGGGTGGTACTGTTGGACCAGTGATCACGTTGTTTTAGGTTGTGTTGATATTTACTATGTGGATGAGGGAGACAAAAGGCAGAACTGCCTGTAACGAGTGCCTCCCCCAGTTGAAAGAGTGACAGGGCATAAATCAAGGCATGCTCGTGCCAAAATGCCTGGACACGTGGAGTTTGGAGCAATTTAAGTCATAGGATAAGGGGAAGATGGATTCAGGGAGAGAGTTGTTGTTTTTGTTCCCCAAGCTGCCTGGCCGAACAGCCCCAAGGCCCCGAGCAAGGCCAAGGCCATAACCAAGCGCCCCCACAAAATCCTCCCTGCCGACCACAATAAAGCCTGGGTGACCGAAGCCACTCCATGGCGGGGAGCTGAGGAGAATACGGAAACGCCCGGGAAACCAAAGCCCAACCCAGGGCCCTGTGCCCCTCAGCAATTATGAAGAGAAAGTTGAGGGGCAAAGCAAAAATGTGACGCTTTGGCTTCCAATCTTGGTAGATTGGGAGGTCAATCCATGGAAAAGACGCCGTCACTTGAGATCTAGAAAATATATAAGTAAAAGGAACAGTCAGAGTAAGCTTTGGGTATGGCAGAGATCGCTCATCTCTCACTCTGATAGACCAGCCCATCACCACATGACTAGAACCCAATTAGTCCATAGGCCGGACCCCCCAAAATCACTTTTTGGTACAATCCGAGGTGGCAAGGCCTAGTGATGTTTTTTATATTTCCACATGTCTATAGGATATATTTTGATATGACATCCCTTGCTAGGTGGTAGCTTATTGCGACTTTTATAGCCACACCCAACGGCACTCAACTACGGACATCCGCAACTGTGAAAATTATATTACTATAGGCTAACCTTCTGAAAATGTTCAAAATCGAAGTTCATTCAATTACAGTTTTATTTGCTAATATACACACAATAACATAATAAGCTGGCATCAGGTTAAATGACATAAAAGTGAAAACACTAATACTAATGAACAGAAATGTGTCGCTACCATATGCAATGAAGTCTGAATGTGTACTTCTATGCGACTTCTTGTGAACATAACAAGACTATTGTATTAATAATGTGTTGAGTCATATGGAACCTTTAGACATGCATAGAAGCGCCAGAAACATATGTATCTGCTGTACCGTTTACTCATCCTCTGAATCCTCAGAATCCGGCTCAAGGTCGGGTTCCTGCTGCTGCACTGCTTGGTTGGTGCAGGTCTGGAGCTTGCACATATCAGTGTATGTGAGGCCATTGACCAGGCATGCTCAGTCAGGCAGCTTGCAAACCCGTGAACACTTGCAAGCCAGTAGCTCCAACACCACCTCTGGTGCTGGTGCCGAACGCATCCAGAGGATGTTCAGCTTCCCGTCTTCTTCAGTCCAGCCATGCTCACTGGGGTTTGGCACGTTGGCCTTGGACTCTAAACAGCGTCTCCAGATGGCAGCCTGGAAGTTGGCTCTCTGTGCGTGTAGGAAGAGGCAGTCTCTGCATGGTGGCAGCTGGCTTGACTCTGCTTCCCCTCTCTTTGCACAGAAGAGCTGGTAGCGCAGCTCGTTTACACTGTTGCCCCCTGCAGCGCTGCTTCTGCTCTTGTTGCTCCTGCTGCCGGCATACATTGCACAGGTGAACTGCTCAAGCTTATCAAAGATCTCATCGCTCAATTCCCAGCATTGGCCCAGCTGCTTGAATGCCTGGTTAGACGGGTCCTTCTTGAGTAGCGTCAGTGCAATTAGCTTGCCTTTACCGGCAAAGCAGCTTACAGAGTCACATCCAGTGAACGCATGCAGGCCAATCAGGCTGTCGCAGACACCCTGCCCTTGACTTCTCCCGATCTTGTCTACATCTGCGTATCAGGTGCGAGTCTTGGTTCCAAACTTCTGGTAGATAGAGATATCCATGGTGCTGTGCATGGCAAGGCTAATGATTAAGACATCAGTGTCCTCTGAGCAAATGACGGCTGCCTTATAGCCATCTCTCGTTGCATGCAGCGTGTGGAGAAGCAGGCGGATATCAGCCTCTTTTTGTGTCGACTCGAGCTCCGGTACCTCCTGCCACTTGTCTTCTGTTAGCTTGAAACAGCTTTGTTCACAGCTGACATAGAGCTCCTTGTCCGGTAACTTCTCTCTGTACTTAGAGAGTTTCCACTCCTCTGTCAAAAACCTGATCAGGGAGGTCTTGTTTGAAGATCCAGACAGGAATTTCCTCCACTGCTGCACATGATGCCCGCCAGCTAGGTTCTTGTATTGGAGAGAGTTGTCGGCACCTCGGTTGACTCGTTCAGCTTGTTTGATTGAGGTGGAGCAGTAGACATCAAAGACAATATCAATTCTCTTGCTTTGTCCCCCTTCATGAAGGATATTGGTGAAGGCCAGCTCTGCCACCTGTCCAAAAGTCTTGTTGCTTCCATTCAGCTTCTGGACCAAGCCATCCCGTTAATGATGGTAGCAGATGGGGTTGGGATCTCTTCTGCTGCGGACACATTCTTCTCCAGTTCTCTGGCAAGGGCCGCCTTGTTTGTTTTCCTTAGCGTCCCATCAGTATTTGCCAATGCCCATGGCAGTGGGCCTAGGGGGTAGGCAAGAACATCCTTCATGTTTACCTGCCGGCTTTCAGCAACCAAGATCATGTGGCTGAATAAGTTCCTGTCCGCCTTGAGAACAATATTCTGTGAATTCTTGCACTTACTTTTGACATTGATGTTGGCGAAAGTCTTCAGGCCTTGCTTCTTCAATTTGCTGTGGAATTTCTCCTGCTGGTCCTCGTCTAGCCTTGCCTTGAATTCTTGGTATGCCGCTTCTCCTACTGTATGAGCTCTCAGCAGGCTCCTGCTGACTTCAGGAGGCGCTACAGTGCCAGTGGACAGGCTGACTAGGTCTTCCTCATCTGGAGACATGGGGTTGAGCTAACTGTTTTCCATCAGATCTGTCAGGGTCTCTACATCCTGCTCATCATTCTTCTTCCTTTCAGTTTGAAGATTGGGATGAGTCAGTTTTGAGCTGCTCCCTCCTGTCATTTCTCTGAGTTGTCTGAGGTATCGGCTTCTGTATTCTTGCGTTATGTAATACTTTATGACGGCTCCTGGTTTGAGACTAAAGCCTTTTGTTCCCCCAGCTGTCTGCGTGTCCTTGTTCACCGTCTCTTCGATAGTTTGGTCCAAAAGGATGCGACCAAACGGGTTCATCGACCACAGCTGCACGGAGAATTTTCCTGCCATGAACTCAGCGTGAACATCTGGGTGTGTCGTGGGTAGCTGGCTCATCTGAGCTAAGTAATATGGCAAGTACCTAGCATACTTGACCCTGTCGTATGCGAAGCACCATGGAATCATGGCTCGGATGCACGACAGGTGGAGCATCCAGTCCCCTTCTCTGGATGCATGGATAAGGCCTAAGAGGATCTCCACCATGTCTAGGTAGGTCACCCAGAATGCTGCGAGTCCACTGCCGCGTCTGAGAACCTCAAGGTATTCCTCGAAGAGATCCAAGATACGTGTGCAAGAGGGGTTCTTGAGGATCTGCTCCAGACCATTTTGAGAGCTGTCCTTGGCAAAGATGTCAATGACTCGCAGAGACTCCTCCAGATGTACCATGTCGTTGATGTTTGTCGTTTCTAGCCAGAGCTGGAATCCCTTCCACACTAAGCGCAAAAGGGCTTCATAGACCAACTTGTGTAGTCGTACTGCTCGGTTGTACTTCCTGCCATCCAGGATGCCCGCGACTGAGCCTTGTGCAATGACCTCAGACTCAACACACAGATCACGGAGCCCGGTATCTTGAAAACGCTTCCCGATAGTTGCTAGAAAAGTGCAGATGGTATGAAAAGCACCCATCCTGATGATGTTGCTGAACTGGTCAGACAGCTTCCAGGTGATCTCGACAGCCTTTGCATATAATACTCTGTTAGTATAATACAAGGCTTAAGACGTAAATGATATCAGGATATGGATTTCTGTGAATATACAGTGTTTTGTTTTTAGCCTCTTAGATGTCAATATATAACATTTGAAGTATAATAAGAGTACCAATTAAAAGATGAATCATCACCCTACAATCTCATATCTATGGCATTTTATCGAGAAATTCCTTGTTTTATAGTTATTGAACGAAATATGGCTGGGAAACACTATTTTTTTCAATTTTGATGTAAACATGCCTTCAACTTCCGGCTTCATTTGCGCAAAAACTATGACATATATAGCAAAGATGCATGGTGAAAAACCTGTGCAGAATTTAATTTGCTAAATCCTTGGTTAATATACCCTTTATGCCTACGATGCACCGTTTTATAAAAAAAACGGAAAATATGAAAAAATTACCCTATGAAAGTGGGTTTTTCACAAAAATAAACCGTAAAGCTACCAACATGGAAAGGCTATCATACATTATTTTACTTCTACTGATGCAACAAACAAAATGGCACAAGTATAGTTTTGCCACCTTGGGTGGTACCGATATCTGGTCCGGCCCATGGACTATATCCTCTCAGCATCAGCTAGGTAAGGCCCTAGAAAGCCACCTTTGGCGGGGGGGATAGCTCCCCTATTTCAACCCCTTTCGGGGTTGGGCACATGCCCAACTCTCTCATGGAGAGAGTTCCAGAGCTCCAGCTGTTGAATAGAAGAAAGTTTGAGAATATCGTTTCACTATTGGATTGTAGTATCGCACAGAGTAGGAATGGGATTGTGTTGCAAGACAGGTGCTACGTACACTATGTAGAGGAGGGGGTATACACTAAGAGACTTCTGAGGAACATTGATTATTGTAATAGCGGTAGAATAGCGAGAGAGATGCAATATTGCGGCGAAGAGGGAGAGAATGCATACAGTCGGTGAGTGGACGGAAGTTAATGACACAAAAGGCTTTCCTTTCTACTTTATCTAGGAGTGCGGTGTGAGAGGGTCCTCCCCACACATGCGAACAATACTCGATACATGGACGCACTTTGCCCTTGTACAGAGCAAGAAGCTGTGAAGGGGTAAAGAACCCCCAGAGGCGGTTGAGTACACCCAGCTTCTGGGAAGCTGTTTTAGCAAGGGTGGTAATATGGTCTTTCCAAGTGAGATCAGGAGAGAAAGAGATTCCTAGAATACTGAGAGAAGATAAGGAATTGATTGTTGTATTGTAGAAATATAAGGGATAGTCCTGTAGGTATTATTTCCGGGTAGATAATTGGAGAAATTAGGTTTTGGAATAATTTAAAGTAATAAGGTTTTCTCTGCCCCACATGGAAATGGTTGATAGGTCAGAATATAAATGTTTTATGGCATATTCACGTGATTTTTTGAGTGCTTGCTTGTTGGGGGGTTCTGGAAAACTAGTTGAATAGTGCAAGGTAGAGTCATCAGCATATGAATGGATAGGACTGGAAGTACAGTTGAGAAGATCATTAATGAATATTAGAAAGATAATTTGATATAGGACAGAACCCAGATATACTGTAGTAATGGTATTATTATCAATGGGGCTGGTTTACGGTTACTCAAATGTCGTCCTGGTACTATAGATATACTTTCATATTATTGTTGCTTTGATATTGTGATTGTGTTGGGGTGATACTGATGGTGTAATGACGAAATATATATGCATAAAACCAAGTGATTCAAAAGAAATACAGTGTCAGCCTCATGTCCTAACGGCGACAATTCAGGCAGCCCTCGTCTTGGCTGACTATAATCATAACAATCATTAACCCTTAACCAACGGTGCACGACATCTGACAAGTTAAATACATTTGGACTATGTGGCGGTGCACGACAGCTGTCGAGTGCCATAATCAGCACGTAATGTTGCTGAGAGAGAGAGCTGAGCGGTGGGACGAGCGTAGTAACCTTATGAACGCTCCCCACGACCACCGTGGACGTACTGAACTGTATTCTACTTTCCTCCCCCTCCTCTCACTCGCTACACACAGAATTATGTACGGAAATTACCTTATTTTAGGTTTTTTGCACTCGTGTTGCACGATCGTTGCAAGAGAACCAGAGGTCGTACAAGGATGGTTCGGGTGTTATTGGAAAGCTCTGTTTACGCCCTTTCAGGGAT
The DNA here is from genome assembly GCA_032716605.1 of Paralithodes platypus. Taxonomy (NCBI): domain Eukaryota; kingdom Metazoa; phylum Arthropoda; class Malacostraca; order Decapoda; family Lithodidae; genus Paralithodes; species Paralithodes platypus. The sequence goes on along the minus strand of CM064508.1, from coordinate 6,582,957 downwards.
AGATACTTGTTTTACGCTCTGGGTCTTGTTTATGCATGAAAATGAGCACGGAAACAACCCTATTTAGGGTAAAAACACCCCGCTGGGCGGGACAGTGTAAAATACCCTACCACCCGCTCTTTGTGTGTTAATTAAAACTACATTCAGAGTATCAGTGCAAAAGGCAGCCAGTTATTTTTATTTGCTGAGAGAGAGAGAGAGTCTCTTTGAATATTCTGAAAGAAGCTGTGTTGGGCCATGCCTTTCTTTTCCCTTCCATTTGTTTCATTTTTCTGAGCCAAATTGGATGGAGCTTACGTTAAGACAGTTGTTTAAGATAGACAAGGCAAAGCATTTATTTGTGTGTTTGCATTATTCATGCGGAATGGGGTTGAATATAAGTTAAGTGAACGTTGTTATAGTGAGGTATAATCACCATTTTCATTGTCTCAGAGAAAAATATATATCAAGAGAAAGTATAGTTTCCTGAGAAAAAGTGTAGATGAGTTTCAAATGACAGCCGATTGAGATATATGCATTTTTTGATTTTTTGAAAAATGAAAGAATAAATCTCTCTCTCTCTCTCTCTTTCTTTCTCTCTCTCTAGTTGGCGATCCAAAGTGGCGGTCATATAAGGCAATTTGTCTGGTCAGAGTAGTAATATTAATATACTGTAGTTGTGGTGAGAGGCTCCACCACTGTTTGTCCATCACCACCACCATCACCAACAGCCTTAGTGGTGGAGAGAAGTGATGGAGGGAGGTGAGAGGAAGATAATATTATAGTGTAAAGGAAGAAGTCATGGAAAACAAAATATGGTGGATATTAATAGGTAATGATGGACAGTTGTAGGTAATGGAGAGGTGGAGAGGAAGGGGTAGAAATAATAATGGGACATTTTAGCAATTTAGTGGAGAAAATCACGTTATGGAGTGTAGTGCGAGTAGGTGGTGAAGATGATGACGTGCTAATAACACAATAGCTTCCACATTTTTCGATCATGCGTTATTGTATTTGTGTTGTGTTCACTAAATTCGCAGACACTTGTTGTTTACATTTGTATTGGCTTTTGTGATCGACAAATCTGATGACCTGTAACATACCATAAACTTACACGTAACAGCCTTGCTCTCTAATTGTAATTTACCTTATTTTGAACACATGGCTTACCGATAAAAAGGGTATATATATATATATATATATATATATATATATATATATATATATATATATATATATATATATATATATATATATATATATATATATATTGATTTTATCTTATTGACCACAATAAAACAATATGTATCCCAAAAATATATATATGTTTTTTTTAATCAAGAAATATGTTGTGCCTGCTGTCTTGGAGCCTTAGTTTCTCGCCCCGGCTCATCAGGCATATAATTTGCATGAAATATAGATATGCCCTCCACAAACCCTCTCCAAGAAAACAATGGATTTCGCTTCCATGTTCTCCCTCAATTATTGTTCTCATTGTTAATAGGGGATTCAATTAGAACTAAGGGTAAAACAAATAATGTGGTTGATGTTACACACAGATGTTAACATTCCCCGTCAATTATTGACATAACTATATATTAATAATGGCATATACATAACACTAATAGCCAATATCTGCTTGTACCTAAATAATAGCTATCGGTCTTATAGCAATGAGAGTGAGATGAACAAATAGAGGCAAGAAGCGAACGCTGAATTGATGAAGGAGAAGAGGAGACAGGAAGTTGGTTGGCTAGATACATGGACAAAAAGATGATAAATACATTTGGACATTTTAAGAACGGAGGACAATTACAAGGAGAGGGAAGAGGGATGAATTAAGAAACCAAAGTAATTTTCAATAGACACATATCAGAAAGAACAAGAAAGATAGAGGGAAGGACTGAGACCACAACCAATAATTAATAATAAAAAACTCCATTTGGAAAGGAAGGGAATAATTGTGACTATATTTGAAAGAACAGGTTGTAGCACATAAATAATAGGAAAGAAGGAAAGGCTATGACGAGAACAAAAACACTAAAATAAACAAAGATGCAACATAAATCACACGCACATTTCTTATCGATTATGCAATATGAATTTCGCATCGACCTGTTTTCCCGTGTTTGTTCAATTGTTTCTTTACCCTGTATTGACGACCTATATTATATTCAATAATTAGTGCCAAAATAGTAATGCATAATGGTCGACGGACGTATGTGTAAAAGTATGCACATTCATATATACATGAAACATATACCTTGTTAGTAATGGTATATTCATTTAGAAAACACATACAAGTAAAACTTCACCTAATGAAGCTATGTACATTTCCAGAATAATTGGATAGCTATTCATCAAACGAATCCTTACAGCTTAATATTAATCCATTTTAATTTTAATTATTATGGTCCTTATATGAATTGTAATTATAAACAGAATATCAGTAATAAATACCCTGCACCTTCCATTCTTCTACCCTAGACAAATAAATGACAGACCCCAGATTGTGCCTAATATCCTAATCTCTTCAAAAGATGTACTTTCTACCCTCTCTGGGCTTAATACTAAGCAGGCGAACAGGTCGGACGGTGTTCCTCCTGTTGTACTAAAAAACAGTGCTTACGTGCTGACTCCCTGCCTAGAGCAAGTGTCACACTATCCCGAATTAAGTGCCAACGCTCCACGACTTAATGGTCGTAACGAGGACTTTGCCTACATCGCCGCGCGACATGGGTGGGCGCCAACTCAAGAGAGACGTCAGGAGAGGTCGTCAGGGGCCTCAGGAAAAGTTCGACACGAACAACTCTCATAATCTGAGTCGGAGGCTAGTGAGGTCAAGGAAATGGACGGGATGGGGACGGTAGGCGGGTGGCGTCCAGTAGGCGTCAGACGGTACAAGGGCGTCGACCTGTCTGCGTCAGACACCGCTATAAGGTAGGTCGCCGTCAGACAGTGACCCGGTACCGCCCAGGCGGCGTCATAGGGCGAGGGCATATCGTGAGTCCGCGACCTGGCAACGTCGCACGGGACATCGTTGATAGAGGGTCTTGGGTGCGTTTTCTTTAAGCTTGATGAACGTCTAGCGAAGAAACTAAAAAAAAAAAAAATATATAAGTAAATAGACCCCCAAAAACCACCACTGTCCCCTTAATCCGATCCCATCAACGAGTGACTATCTATAAACCCTTTCAATGGGGGTGACGTCTGTTTTTCCTTAGTTCTGCCCAACTTAGATGCAGCTTAAGAACAGTCTGTGGGAGTTAAGGGAGATACATGAGAGGAATGGAGGTCTTGTGATTGTTACAGGCCCTTCGTAAGCACAATACAATAACCTAATAGTCGCCAGACTATAACGAGGAAGATGTCACTGGTACTGAAAGGGTTAACTATAGATGGCGTTGTTTTACCAATTACTCAAAGAACCACTTAATTAAGGGGAGATGGGCGTATTTATTTGATCATTTGTGGATCTTTTTATTATGTTTTTAGTTTCCTACCTAGATCTAAAGCTACCCCCCTCCCACACACACACACACAAAAATGTCGCCTCCGACGGACCAGTTTTCCTCGGTCGGTCTGGGTCAAGTGTGATGGAGTAGGGGTCCACTGTGGCAGGGTGGCTATCCATCGCCGCCGTAGTATCTATAGATGCCGCCCTACCTCCTATAGGCGCCGCTCGTCAGAAGCATTGTCGCCAACCAGTTTGCGCGCTACGGCGCATGATGCCGCCCCGGCGGCGTAATTTATCTCCCTTAGGTCTTGCATGGTTGCCGCTTGACCCCGTCCAGTTGCCGTTAGGCGGCGTGCCCGTCCATTGTTCCCGCCTTGGGCGTCCCCTCCCTCGATCACCCACATTACTCGGCAGTGGTTTCCCCCTTATATCGCCACTCAAGTCGTGGAGCGTCGGCACTTAATTTGGCATAGTGTGACACTTGCTTGAGCAAACTCTTTCGATTCTGTCTCTCCTCTAACGTCCTTCCTTCTTGCTGGAAGTTTGTTCTCATTCAACCTGTCCCAAAGAAGGGTGACCGCTCTCAACCCTCCAACTATCGTCCAATTGCTCTCATCTCTTGTATCTCTAAAGTTTTTGAAACTATTCTTGCTTCCAAAATTCTCAAGAATTTCTCTTCTCATAATCTGCTTTCAGATCGTCAGTATGGTTTCTTTAAGGGTCGCTCTACTGGTGGTCTTCTTTATTTTCCTACTAACTCTTGGTCATCCTCCTTTAGGGACTTTGGTGAGACATTTTTTTTATTGCACTAGACATATCAAAGGCCTTCGATAGAGTCTGGCACAAATCTTTTATTTCTAAACAACCCTCCTTCGGTTTCTATCCCTCCATCTGTGCCTTTGTCTCTAATTTCCTTTCCGGCCATTCCATAGCTGCAGTTTTGGACGGCCATCGCTCACTTCCTCATCCTATCAACTTCGGTGTTCCTCAGGGCTCTGTTTTATCTCCTATTCTCTCTCTAATTTTCATAAATGATCATTTCAACTGTATCCCTGTCCCATCTATTCATACACAGACAGACAACTCTACCTTACACTACTCAATTAGCTTTCCAGATCGCCCAAGCGAGCAATCCCTCAAAAACAAACTTAATGAAGCCATGCAACACTTATCTTCTGCTCCATTTACTATTTGCAATTGGGGCAGAGAAAACTGTGTTGCCTTTAATGCCTCCCAAACCCAATCTCTCCATCTATCTATTAGTTCGAACTCCCAGAGGACTATCCCTTATTCTTCATCAATACAAAGAAAATCCTTCATCTTCTCTCAACATTCTTGGTGTTCCTCTTTCTTCTGCTCTCACTTTGAAAGACCATATTACCAGTCTTGCTTAGGCAGCCTCTCAGAAGCTGGGTGTGCTCAACCGCCTCAAGGGATTCATAACCCCTGCACAGCTTCTTCCTGTGTACAGGGGCCCAGTGCATCCTTGTATTGAGTATTATTCACATGTGTGGGAAGGATCGTCTCACACCGCACTTCTAGACAAAGTAGAGAGGAAGGCCATTCATATAATTAATTCCCGCCCACTCACCAACTCTCTGCAAACTCTCTCTCTTCACCGCAATGTTGCATCTTTCTCGCTATTCTATCGCTACTACAATAAACAGTGCTCTTCAGAGCTTTCCCAGTGTATACCACCTCTTCTACGTAGGGTATGTGGTACCCGTCTTGCAACACAATCTCACTCCTACTCTGTGCAACTCTCCAATCCAAGAGTGAAACATTACTCTGTCTTTCTTCTATTCAACAGCTGAGCTCTGGAACTCTCTCCCAGAATTAGTCTTTCCCTCTTTCTATGACTTAAATTCCCTCAAACTCTGTGTGTCCAGGCATTTTTGCTCGAACATCCTATGATTTTGGCTCTGTCACTCTTTCAACTATGGGGGAGGCACTCGCTACAGGCAGTTCTGCCTTTTGTCTCCTTCACTCACATAGAATAACAACAAAACATGAAATGCCTTCCGTAATGAGAGACTCAGACAGACAACTACTTTTCCCTTCATGTAACGTTCGGTAAATGATGACGATCTTCCTCGATACATGAGTATTTAATGTTCAGCTTAGGAAGAACCTGAGACCCGTAAAGGGTTAATTAATATGACGTTTACCGCTTCCAAGCCTCGAATATCTTCCTAAGCTAAATAACATCGTCTATTAATAACCATAATACTATAAAATACCTGTGCTCGTTTTTACAAGGTTTTACAAGATAATCGACGAACTCATTCAGGATCATAATATTTCGTGTTTTTAATGTTTAATGTTGTTGTGTATACCATGCGAAGATGAATCAAACAAAGCGAACTAAGGGAATTACAATGGCAATAACAAAATAACAAAAGCTAGACATCTGTATACTATTACTACTACTACTAGTATTAATACTTATAATAATAATAATAACAATAAGAAGAAGAAGAAGAAGAACTTAGATTATATATTGCAATAAGCGCCAGTTATTCATATGAAGGGTAAGCAACAGCGCCTCACATTATGTAAACATTTAAATATTCCTACATGTATAGTGTTAATTTACAGTAAACTTCCCAGTAACTCCAAGTGGGAAGGTCTAGTCTGCTCTTTGTGTTCAATAAAGCTTGGAGGGAACGACAGAACAATGAATTGTGTTTGGTATTTACTATGACCATCCAACTATAATAAACAAAAATTCACTGTGATGAAACTATGACACGATATTCGTTACATGTTGGGGAAGGACATAAATAAATACGATATCAACGATTAGAACGGATTTTGTTTGGTAATTACTATGATCATCCAATTGTAACAAACGAAAATAAGGTTCCCTGTTAAAAATATGGCACGAGTTTCGGTAAATGCTGGGTAGGGTAATATATATACTGTATAAAGCAAAATAATCAATCACTGTCCAAATAGTATAGAGACAATATATTTCCAGTGATACATGGACGGGAATATTGGAGCAGCACGATTCGTTACCGGTGAACTCAGACAGGTCGACAATTAAGCCATTATTGTATTGTTATTCTTGACTAACAATATCTCTTGCTCATTGACCAACACCGTCATTGAAATACAAAATCGTCTAGATTGTCGGTTAACGTTCTAGCAGCATATGTGAGGGTCAATACATTAACATATATAATGTTATCATATGTAATGTCTGCATATATTTAACTGCAAATTATAATGTTTCTTCTACAACATTTGTGAGACATCTGCAACATTATGTTGAGTCGATCTCTTTATTAAGTCTCATCAGATATAGTAGTATCTAAGCATAGTAGGGAAGGTATACAGTAGGGTAGTGATTGAGAGAGTGAGAGTGAGAACGGAGAAATGGATAGGCGACGACCAGGGAGGTTTTAGGAAGGGAAGAGGATGTGTAGATCAGATTTTTACCCTGAATTGTGTTGTGGAGAAATATCTGGAGAAGAAACAAAAGGTGTATGTTGCCTTTATGGACTTGGAGAAGGCCTATGACAGAGTGGATAGAGAAGGTTTGTGGAAAGTACTTAAAATATACGGAGTAGAGGGCAAGTTGCTGAAAGCAGTGAAGAGCATGTATGAGGGTGCAAAGGCGGCAGTATGTGTGGAGAGTGAGCAGAGCGAGTTCTTTGACCTGAATGTTGGTTTGAAACAGGGGTTTGTGATGTCCCCGTGGTTGTTTACTGTATATATGGATGGAGTCGTGAAAGAAATACTATCAAGAGCAGTGGATGTTGGTGAGCGCTGAAAAGGGAGGGAATTAACTGGAAGCTACCTATACTGCTGTTTGCGGATGATACAGTTCTGATGAGTGATAATGAATGGGAGTTGGAGGGTCTGGTAAATGAGTTTGGAACAGTGTGCGAAAAACGGAATTTGAAGGTAAATGCGGGGAAGAGCAAGGCTATGGTCTTCGAAAGGCGTGAAGTCACAGAGTGTGAGGTGAAGCTGAACGGTCAGGCTATGGAAATCGTCAACTCTTTTAAGTATCTGGGCAGTGTGTTGAGTAAAGATGGGACTATGGATGAAGAAGTGCGGGAGAGGGTACAACAGGGGAAGAGGGTTGTAGGAACGCTAAAAGCAGTAACAAGGAATAGGGTGGTTAGTATGGAAGTGAACAAGTCCTTGCATGACAGTGTGGTAATCCCGACACTGCCTTATGGAAGCGAAGCATGGACGTTGGTTGAAAGACTCAAACCAAGAGTGAGAGCAGTGGAAATGAATTACTTAAGGAGTGCGTGCGGAGTTACATGGAGGGATAGACAGACGAATGAGGAAGTAAGAAGGAGGTGTGGTGTGGAGGTAGATGTGCTGGAAAGTGTGAAAAGGAACAACTTGAGATGGTTCGGCCATATGAAACATATGGAAAGCGAGATAATTACTAAGAGGGTGTACGAGAGCGAGGTGGAGGGACAGAGAGGGAGAGGTAAACCGAATGAGAGGTGGAAGGATGGAGTGAGGAAGTACATGAACGAAGGCGGTGCTGGTTGGGGGGAGGGGCGTCGACTGACTGGGGACAGAAGTGCACGGGGGCGGTTCGTTCGTGGCCACCCTTTCGGGGATCACGGCGTCAGGCAATAGATAGATAGAGATAGATATACATTTATATATTATTTTGTAAAGTAATAACACTGATTTTGTATTATATATATATTTTTTTTTTTATTAAAATAACGCTTTTAATGAAGACCCCCATAAACAACAAAAGGAAAACCTCAGAGGAATAAGGAACGAAACGTATGGGAAAACGTTACCAGAATAAAGAAGGAGGAAGTGAAACAAAACGAATAACAACGACAGACAGAATAAGCAAAGAAGAAATAACCACAAGATGCAGCATTCCAGCCCCCTATATCATCGCCAAGAATAACGACGATAAGAAGAACGAAACAAAGAAGGAGATAGAGAAAGCAGTGACAACAGATGTGAATAGAATGAAACAACGAAGAAATAACGACAAACAGGAAAGACATGATGGCTGCCACCAGCGAAAACAACTTCCGGAAGAGAATAAAGGGGAAACTAAACTAGAACAAAGAAGATTATCACAGACCGGAATAATAAAGAATCAAATAAGCACAATGCCCCGCATTCCGAAATTACCCCACATCACCAATAAGAAGAAAGAGAAGAAGAAGACAAAAGTCGAGCTAGAAGAAGAGAAGAGGAAAACATCAACTACAAAACATGCACGCGGAGTAATACCACGTGTACAGAATAACCAACCAAAATTCCACAAGTGATACACACCAATATTTTCCTACTAATATTACTTTCACGCCCTCTAAACCATTAATACCACAAGAAGCTCCTAAAAGAAGAATAGTTTTCTGAAAGGGAAAAAATTACCATCACCATCACAAGAGCAGGCACTTACGCCCTACTTCCACCCAAAGGCCGAATCACCTACCCGCCAATTTCTAAGAGGCCCTCCTAATCCCCTTAGATCTGCCCCTGACTTGACTTATGACCTTGTGACCCCCGCATACCTACCCCGGGACATCTCAGCCAAAGTCGTCACTATCGATGAAAACTGAACAGGGCAAGCAATTCTAGGCCTTTCATAACACTGGCATAATAGTGGTAATAGTCCTAGGATTACACTCCGATTCAGTGGACGATTGAAGTGGAGAGATTGTAGGCACCAATTGATCAGGGCTAGACCCAGGTGAAGTTATAGGCATGTGATAAAGAGTCGCTGGAACTCTTGTTTCATTTGCTTGGCCTCTCTTACTGTTTTTCTTTGTGCTTCATTTACACTGAGAGCAATCCAGCTAGACCTCACAAACACCTCCTCCTATCCACTTCACTACACTAAACATGCACATCACACTTCATTCCTCCACACCAATTTTTTTTTAAATTATGAATTTTAGCCAAGCCTCGGAGTCCCCCAGGGGGGGGGGGGGACCATAAATGCCCCCACACCCGACCGAGTATCCCCTGACGACCCCACAAAATTACCTGGACCTCGGCATGTTACTTTTTCTATTGATTTCTGCAACATTCGCAGACTTTCCTCTAACTTTCACTCTGTTGAACACCATCTCTCCTCCTACAAACTTGATCTTCTCTTCCTCACCGAAACTCAGGTGTCTGTAGCAACATCCAGCAGCCCCTTCTGTGTATCCTCCTACTTTTTCTATCCTAGTTTCAAAGCCAAAGGCGGATGTTGTGCATATGTGCACTTACAAACTCACTTGCTCTCGTGTTCCCGATTTCGACTCCTCTGAATTCTCAACTTTATGGCTCAAACTTTCTTGTCATTCTCTACCAACTTTTTCAAATTCTTTGACTATCTAAACTCTACAGTGGAACACATTGTATCTATTTCTCCTTTCTCAGAATCTCCATCTTAGGAGATTTCAACGTTCACCACCGACAATGGCTCTCCTCTCACACTACTGACCCACCTGGTGAACAGGCCTACGTCTTTTCTATCATAAATGACCTAGAGCAGTTAGTTCAGCAACCCACACGTATCCCGGATCGCATCGGAGATCGGCCCAACATTTTTGACTTGTTTCTAACTTCTAACCCTTCTTCTTATACTGTCGATCTTATCTCTCCTTTGGGCTCCTCCGACCATAAACTTATCTCTGTCAACTGTCCTATCACTCCAGTACGGCCAGCCTATCCTCCTAGCCGATGGCGCTTGTGGCACTTTGGCGCTGCTGACTGGGAGGCTCTCTGGCAGTACTTCTTTGATTTCCCATGGAATTATTTCTGTTTCCGTGGCCGGGGACTCTCGGAGAGTGCTGAACGCATTACCGAGGTAATCCTATCGGGCATGGAAGCATACATTCCATTCTCTTTCTCTCAGACTAATGCTAAAAAATCTTAGTTTACTCACGCCTGTTCTACTGCTGTCCGCAATAAGGAGGAAGCATTCAAATGGTACCGATGCCTTAAAACTCAAGACTCTCATTCTTTCTATGTTTCTGCCCGGAATCAAGCCAAATCTGTTCTTCGACTTGCCAAACACTCTTTCATCAATACTAAATGCACTGAACTATCCAACTCTAGCTCTTCCCAAGCTTTCTGGCATCTAGCCAAAAACCTCTCCAACAATTTCTCTTCCTCGTCTTTCCCTCCCTTTTCCCACTCTGATGGCACAACATCACTTCTTTCTCTGACAAAGCTAAACTCTTCGCTCAAACTTTTGCTAGAATCTCCACCTTGGATTATTCCGGTGCTATTCCTCCCCCTCCACCTTCCTCTCTCTTACTTATTCCTAATATCCTAACCTCTTCTAAAGATGTACTTTATACCCTCTCTGGGCTTAATACTAATAAGGCGTACGGTCCGGACGGTGTTCCTCCTGTTGTTCTCAAAAACTGTGCTTCCGTGCTAACTCCCTGCCTAGGCAAACTCTTTCGTCTCTGTCGATCCTCTAACTTCTTCCCTTAATGCCGGAAGTTTGCTCACATTCAACCTGTCCCAAAGAAGGGTGACTGCAATCAACCCTCCAACTATCGCCCAATTGCTCTTATCTCTTGTCTTTCTAAAGTTTTTGAACCTATTCTTGCTTCCAAATTTCTTAAGCATTTCTCTTCTCATAATCTGCTCTCAGATCGCCAGTATGGCTTCCTTAAGGGTCGCTCTACTGGTGATCTTCTTTCATATCTTACTAACTCTTGGTCATCCTCCTAACCGGACTTCGGCGAGACTTTTTCTATTGCACTAGACATATCGAAAGCCTTCGATAGAGTCTGGCACAAATGTTTAATTTCTAAACTACCCTCCTTCGGTTTCTATCCCTCCATCTGTGCCTTTGTCTCTAATTTCCTTTCCGGCCATTCCATAGCCGCGGTTGTGGACGGCCATCGTTCGCTTCCTCACCCTATAAGCTCCGGTGTTCCTCAGGGCTCTGTCCTATCTCCTATTTTCTTTCTAATTTTCATAAATTATCTCCTCAACTGTACCGACTATCATTTATTCTTCAACAATACAAAAATCAATCCTTCATCTTCTCTCAATATTCTTGGGGTCTCTTTTTCTTCTGCTCTCAGTTGGAAGGACCATGTTACCAGTCTTGCTAAGGCAGCCTCCCAGAAGCTGGGTGTGCTCAACCGCCTTAGGGGTTACTTTTCACCTGCCCAGCTTCTTGCTCTGTACAGGGGCATAGTGCGTCTTTGTATTGAGTATTGTTCACATGTGTGGGGAGGTTCCTCTCACACCGCTCTCCTAGACAAAGTTGAAAGGAAGGCCTTTCGTATCATTAAATCCCGTCCACTTACCAACTCTCTGCAATCTCTCTCTCTCTCCGCCGCAATGTTGCATATCTCTCGCTATTCTATCGCTACTATAATAATCAGTGTTCCTCAGAGCTTTCACAGTGTATACCACCTCCTTTACATAGGGCACTTGGTGCCCGTTTTGCAACTCAATCCCATCCCTACTCTGTGCAACTCTCCAACCCGAGAGTGAAACGTTACTCTCAAACTTTCTTCTACTCAACAGCTGAGCTCTGGAACTATCTCCCAGAATCAGTCTTTCCCTCTTCCTATGACTTAAATTGCTTCAAACTCTGTGTGTCCAGGCATTTTGGCTCGAACGTCCCTTGATTTAGGCCCTGTCACACTTTCAACTATGGGGGAGGCACTCGCTATAGGCAGTTCTGCCTTTTGCCTACCTCAATCACATAGACAAAAATAAATAAAAAATAATAATGCCGAATATCTCCCTAGGTCTGAGGAGCTCTTTTCCCTATTGAGGGAATCGTTGTTATCACGTGTCATGACATAGTAATAACATTGAAATCCCTAGTAGGCAGCACTTTTAATAGTGGAAGTATATGCTTGCGGACATGTTCCCATCTTACTTCTATTATTATATATGCACTCTAATTTCTCGACTGATACTTGGCATGGCAAGGTCTTTCGATTAGTCCAGGGCTTTGCGAGACACCGCAACTGGCACTCTGCATATAAAAGTCCTTAGTGCATCTGTCCAACAACATGTTAGCGGACAAAATTAAATTAAAATTTAAGGTTTGCAAAAAATGCATTTAAAATGCAATTAAAACGTTTAAACACCGCCCCGAGTTCTTTGAACCTCCTATAAAGGTCAGTTGGCAGTCGAGGAACATAGTAATGGTCATGACCTTATTATTGACTCGCGTTAGCCCGATATATTGTTACGGTGTCATGACATTGGAGACATTATATTAAAGACCCTACACCAAGAGTACCTTAACGGAACTTCATCACCGATTAATATAACGGTCAGGATAGTAGAGTATTTCTAGCTCTGTGCTAGAACTCGCGTTCGTTCGATGAGGTGCCCAGTGTCATGACATTTAAGGAGCCTCATTTAAGACCCAATACCAAATAATCCAACTGTAACTTAACCCTTCCTGCCCGGGTGTCCGTGTGAAAGGACACCACGAAGGGCAGGAGCCCGGATGTCCTGTTACTAGGCAGTAAGCTTTCAAGCCTATTCAGCTTGGTCTGAACGCCGTGCGTCCGACGCATGTAAACAAAGCCGATCGTTGCGTCACCGCACCTCCGAAAACAATAAGGAGACGTCGGATCAATGTTGTTGTTGTGACGTCAGACTAAATTAATGTGTGAAAAGCTCCGATATTGTCAACATCGCGGAAAAATTCGCTCCACGGAAATCGTCATCATAACTGAACCAGTTGACTTAGAGAGCTCTACTCAATACCAGTCTACAGATTGGAAACCGCGCTACGTTTATAGATGCGTGGGAAATTTCTAGCAGTTAAACTAAACAAAAATATGGTAGCCTAGGCCTAGACGTTTTTTGGCCAGATTGAACGGATAGCCCACACTGTCCTTTGGAGAGACAGCCCGGGCCCGGAGGGTTAAACAACTGATCCACACGACAGGCCAACCTGGGCGGCCCAACGGAGACTCAGATGACCGCAAGCTATTACCTCAACTCATCAATTCTCCAGCTCCAAGGGTTAGCTCAGGAACCCTTAGTAGAAACCAGGAATAAGTCGATACCAGTGACGAGGTATCTAAAGTTAGAGTCCCTGAATACTGACTCTATTACCAGTGCATAATTTGTCAGAGTTCCTCAGCATTGAGAGAACGCTAGATTCCCAACATATTGACTGCTTAATTTACACCAGTGCGCTGGTGCATAAAGAAAGTTAGAGTCCACCAAGAGTGACCCTGTCTAATTTCATCCGTGATTTATAAAGTTATAGTCCTAACCATTGACTCTGCCTAATTTTCACCAGTGTGCAGGTGCCTATAGAAAGTTAGAGCCCACTATATTTGACTCAGAATAAATCCTTGTCTATTAAACAAATGCTTTTATGATACAATGTATATCCAAAAGCAATTTCGCTAGTTACATAACTAAATTCGTTGCATTGCCGCGCTTTTTTATCACGACAAAGTGGCCTAACCTAGCTTATCTATATATCCAGCGGCAGTTTCCGTTGTTGTCTTGCTTTTGGTGAAAACTATAAGTCTCTAGACCAAGTGGTTCAGTTTTTATGATAAAAATATTTAACTGAGTTTGGCGAACGAAAGCCTAGGATTCAGTGTTTACTCCCGATTATCGGCATTTACCGATACTCATATCTCTGCAAATAAATGGCCTAACCAAGTTGTTATGCCTTCCAGAGGTAGATAACGGACGTTGCCATGCGATGGGTGAAGACTAGAACACTCTATATTGTGTAGTTATTGTGTGAGGCAAGAAATAGGACGACGAGTGAAGCGGGAATTCCTACCTTCGTCCGAATGCAGCGCCGCCACTCTGCCAACCACGGCTACGGTCTGTGTATATTCGTTCAACAATTTAATAATGATTATTGATTATGGATTATTTATTATGTATTATGTAATAATATTGATTATACTGATAATTGATTATTGATTACAGATATATTTCACCATTGTAACCATTCCTAAGTCACTGTTGTCTGCTTTCATGCATGGTTTGGGACTAGGGAAAATCAATTCAAGCTTACGTAAGTCTTGCTTGAAGGCAGGAGTCAGGTGACTGGCTGGTTGTGTGTTCTTGTTCTTGTTGGTTATAACGGACGACCCGCCAAGACAACAAAACTTTCTCTAGTGCGGTTTTAATTGGTTTTAAACCTTAGATTAACCTGTAGGAACCTCAGAGCCCATCCGGGTCTCATAGAGGCAATAGCTAATGGCCTTCTGAGCACCCAACTGGGTACCGAGGGTTAATCAAACTGACTTAGTATTACCTGACTTAACTTAACCTAATTCCCTTCAACTAATGAATTCTAGCTTAATGGTTAAAGGTTGGATTGTATGAGGATGTGTTACTATAATCGAATTGGCTTTAAAACATATATCAATAATAACATCATAATAAGTAGCGTAACCTCTGGAACATGTAGCTCTCCCGAGTTATAATATTTCAAGTGGTTCACCGACAATTAAACCAGTAGACTATTTTAATGAGTTTATCTCACTCAATACCAACTCGATCACTGTCAATTTAAGGTCATAGACTAACTCAACCTAACCCTTTAGTAACGGTTGACAATGGTTGATATTTTGTATTGGTCGAAATGTCCGATAATCTTTTAATGAGATCGAGGAAGCAGCAATCGACGCTGTTTATGGATGTCCAAATCCTGACATGTGGAATATGTTTTTATTGCTATGTCATGGTTTTATTTGGGTATTCGACAGACTTCAGTTGACTGCAGAAAACAAGGTTGTTCTATATAATTATTGGTTTGGTTATAAACTCCAATTATTCTTTACTCTTATATCTTATCCCTCTATTATAGCGACTATAGGTGGGTTATTCGTAACTAAGGTTAAGTAAATTAAAACTTAGTCTGTTTATAGGTGACGGTAAATAGCCATGTCATAGTCTTGATTGCTTAGCTAGTACGACAGTTTCGCAGATAAATATGGCTATAGGCCTAGTTACGAAAACTGAGCATTGACAGGGATGTAGAGACTTAGACATTTGCAAACAGTTTGATCATAATGCAATATTACTATCTCCATATTTCTCAGATAATGATAGAATATATATTAAATAGCTAAGTTAAGTATCTTTACATTGCAGCCGGGAATATGAATCCATATTTAACTTTCACTGAATGTGCATCAAATTATTATCTATTTATCGCGAGAAGACCCCGGAATAAGACAGAGCCGAGTGGGGTACGAGGAGTGCAGAACGAGACACAATCCTGGAAATTTAAAATTGATGACAATAATAATAGTGGACAATGAGGGAGACAACAGACATGGACTGGTTGACAACACTCAATAGGAACAGTTATTGACCGAGGATGCTCCAAGGTAATGGATATTACGAGATGACATCCTACTAAGAGGTAAGGTAATGACAAGAATGTAAAGGAATTAGGAGAAGATTATCAAGGACGAATTATGTCTATATAATCAAAGAAAGTATATTCATAAAAGTGTCTACTAGTATAAAAGTGAAAGGCAAGCATGAAGTTGACACTAGGCATTAAACAATTTGTTCAAATTAATATAAAAATTACGAGAATTCAATATTTTATCCGGGTTCGGGCTTGGCGGGAGTATTTAAAGGGCCCAAAGGCCGAGGGTTAAGTTGGGCAACTTTATTAAATCAGGTTAAGTTAGGATAGTCAGGTTTGGTTAGATTAGGTTACATTAGGTTTTATCAACAAATTTACACAGAAATAATAAAATATAAATAGCGTATGATAAATTCCGTGCTGAGAAAATTATCTCATTTGTCTGGTGACCGTGAAATCAACACACTAATATTTATGACAACCTATTATATATGTGTCTGGGTAACACACTATCACTGTTGTAATTGTATTGTCAAGGGAATAATTGGTACGAAGCTTTTCCATTACTTAGATTAATGCTTTCAGTGACATGACGTGGCTGTTTCATGCTGCTCTTGTTAGCACTATATTATTATATACTGTATAGTGTAAGATGTACCATTATTAATTAATATATTGTAGGTTATGTTTACCAATATTAAATGATAATATCTATTTCAATCATTCCTTTGACTCCAGAAAGATGTACTGTATATGAATACATTATGTAATACTGAAATGGTTACCTCTGACACATAATTATGTGCACCAACTGTTTGATATTCAGTTTCAAGACAATGTTTTAAACAATATTATGAAGCATTTTGACTGTATATTCTGGCTAGCTTTAGACGATTGTATGCTGTTTAGAAAGTGTCTGTATGAATGATAAGGATAAAGACGATCTGAATTAATCCTCCGACTTCCATTATACCCTTCATATTCAATATCAAAATATCACACAATAATAGCCAACAAGAAGACATGAAGAATATGATGGTGAGTGCTCCTCAACTGACCACCTAAAGAAAGTACAAGACAGGTCTCCTAAGAGTGTCCCAACATCAACAGCAGTATTCGTTGTTAATTGGCCCTGATAATGGTAGGTGGAGACATCATTACCGTTTTATTAACATTAATTACGCCATCTGTTGACCTATCCTCCCATGCATTCCACTGGGGCGTGGTGAAGTGTGGGTGGAGAAGGACTACTACTACTATTACTACTGGTGGTGGTGGTGGTGGTGGTACATCACTATGACTGATGGTCGACCATGGCCTCCACATAATACCAGGACCAGATGTGGGTGTGTTTGTGTAAGCGCCATCATCCAAAATAATCATTATTAACATCAGCCACCAACGAAATATATAATTAACAATAACTTTCCATCTAATATACCACAAAATAAAAAAATCATCACCATAAAATACAATACAAATTTAAAACAATAACACATCACAATCAATTACAATAATATCAAACAAAACAATTATACATTACTATAATCATCAAAGTCAAACATCCTTAATGATCGTACCATCAACAACAGAGGGACTACAGCACATTTAAAAGGGTAACAGTCATTTCAACAAACACTACATTAATCGGATAACAGTAATACAATCAGGTAATATGACAGTAATTATACAAACTATACTCCACTTGATATAATTTGTACTAAGAATCACTGGTTGATGTAACTGGTCTGCAACACAACACATCTTATACCAGATTTCGTGACAAAGTTCTCAGTAGCGCTAAACGGTTTATCTCGTTTAAAGCCTGGTATAGAAATTACATTTTATAAATCTTCTAATTTCCACAGATTCTTCGTAAGCTAAATAAAATAACTACACCAAATCTCCATAACAATATAGAGCCATCATCCCACCATACTGCAGAACTCAGTGCTTTGGTGTTGTGAAGATGAAGTGCTCTATTATCTCCGGTGGTGGTTCCCAGACACAGACGTTATACATCACTGGACCACCTACCCTCCCTCACAGACTACTACTGGTGGTTCCCAGACACAGACGTTATACATCACTGGACCACCTACCCTCCCTCACAGACTACTACTGGTGGTTCCCAGACACAGACGTTATACATCACTGGACCACCTACCCTCCCTCACAGACTACTACTGGTGGTTCCCAGACACAGACGTTATACATCACTGAACCACCTACCCTCCCTCACAGACTACTACTGGTGGTTCCCAGACACAGACGTTATACATCACTCGACCACATACCCTCCCTCCCTCACAGACTACTACTGGTGGTTCCCAGACACACACGTTATACATCACTCGACCACCTACCCTCCCTCCCTCACAGACTACTACTGGTGGTTCCCAGACACAGACGTTATACATCACTCGACCACCTACCCTCCCTCCCTCACAGACTACTACTGGTGGTTCCCAGACACAGACGTTATACATCACTCGACCACCTACCCTCCCTCCCTCACAGACTACTACTGGTGGTTCCCAGACACAGACGTTATACATCACTGAACCACCTACCCTCCCTCACAGACTACTACTGGTGGTTCCCAGACACAGACGTTATACATCACTCGACCACCTACCCTCCCTCCCTCACAGACTACTACTGGTGGTTCCCAGACACAGACGTTATACATCACTCGACCACCTACCCTCCCTCCCTCACAGACTACTACTGGTGGTTCCCAGACACAGACGTTATACATCACTCGACCACCTACCCTCCCTCCCTCACAGACTACTACTGGTGGTTCCCAGACACAGACGTTATACATCACTGGACCACCTACCCTCCCTCCCTCACAGACTACTACTGGTGGTTCCCAGACACAGACGTTATACATAACTGGACCACCTACCCTCCCTCCCTCACAGACTACTACTGGTGGTTCCCAGACACAGACATTATACATCACTGGACCACCTACCCTCCCTCACATACTACTACTGGTGGTTCGCAGACACAGACGTCATACATCACTGGACCACCTACCCTCCCTCACAGACTACTACTGGTGGTTCGCAGACACAGATGTCATACATCACTGGACCACCTACCCTCCCTCACAGACTACTACTGGTGGTTCCCAGACACAGACGTTATACATCACTGGACCACCTACCCTCCCTCACAGACTACTACTGGTGGTTCCCAGACACAGACGTTATACATCACTGGACCACCTACCCTCCCTCACATACTACTACTGGTGGTTCGCAGACACAGACGTCATACATCACTGGACCAGCTACCCTCCCTCACAGACTACTACTGGTGGTTCGCAGACACAGACGTCATACATCACTGGACCACCTACCCTCCCTCACAGACTACTACTGGTGGTTCGCAGACACAGACGTCATACATCACTGGACCACCTACCCTCCCTCACAGACTACTACTGGTGGTTCCCAGACACAGACGTTATACATCACTGAACCACCTACCCTCCCTCACAGACTACTACTACTGGTGGTTCCCAGACACAGACGTTATACATCACTCGGACCAGCCACCTTACCTCATACCTTCCTATTATTAACACATTGCGAGTTTCAGGCTGTAATGACGATCAAGTTGTAATATCGGTATAAGTCAGTAATAAACAACAATTACGAGTCTGTGATTGCTTTGATGTATTTTAAATATAAGTATTGAACAGTTGCAAACATTAATAAGGATATCGTATTACCTAGCTGAGGCTTTTAATCATATTAAGCCTATTTCAGAAGAATTTTATAATATGATATATCTCAATTGTTCAAATTGGTGAGTAGCTTTTAATATTCACGGCTGTCTTTATGTGTCGACTGAATAGCACAAAAGGTCTCAATGATGGTCATAAATTCAGCAGATATTAACTAGAAAATAATAACCGTAAATTTTGTATCAAAGAGTTCTGTACAACAGTGGGTATAAACGTCATTCTTCATCTCCCTTCCTATTTTCGTCATCTATATTTAAAACATTTCTTAAAATCGCCAGATTATATTGTTTCTAATGGGGCTAAACATGCGAGAGAAGGGGGCCAAGAAATACATAAACACAATTCCATTAAGTATTTTAGTCTAGGCTACAGATGAGAAACGGTTACTATTATAATGTACTTACATAATTATATGATTTCAATACCGAAAGTTTAGCTGGTAAAATACAAATATTTTCTAATGACCAAACTATTAGGATGAAAAGGTTGGCACTGTGGAGAGAGAGAGAGAGAGAGAGAGAGATAGATTGAGATTTGTGTAGGTTGGCACTTGTAACACTGGAGGAATAATGGGAGTAGGATCCTTCATTAGTAGCCTGGGGTGCAGAGAGCTTGTACATTAATGTGCTCTCTCTCTCTCTCTCTCTTTCTTCTGCTTCACCGTTCTTGTTTTCCACAGTTAGTACGATATGGGATTGAATCTGAACTACCTAGTATGGGAAGCAAGATCTGTCCAGTGATTGTATTTATGTATGTCCATGTAGGTATGTAACTCTCTCCCCCTCTCCTATACACCCATCACATAATATATTAGATAACACATCATTTCATTTCCTCAGCTGCCAACCCAAATTCCCGACATCATCAAATATAAATCAACAATATTACGTCCTGCCTTGTCCTTTATGTCAGTCTGGTAACACCCAAGCTTCTACTGTACCTCACATATTCTTTATATTCCTACGTTGTATCTGACATTTTGTTGTTTTTCATTGTGACACTAAATGACTAACATTGTGGCAAGGTACTGCCACACGATTGTATTCATCTTACAAGAGACACGTCACAAGTACCTTTACGAAACCACACCTTTGTATTAGTTTCCAAACAACTATTTGAAGTGAAAGTGTAACTTATTTAATTAAGCCTTCATCCAATAAATACCATTTATTTATATATTACTATCTACATCATCACATTTATATATATACAGTAAATCGTTACAGTACCTCCTCAATAAGACAAGAGTAATCATTTGTTGTGAACAAAATAATGTAACAACATATTCAGCAGCTTTTACCTAGAAAATATTAAGTACCTGTATCTTTTGTATCAAAGAGTTCTGATTCTGGTATATACGTGATTATGTATTTCCCTTCCTATGGTCGTCATCTATATTTATAACATCTCTTAAAATCCCCAGATATGTGTGTGTTTAATGGGGCTAAGCATGCGAGAGAAGGGGGCCCAGAAATACAAACATAAAATGCCCCTCCTAAGTATTTCAGTCTAGGCTACACATGATAAACGGTAACTATTATAATGTACTTACATAACTATACGCTTTCAATACCGAAAGTTTAGCTGGTAAAATACAGATTTTTATAATGACCACAATATTAGGATGAAAAGGTTGGCACTGTGAGGGAAATTATACATTATTGTTTAAAAAAACAAAATATATATATATATATATATATATATGTGTATAGAGAGAGAAATATCTGGAGAAGCAACAAAAGGTGTATGTTGCCTTTATGGACTTGGAGAAGGCCTATGACAGAGTGGATAGAGAAGGTATGTGGAAAGTACTTAGAATATACGGAGTAGATGGCAAGCTGCTGAACGCAGTGAAGAGCATGTATGAGGGTGCAAAGGCGGCAGTACGTGTGGAGAATAAACAGAGCGAGTTCTTTGACCTGAATGTTGGGTTGAAACAGGGGTGTATGATGTACCCTTGGTTGTTTATTGTTTATTGATGGAGTCATGAAAGAAATACAAGGAAGTGCAGTGGATGTTGGTGTATCGCTAATAAGGGAGGGACATAAGTGGAAGCTACCTATAATGCTGTTTGCTGATGATACAGTTCTGATGAGCGATAATGAATGGGAGTTGCAGGGTCTGGTAAATATGTTTGGAACAGTGCACGAACAACGGAATCTGAAGGTAAATGCAGGGAAGAGCAAGGTTATGGTCTTCGAAAGGTGTGAAGCCACAGAGTGTGAGGTGAAGTTGAATGGTCAGGCTATGGAGATTGTCAGCTCATTTAAGTATCTGGGCAGTGTGTTGAGTAAAGATGGGACTATGGATGAAGAAGTGCGGGAGACGGTGCAACAGGGGAAGAGGGTTGTAGGAACGTTGAAAGCAGTAACAAGAAATAGGGTGGTCAGTATGGAAGTGAAGAAGCCCTTGCATGACAGTGTGGTAATCCCGACACTGACTTACGGAAGCGAAGCATGGACGTTGGTGGAGGGACCAAGAGTGAGTGGGGTGGAAATGAGTTACTTAAGAAGTGTGTGCGGAGTTACATGGAGGGATAGACAGACGAATGAGGAAGTAAAAAGGAGGTGTGGTGTGGAGGTAGATGGGCTGGAAAGTGTGAAAAGGAACACCTGGATATGGTTCGGCCATATGGAACGTATGGGAAGCGAGAGAATGACTACAAGGGTGTATGAGAGCGAGGTGGAAGGACAGAGAGGGAGAGGTAAACCGAAAGAGAAGAGGAAGGATGGAGTGAGGAAGTACATGGATGAAGGTAGTGCTGGGTGGGAGGAGGGGCGTCAATTTACTGGGAACAGAGGTGCATGGAGCCGGTTTGTTCGTGGCCACCCATTCGGGGATTATGGCGTCAGGTAATAGATAAATATATATATATATATTGAGTAGAACCTCTGCAGGAGACCTAGGGCACTGCAATTTCCATAGTAGTAGGACAATGAGGGAAATAACGGCAGGAACCATCTTAGTTTATGCAAATTTTCGGCACCTCATGGAGCCATCATCAGGAACTATATATACCCTAAAACAGAGATCAGACTCAGTAAACAATCAAGTCCATTCCACAAGTTGACAACTCGATTGCAGAAGAATTTTTTAGATTCGTGCGAGTTAAAAGATTTACCAATAATTTTGCAACCGTTTCCCCGCGTGTAATTAGATTGGTCGATAGTGAAGTACTTACTATAGTCCATATTGTCGATGCCTTTGCTGATTTTGAATTGAAACTCATTTGCCAAATTTGGGCCCAACATGTCAATTTATCTAGATTGTGTTGCATATCGTCAACTTGTTCTTTTGAGAGTACGCTATTTGCAATTTTTGTATCGTCAGCAAATTTTGAGATTGTACAGGTGAGACCCTCATCTATGTCGTTGATATAAATTAGAAAGAGAATTGGAACTTACATTTGTCCATTTAGATGCCTTACCGTTTATGACTACTCTTTGCTTTCTGTCGCTGAGCCAATTTTCTATCCATTTCAACATACTGTCTTGTATTCCATGCGCTTTTAGTTTTAGCAGTAATCGTTTGTGGGGAACTTTGTCAAAGGCCTTTTGAAAATCAAGGTATATAATATCTACAGCTTTACTCTCATCGTAGAGGTTGAGGATATAGTGGAAGAAGTCTAAGAGGTTTGTTAAACAGGAACGTTTTTTACAAAAGCCGTGTTGAGTATCTTTAAGTATGTTATTTTCCTCTAAGTGATTTACGAGTCTGTCTCGTATGACCGTTTCTAGCATTTTACATACGGCTGAGGTTAAGCTAATTGGACGATAGTTACTGGGTAGGGATTTGCTGCCTTTTTTGAATATCGGTGTTACGTTGGCTAGCTTCCACTGATCAGGCATAGATCCAGACTGCAAGGATTTATTGAATAGTAATGTCAGTGGGTTGGAGATCTCATCCTCAGCTTCCTTTAGAACTCTATGAGAGATTGTATCAGGTCCAGGCGTTTTATTTACCTTGAGTTTATCTAAACAATTCCATACTTCTCTCTCTGTAACGGTGATATTGCTTAGAACCTCTGAATTATCAATCTGAATCGGCGATGGTGTAGGGATATCACTGAGGTCTTCTGTTGTAAAAACTGATGCAAAGAAGGTATTGAGGGCATTACTCATTTGTACTTCGTCTTTGGTGTATTCTCCATTTTCATCGACTAACGGTCCAGCAGTTGAAGTAACTACTTTTTTCTTTCTGATATTACTATAGAATTCTTTCGGGTTTGTTTTACTTTGATTCGCAATATGTAACTCAAAGGTCTTTTTACTTTGCTTAATTAACTTTTTGGCTTTGCGTCGTAGCTCTACAAATTTCACCCGTTCTTCGTCATTTTGTAAGGATTTTAATCTATCATTAGCAATTTTTTTAGCAAGCAGGCAGTTTGAAATATCTTTATTCAACCATTTGGGCTTATTATTATGGCCTGGACGCCGTATTTTCGATGGTATGCAGTCTTGCACTACTTTTAGGTAAGTGGTTTCGAATAACTTCCAAGATGTATTTATGTCGTTATTGTTAATTAAAAAGCTCCAGTCAGTTTCTTTAAACATAGCTCTAAGTTTATGGAAGTTTGCTTTCTTGAAATTAGGGACTTTTTCGATGCTACTATTTGGTTCGTTACTAGTAAACTTTAAAGTGAAAGTTATCGTACGATGGTCGCTGTTACTGAATTCATCACCAACATTCAAATTTTCTATTAATTCTTCTTTTGTTGCAAGTATAATGTCAAGAACGTTATTACCACGGGTCGGCGTTCGAAGAAATTGATAAAGCGAACTCTCTTGCAAGTTCGTATACAAGTCATGTCCGGAGTGTGAAGTAAGAGTATCGCCCCACTTGGTCACAGGTAAATTAAAGTCGCCAAAAATGACGGTATCTTGTGAGTTTCTTACATCTGCAATTTGTTCGTAAATTTCTCGGTCAGTTTGCACCGATTGAGCTGGAGGTCTGTATATTAATGCAAGTATTATTTTTGTACCTTTATTATTCTTTATTAGCACAAAAGATGTGTACTACATAAGTTCTGCCTATTTTTTTTTTTTAACAAAAGTGTCTCTGATTTCCACTAAACACGCCTAAAACCATCTCCAAAGCCTGGGCTTTCCAACGGTGCCCCACACTCCCCCCTGGCTCCAAAACTGTGGGAGGAGTTTAGTAACAAAGGTCGGGTAGTCGGGTAACTGACAAACAGACAAACATTGACCTTTATTTATTAAGATTATTTTCCTCCAAGTGATTAACGAGTCTGTTTCTTATTATTGTGTTACGACCGGGACTCGTATAAAACAAGGGCTCTTAATCATTGGACTTGAAAGGCACACAGCCACAACGGTAACACTAGATCCAACCCTCGAACTTATAATGCCAGCGCACAAAAACACCTATACCCTCCAAAGTTAAATCTGCGATTGCGGGGTATCCTCTAACTCGGTATAAATGCACTACTACTACAGGCTGATGATCTCTGATACAGCCTGATCACAACAACATACAATTACGTTAATAATGTATACAAGGAAAAAGATAGAGAGCTTAATTAAATCACTGGAATGATTTAATGCAAACAAAAAGAAGGTATAATTAAAGTTACTCTAAACAATAATAAACTGTCACTCCTATATTAAAGAAAGTGAATGAAAGTCCTAAAGCATCGAACAGGAATCTTCTGAAGAAAGTATGATGCTGCTTAAAATGATCGAATCTGATTTTGAACTGTTATATAAAGCAGGAACAAGATATGACAAGTGTAGGGACATACAGTGTTAACTGGCACGGGAATAACGATAAATGCGCAATAGTATTATCTCCAACAACAAAAGAAGTACTTCCTCAGGCAACGCAAAAGCCTGCTTGGGTTGTGCAACTCAACAACAACCAAGGCTTACTATCAACGTGAATAAAAATGCTGCATACATAACATAAGAGCTTATAATCCTAATCGGGTGTCTGCTAGGCGAATAAAGTCTAGCTGGGATGTCGTAGGCTAGGAAACAATGGCTGAGCAAGCGGCTCGTAGCCAAGAGAGGTCCTTAAGACTGTGCGGCCAAATTACGTTAAATGACGGGGTGCAGTCTTGAGAGATCCAGATCGCTAGTATCTGGTTCTCTCCTGGCTACCCTCTTCAAGTCAAAGCAAAACGAGTTAACACAGTGTTGGGTGGCAGAGGCAAAAGCTCTCACTTGCATCACAATGCTAAACTCACAAGGTACACAGTCAGAAAGACAACCTAGGCTTCCCACGTATCCGTTGCGATTGTACAAGTTCAACAAAACCTGGTACACATCGAAAATCACAACACCAATAGCCTCACCCCAGTCTAGCATTAAATAGCCCAGCAGACAACCAAGAAATAGGTAGGGAGACACCGCGAGTGTGTCGAACCTCTACATACAAAATGTTAACCCCTCCAAAATGTCTAACTAAACATGAAATATCTGAGAGCTTCAGCATATAATACGATGGCCGATATATGAAATCGTGCAGAACCAAAGGGGAGTTATGATGTTAAATAGATTAGAAGAATAAGAGGTAAGAAGTTGAGAGAGAGAGAAAGTGTTCTATAGGTAGAAGACGGGGACAGATGGCAAGGGAGATATGAAGGTTATGCTGGTCAGGCAAGCTCTGGGCAAGGAAGGCACAGAGGCAGCAAGGAGTGCGAGGGGACTACATCCTGCTGCGGCAGGAGGGCGGCAAAGCGGCTAGCCACTCAGAGGGCCCGGCCGTGGCATGACGTCACCGAGACAACGTGTAGCACTACGCGCACAACACTCTGCCTCCTGTACTTACTCACTCACACGCTCTAGCTGTATCATTCAGTCTTATACATTAAACTTATAACTGATGATATAAAATATAATGCATTGTCACAGACGAAAATAAAGACCACTTCTATACTGCCTGTGACATGACGATTCACAAGAAAGAAATTACAACACTGTAGATAGACTGTAGCCCATTTCACTGCCCTGGTGAGCGCTAGTGGCTACCGGGAGGCGATTCTGCCAACGCTGGTAGGCGTCACACCCCGCCCAAGATAGGACGCTCAACATTAGGCGAGCACGATATCTGACAAGGCAGAATGCCGACAAGACCCGTCACACATAGCCACTCCACCAGAAATGAAATGCAAAGCTCAAGTCTTACATAAAACAACATATCAACATAAAGAAAATCTTATAACCCTTCCCAAACATAATAGTATAATTTAGCCTACTATGCTCCCAGAGCGAGCTACACAGAGCCCAGCCTCCTAAGTGAAAGACAGGTTCAACTTAGGACATTAGCTATAATATTGGCAACTTACAATTAACTATAAAAAAGAAAGAGTTTTTATGTGATATTTTGATTTAATTTTAATGTTGTTTTTGACGGCTGCTCTATAGGGGCAAGCCTGATTTTTCTCCACTCTCAACACACACTGACTGAACGGCGAGGGTTCTCCTGCAAACAAACCCTGCCGTGACAAACAATCAGCCAAAACATTATCAGTGCACTTAGCATGCCACACATCCAACTTGTGTTCCGGCAGCAAAACAACACCTGACACTGATAAACTGCCCAGTTCATCACAAGACTGGCATTTCTCTTCGCTCTTTCCGACAACAGGACCTGCCAAAAGCCTTTCACTAGTTCTACCTTCGTGATAGGCGATGCAGCCTCGATGCGGTCTATGGTGTCATCAACTCTCGATAAGGTATAGGCGTCTGTCAGGGATAATTCTTCCACACTCTTGCAATCACCATACACACGGATCTTGCCACTCAACTCAGGTTCCAAACTCACTGGCAACGACCACTCACGATATCCCTTATCCCTCAGACCCTTGGGTAATGGATAGGTGTCTGTCAGGGATAATGCTTCCACACTTTTGCAATCACCATACACACGGATCTTGCCACTCGAACCCGGTTGCAAACTCACTGGCAACGACCACTCACGATATCCTTTATCCCTCAGACCCTTTTCCCACATGTCGTCTAGCTCTGTTTTCACGACAGGCTGTTGAGCAGGATTTATACGGTAGGGAATTAAACTGAGCCTTGCACTGTCTCCAGCCTCCATGTCGGATTCTACCCCGTACATCAGGCCTGGAGAAGCAACAAACATGTGGATGCACTGCCACAGCCTAGTAAACAACTTATCTCGCAGAACAACATGCCTAGTGCCCTCCCACAACCCAGCCGAGACTGCAGCTTCTAACCTGTAGTCTCCCTCCTTCTCCACCTTCGTCCCTAGAACAGCTAGGTCATGAGAGGGACAATCAGTACCACCTGTGCAGTCACTCCCATAGTTCATTATTGCTAAGGCTTCCCCGCCGATACCGTACATACGCACCCCCGCATTCCTTACAGCTACATCTGCCTGCGCAGCGTCACCGCTTTTAGCGACATGGCCAGATACAGTCGGTCTATGGTAGGGCTGTTGCATTCGACTAGAGCAGCATTGGGAGGCTATGCGACGACCGGGCACATCCACTCCACAGCCAACCTCACCAATCTGCTCAATGTCCTCCTTCTGACCACCACCCTTGGCAGCCATGGGTCGACCCTGACCTGACAACCATGTCCAAGCTCGTCGCCCACCTTGAACCACCGAAACAACGAGGCTAACGGTCTACCAACATTCAAGTGACCTGCCCGCGGAACATTTTGCACCGCCTGAGTTGTGAGGCTCGGGTGCTCGGTACGACCAGTGGGGTATGAACCGAGCTGGTGCTGGAGCGCTGCACACTGCTGCTCAGGCAGGTGCTCTAGCGCTTCCACAGCCTCCAGACTCGTGTCCCCCGCCCACTGCTCCGCCGAGGCATGACAATCCCAACTCTCCTCCACCTGTGCCCTACTGCCCCCCTCTCCTTCTCCACCTTGGCTGCTGCAGACCAATGCAGGGACAGTAGGCTGCTCAGGCGGTTGCCTCACAAACTCCTCCAACAGGTTCACATGACATGTTTCCCCGTCCTCGTCGAGCTCAACAGCACCATTACCACACTTCTGAACTTCTGGATCCTCCAACTGCAGTTTACTAATATCCGAGGGAGCCAACCTGTCTAAATGCTTCCGAACCAACCCATGTCCTCCCCCAATATCAAACTGAGCAACCCTTTTTTTGCTCTGTGTGTAACGTTGCTGCCTCGGAGTCTCTTCCTGCCCTACCTCCTCACTAGCTGTGACAGGTCCTGGGGCTTCTCCAGACGCCAACAATGGTGCCAATACTGAGTCGCCAAGAAGAGCTGCTGGTACTAAACTCTCCAAACTTTTACCAACATTAGCCGTCTTCTTCCAACCGTTCCTCCGTTGATCAGAAGACTGAGGAATAGGCTGTGACACTTTGGATGCAAGAGATCTTGTAACAACGCACGCCATAGGTTGTACTTGACACTTCTCTACCCACTCCTGTTCCTCCCTACTCACGTCGGCCGGCTTCTCGGCAACGACTAAGGGTGAAACCTCAGAAGTAGGCACCGCAAAGTCGTTGCGGAGAAGGAGGTCGACGCTCCCAACAGGCAAGTTCTCCACAATTCCAACATCCAACTCTCATGTCACACCATCTACCTCCAGTTCCATCCTGACCAACGGGTATGACCTGATAGCATTGATACCTTGCACCACAACCACCCGTCCCGCGTTTATTGGTCTACCAGTAAAGTTCTTCATCAAAGTCTGAGAGGCACCCGTGTCTCGCAACAGCTCAACTCCATGCTTCTTACCAGCCCACTTCACGCAGCCACGCCCTCGATGGTCACAAAAGACATCGCAGACAGGGTTCGAGCCTTCCGGATTATTCTCCACTGGCTGTGTCCCAGCCTCTGACGTTATACCCCGGGCAAACTCAGACAACTTCGGGGACACCCCAATGTTGCGAGCCAAAGACACAACTGCATTAGGTGGCTTGCTTGGACAGGCTCTTGCAAAATGCCGCTCCTTATGACAATGGAAGCACTCTAGCTTTCCCTTGGGCTTCCCTTGAGGTGAGGAAGGACCCGGAGCCTTTCTAAACGGGACGGTACTATGTTTATGGTCAGTTTTGGTGTCGTTGCTCTTGTTCTTAGTGTAATTATGTGTATCAGTGTTTCGGGGAGGGGGAGGGTTACGCTCCTTATTGCCTGCATCACTTCTCTGTGCAGAACCGCACCCACGAATCAAAGATAACCGAAGGTCAGCCATCTCAGATGCCTCCTGAAGAGTTTTCGGGGGTTTTTCTTTAAGATTCAACGTCAAATCGCTGCCCGTACACTTGAAAAATTGTTCTAGAAGCATCAGCTGTTTCAACTCCTCAAACGTCTATGCCTTCTCAGAACGCAGCCAGTTTCTAAATGCATCGGACAGATCCCGGGCATGCTCAAGAAAGGTGCACTTACGACCCTTCGTTACACCCCGGAACTTCAATCTGTACGTCTCTGGTTGTAACTCGTACGCCCGCAGAACAGCCTCCTTCAATACCGCATAATCGACGCAAGACTCCAAGGGCAACGCATCATATGCCTTGAGTCCTTTGCCAACCAACCTAGAGGAAACAAGGGCTGCCCACTTAACCTCGGGCCATTGGTGTTCCCGGCACTTCTTCTCAAAATGCATGAAAAATTCGGTAACACCCGACTCGTCAAATACAGGGACTAACTTAAGAAGGTGCGATAAAGACTGATCAAGACCTCGATTCCCAGAACCGATACGCTGCCCTGTTGACTCCACCCGAGACTTCTCAAGATCTATGTCTGCACAGTACATGGTCTTTCTCTCTTCAGACTGAATCCTAAGCTCAGATTCCCGCTGCTGCTGTTGTTGCTTGAGCTCAGCCTCATACTTTCGATGCTCGAACTCATACTTTCGTTGCTCGAGCTCAGCCTCATGCTTTCGTTGCTCAGCCTGCTGGTTAAGTTTGGCGAGCTCGAGCTGAAACAACATCTCGGAAGACAAACCCTGAGGAGGGGGTCATACCCCCCCCCCCCCCTCCACCACACACACACACCTTCCTTCAAGATCTGCAGCCTCTTTCTTGTGAAGAGAGAAGCAGCACCAGGGGGTCTCTCTCTCTAAAACGTTTATTGCTAAGACTAAAAGCGCATGGACTACAAGACAGTGTTTTGAAATGGATAGAAAATTGGCTAAGCGACAGGAAGCAAAGAATACACATAAATGGTAAGGCATCTAAATGGCCCAATGTAAGTAGCAGGGTACCCCAGGGAATGGCGCTAGGACCAATTATCTTTCTAATTGTCATTAACAACATAGATGTGGGTCTCACATGTACAATCTCAAAGTTTTATGAGGATACAAACATTGCAAATGCGTACTCTCAAAAGAATAAGTTGACGATATGCAACACAATCTAGATAAGTTGTCATGTTGGGCCCAAATTTGGCAAATTAGTTTCAATGCGGATAAATGTTAAGTACTACATATCGGATACCTAAATGAGAAAGCAAACTATTTTATGAATGGTACTCAGCTTAAGAGTGTGGACAGAGAAACCGATCTGGGAGAAACAATATCTAGTAACCTAAAACCGAGACAACAATGTTCAGAAGTTGTTAAGAAGGCAAACAAAATAATTGGCCTGAAAGGGAGATCATTTGAGCATAAATCCAAAGAAGTTATCCTGACTCTTTACAATTCCTTAGTCCGCCCTCTTCTGGAATACTGCGTTCATTCCTGGTGCCCATATTATTACCAAAAAGATATAGACAAGCTCAACATAGAGTTACCAAAATGATACCTAGCCTAAAGAACAAACCATACGAGGAGCGTCTTAGAGAATTAAATATATTTCCTTTAACCCAGTGCAGATTAAGAGGCGACTTAGTTCAAGTGTGCAATATCATCAAAGGCATCGACAATATGAACTGTAGTAAGTACTGCACTATCGACCAATCTAATGACACGCGGGGAAATTGTTGCAAAATGATTGGTAAATCTTTTAACTCATACGAATCTAAGAATTTCTTCTTCAATCGAGTTGTCAACTTGCGGAATGGGATTCCCCGAGACGTTATAGACTGCAGCACTGTTGATTCTTTTAAAACTCACCTATAGAAATATCTTGCATCAAACCCGACTGCGTTTGTAAATTAATAACTTTATTGTATTCCCCCCTCAGACTCATGAAGGATTATTGCGTAAATATATTACTAAGACGTTATTCTCTTTTTCCCAGATATACGAAAGATCACTTATAACTCTGTTATGTTACTAACCCATCTGTCCCCTAATAACCTGCTAATCCTGGCACGGACATTAGTTCCAGGGCAGTAGTTCCCTTTCCAATGTTCCCTTACCCACTCTAAGCCACTGTTTGGATACTTGATCCTCAGTGTTTTGGAGGACAATTACCCTAGAGGGGTCACTAGCCTGTTGTTGCTTGATTTACTTTGTACTCCTTTGTACTCTTTCTCTCGCTCTCTCGCACAGTATAATTTGTGAGTGGAATAAGAACGCACATAAAGTAATAAATAGTGTCTCAATAGATGCATTTAAAAAAAGTATAGACTCATACCACAGAAAAATAGGGATGGAGTAGGTAATAACTAATGATAGAACGATGTGGTATTAACGATCACTGCTTCCAGTTGAAGTATGCCAAGGACAAACAAAATTATATATATATATATATATATATATATATATATATATATATATATATAAAGTATATTACTACAGGGAAAGGCGTACATGCAATTTCCTTTCCATTTCTAACTTTCTATAAATTCCTTCAGGCGGATTCCAAGATCTACAAGGTTATTCACTTCCACCTGTCTTCATGTACAGCAATTGCCGGAGGATACGGAGAGAGCCTTCTTCTTTGCTATCCTGTCCTTCCACTGACCCTTACTCTCAGGTTAGCTATCTCTATTAACTCAGGTCCTGACAACCTCGCTGAGATCGTAAGGTCTGTGTGGTCAGTGCAACTATGTAAATCTATGTACATCTCTCCCTCTTTCTCTCTTTCTCTTTCTTCCGCCGTTCCTGAACCATTTCCTCTACTAGTCTCGGCTCACCATCGTCTCTCTCGTTCCAACGTAACAGTTTCCTTCCACCTGTCTCACTTCTTTCCTATTTTATTTCCACAACCCCTTCTTCTAAAACAAAGTGTATTATGCTTAGATTTGCACAATTCATATCTCGGAGATATAAGATCATTTTCAGACATTGACCCAGTAAGTGTTTGAAGAATGCAATATTAAAACAAAAACGGAAATGTACCACGAATCTACTTTATGTATAAATATAAATACAAATAAATTAACTATATTAAAATGTAAACCATTAATTTTCATTGGCAAATTTATTGTAACTATCATAAACAATTCATTGTTTAAATATAATGTTATTATTATCTTACATCGAAGCATTATTGTTATTTTCTTTGTCACATTACCACAAATTCATCCCATCAATAAGACAAAGATATTTCGGGTACTGCAAGATGAGTTTTCTTTGTTTATGAAGGAGCCTTTGAAACTATCTCAATTAATTTTCTATCTTAGATAGGTCCTTCCTAAACTGAACATAATCCTTTGTATATAGTAATAATATATCATAAATTGGCTTTACATGATGTGTGGCTCTTCTCAAAAAAGGAGAAAAATGGCATGGCTGCATATATATATATATATATATATATATATATATATATATATATATATATATATACAGAAGAGATATATAGTGCAGAGAATCAAACTTTGTGGGGAAAATATAAATGGTCTGTGGCTCAAGATATAGTTTTAGATATGCTTGATGCCAAATACAAAATGCACATAAAAGACTGAGCTCAAGTATGCTGCGTATTGTTGCGAAAATTAAAAGGTTTGTGGCTCAAGATGTCTTATTAGACGTTCTTTATGCCAAATCAGGAATGCAATTATACAACTAAGCTCAACTTATGCTGGTTGTACAATAATAATCAGAGAGTGTACATAAACATTTAAAACATTTATTCATGCAAAATGCTTAATGAAGTTTTAAAAGTATGCTGCACTTTGTTGCAGGTAATTAAACAGATTTGTGACTCAAGATGTCTTCGTTCTTTATGTAAATAAAAGATCGAAGTTCAACTATGCGGAGTCTACTTAAAAAGGATAAAACATTTATTCATGCCATATGCTTAATCATTTATAAAAAAAACTGTCAAGAAAATGGACAATAAATGTTAAAAATATGCCTATAAGATATTTGCAAAGACAATAGGAAGAAATATGTTCAAATTATGCCAAATGCATTTCTCCATTGTCGTGGACCCTCAGTGGCTAGTGTTTACTATGCGGTGTCTAAGACAGGACTGGCATCAAGCATAATCTAAAACTATTTCTTGAGCCACAGACCATTTGTATTTTTCCCACAAAGTTTGTTTCTCTGCACTATATATTATCTCTTTTCTGTATTTATTTTCCATTGGTGATCGCGGGGTTTTCGTCCTTTTTCTTTATATATATATATATATACAGTGTATATATATATATATATATATATATATATATATATATATAGAGTATATATATATATTTTTTTTTTTTTTTTTCAAAAGGAAAAGGGTAGCCAAAACAAGGAAGATCCCCATCTTCATATGTATTGCAATATTTCGGACTCTGCATCCATCATCAGGTCAGTACACGATCCTATAAAATGAAAATACCATACATAACATTTTGTAAATAAAAGGATCCGTAAAATAGATTAAATACAAAGTAAATAAGGGCATAAAATACCTAGATGAAATTAATTCGTTAACAAACACCAGTACCGCACGAATAAAAGGAAAACTAATGCGATATGACTAAATAATAAAGACCAATCCCTACCCATCTATATCCAACCTCAAGCCCACCTCGAGTACAATTGAAGACCATTATTTGAGGACGGTCTGTACGCAGCCACATGCCTTACCCCCTGCGCATGCGCGGCCCCGCCCACTGCCCAAAATGTACAAATATTATATTAGATTAGATTAACCTAACTTAACCTAACCTAACCCTAATATAATATAATATAATATAACATTACATAACACAAATAACAAAATAAAAAATAAAAAATACACTGTATCTGAGTGGGATCGAACACTGGCCAAAATGTACAAATATTATATTAGATTAGATTAGATTAACCTAACCTAACCTAACCTAACCTAACCTAACCTAACCTAATATAATATAATATAATACAATATAACATAACACAAATAACAAAATAAAAACATAAAAATACACTGAATCTGAGTGGGATCGAACACTGTTTTTTCTAGATGTCGGGCGAGAGCTCTACTGACAGGGCTACAGAGAGACCAGACAGTAACGGTTTGAAGGTTATATTTAAACACAGGAAACGGGGTGGCGGGGCCAAGGGAGGTTTACATTTTCGCGCATGCGCAGAGGGTAAGGTATGTGGCTGCGTACATCTCCTCCCATTATTTGATCATTTAACGCTAACACCGTCAACCCCAAAGACACAAAACAAAAGAACATCTGAATATGATATATTCTGACTGGGCGTACAATGTGAAATACTCCTTATGAATTTGAATTTAACGAAACAAACAGGAAACAATTAAAACTAAACTATTTGAAAACTGACTAAACAATTGAATCAGGTCATAGTATTTAATTCCGGCTTGAGTTGTTGAATTATTATCTTTTCCCCTAAAAAAGTGTCTTGTTCATTATTGAATGTACCTATTATTTCAAAATCATTCTCTGAGAAAAGATGATCATTCTTATGTGAATGGTTTCTTATGGCCGAAAAAGGCATTTTATTTATATATTGACCCGTTCTATAGCTCCTACCTAAATGTTCAGATATTCTAATTTTGAAATGTCTGGAAGTACATCCGACATACCTAGCATTACAGCTGGGACACGAACATTTATATACAATATTTGAACACATCAGGTTAGGAATACGGTCTTTAAAATTGAAAAATGAACCTATAGTGGAATCATTATTGAATATTATTCGAAAGTTGACGTCAGGAAATTAAATTTTGAGAAAGGCTAGCAACTTCTTCCTGAACAAGAAACTTGATTCCCGATAAAAAAGGCAATTTAACATATTTGATAAGTTTAGGTACTTCAGAAGCTGTGACCTCTAAATTTTGCTTCGTGTATAGAATTTTTGTATGCAATTTATTAAATACATTCATAGTATAATTGTTGGATATAAAATACTGCCTCAAAAACTCGAATTCTAGATGCATAACATTAAAATTAGAACACAAATTGTAGGCACGATTTAAAAGTGTTTTAATAAAGTTTATTTTGATAATATATGATCAGAAACTAAGCCAATTGAGACAGAAACCAGTAAAGGTTCGTTTCCTAAAAACATCAGTGATCAATATATATATGTATATATATATATATATATATATATATATATATCTACAGATATATATATATATATATATATATATATATATATATATATATATGTTACGAATGACTTTTGACAGTCACTGTAAGCATGGGTTAAGATTAGGAAGACGTTTTGAGCTATGCTCCTATACTATTTTGTAAGGGTTAAGTATTACTCTTAGTAAGGATGACTTAAGGTGTCGATGTCCTTAGGAGGTAGTATAGTATGGTTTAATTATAGGTTGATTGTAGAAGTTGTGGTGTAGGTTGATCTCAGCTCTCGTAGTTTGATAGATTATATTAATTATGATAGATATATATTAATAGTAATGCTGCCACCGTTACGTCCTTTTAACCCTAATAAATATAATATTGATACTTATAGGTAAAAGGGTAAATTATAGAATCATTGGTGTCCAAAACCAACTTTGATATTTATTCAAGTATCAACTGAACTAGTATACAGATGTACTAAATATATAAGTAAAAGAGAATTCCTATATTTAGAGGAATCTCTGCGCTATGTTCTCGTGCCCGTGGTTAACGTCTATCTGTCAGTTCACCTTCCAACCTAGCCTCACTCCACACCTCCCAGAGGTGAAGGAAATTTCCCTCACACCTTCCGGTCATAGGATGAGGGCATGAGAGAGAGAGAGACAAATGCACGATTGCTTAAATGGCATGGGAAATTATTCTGACTCAATGAGTTTTAGAAGAGGGAAGTTACAAAGAGTTACAATGAATACCCCCTCAGAATGTATAGCTACCTGCATTAGATCATTCATAGTAAGTATGTTTTCTTAAAATTATATGAGAGATGGTTATAGTGATTGCATAGTAAATAATACAATCTTGAGATGTAATACGCCCTCACTAAAATCCTTGGGTTACCCACCACAAGGCAGGCACTTAAGATTATGTGAGAGTAAAATAATTAAGTTAAAGATTAAAACAAAAAAATCTGTTGAAGAAGAAATTCGAAAGTGGAATGGACATTTTCTAAGTATGTTGTTAATCAAATATAAAGGTTATAGTAAAATTATAAAGCACGGATTACAAATTGAACAAAGCAAACACAATTGCTAAGACAATGAACAAAAACAGAATTGTAAACAGAAAAATACTATAGGTATTATCTTCAAACAATATCCCAATAAGAAAAAAGAAAAACAAAGACATATTATAATAGTGATATGTCTGCTGTAAATCGATTAACAAAGCAGAGATATACAGATTAATAAAACAAGGTAAACACCTATAATATACACCTGCAAGCAAACACAAAAAATAAAATCCTAGGTAAATTATAAAATACTGCAGGAACTAAAATTAAGTCATACTGGACAGGATACAAATAAAAAATAAAATAAAAAATAAAAAAATAAACATAAGAGTCCAATTACAGTAGGTTAAACCCATGGTGTGAAAATAAATAATATCTAAGTTTATAATATAAAAACATATTAAAACCTTCCAAGTTTGATAAAACCGAATTAAAACCAAAACATAAAATAAACCATAATTAAAACCTGATGTAAAAATAAAAGGAAGAAACATCCTATCTATATGAACATGATATATATCAATATTAACCCACTGAACCCCAGCGACAACAACGTGTCGTCGGCAATGTATGTAACGCTAAACCCCAGCAACGACGTGTCGTCAATGTTAATTACTTCGGTCCTATGGCACCTAGAGGGCTCAGATTTGTATGGGAACTGTGTAAGTATTTCACGCAACCTTGCCGATGGTTGAAAACTCTCAAAGTCCAACCATGTGCGGGTGAGCGTGCAAAACATGTTTTTTGGGAGTTTTTGCTTTCAATTTTTTACTCTTGTAAAATCCGTTTTCGGGGGCTCCGTAGGACCAATTTTTGACCTTTTTGATCGTTTTTTTGTGGTTCATTCCTAACTCATTCGCTATTGTTTCTGGAAAAAAAATGTTTTCAAAACCTGCCGGTCCCTGGTGGTACATTTATTTATAACTAGCTGGGGCTCAGTGGGTTAAACACAGCAAGCCACAATCCTGTGGAGTGTAATATAATACCTTCCTAATCTGAAAAAAATATTTCATTGCGCAAATAAAATCACAAAGACAATTCAAATAAAATTGAGAAATAAATATGTTCAGCCGTAGTAGGACGGTACCGGTATTACTATGGCCAAAACCCTGTGACCATTCCTATATAATATTGGATAAAATATCACACTCGTCGTTGCAAATAAAATTATTACAACCAAGTGCAAAATAAATTCCAAAATAAGTGCATTAAAACCACACATACAAAAAACAAGGCATTACAATAGCCTGCACACCACTATGAAAGGGCAGGCAAAGACCATGCAAGACAAATAATATACCACATAAAATTATGGGCAACAAATTTCACCAAAAAAAAAAAAAAAAAAAAAAAACGAAAACAAAACCAAATACAAAAACGCTTAGAAGTTAATTCAAGTACCGTACATACAGATATTAATAAACTAACTCCTACTTTTTATTTTATCATAAAATCACAAAATACCACACAACACATATAAATGTTGAGAACAAAAAACCCATTTTCAAAGGTAGATCCTTAATAGGATATACCGGTACTTAATATTTCCTTTCTCCTCTATGGCCGTTCTTCCAATTAAGACCACGAAAATAGAAATGATCTATCTTCCCGGGATATTTTATTTCAGTTTTCCCCAATACTCCAAAATTATTTTCCAAAATTATCTGTTTTCAATGAGATAAGCCAAACAGTGAAATCAAACATCTATATTAGATAAACTATCCAAGGTTTCATGCAAAAATACTAAATAATAGGGTGTTTAAACTTTTCTGGGCCAAAAACTGAAGATCTGATGTTGCTTGACCTCTTTTGTGTAATAGTTAAAACATTAACTCAGCGGAAATTAAACATATGATTTCAACTCTAGAAAATTCGGTAAGATGTCTTGAATAAAGGTAACTTGACTAGACCCATATGTACAGTAAGATAACGCATTAAAACAATGGAAAACACATGACTAAAAATATCTCGTGATAAAAAACAAATTAACACAAAAATAAACGTGAGGGTAAAAACATTCAGCACGGGAAATAATCCTCATAAACAAAAAATATTGCCACAATATTAGCGAACGAAAATTTACCGAAATATACAGCCCGTGACTGTAGCCAATAGGCAGACACGAATACACTTAAATGGGCAACAACAAAACATGTAAGGAATATTAACTGAAGCACCCCAAAATTCGTCAGAACAACTTAATGAAAAAAAATATAATAGAACGATTCCCAAAAGAATACTCGAAGCAAATGTCAATCAATCGACATTCCAAAGATCAATTCAAAATGAAACTCGAAACAAATCTTGAACGAGTGTACTACGGTAGAGTCCACACATTTTGGACAAATGGATGTTAATAAAACCCGAAAATTAATCTTTACAAAACTCGCACTCAAATGAAAGCAAATAGTATCGACCAATGTGTTAATAAAATAAACTATATAGGCCTACCAGCCAGTGAGTGAAAACAAAATTGAAGATGGAATCTCAAACTTGTTGGAAATCCAAAAATGATGTTAAGAAAAACACAATTACACTGTACATACAATAAAGATGTTAAAATGACGCACTTCGAAAATAAAAATGATACTCAATTACCTTGACTGCCGCCTGCGA
Source organism: Paralithodes platypus (assembly GCA_032716605.1). Taxonomy (NCBI): domain Eukaryota; kingdom Metazoa; phylum Arthropoda; class Malacostraca; order Decapoda; family Lithodidae; genus Paralithodes; species Paralithodes platypus. The sequence continues at coordinate 6,543,442 of CM064508.1, read as the reverse complement.
GTTGAAATTTGACATAGGCCTAAGCCACTTGAGCACTTATACAAAAAGATAAGAAAAGTTGAAAATTAATGAATACTAGAATATCATTAAAACTGCAGATGTATTATAACGAAAATTAAACTCAACCGCTTAGATAAACGTGGGGGTTTAAGAAAACTTAGGGACAACAAATTAATTAATGTTACTGACTTGGAAAATCAATTCCCTAATATTCCTAAATCAATGTTATCACTTCGGAATACAAATTTAATAATTACATCTGGGAAATACCGCACAACGCACACACTATACACATTGCAACAGTGAGAGATATGATGAATGACTGAGTGATTGACTGTTTACTGACTCATGACAGGAGTGTGTGTCAGGACGGCGTAAGCTCACACACCTCACGTCCATATCATTATACCGAGATGAAGTGACATTATGACAAGTTGGAGTTTTGACTGAATGACATGATAAATTGACCGCCAAGGCATTGACGACATGACATGTGTTAGTGTAAACTCTTGTAGTTTGATAGATTATATTAATTAGGATAGATATATATTAATAGTAATGCTGCCACCGTTACGTACTTTTAAACCTAATAAATAAAATATTGATTCTTATAGGTAAAAGGGTAAATTATAGAATGTTTGGTGTCCAAAACCAACTTTGATATTTATTCAAGTATCAACTGAACTAGTATTCAGATGTACTAAATATATAAGTAAAAGAGAATTCCTATATTTAGAGGAATCTCTGGGCTATGTTCTCGTGCCCGTGGTTAATGTCTATCTGTCAGTTCACCTTCCAACCTAGCCTCACTCCACACCTCCTCCCTACCTCCCAGAAGTGAAGGAAATTTCCCTCACACCTTCCGGTCATAGGATGAGGGCATGAGAGAGAGAGACAAATGCACGATTGCTTAAATGGCATGGGAAAGGATCCTGACTCAATGAGTTTTAGAAGGGGGAAGTTACAAAGAGTTACAATGAATACCCCCTCAGAATGTATAGCTACCTGCATTAGATCATTCATAGTAAGTATGCTTTCTTAAAATTATGTGAGAGATGGTTATAATGATTGCATAGTAAATAATACAATTTTGAGATGTAATATATATATATATATATATATATATATATATATATATATATATATATAACTACTGTCCCTTCAAATTGAAAGAGTGATAGTGAGCCAAAATAAAAATACGTTGCCAATAGTTAATAAGCTAACATGATTATATATGGACTGTCTCTTGCCCACCTACACAATGTTCTATTCACAACGATTAATCTTCAAATCCAATTACCGTCGTTCTCCATATTAATTGCCCTGTTCCACATAATTCACAAGGTTCCTGATCCCCTTTTTTCAGTCTTGTAAGATGGGGTGCATATCTCTCTCTCTCTCTCTCAAGAATATTGTTGCCATGCGTCGGGGAGTTGACAAGTCGTTGACAAATTGAAATCACCAAGAATTACTGCATTTTGATTATTACTGATTTCTATTATTTAGTTGTACAATTCTGAATCGATAGTTGATGGTTGGGCTGGGGGCCGGTAAATTAGTCCCAAGGTTACCTTGTCATGTGATATATATTTTAAATTAATTTTGCATCAATATGATTTATTGTCCGAATGGAAGCAAGTACAAGATTAAGACTTTCTTTAACATATAGTAAATCACCACCTCAATTTTTGTCTTTTCTACTACATTCGAACATAAGTATTATAGCCTGTCAGTGAATATTCTGCTAACTGTGATGGTGGTGTAATGGATTAGATGCTTATGTTCTGGGTGTGGTGTCCCAAGTTCGAATCCTGGGAGGATCATATGCTTTCATTAGTTTATTCTAGTTCATTGAGGTTTGTAATGGACGATTAATGTTACGAACACCCCGGGGTGTTCCTTAATGTCTATAGGTTCAGGAACTAATGTCTAGCAAAGCCTATCCTATTGATCTTGGCCCCTATTCATTGTTCTTCCCTCTCACTAAAACATTACGTTATCCATAATGCAGTTGGGTCTAAATACGTGATTAGATTAATATTCAGAACTCGAAAATGTATATTAATTGTGATCGTGTACTTAACCTTTAACTGTGTTGGTGGTGTAATGGATTAGATGCTTATGTTTTGGGTGTGGTGTCCCAAGTTCGAATCCCGGGAGGATCAAAATGCTTTCAATAGTGTATTCTAGTGCATTGAGGTTTGTGATCGAGGATTAATGTTAAGAACGGAGTTTTCCTTGATTCCTATAATATAATTATTTTCAGTAGCCTATATGCGATTTCTTCCAAGTCTGAGAATCTATCTATCTATCTATATTCTCAGGCCCCAATCCCCACTTTTCCTATTTTTATGTTTTAGTTTTTATTTAATTATATTTTATTATTTTGTTTGTATTGGTGGGGCAGGGCAAGAACAGGGAAAACACAACATAAAACAACGAACAAACACAGACAAAACACAAATTCACACACATCTAGGTCACCCAGGAAAAGACTAGAAGTCTGAGAATGAGTTTCGGATACTACGGGCATTAGTTAGGAGTACTTTGATTGGGTTATGTTTGCTGTGGAGCTTCCTTGATGATGAGGGTGATATACTTTCACTTAGGGTGACCCTCTCGATTGTCTCCGACCTACTTTGTATTTTGGGCGATAATCATGGACTGCGTCGTTAAGTAACCTGCCGAGACGAGTGGAGACAACTATTGAGGCTGAACGCCCTGTTGTAAAAGTCATCTTCAGCTTCCATTTTAGGGAGGATAACTGAAATAATAATAGTATTGTTGCGTGTTTTATACTGCTGGATCAGCTTGTGGTATTTTGCCAGCAGGTCCTCCAATCTAGTCTTATGCAGCACATCATTAGCACCTGTGTGGATCACAAACAGGATATTTTCTGAGGCACCACCAGCAATATCATCTTTGGCTGCCATCATGCCGTCAAATCTGCCACCTGGGATTCAGAAAATGTTTCTGTTATTTGGACTGCAGAACTCTAAAAGATGGCCACATATTAATGAGTCACCAACCAGCCGTGTGTCCTCATTCTCATCGGTCGTGTCATCAGCAAGGGGCTGGTACCTATTTGTCGTGATTGCAATGAAGGATTTATTAATTTCGGAATGGCTGAAAGTCAGTATTCTGTTGGGGCAAAGCAGAGATAGTTTTGACAAAATAATGCTCCATTAGTATTTTGGATTTTGTTTTTTTCTATGTGAATGAGGGAGACAAAAGGCATAACTGCCTGTAGCGAGTGCCACACCCAGATTTCAAAGAGTGACAGGACCGAAATCAAGGGACGTTCAAGCTAAAATGTCTGGACACACAGAGTTTGAAGCAATTTAAGTCATAGGAAGAGGGAAAGACTGATTCTGGGAGAGTGTTCCAGAGCTCAGCAGTTGAATAGAAGAAAATGTGAGAATAGCGATTCACTCTTGGGTTGGAGAGTTGCACAGAGTAGGGGTGGGATTGAGTTGCAAGGCGGCTACTACATACCCTACGTAGAGGAGGTGGTATACGCTGCGAAAGCTCCGAGGAACACTGACTATTGATGGAGCGATAGAATAGTGAGAGAGATGCAACATTGCGGCGAAGAGAGAGAGATTGCAGATTATTGGTGAGTCGACAGGAGTTAATGATACAAAAGGCTTTCCTTTCTACTTTATCTAGGGGTGCAGTGTGAGAGGATCCTCCCCACACATGTGAACAATACTCAATACAAGGACGCACTGTGACCCTGTACAAGAAGCTGTGCAGGGGTAAATAACCCCTTGAGGCGGTTGAGCACACCCAGCTTCTGGGAGGCTGCCTTAGCGAGACTGGTAATATGGTCTTTTCAAGTGAGAGCAGACAAAAAAGAGACATCGAGAACATTGAGGGAAGATGAACGGTTGATTTTTGTATTGTTGAAGAATAAGAGATAGTCCTCTGGAGGTTCCTGACGGGTAGTAAGATGGATAAATTGAGTTTTGGAAGCAATACATGTAACAAGGTGTTCTCTACCCCCATTGGAAATAGTAGCTAGATCAGAAGATAAGCATTTTATGACTTCATTATGTTTACTTTTGAGGGACTGCTGGCTGGGCCATTCTGGAAAACTAATTGAGTGGTGCAAAGTAGAGTCGTCTGCATATGAATGGATGGGACTATATGTACAGTTGAGAAGATCAATTATGAAAATTAGAAAGAGAATAGGATAGGACAGAACCCTGAGGAACACCGGAGTTGATAGGATGAGGAATTGAGCGATGGCCATCCACAACCGCAGCTATGGAACTGCCGGAAAGGAACTTAGAGGCATAGGCACAGATGGAGGGACAGAAACTGAAGGAGGGCAGTTTTGAAATTAAAGATTTATGCCAGACTCTATCGAAGACCATATATGTCTAGTGCAACAGAAAAAGTCTCACTGAAGTCCCAAAAGTTGGATGACAAAGAGTTAGTAAGATATGAAAGAAGATCACCAGTAGAGCAACCCTTATGGAAGCCGTACTGGCGATCTGAGAGCAGATTACGAGAAGAAAAATGCTTAAGAAATTTGGAAGCAAAAATAGTTTCAAAAACTTTAGAGATACAAGAGATGAGAGCAATTGGACGACAGTTGGAGGGTTAAGAGCGGTCACCCTTCTTTGGGACAGGTTGAATGAGAGCAAACTTCCACCAAGAAGGAAAGACGTTAGAGGAGAGACAGAGACAGAGTGATGAATCATTGCTGTTTGTGACGTTTTCGGCTGGGGGAGAGGTTTCGTTTCCAATATTAGCCGACACAAACTCCTCGAGAGTTTTGACTCCCCGAGTTAGTTCATCAATTAGTTGGGTTGCTTTGCAGAGTTTGTCTTCGAGCTCAGTGCGCTGGTCACAGAATATGCAATGGACTGAGTTTCTATTTGCAAACATGGTTGTACCTAAACGGCCACTACAAGATCCACAAGTATGTTGGTTTGCCATGTTGCTGAAACAGGGTCAAGGGAGACTTTGGTGACTTGTTAATTCTAAATTTTCCTGAAAAATGGACACGTGGAAACGTTAGGTATAATCATTATGATTTACATGGGTGCCTGAAAGAAAATATATACTGTATAAGTATATACTGTACTTGTTTCACTAGGTCTCAGGCTGTACTTGGAAGTCTTATGTAGTGAGAATTATACTAGGAGTACGATTTACCTGAAATTAAAGCATTAGACAGGATATATTAAAATACCATTGGTATGATAGTTATAGTAATACAGAAGAAATTGGAAAATCATTTAATTTCGACATATGACTGCCAGGGAAAAACGTCACAGATGAAATTTGAATAATACAACAATAGAAAATATAAACTTGTTATTGGAATTTTGTTTGCAGTTACTCAAGCAGCTCCTGAGCAGCTTGGGTGGGTGTGTGTTACACGTCAGAGATGCTGTCAAGCAGTTGTGGCGGGTAGACCTACCACGTGTTTCTGGTCCCTTAGCTACGGTGAGACTACAACAGAAAGGGCAACATAAGCCAGGATTCCAGTCTAAAAATATCTTAAGAGGCATGCTTCTGAGTGATATTTCACAATTGAAGATCAATATGTAACATTTTGCGAAATCGAAATGATATAAAAACACGGCTTAACGTAACGGTATGAAGGGCAATATAGAGTGTTTATGATCCAGCAATGTAGCGGTAAGAGGCAGCATCAGTGGTCTTTGTTGGCTGGACCGGACTTAAGATCGTTTTTTATCCCCAACATTACACTCTGGGCAGGGGAGGAGGACCAACGGGTCGGTCGTAAATATTCTGAGGGAGACGGGAGGAGGGTGGAGCTGGCAAGTGTGGTGGAAGGGGTGTGGTGAGATAAGCGATTAGTCTGAATACAATGGGTATAACGAATAGTATTTAATTACAGTACTAATACGAAACAATGCTTGTTTAATTGCATTAATAACCTATAAATAATAAAGAGTATAAAAGGCAGACATTACGGTACATTTGTGTTTAATGAAGGCTGCTACAATATTTAGGAAACCGGAAACTCAATAATATATGATCCAAGAATGTGTAAATATGGTGTCGTGTCCCTCATATGACCGTACAAGATGATCCACTCTGGAACAAAGGACCTGAGCAAGTTATAGAAGCAAGATCAGTGAGAGTTCTTCTAGTGATCTTGACAATTGTACAGTTTTATGTTTATATTATCAGTGAATAATGCAAAACCGCAATAGCATTATTCAGTGAGAGTAAAAGCTGCCCTAAATATGCTATGATACCATGAAATGTTGAAATGACAAGGAGATTTTAAAGGAGAATGCATAATGGATGAACGATTAATGGTCGAATATTGAGAGCAAGGAGAGGTAGAAATTACGAATTATGGCATTATTATCGAGTGTGGTACGAGGGTTAATTTAGTGAAGGAAGACATGGATACCGATGATGAGAAATAGAGAGAGAGAGAGAGAGAGAGAGAGAGAGAGAGAGAGAGAGAGAGGGCTAACATAAGGGGAGACAGAGCAATGAAATGCCGAAATAACATAATTTTAAGACAAATTACCCGAAAGATGATAAGATCGCCATACTAATGGACCAGATGTCTTAACATTTCAAAACTAATGGGGCTAAACATGAGGGAGAAGGGGGTCCAGAAAACCATCCGTTAATCGTCCAAGCTGAGCAGTAAAAGTGTTGTCACTCGGGTGTATCCTGAAGTGTGGCCATTTGGTCTGGTAACTGCCAACTATCACTGTAATCTTTGTCCAGCCCGGTGAGGGAGGCCAACAGTAAAGTTTAAGTGAGTGCAAGTCCTACGAGAAGAAAGGGAAGTAAAACCGGTTTTACACGTGCGTTTTTTCTTCACCTGGCAACTATGAGATGATATAAATATACGCAGAAAAGTTGACTGACTGAATACAAACACTATATGAAGAGGAGCACTTTGATGAGTACGTTTCTCATTGACATAATGAAGCCAAGTGTGAAACGTTGTCATTAAAGTGATCCTCCCCAGTTGGTGCATTCAACTGTGATATGGCAGATTTGGAAATATGCTTTAGTATAAAAAGATGTTGTCACCTAAAAATATTGTACCTCCAATCTAGTTGTCAACACCAGTGCCACACAGTCCTAAATCTTTACCATAAAATGGTGAAGGTTCAACAGATGACCATATCAGCTTTAGTGTGATACAGTTTTACTGAAATATTACTTTATGGAGACCGGGTAATTGACCGTTTGCGAGTTTCGTTCTATAATGAAGTTGGAGTTGTAGAAAAATAGTGCTAACAAGATACATAGAGGTTATCGGAGTCGGACGGATCCTAAATGGAGTGGTCAATCCTGTAAGTCCTTCAGTAAACTGGCTCGGGTTGTCCCTCTTACAGGCATAGGTTTGCTTGGGGGCCTTTTGTGTATGGCCTCCCTCATCAAGGGGAGTAAGGCGTCTGGCAACAGATAGATAGATAGATTTTCACAGCTGAATACAAATGTAAATACTTTTTTTTTACGGTCGTGTATATGATATGTTACCCATTTCGAAATAATTAATAGATGTTCACAATGGTGGATCGATATGTTTCAAAGAAATACTGTAAAAGTAAGACAAAACTGGCCAATAGTTATCCCAGTTCCTGACTCCTCGACTCCCGTATGTGACCAATGAAAATCAAGCATTAAAACATATTTTGGCGACTGCGTAGGAGCGCACCTGAACATTGCCATTTTAGGATAATGTAGCCAATCACAGGGTTTGTTATGGTCCACGTGGAGTTGGTAGGAAGGTGTGTGTGTGTGTGTATATGTTGGTTGCTTGGGGGGGTTGCAGCAGAGGCAGAGCCTTAAGCCATCTTCACACATACAAGAGTCGGTGCCCGAGTCCAGCACGAGTGAACGATGGGTGACACTCTTCGTGACTCTGGCAAGAACCAGCCCGAGTAGGTCACTGTTCCCGATTCACCATGAGTCAACAAGAGTCGGTACGTGTTCATCCAAGAGTCAATATGAGTCACGGACAGTCAACAAGCGTCATGAAGAGTGTATCACAAACCCAACACGAGTTGAAGAAATTTGAAAAATAACGGTCAAATTCCAGGGTACGAAAACAAAGAGTCGGTACGAGTCAACACAAGTCAGGAAGAGGGTAACAAGAGTCAACAAGAGTTTAACAAGAGTCAACAAGAGTGCAACAAGAGTCACGAAGAGTGCGGTTATCTGGGGTGTCATCAGACAATGTACCGGCATGTATGTATGTATATACTCATACACACCCCATAGCTGGGGGTGGACGACTCAAGACAGACCGAACAGACACAATATTTAAAGTTCCAATTTGTATGGTTTGGTACTACTTTCGCGTTCACTCACCCCTTTCTCCGTCTCGTCAAGTAGATGAAATTTACAAGGGGAGGAGGATTCCTAGCCTACCGTACCCAGAACGAAAAGTAGGACAGTAAAATAGACAGATAGAAAATAGTAAGTAAAAAGTATATAGTACAAATATATAGAAAAAATATATAAAGACAAGAAATAGCGCTAAAAATTTCATAAATTGTTGCACACATTATCGCTTGCTTAGACCGAATGACCTCTTCCCCTCTATCAATCTACTGTATTTATCTTCAGTATCTAATTATCTTCCTTATTAATAAACTTAATTATTTCGTGTTTCATGTTTTTTTAAGCATTATTTAGTTTCTAATTGTATACAATGGACAAAAATAGTATCCTACCATTACATTAATAATTATTATGATAAAATAAGCCAATAAAAACATTCCCCCTATCTTTTATGTAAGGCTGAACGTATGATTCCGACATCTTATATTTTCAGAGTGTACAGGCTTATTTCACAATTCGCACATTTGGACCTAACGACCTTCGATCAATATATCCATTATCTAATTATCTCCCTTATTAACCCTTCCTCCCCGGGCTGTCTTACCCAATGACGGTCGCCCCTACCCGGGCGAAATGGCTGAAAAACGTCTAGGCCTAGGCTACCGTATTTATGTTTATTTTCACTGCTAGAACTTTCCCACTCATCTATAATCGTAGTGCGGTTTTCAATCTGTATTTTGGCATTGAGTAGAGCTCTGTAAGTCAACTGGTTCAGTTGTGATGACGATTTCAGTGGAGACAATATTGCAGAGATGTTGCCAATATGGGGGCTTTTCAGACACTAATTTCGTCATGACGTCAGAACAATAACATTGAGGAGTCTTCTCCTTCTTGTTCTCGGAGGTGCGGTGACGAACGCTTGGCTTTGTTGACATACGTCGTACGCACGGCGTTCAGACCAAGCTTAATTAGGCTATTAAGCTCATGCCTTAGATAAGGCATACCGGGTAGCGGCCCTTCTTTCGTGCTGTCCTTACCTAAGGCAGACCGGGTAGGAAGGGTTAATGGACAGAATTATATGTTTTTTGATATCATTTTAATAATTGTTTAGTTTCTAATGCCGTGGAAATGAAAACAATCATGTCCTACCATTACATTAATAATTATTATGACAAACGAATATAATATAAATGTCCCGCGTCCTTTTTCAAGCTAATCTAGGCTATTGACAATTTATCGTTTCAGAAAGCTAAGTCTCTGTTTCATAGCAAGCTTATATTCGCTTCCGTTATCGATCGCTTTCACTTCTCACTGAAGAATCGGGAACATAATTTTGTACATTTTTGTAATCGACTTATGTCATGTTGCTCATTATGTGTTAGTGGTATAATTAGTATATTTAGCCCATCAAATCAGAAATTATTCACATATTCCATAGAGACCAAATAACAAATATAAAAGCTAATAAATAAAGGAGATAGCTATATACAGATGGAAATGAATATAGTAGATAGAAATATAAGTATTAGAGAGAAAGAAAGCAGATGACAGGGAAAATTATAATACGAAATGTACACATATAACACTAGCGGTCTGTTTTCTAAAGGCTCACTGAAGTTACGATGTTTTCGATCTGTTTTCTAGAGGGTCTTTGCAATTACGATGTTTTCATATGGTTAAATATGGTTTAATATTATATGTTTAAGAAGTTGGGTCACAAGCGAGTCACGAAGAGTTATGCAGAGTTCAACAAGAGTCAACACTCGTCACGAAGAGTTAACAAGAGTCAACAAGAGTCAACACGTGTCTACACGTAAGACCTTCGGACTCGTGACGGGGACACAAAATTTCATGCATGTTTCAAATTTCTAGGCCATGTCACAAGTACCCAGGACACACCCCGATACCAACAGTCCTCACACGAGTGTAACAGGAGTCACGAAGAGTCACGAAGAGTATGCCAGAGTTATTGCCGAATATCGAAATGTCATCACTCGTGTTGGACTCGGGCACCGACTCGTGTATGTGTGAAGATGGCTTTAGAATTAGATCAAGAAATGGGGTTCATTTGTTTGAAAGTATATTTTGAGTCATGATGTGCGCAAGTGTTGAACCTTTGTGTACAATTCGGATTGTCTAAGCATTGGAGTTTGTGAACGAATGTTTATTATGTCGTATATTGTCGATATCCTGCTTATCTGTATCTGGACCTAAGGCTGGTGCATGCCTGCCGCAGTTTGGGGTGAGTATAGTGTTTTTTGCATAATACCAAGCTGCTGGGGTTATGTCTGTCCATGCGTTTCCAACTATTCGGACCTTGCAACCGTTCAGGTCAGCCAACACAACTATATAAATCAGTTTATGTACCTAAGCTAATTATGCCACCACTACTTAATATATCCTCAGCTTAGGAAGCTTTTCGTAGTCCAGGGGTTAACCCATACTGTTCCGGAGGATACAGTAATACAAGTCCCCCCCCCCCCCCCCAGTCCCAAGCAATGTGGCCAAAATGGCAAGATAGAACAACCTTTCACCTCAAGAGATGAAGGAAGACTGGCTCTTCCACCCTTCAGTGGGTTTTATATAAGCTGAGAAGTGTTGCCATATCGAGAGCAGTGCTCAAACGGTCGTGGTACCAGGTACAGCCTGATACAGGTAGTGAAAAGGAAAGTACATTATTGATGGCTCCCAGCCGTTAAGAGGACTGGGGAGTGACTTATCTACTGACGGCTGGTAGCCGTCGCTGGGATTGGACGGTTTAAATACAACACTGCTTTATTTTATGTATGGGCTGTTACAACTGATGTAATTATATATTTGCTTTTATAGTTCATATTGTTGAGGGATCAGCAGATTTATCCCAACATGTTGTAAAGTCGTGAAAAATAATGAGGTTACACCTATTTAACACCTTACGAGCGGCCTATGCGGTTTATTTATGTGTACCGCACAGCGGGGTGTTTTTAGCCAAAATAGGGCTGTTTACGTGATCATTTTCATGCCTAAATAAGACCCAGAACGTAAAACAAGTACCTATCCCTGAAAGGGCATAAACAGAGCTTTCGAATGACACCATAACAATCCTTGTATGATGGATAGTTTTCTTGCAATAACCGTGCAACGCGAGTGCAAAAAGCAGGTAATTCGGTACTTTCAGTACATAATTGAGTATGTAGCGAGTGAGAGAGGGAGGAGGGAGCTGAGATTTGTGTCAGTAGGTTCGCCGCGGTGGTCTGGAGCAGTCATACGCTCGCTAGTCTCCTGCCACCACTTGTCTCTCTCTCTCAGCCACATTACGTGCTGAAATTGCCACTCGACCTATGTCGAGCGCCGCCACATAGTCCAGCTTTATTTAACTCGACTTATGTTGCTCGCCGCTAAATAAGGGTTAAATCAAACACGGACTCCCAACTTTCCAATTTTAAACTCTGGTAAACTTGTATGTTTTAACTTCGGATTTCCTTCATATTTTGATGGAGTTGAAAAATGGTCGGTGAATTATGATAAATGTATTTGTAAGTAGTCATAGGCTACTGCTGGAGTGGTTGAGGTTCCGGGTTTAGTCTGTAGTCTGTGGGTCAGTCGGGCATAATAACCAACAGACGAATCTGTGGTGCAAAGTGGGATGTTATATGTACTGTATATATATATATATATATATATATATATATATATATATATATATATATATATATATATATATATATATATACAGTATATCTCTCTCTATCTCTTTCTCTCTATATATACTGTATATACAGTATATACTGCATTTTTTTTGGTTATTTTTTTGGGGTGGGGGGGGGGACTGCCCCGACTTGAGACAGAGCCCAAACATGGACATCACAAGACATCAGAAAATAAAAAAAAACACACAGAATCACACACATCTAGGTCATCCAACCAAAGACCCAGGCCCATTTGGGGGTCCCCAGCTAAAGATTCCCAGGTCCCAGATCGCCCAGAGAGGTTCCGATTTCCGCAAGCAGACCCGCAGCGGAGTCACCACAAGCCAGCCCACCATACTTCCTGGCGTACCCTTCATTACAAATAGCTCCCCGGGCCAGGCGCCTGACGGACTATTATCTAGTCCAATTGGCCCTCCTTCCCAAACAACCGCGTTTACATTCATCTATTCACTAGCATTATCCATTCGTTCCTATTTATTACCATTTCTCTTGCCTGATCTATACTAATTCCTCTATCTTCCAAGGCTTGTACTAAACAGTCTGTCCCTCTCAATGGAGGTCTTCCTACCACTCTACCTCCCCTTGTATCTGACTCACATACTCTCTGTGTAAGCCTTTCATCTTCCATTCGTTCAACATGACCATAGCAGCTCAGCACCCTTCTGTCCACTCTGGCCGACAAATGTTCCTGCTGCCCCACTCTCCTACATATCTCTTCATTCCTCAATCTGTCTCTACAAGTCAGTCCATACATACTCCTGAAGCAGCTCATCTGCATCACATCCCGCTTTCTTCTCTCCTTTGCCTTCAAAGCCCATGTCTCAGTCCCATTCATCACTGTTGGTACAACAATCCCTTGATACATTGTACTTGTAGCTTGCATTCCGAGATTTCTCATCTTACACATATTTCCCATTGCTCCGAAAACTTTAATCCTGCACATACTCTGTTTTACCTCCATTTTTACACCTCAATTCGTGCTTATCGTTCCTCCTAGATATTTAAAACACTCTACTTGTTCCAATATTGCTACATCTAGATTCACCCTACGATCACCCCTATTACACACCATTACTTTACTTTTATTGGCGTTCACCTTCAACTTCCTTCTCCCACAAACCACACCAAACTCTTAGACTACCTGCTGCAGTTTCTCTTCAAAATCCGCCACCAATAGTGTGTCATCAGCGAACAGCAACTGATTCAACTCCCAATATCTACCATTCTTTCCTACTAAACCGAATCCTCTACCCATAGTTCTAATTGTTACCTCCCTCACCACTCCATCCATACATACATTAAACAGCCATGGTGAATCGGTGATATTACGCAACTCTGTCGCAAACTTACTTTTACCTCAAACCATTCACTCAACTCATTATTACCTACTCTAACACATAGTTTTTTCCACACTAGAGGTATGTAGAAAAAGGGAGGTTCACTGCACAAAACTTAAAAAAATGTAGTGCGAAATTTAAATTGCATCTAAAATATATTGCGTGCAATAAACAAGGGTTTAAAAAGTAACTCCGAGTATCTTATTAGAAGGCTCGGACTGTTGCGTTTATATTAAAATAATATAAACGCAACAGTCCGAGCTTTCTAATAAGATACTCGGACGTACTTTTTAAACCCGTATTTTTTGCATGCAATAGCAATTATTTTAAATGCCATTTACATTTAGCACTAACTTTGTTTTAAGTTTTGTGCAGTGAACTTCACCTTTTCTACACACTTTTAGTGTGGACAAATATGTTCGCATATATATATATATATATATCAGAGCGAGCAAGGGTGTTTTTTTAGGGAATGTCAGTCAAGTTTTTTTGTAATCGTTTGACCCGCAGACTCGTTAGTAAAGAGCTCACGACCAACACAAACGCTGACCAATTAGTTCCTGGTTTGAGCTTTGAAAGTAAAAATATAAACAACAACTGTACCTTACAAAAGTTAAACAATCGGCTATTTTGGTTGCTTTCGTTTATGAAGTAAAGGGAACAATATTTATTGATAGAACGGTGAAAAAGGATAACATAATTCTACAACATGCCCTAAATAGGAGGTAAGAAGTTGCTTGCGAGTCAACACAATACAGTGCAGTAAAAGCCTACCCTGCGTGAAACTAACACTACCGCGTTAGCTAGGTACCATATACATTTTGTTTTGGTTTGTCTATATGAGTGAGGGAGGCATAATGCAGAACTGCCTGTAACGAATGCCTGCCTCAGAATTGAAAGATTGACAGGGCCAAAATCAAGGGATGTTGTAGCCAAAATACCTGGACACATGGAGTTTGAAGCACTTTAAGTCATAGGAAGAGGGAAAGACTGATTCTGGGAGAGAGTTCCAGAGCTCAGCTGTTGAATAGAAGAAAGTCTGAGAGCAACGTTTCTCTCTTGGGTTGGAGAGTTGCACATAGTAAGGGTGGGATTGTGTTGCAAGATGGGTATCACATGCCCTACGTAGAGGAGGTGGTATACACTGGGAGAGCTCTGAGGAACACTGACATATTATGTTAGCTTTAGAATAGCGAGAGAAATGCAACATTGCGGCGGAGAGAGAGAGATTGCAAAGAGTTAATTAAACAAAAGGCCTTCCTTTCTACTTTGTCTAGGAGTGCGGTGAGAGAGGATCCTCCCCACACATGTGAACAATACTCAATATATGGATGCCCCATACCCCTGTACAGAGCAAGAAGCTGTGCAGGAGTAAAGAACCCCTTGAGGCGATTGAGCACACTCGGCTTCTGGGAGATGCCTTAGCACGACTGGTAATATGGTTCTTCCAAGTGAGAGCAGAAGAAATAGAGACACCAAGAATATTGAGAGAAGATGAAGGATTGATTTTTGTATTGTTAAAGTATAAGGAAAAGCCCTCTGGGAGTTCCGGACGGATATTAAAATGGATAAATTGGGTTTAGGAAGCATTAAAGGCAACAAGGTTTTCTCTGCCTCAATTGGAAATAGTAGTTAGCTCAGGGATAACTGTTCTATGGCTTCATTACGTTTGCTTTTTGAGGGATTGCAGGCTGGGGCGTTCTGGAAAATGAATTGAGTAGTGTAAGGTAGAGTCAGACGTCTGCGTATGAAAGAATAGGACTGGAGGTACAGTTGCGAAGATAATTTATGAAAATTAGAAAGAGAATGGGGGATAGGACAGAGCCCTGAGGAACACCAGAGTTGATAGGATGAGGAAGTGAGCGATGGTCGTCCACAACCACAGCTATGGAACGGCCGGAAATAATATTAAGAGACAAAGGCACAGATGGAGGGACAGAAACCGAAGGAGGGTAGTTTAGAAATTAAAGATTTGTGCCAGACTCTATCTGTACATACAGTACTGTACAGGAAGATTTGTGCCAGACTCTATCTGTACATACAGTACTGTACAGGAAGATTTGTGCCAGACTCTATCTGTACATACAGTACTGTACAGGAAGATTTGTGCCAGACTCTATCTGTACATACAGTACTGTACAGGAAGATTTGTGCCAGACTCTATCTGTACATACAGTACTGTACAGGAAGATTTGTGCCGGACTCAATCTGTACATACAGTACTGTACAGGAAGATTTGTGCCAGACTCTATCTGTACATACAGTACTGTACAGGAAGATTTGTGCCAGACTCTATCTGTACATACAGTACTGTACAGGAAGATTTGTGCCAGACTCTATCTGTACATACAGTACTGTACAGGAAGATTTGTGCCAGACTCTATCTGTACATACAGTACTGTACAGGAAGATTTTGGTTCAAAGCTGATTCTTTGTGTAATTGGTCTGTAGGTTGTAACTAGCATAGCAAGAGGGAAGTGGTGGGTTTAAGCATCATATGATGTTTTAATCATAACCAAAATCTGTCGGGTACCTAACAATTATCGTCAAATGGTTGCAAACATTCCCCGTTCTGCAATGTTTTAAAATGTGACAGCTTTTCAGAAAACTATGATAAATAGCCTATGTAGGATTCTATTAATAAAATTAAGCTCCGACAAGAGAGACACAGTAGTGGAGTTAGAGGTTGAATGCAGGTATGCCTATCCACCGTCAACCTCTTTTTATTCATATAAACAATTGGAATGTAGTGGATCATGACAACAAGCTTGGTAAAAATATATATATCTACTATCTATTGTGGTTGATAATTGATAAGTAATCAGATTCTTTAGTTTCACACATTTAAGTTCAAATTGGAATTAACAATACACTTTACTGAGGTAGTTTTAATGCTTTATGTAAGATGAATATGTATTATATGTAAACCTGCCCGTGACCTCAGGTCTGCTTTAACTCATTGCTTCCAGCCTTACCTGTTTTCACGAAATTGTATTGGAAACTGCCTCGCTGCATCTTCAATCAAGTTTTCACTTTCGCTATTTCCAGTTTAATACCCAGACCACTAGGGCAGAGAAACATGTGATTCCTGCGGGAGCCGAGAGTGTCCAGATGCTCCCACAATCTTATTATAATGTGGAGTATATTCACATACTATCGGAAAGTATAGTAATAGTTGCTCCACAATTAGGTGTATACCAAAATGTATATGAACTTGGGAACATATCTAATAGGCCCTCGTGCCTTTTGTATTTTCGCAGGTGAACTACTTCCGGATGAAATTGTGAATTATTGGGATTTTGGCGTGCTTATAACTACGCCACACAATTGCCTAACTTATCATATATATATATATATATATATATATATATATATATATATATATCCAGCAGCAGTTGTTATTCAATTGCGTTTGGTGAAAACTAGAAGTCTCTATACCAAGAGGTTCAGTTTGTATGATGACAATAAGTAGGTCAGTATGGCGGACGAGAGACTAGGAAATTGTGGTTACTCCCGATATAGTCATATACAGATACTGAAGCCTTTAATTACTTTAGAAACATCAGAAATCATGCCAAAACTGTATTAAACCTAATTAAATCAAACTTTCTCCACAAGCAGGCAAATAATCTTCTAAATAATCCAAATTATAACACAATATTTTGGACTACTCTTAACTCATTCAAATCCAACTTCACTACTGCTTCATCCATTCCACCATTAAAATCTCCGACTGGCAATCTTGTAAGTGACCCACGAGGTAAAGCTAACCTTCTTGCGGATATTTTCTCCACCAACTCAACCTTAGATGAAATAAATCAAGATGTCCCTGTACTTAATTTTAATTCGCCTGAAATTCCCTCACTTAAGATCCACACCAGACATGTCAAAACTATTTTGCAGAGTCTCTCCGTAGATAAGGCTCCTGGTCCAGATGAAATTCCTCCAATAGTACTTAAGAATTGCTCCTTGGTGCTCGCTCCTGTATTGGCAAAATTGTTCCGTCTGTGTACTCATACCTCATGCTTCCCAGTACCCTGGAAAGAAGCAAACATCCATCCAGTTCCTAAAAAAGGTGCCTCTTCAGATCCATCAAACTACAGACCAATAGCTATAACTTCCACTCTTGGTAAAGTCTTTGAAATTATATTAAATAATCACATAATTAAGCATCTTGAGAATAATAAATTAATCGGTGATAGGCAATATGGTTTTAGACGATGTCGATCAACTGCAGACATTCTTTGCCTTCTTACGCATCAAATCAACCAAGCTACAGACCAACATGGTGAAACACATACAATAGCACTGGATATATCAAAGGCATTTGATAGAGTCTGGCATCAATCATTATTGTCGAAGATGTCACACTACGGCCTTGCATCATTAGTTCCACTAATTTCTTCGTAACAGAAAAATATGTGTAATGGTAGATGGCCTCTATTCTCAATTTCACTCAATATATGCTGGTGTTCCCCAGGGATCAGTTTTGGCCCCAATTCTGTTCCTCATTCATATCAATGATCTCATATCTACCACTCATAATCCAATACATTCCTACGCAGATGACTCAACACTCCACAGTTCCTTCACATTTACCAATTCTTTCACCCAACCCGATCTTATAAATTCAAAAATAAACACTGCAATTTCTCTGAACCAGGAGCTTTCTAGAATTAATGGATGGGGGCAAAATAATCTAGTTTCCTTTAATGCACAGAAAACCAAGTACATTCAATTTTCTAACCGACAGAATCTCACTGACTCCCATATATTTGTTAATGATGTAAATATTCCCACTTCCCCTAGTATTGACATTCTCGGTGTAACATTAACTACTAACTTGAGCTGGACACATTATGTTAGAAGCATTGCGAAGAATGCCTCTAAAAAACTGGGACTCCTGTACAGAGTTCGAGAATTCTTCACTGACGAGCAGTTGGCCGTAATATATAAAAGTCATGTGCGTTCTCAGATGGATTACTATTCACCTCTGTGGGGTGGAAGTGGAGTGGTTGCATTGAGGCAGTTGGACAAAATTCAAAATAAAGCTATTAGATTAATAAATAACCCTGCAATCACACAGGACCTTCCTACATTATCCATACGAAGAAACGTTGCATCCCTTGCATTATTCTACAGATATTTGTACAGCAATTGTTCCGAGGAACTTGCTTCAATTGTGCCGCCTCTCCACATCTTTCCCCGTAGAACTAGGGCAGCTGAGAGCGCCCATGAATTTACACTTTCTCCTCCACAATGCAGAACTTCTGCTTATCAGAATTAATTTATCCCCAGAGCTACTACTCTTTGGAATTCACTTCCCTCGAATTGCTTTCCACAAACTTACAATCTACAAATGTTTAAATCCAGTTGTTACAAAACATTTTATGAATGGAGGATGCCTTTAGGCACATGGACCTTTTTGTTTTATCTGTGTTTTTCCTTCCTCCGTTCATTGTCTCTTAAAAAAAAAAAAAAAAAAAAATATATATATATATATATATATATATCTGCAAATAAATGGCCTAACCAAGTTCATATACATACCCGAGGCGGATATCTGCGTTGCGTTGCGATGGGTGAAGACTAGAACACTCTGCATTGAGTGATTATTGTTAGAGGTGGGAAATAAGACAGGGAGTTTATGGGAAAAACAGAGCTTTGTCCGAATGCGGAGTCACCGTATCGCCGACCGCGGCTACGGTCTGTTTATATTCGTTCAAAAATGTATTATTGTTTAAGGATTAAGGAATATAGGTACATGCTCAGATTAATATGCAGGATTCGAAACTGCATAATAAATCGTAGGCTTGTGCATATTTCTTTAACTGTCTTGATAGCATAATGCATAGTGCACGGAATATCGATGTGAGTATCCTGGGTTCGAGTCCTCGGAGTGCCATATGTATTTGTTGATTTAATTAATTGAGTTTAGATGTGAAGTTGGTTGGTGTAAAAAAACATAATAATTAATTCTGGTTCAGGAGCAATTTATAGCGAGGCCTTCCTAAGGGTTAAGTGCCCCATTAATTACTCCTTCCATTCGTCTATACATTAGGCTACCATAGCGCAGTTGGAATATATGTACATGCTCAGATTAATATGCAGGGTTCGAAACTGCATAATAAATTGTAGGCTTTTGCATATTTATTTAACTGTCATGATAGCATAATGCACAGTGCGCGGAATTTTGATGTGAGTATCCTGGGTTCGAGTCCTCGGAGTGCCAAATTTATTTATTGATTTAATTAATTTAGTTTAGATGTGAAGTTGGTTGGTGTAAAAAAAATAATAAATAATATTAATTATAATTAATGATTACTGATATATTTCTCCATTGTAACCATTCCTAAGTCACTGTCGTCTGCTTTCATGCATCGTTTGGGACGCAGGAAAATCAATACAAGCTTTCGTAAGGCTTACTTGCAAGCAAGAGTCACATGACTGGCTGGCTGTGTGTTCTTGTTGGTTAAGGTCGTTGCACACTGACACGACAGCCCCTTCAAGACTGGCACGAACACCCACGACACATACAAATCCTGTGTCTTGCCGAATTTACTAGAGATCGCGGCGAAAATGGCTGGCATCGTTAGAGTCGTATCTTTACCGAATCTCTACCGTATCTCTTCCGCACGACTTGATAAGACTTTAGCGATGCCGATACGGTGGAGAAACAAATGCTACGAAAAATATAGGAAAAGTCGTGCGAAGGGTACACGACTAGTCCACGGAATAGATACGACCCAAAAGACTGCAATACAACTCAGAAGAATCGTATCGACGCCGTATCGACGCCGTGAGACGTGCAACTGGATTGAGGCTAGACGTGCGGTTGCCAACTCGACCGTTGCCAATTTTCTGCACGGAAGAGTTACGGTTTGCACGAATTTAGGAAAAAAGGCACAGGCCAAAAAAACACCGGAAATAAGGGCACTGGGGAAAGAAAAGGCACAGGAAAAAATGGCGTACTCTTCTTGGCATATTATGAAGATCTATCATAATGTTTAATTAGCTAACTTTATTATCCAGTATTTATTCCAAAATGATTTATTATTCAAGAATTATATAATTTTAATATATTTGTTATATACTGTATATTGTACTTCTATATTTGGCTTTAATTACACTGTATTTCTATTTAACTTAACCTGACATAATGTGAAACCTCACTTGGGCTATGCTGTTCAGTGTTGGTGTCCTTATTATAGAATGGATATTAACTCTCTGGAGGCAGTCCAACGAAGAATGACGCAAATGATCCACATTGTTAAAAATGTATCATATGAGGAGAGGCTGATAACCCTTGGCTTGCATTCATTGGAAAGACGAAGATGTATAGGAGATAATTATGATATATGTGTTTAAGTGGATGAAAAGTATATCAACAAGGGAGATATAAATAAGGTATTAAGGCTTAATAACGGCGAGGTAATCCGTTCAAATGGCTTCAAATTTGATAAGCTTTGCTTTAGAAGAGATATACTGTAGGTAAGCACTGGTTTGGGAACAGAGTTGTGGAAGTGTGTGGTTAGCTCAGGAACGGTAGAAATTTTCAAGTGGAAACTTGATAGTCATATGAATGATATGGGTTGGGTGTGAATGGGATCTGCCTTGTGTGGGCCGGTCAGCCTTATGCAAAATTCTGGTTTCTTAAGTTCTAACATAACCTAACCTAACCTATGGTGAGTACACTACCAGATATATATAATTACATTATGCAATATTGCATATTGCATCCATTACTTTTTAATACAATATTTTTTTGTATGTGCCATTTTTTCCTAGTCCGTAATTTGTGACCTTTTTTCCGGTGTCTTCTTTTCCTGTGCCGTTTTTTTCCGGTGCCTGAGCACGGCAGGCTTACGCACCAGACGACGTTGATACAGGCCATACGGCTTTGATATGGACTATACGTCTTTGATACGGACCACATGATTGTGATACGGCGAGTTCGTGATGGAGACCAGACTCAGACGATTGTTTACAGTTGACGGGGGATTCCCACAAAATTTTGAACAGCTCAAAATCTCGCATCAACCCCCGGTACGTCCCTTGGACCGTGAGAGTCACCCACGGCTAATTCCCGATATCCACGATTATGTTGCCGATCCGCCGTATCAGGCTGAAATTTTGAGTTGGGAACTCCCCTGGAGGGGCTTTCGTGTCAGTGTGCAACGACCTTTATACGGACCACCCTGCAAGACAACAAAACTTTCTCTAGTGCAGTTTTAAGTGGTTTTTAGCATTAAAATAGCACTTAGAATGTTAAGAGGCCACCTGGGGCCCACGGTGGAAACAGTTAATGTCCTCCTAAATGTCGTTGCACACTGACACGAAAGCCCCTTAGGGCGAGTTCACGACTCAAAATTTCAGCCTGATATGGCGAATCGGCAACATAGTCATTGATATCGGAAATTAGCCGTGGTTGACTCTCACGGTCTAAGCGACGTATCGGTGGTCGATACGAGATTTTGAGGTGTTCAAAAGTTTGCGGGAAACCCCCGGCATCTGTCCGAGTCTCGTCTTCATCGCGAACTCGCCGTCATAAAATCATGTGGTCCGTATCAAAGATGTATGGTCCGTATCAAACACGTATGATCCGTATCAAAGACGTATGGTCCTCCCCAGCACACCAAACCTCATCAATAGAAACACCGCACCACGTGGACGAGGAAATCTAGTGAGAGTTGATGTACACTGTACACTAATATATAAATACACATGTAAAAAGATTATTAATGTGTTTCATTATTCCCATACACAATTACATATCGTTTTACATTTATGTAGATTGATTAATATAAATAGAATATAAATGAGACTCAGACATGGTGGAAAACTTGATTAAAGGTATAATATATGAGTGAACAATATATACAGGTATGAAATATAACTAAATACATAATAAGTCTATCTATCTATCTATATGCTCAGGCCCAATCCCCATTTTGGGGGTAGCCGACTCAAGACAGAGAAAGTACATAATAAGTAAATGCTAAATAATAAATAACAAAAATAAAGACAATAAAATAAACACAAATGAAGGTATACTATATAAACTGACCAATATATTATGAATACAATAACAAATAACTGATAAATACTACATAAGAAAATAATAATCAATAACAAATACAGACAAAATAAAATAAACACGAATGAAGGTATACTATATAAACTGACCAATATATAAGGAATTAAATAATAAATACATAATATATATTACAATTAAGATATACGGTACTAAACAAAAGAATGAGGGTATGTATAATTGAACAATATTTATACAGTATCTATATATATATATATATATATATATATATATATATATATATATATATATATATATATATGCAAGAAAGTCACAGCAACACATGAACTTATATGCTAAATATCCACAGGGAAGGAAGGAAAATAAACACGGGAGTCCCAAGCAATTTCGTGTATTACATCTTCAGGAGACAGAGGAGTGCCTGTCCTCTGTCCCCTGAAGATGTAATACACAAAAGCGCTTGGGACTCACATGTTCATTTTCCTTCCTTCCCTGTGGATATTTAGCATATATATATAAATATATATATATATATATATATATATATATATACAGTATATATATATATATATATATATATATATATATATACCCGGTATATATATATACCCGGTATATATATATACCGTATATATATATATATATATATATATATGCAAGAAAGTCACAGCAACACGTGAACTTATAATATGCTAAATATCCACAGGGAAGGAAGGAAAATAAACACGGAGTCCCAAGCGCTTTCGTGTATTACATCTTGAGGGGACAGAGGACAGACAGAGAATGATCATATACAATGTGATATTATTGAAGTGCGAAAACCTAAACGACAAATATTAAAAACTCATACTAAGTAATATATAAATATAAAGGAAAGACAGTGATATTCATCAATAGAAGACTCAAACAATTATTTGAGGTTTCGATTACACTAAAATCTCGTCATGAAATATATACTGGTTCAGTATATTTAAAAAACAAATAATAATAATGATAAAAAAACAATTGTTTCGAATTGTGACAAGAGATTGAGTCAATATATGAGTTAAAATACAGAAGGTATTGTATGTCTGAAGCAGTTATGAAACCTTATCTCCAATTACAAATATATACAACCCTAAATTTGGATTTGTTTACAACTACAATTAACAATGAAATGATCTAGTTTGTACATGCCACTGCTTATATTCATGTTTATATTATCTGTATGATTAATGAAACTAGATTCTATTATATTCCGGTCAACATATGATTTACATGACACAATTGATGAAGCATTATCCCAATCAATATTGTGTTCATAATCTCGAACATGTATAAAGACACCGTTTGAGACTTGTCCTGTTTGAACGCTTGTCACATGTTGTTTAATTCGAATGGCTAGTTGTTTTCCAGTTTGTCCAATATATACCTTACTACAATTTTTGCAAGGGAGTTTATATACGGTATACATCCATCGTACATATCAGGACAATTCTGTATGAGTATATTCTTATCAGTATTGCTGTTACAAAAAACAACATTAACATTAAAAAGTTTCAGCATAGGAAGTACCTGGAGGAGATTAGCTAGTTTCTGGTTTAGGATTAACTCTATAAAATTATTTTCTTTTTTTTCTTTTTTTTGAGAGAAACATCAATGAAAGATTTAGGGTATTTTTACTTTGTACCTGTGTCATATATACATTGAATTTCATCATCTAAACACTCCTGGACTACAAATACGAAAGGCTCGTAGAAACATGACGAGAAAACTGATTGCTTCACTTTAACATGATGTGAGGAGTAATAATGAACATAAGATGATACATTAGTCGGCTTCCTATAAATGCTATATTTGAATCCATTACTATGTCTGTGGATTACGCAATCTAAAAATTGGTTCAGGGGTAATTTATCGAGAGGACTTCCCTAGTGGTTAAGGCCCCCATTAATTGCTCTTTCCATTCACATATGCATAGCCTACGTGAGTTGCAGTTGGGATGTGTGTACATGCTTAGATTGATATGCAGGATTCGAAGTTGCATAATAAATCGTAGGCAGTGTCCACCATTCTTTAACTGTCTACGTGGTGCGATGCATAAGGTGTTGATTTTCGGTGTGAGCATCCTGGATTCGAATCCACGGACTGCCACATGTGTTTGTAAATTTCATTAATCGATTTTAGGAGTATAGTTGGTTGTTGGAAGGAACATAATAATTGATATTGGTTCAGGGGTAATTTATCGAGAGGACTTCCCTAGTGGTTAAGGCCCCATTAATTGCTCTTTCCATTCACATATGCATAGCCTACGTGAGTTGCAGTTGGGATGTGTGTACATGCTTAGATTGATATGCAGGATTCGAAGTTGCATAATAAATCGTAGGCAGTGTCCACCATTCTTTAACTGTCTACGTGGTGCGATGCATAAGGTGTTGATTTTCGGTGTGAGCATCCTGGATTCGAATCCACGGACTGCCACATGTGTTTGTAAATTTCATTAATCGATTTTAGGAGTATAGTTGGTTGTTGGAAGGAACATAATAATTGATATTGGTTCAGGGGTAATTTATCGAGAGGACTTCCCTAGTGGTTAAGGCCCCATTAATTGCTCTTTCCATTCACATATGCATAGCCTACGTGAGTTGCAGTTGGGATGTGTGTACATGCTTAGATTGATATGCAGGATTCGAAGTTGCATAATAAATCGTAGGCAGTGTCCACCATTCTTTAACTGTCTACGTGGTGCGATGCATAAGGTGTTGATTTTCGGTGTGAGCATCCTGGATTCGAATCCACGGACTGCCACATGTGTTTGTAAATTTCATTAATCGATTTTAGGAGTATAGTTGGTTGTTGGAAGGAACATAATAATTGATATTGGTTCAGGGGTAATTTATCGAGAGGACTTCCCTAGTGGTTAAGGCCCCATTAATTGCTCTTTCCATTCACATATGCATAGCCTACGTGAGTTGCAGTTGGGATGTGTGTACATGCTTAGATTGATATGCAGGATTCGAAGTTGCATAATAAATCGTAGGCAGTGTCCACCATTCTTTAACTGTCTACGTGGTGCGATGCATAAGGTGTTGATTTTCGGTGTGAGCATCCTGGATTCGAATCCACGGACTGCCACATGTGTTTGTAAATTTCATTAATCGATTTTAGGAGTATAGTTGGTTGTTGGAAGGAACATAATAAATGGTAAATTATTGTTCTGCTCAACCTCCACAGTAAACTTAATAGAGGGAAACAGGTTATTGAGAGAAACCAAAAATGAATCTAAGTTTGCATCACTTGGCCATAAACACAGGACATCATCAACCTAACGAAACCAATATGCATTTGTGGGGAGAATATCACAAAGTAAATTTGTTTCAAAAAATTTCATGTACAAGTTACTAAGGGTGGGTGAAACCGGAGTGAGGGCAATCGGTACTAAATAGGACAAGAATTGCTCACAAGGTGATACAAACATAAAACTTTCCACAATAGTTCACAAAGACCTATTTTACAATTTCAGGGCAGGAGCCACCGAGATTTCAGTGTTGCATAGCAACGGTTGCTAGGCAAATAATTTTCCTTAGCAACCGGCAGCAACAATGCAGTTTCTGGAAAACTGTGAGGTGCTATGGTTTTTTCTCAACTCCTTGTTCTAAAAAACATGTAGCATTGCATTTGGAGATCATATACAAGAATTATGTGGCATAAAATCCAATTTAGGGCAAGTCAGGCTATAAAAATGCCACTCCTAAAGCTTCAGACACTGTTGTCACAGTCACTTTTGCATTTGCAGTAGGCTGTGCATTTTAGATGCGCATCAACACATTTGCAGTCTGTGCATCCTCCTCGGCAAGAACACTTCAGTAGTTCTGGGCAGGTTGCACTGGCTTCGGGCAAGTTAGACCACAGAGGCCTCCACTTTTCTGGGCAAGTCCATCCCCACTCACTTGGAGAGGGCAACTGTCGTTCTGGCACCGTGGTGCAGCCCCAGTGGTGCCTACCTTGTAGTACTGCCCTCTTCATGTGTTGCTGTAGAGCAGCCTTGGTTGGAGGTAGACATGATATCTGACCTCCTTTGTGGATGAACAGATTCTTTCTGACTTCATTGATGGAACGAGAAGTTGCTGTCCTGTCATAGAGTCGAATGGTGAAGTACTCCAGAGAAGCCTCAGTCGCTTCACCAATTTGTTCAGGTGCATTGTGCAGCTCATAGAATGTCGCAGTAAATTCATCATGTGCCTCCCACACTTTCCATGCAGTCTTCTTTCCCACCTGGACCAGATGGGACACGGTATCACAACCTGTATAAGCATGGAACACAGGCAGTGCCAAGGATCTTTCTGTGCCAAGTGAAGCACATATTTCATGAGCTGGGATGTACCTAAAGTCCTTTCCACAACCAAAGGCAATCCAGAGTTTTATCTGCTGTCTCTGAGCCAGCTGCTGTACGACTGCCACTGCCAATACTGCCACGTCAGTGTCCACAGTTCGAACAAGGATCTTGTGGAAGCCCTGAATAACAGCATCACTGACATGCACCATGATCCTCGAGTCTGCCTCCTCATGGTTGCAGGGAGCAATGTTGCTGGTGTCTCGTGTAGGTAAGCATAGCACATTGGCACCATCAGTAACAATGAGAGTCTGGTCTCCTGATGCATTTTCCAGCAGTTCCTTGTTCAGGAATGTAAACAGGTCTGTCTTGTTGTTGGCCAAGCGAAGGAACTGCTGCCAGTTCTTTGGTGTTGGGCTAGACGCCCCAACTCGTCTGCGCTGAATAGGACCAGTGACACGTTGTTCTCTTGTCTGTGACTTGAGGCTGTTATCGAAGTACTGGTCCCAGACAACATCCACTCTCAGAGCCTGACTCTGAGCATTGTTTATATATGGAAGAAAGACCTTTGCAGCATAGTCTCCAAATGTCTTGCAGCCCTCAGGTCTAAGAAAGTGAACAAGTGCCGCACCATCCATGATTCGCACTTCAGTCTCTGGTGTCACATCATTTGATGACCCTACTTGCTTTTCAAGACATTTTATGAGATCAGACTTCTTCCCTGGACGTAGCTGCCCATAGGCAGACAGAGATGGAGGAAATGGGAGGTTTTCATGATTGAAGAAATTGTTCAAGTCACCTTTCCTTGTCTGACATGCAACATACAGACTTGCAAACAGCGAAGATCCACTTTTGAGGAGACTGACTTTGTCCCCTGATTTGTTTGATCGTTTGCCTTGGACATTGAACAGTACCACCTTGTTCCTGGTAATTGTTGCTGTAATTGGCTTAGTATTTGTTCCGAGCCGCTCTTCCACAAATGTTGCATACTGCTCCTGACACTTTGATGCGAGAGTGGTTAGACACTCGACTGACTGCTCATCCATGATGTCCTTTGTATGGAGTCTGAGAAGGTCCTGCCCTTCCTCCTCAAATGGGCTCCCCATGTCCTCCATTACACTAACTACCGCCTGAACCTGTCCAGCAAACAACTTCTGGGTTGACCGGGTTTGTTCATGATGGTTTCTTTGCCCAGAACTTTGTTGTTTCCCTACCATGGTCGTTTCAAACTCAGAAATTACTCTGACAAGTTCTGGTCCTACCACTGCCCATCTCAAGAGGGAGTTTGCATCCTGGGTAAGCCCGATGATTCCGCCTTCATCCTTCATTACTCCATTGTTTTGTTCATGGCAGTGATCGACAGCAATGAGGGAGAATTTTCTCTGGAATTTTGCCACAACAAACTTGCCTTGCTGAAATTCTTTGGCAACATCTGGATGAGTGTGAGATAGACTGCTCATGTCACGCACATGTACGGACATCCAACGTGCATAGTGGGTGTGGTTGAGACTGAAGAACCAAGGTGTCAATTTCTTCAATGTATCCACATACAAATCAGTCACCAGTACGTAGTGATCGCACAAATGTGAACAAGAGGAGTTCCAGCTCTAGACTCGTATGCCAGTACATGAACTGAGGACTTTCAGCTTTTCGCCGTTCACACCATGTGCTGAAAGTGTCTGTGGATTCTTCGGAATTGTTTGCAACATATCCATCATAAGCCTTCTTGAGAAGGATGTACAATGCACATGCAGTGACTTGGTGAGCATGACGGGTTCGAGTCACATGTGATGCCTTCAGGAAGGACTCAGCAATGCCTGGTGTGGCAACATCAGCTTCCTGGAGAACTTCCACCCAACCACTTCCATCAAGCCAATGACCCAAAGCTTTCAAGCCTGTCATTTCAGTGTGTAGACCCCCCATAAGCATTACAAACTTGTCCTCACCATACTGTTCGGACATATTCCATTGCAGCTTCTTCAGTGTAGCATACAGAGGTTGGTCCCCACTAATCACTGGAGTCTGGCCAGGGTTGAGGTGATGAACTGCTGACTTCACCACTTCCATGCAATGCCGAAGCATAGATGGTGAGCTGGCTTCCTCAACAAAGAGAGGCATCATGGCATGCACAGATGGCAGAATGTCTGGGTCTGGCACTCTGCTGGCATGGTATGCTGCCCAAGACAAAGTCGCCTCTGCTGATATATCATCTGCATGATGTTTCTCAACATGTCTCAGCCAGTCATATTCCTTGTCCATGTCCTTGGTCAAAGGGGTGTTGGAAGAAGCCAGGTCTGCAGGGATGGGTGGGACAAAGACGTCATTTTTGGGCAACCGTGTTCGTTTCAGTTCAGTGTACGAAAGGGGCAAGTCGCTCATTTTCCTCAACCCCCTCTCTTGAGTTATTGAATTAGTGAATCCTTGGCCATTGTCTTCATCTTCACAGACATCTCGCGGAGTGAGATTCTGGAACAAGGACAAGCTGGTGCCATGGAATGAACTTGTAGATGTCGCAGAGCTAGGGTTGTGGTCGATGTTGTCTGCAGCACTGGTGATGAAATGCCCTTTGCGAAGTTGAGGACAGACTGTGCCAATCTGATGGTAATAGTCACAGACGTTATTACCCAATGATGTGATCAAGTCCATTGTGCGGTTGTATGATGCCGACATACCAAGAGTATATAGACTCTCAATCAACTTTCTATCTCTGGTTAGTGCATGAGCCTTAAGACCTACATAGACGGGTAGTGGCGTTTCACGATCTTTGCTGTGATATACTTGTGGATTTCTCACAGAATCCCTGCGTCTCTTGATGCTGTTGTACACCAACAGCTGAGCAATGGATAGTATTGGTTGGCTGATAGTTGTGTTGGATGTTTGATCTGTGATGTTTGAACCATTGATAAGCATGCTGACCAGTGACAAAAGGGACCGTGGAACAGACTCCACTTGGGTGTTATGGCCAAACGATCCAGAGAATGTTATTTTGTGTGCGAAGATGTCCTGTCGGATCATTTCAGCAATTTGGGTCATCATGACACTCTGCTCGTCTCGATCAGTCTGGTATCCTTCTCGGAGAATAGAGCCAACATCTTCTTCACAAGCCATGAACACATCTCGTCCTTCTTTGTAAGCTTTCATCCTTGGGAGATGCATGAAAATGCGGTTTTTCAGATGCTTACTGTTTACTCGTGCAGTAACATCCACTCCAAGTTGATTTAGCCTGTCAGTGTAGAGCTTCACAAGATCTGCAAGTCTGAACACCTTCACATCCTCATCTTGCCTCTTCTCCTCAATGTAGGAAATCAGCTGAGCCAAAGCAATTCCTTTACATGTCTGGTCATCTGAGGCATCCTGATCCTGTGATCCTTTGCACGTGCTCTATTGTACAGGTTTGTAAGGCAGTTTGCATGATACTTTGCCTCCTGGGCAATAAGGTCTCCTGCACTTAATTTTGCAAGAAGATTTTCATCTTGTAGATCATGTGCGCATTTCCTCACACGAAAATCTAGTTCAAATGTACAGACTTCGTGGAGGTTCTCCTTTGTTTGCTGCTGGGAACAAAAGAAGCATTTGGGACAATTGCTGCCAACTGTTCCACTTGAGGCAGTATCACCACCACTGCTAGTGCTACGTGTGAAAATTCGTTTTGAAGCAGTCCCATCTTCCTCAGACTTGTGCTTTCGTTTTGCGCGTTCCAGTTTGGTATGTGAAAACTTCTGATAACAAGATTTGTGCCACTTTGCATTCTGTTCTTTCAATGTTAATTGAATACCATTCCCATGGTCAAGTCGTGCCAGATTGATTTTGATTGGCATTGAGTCAAGGTTACTAAACTGTGTGATGTTGTCTACTATGGTTTCATAGCCTCTGTCAGTTGGTGATATGAGAGACTCTTTGGTGTCCAGTTGACAAAAAACACAGATAGTCCAATCAGTTGCTTGAACAGATGAAGATGAGGCACTGGCCATTTCTGTGAATATTCAGTACGTCTTGACTATCACTGTGCGCAGATCAAATATATCAAACTTGCTGAAACTGGAAACAAAATATGATTAAGGCCGAGGGTTTATCCTTTTACCACCTTTATCAAATACATCTGTTGCACACATTCCTTTATGGGATACAACTAGGTTCAGTTTCCCTACACCTAGCCCGATCGTTCATCCAGTGCCATTTAAGTCCCGTGCGATCTGTACACCTTCCGGGTAATTCTTAAGCCCCGTTACCCTTGGCTCGGCTCTCCCGCGCTGGCACATCCTGTCAATTCAGGCGCGGCTATCTAACTACATCTACCAACTACAAACTACAGTTTAGTAGCTAGTGGATTTGGGGCTGTTAGATAGCATTTGGGACACTGATCTAGATATACTAGTACTTATTAAAGTACTAGTATATCTAGATCAGCTGGCACTGAACCCCATGCTGAGTTACACAGCAGTGATGTCACCAGTGTGCCCTGGTTGTGTGCTGACATTCACTCTATTATATAGATATATATGCTTTTATACATCTTTTGAACCATTTTAGGAGTGAATATAGGAAAATAAATAAAAGTACAAAGTCATAACACTTCATAGTAGTTCAGAAACTGCATCGTTGCTGCCGGTTGCTAAGGAAAATGCTTTGCCTAGCAACCGTTGCTAGGCAATACAGAAATCTTGGTGGCTCCTGCTCTGAAATTGTAAAGTAGGTCCTTGTGAACATTTCCGGGAAGTTTCATGCTTGTATCACCTTGTGAGCAATTCTTGCACCCATTTCCTTGACTTAATATCCTCCAGGTACTGAAGCGAATCATCAACCGGAACTTTGTTGAATAAAGATGAAACATCAAAACTCACCAGGATAAAATCATGACTAATATTAACTTCCGCTGTGGCGCAGTTGGATCAGAAGGTGAAGCGGTTGATAGAAGACAGTGCCTGGACGAAAGATGCCAACCCTGACTTCGTTGTGAACCTCTCCAATAAACCTCTCGACAAGGACACTTCATGCACAGTTGGCTACGGATTAAGTTTGTTTTGCTCTACAAACATTAATAGTGTCAAGATTGTTCGTTCATTTTGCAATTTACAAAAGTATAGTAAACTAACAAATGATGACATTAACATATGTAAAGGAATTGTTTATGCTTCGATGTCTGTACCTTTTGTTTCTAACGTTCCAGCGAGATTCACTAGTATAGTGTATTTAAGGAATTGAAAAACAATCCTGATCTGCATATTACTAAGGCCGATAAAGCTAATGCCTTAGTAGTTTTGAAAAAAACAGATTATATTGCAAAAATGAATGACCTATTAAATGATGGATCTACCTACGTAAAACTCAGAAATAATCCTATTGATACGGTGAACTCTCAATTCAATAACAAAATTTAAACATTACTTGAAGGTCAAAATGAGCTTATAAAGCAGTTGTTTACTTTTACCCCGTCATTGCCCTACATGTATGGTCTCATAAAGACTCACAAGACAAATAATCCTGCTAGACCCATAGTAAGTTTGGTTGGTTCAGTCTCTTATAAATTATCCAAGTGGCTTGTAAATTTCCTTAACCCATTGGTTGGTAACATTTCTAATTCAAATATAAAAAATAATACAGATCTTGTTGAAAAATTTAACAGAGTAAATATTAGTCATGATTTTATCCTGGCGAGTTTTGATGTTTCATCTTTATTCAACAAAGTTCCGGTTGATGATTCGCGTCAGTACCTGGAGGATATTTTGCCTGCCTTAACATTACCCATTCCTAGTTTTGTTGTTTTGGAACTGATCAAGTTATGTATCAGAGACTGCAAATTCGAATTCAATGGTGAATTTTTCTCACAAAATTTGGTATGGCGATGGGCAATCCGCTTTCACCCAAGCTTAGTAACTTGTACATGGAATTTTTTGAAACAAATTTACTTTGTGATATTCTTCCCGCAAATGCATATTGGTTTCGTTATGTTGATGATGTCCTGTGTTTATGGCCAAGTGATGCAAACTTAGATTCATTTTTGGTTTCTCTCAATAACCTGGTTCCCTCTATTAAGTTTACTGTGGAGGTTGAGCAGAACAATAATTTACCATTTTTAGATTGCGTAATCCACAGGCATAGTAATGGATTCAAATATAGCATTTATAGGAAGCCGAGTAATGTATCATCTTATGTTCATTATTACTCCTCACACCATGATAAAGTGAAGCAATCAGTTTTCTCGTCCATGTTTCTACGAGCCTTTCGTATTTGTAGTCCAGAGTTTTTAGATGATGAAATTCAATGTATATATGACACAGGTACAAAGTTAAAATACCCTAAATCTTTCATTGATGTTTCTCTAAAAAAAAACAGGAAAATAATGTTATAGAGTTAATCCTCAACCAGAAACTAATTTTCATAATATGCTAATCTCCTCCAGGTACTTCCTATGCTGAAACTTTTTAATGTTAATGTTGTTTTTTGTAACTGCAATACTGTTAAGAATATACTCATACAGAATTGTCCTGATATGTACGATGGATGTATATATAATCTGTTACGTCCTGGGATATATAAACACTGGGCTCTTTCTATTGGACTAGGTATGCGGCAACAAGCAACAACGGAAAACGCTAGATCCCACCCTTATCTATAAACCCAGGCAACAAACCACCCTAAACCGTCGAGTCCTGCCTGGACAACAAGGTATCCTATGACTCGGTTACAGGGTGCACGCACTATAGACTGCTGATAGTCAAGCAGGCTATATAAAAGATCACACAATTAAGTTGACTTAAAGCTTCAAGGAAAAGATAGACAACGGAATTAAATTGCAGAAACAATTTAATAACAAACTAGAAGAAAGTACATTTAACGTTACGTTAATTAATACAACTAATCACCCCTGCGTGAAAGAAGGTGAAAGCAAACAGTCCTCAAAACATCGTACAGGTAGGCAAGATGCAGGTTTCTAAACTGCATGCGGCTACTGTAGGATCTGATGCTTAGCAAAGAAAGTAAGTTACGGATTTAGAGAACTCTTATCTCATAAGCAGGAATAAATACTAGTGATAGGCCATACAGTGTATAATGGCATAGGTATAATTAAATAAAGGCAGCAACTCGCAACATAACCACATACAGGTGTGCTTCTCACTCTTAGTCAGGCAAGCCTGCTCGGACAGAGTCTCTAAGCCACACCCTGACTCACAATGCTCACAAAGACGGTAAACTGTGGCACAATAACAAGCATAAAGATATAATAAACCGCTAGCTGTTAATCTGCCAGGTGGCAGAGGTCTAGCTGGAAGGATATAGGCTTCGGATACCCGGGCTGAGCCACCTGCTCTAGCCTAGGGACGTTCCCAAGTCTGTGCGCCAAATTACTCTAATTGAAAGGGTGCTCTCTTGAGAGACTCAGATCCCAAGTATCTGACTCTCTCCTGGCGACCCTAAAACAAACGCAAGACGTGCTAGCGCAGTGCTGAATGGACTAGGCAAGGGCCCTCACACAACACAACACTAGACACACAGGCAAGAAAATGCCCCCAGACTCCCACGGGTATCCTAGTAAAGTCGTGCAGGTCCACAGGACTTGCACCAGCAGACTTTACTTAAAGAATCGCAAAAAGCCCCCCCTCCGGTCTAGCCCCTGCTCACCTGCCACAAGAACACACTAGCAAGCATGAAACCACCAAATATGAGACAACAAAAAAGCTTCCTAGGTCTCATTAACAATTATATCTCTGCATAAGGCCCAAAATCCTATCTAGTTATCTGAGAGCTCGTCGTTAATACAATGCTAGATATAAGGTCTATCAAGGGGATGGGATAATTAAATAGATTGGTGAAGTAGTGGAAAGAAGGTATACAAAGTAAGAGAGAAAGTTTCTAAGTGGGGTTGAGAGGGATAGATATCAAGGGGGTCCGAAGGGTACGACAGTGAGGTGAGCTCTGAGGAGAATAGCTCCTCTGGACCCCTCCAGGATCCCACACAAAGGCACGGTGGTCAGCCAATCACAGGCCGCTACGTCACCCGGCAGCAGGCCTGCAGAAGGCGCCAGGAACCACCAGCCAATCAAAACCGAGAGAAAAGACCACGCGGCGACCAACTCCTCCGGGAGGGAGGAGGGAGGAGGAAAAGCAACACTCACGACTCCCCCACCCTGCTCGCTCGCTCTCTCTCTCTCTCTCGTCTCCTCCCACTCTCACTAGACTTACATCTTATATATTATAATGAAACAATCAACTATCGAGAATAAAATATACTAAGATGTGTTGGTTAAGAATAAGGGCAGCTTCAAGCTGTGAAACAACATAAGAATATCCCAGACATTAGTTACATTGTCGTAGGATATATACTAAGGAAAAGCCGGCCAGCCGGCTGCCGCCAGCCGGTTTCTAAATGGCTGGGCAGCCGACGCGCGCGCCTGCCCGCACGTGGCTACTATGCAGGAGCGTCACACCTCCCCCAAGATATAAGACACTTGACTAAGTTCTTCATATCTAACAGAAAGCTTCTCATAGTACCACACACTGTTGCGACACAAGGCACTATATATAAAAAAAATAGACTGTTGCACTCCACCGAGCAAGTTCAACTAACTTAGCGACAATAAGCGGAAACATTCAACTTAGATACTGCTACAACATCTTATACAAAATTCTACACGTTATAAAAATAATGAGTTTTTATAAGGTTTTTTGCTTTTTTTTTTTTTTTTTTTCGGCTGAACTACAGTGACAGCCTATTTTCCTCCACTCTCAACACACACTGACTGAACGGCGAGGGTTCTCCTGCAAACAAACCCTCCCGTGACAACCAATCAGCCAAAACATTATCAGTGCCCTTATCATGCAACACATCCAACTTTTTGTTCCGGCAGCAAAACAACACCTGACACTGATAAACTGCCCAGTTCATCACAAGACTGGCATTTCTCTTCGCTCTTTCCGGCAACAGGGCCTGCCAATAACCTTTCACTAGTTCTACCTTCGTGATAGGCGATGCAGCCCCGAGGCGGTCTATGGTGTCGTCAACTCTTGATAAGGTATAGGCGTCTGTCAGGGATAATGCACACACACTCTCGCAATCAACACACTCACTGATCTTGCCACTTAATACCGGTTGCAAAGTTACAGGCAACGACCACTCACGACATTCCTTATCCCTCAGACCCTTCGTCAACACGTAATCCAGCTCTGCTTGCACCATAGGCTGTCGAGCAGGATTTATACGGTAGGGAATTAAACTGAGCCTTGCACTATCTCCAGCCTGCATGTCGGATTCTACCCCGTACATCAGGCCTGGAGAAGCAACAAACATGCGAAAGTACTGCCATAGCCTAGTAAACAACTGCCTTGCACTGTCTCCACG
Organism: Paralithodes platypus; assembly: GCA_032716605.1. Classification (NCBI taxonomy): domain Eukaryota; kingdom Metazoa; phylum Arthropoda; class Malacostraca; order Decapoda; family Lithodidae; genus Paralithodes; species Paralithodes platypus. The sequence continues at coordinate 6,507,408 of CM064508.1, read as the reverse complement.
AACAACATGCCTAGTGCCCTCCCACAACCCAGCCGAGACCGCAGCTTCTAACCTGTAGTCTCCCTCCTTCTCCACCTTCGTCCCTAGAACAGCCAGGTCATGAGAGGGACAATCAATACCACCTGTGCAGTCACTGCCATAGTTCATTATTGCTAAGGCTTCCCCGCTGATACCGTACATGCGCACCCCCGCATTCCTTGTGACGACATTTGCCTGCGCAGCTTCACCGCTTTTAGCGACATGGCCAGATACAGTCGGTCTATGGTAGGGCTGTTGCATTAGACTAGAGCAGTATTGGGAGGCTATGCGACGACCGGGCACATCCACTCCACAGCCAACCTCATCAATCTGCTCAATGTCCTCCTTTTGACCACCACCCTTGGCAGCCATGGGTCGACCCTGACCTGGCAACCATGCCAAAGCCTCGTCGCCCACCTTGAACCACCGAAACAACGAGGCTAACGGTCTTTCAACATTCACGTGACCTGCCCGCGGAACATCTTGCACCGCCCGAGTTGTGAGACTCAGGGGCTCGGCACGACCAGTGGGGTATGAACCGAGCTGGTGCTGGAGTGCTGCACACTGCTGCTCAGGCAGGTGCTCTAGCGCTTCCACAGCCACCAGACTCGTGGCCCCCGCCCACTGCTCCGCCGAGACATGACAATCCCTACTCTCCTCCACCTGTGCCCTACTGCCCCCCTCTCCTTCTCCACCTTGGCCGCGGCAGACCAACGCAGGGACAGTAGGCTGCTCAGGTGGTTGCCTCACAAACTCCTCCAACAGGTTCACATGACATGCTTCCCCGTCCTCGTGTTTGATCTCGACAGCACCATTACCACACTTCTGAACTTCCGGATCCTTCAACTGCAGTTTACAAATATCTGAGGGAACCAACCTGTCTAGATGCTTCCGAAGCAACCCAAGTCCTCCCCCAATATCAAACTGAGCAACCCTTTTTTCTCTCCGTGTGTAACGTTGCTGCCTCAGAGTCTCTTCCTGCCCTACCTCCTCACTAGCAGTGACAGGTCCTGGGGCCTCTCCAGACTCTAACATAGGTGCCAATAATGAGTCAACAAGAAACACTGCCGGCTCAAAACTCTCCAATTGACCAACACTTCCCGTTTTCTTGTGACCTTTCCTCCTCGGTTTGATAGACTGAGGTGGTGGCTGCAAGGCTCCGGATGTCTGAGAACGCGTCACAACACACGCCATGGTTTGAACGCTACACTTCTCAACCCGCTCCTGTTCCTCCCTACTAACGTCGGCCGCCTTCTCGGCAACGACCAAGGGTGAAACCTTAGAAGCAGGCACCGCAAAGTCGTTGCCGAGGAGGAGGTCGACGCCCCCAACAGGCAAGTTCTCTACGATTCCGACATCCAGCTCCTTCGCCACACCACCCACCTCCAGCTCCATCCGCACCAGCGGGTAGGACTTCGTAGCATTGATCCCCTGAACTACCACCACCCGAGCAGCGTTAATCGGTCTACCAGTAAAGTTCTATAACAAGGTCTGAGAAGCCCCAGTATCACGCAATAGCTTAACTCCTCGCCTTTTGTCAGCCCACCTCACAAAACCATGCCCTCTATGACCCCCAAAGACGTCGCGGACAGGGTTCGAGCCTTCCGGACTCTTGAACACAGGCTGTGTCCCAACCTCTGACGAACTACCCTTGGCAAACTCAGAAGATATAGGCGACACCCCTATGCTGCGGGCCAATGACACAACCTTGTTTGGTGGCTTGTTCGGACAAGCATTTGCAAAGTGACCCTCCTTGTGACATACAAAGCACTCTTTACTCTTTGGATTCCCTTGGGAGTGGGAGGTACCATTAGACTTCTTATACGGGACGGTATTTGGTTTATGTTCAGTTTTATTGTCAGTGCTACATGGTTTTGTGTATTTATGTGTATCAACATTCTTGGGAGGGGGAGGGGTACGATCCTTTGCACCCGACTCACTCCTAGCTGCTGCTTCACACCCTCGAATTAATGACAGTCGGAGGTCAGCCATTTCTGCTGCCTCCTGGAGAGTTCTAGGATTTTTTTCCTTTATATTTAATGTTAAGTCCCCGCCTGTGCACTTAAAGAACTGTTCCAAGAGAACCAGCTCACTCAACTCCTCAAAAGTAGCTGCCCTCTCAGAACGCAGCCAATGTCGTAGTGCATCAGACAAGTCCCGGGCGTGTTCTAGGAAGGTACTATCCTTGCCCTTAGTAACACCCCGAAACTTCAAGCGGTAAGTTTCTGGTTGTAACTCATAGGCCCGTAGCACAGCCTTCTTTAGCTCATCATAAACTATACAGGACTCTAAAGGTAGTGCATCATACGCTTTTAGCCCCTTTCCTAGGAGTCTTGATGAAACTAATGCTGCCCACTTTTCCTGAGGCCACTGGTGTTCCTGACACTTCTTCTCAAATCGCATAAAAAACTCAGTTACACATGATTCATCGAACACAGGAACTAGTTTAAGCAGGTGCGACAATGATTGGTCCCGATGTCTATTACCTCCCCCAATATTTCGCCCTGTTACCTCCACTCGAGATCTCTCCAGCTCCCTGTCAGCCCGATACCTAGTAGACTCTGCCTGCAGTTCAGCCTCTCGTATAGCTGTTCTCTCTGCAGCCTCAGCCTGAGCTCTAGCAGCCTCAGCCTGCACACTAGCCTGTCTTTCGGTAGCCTCAACCTGAGCTCTAGCAACCTCAGCCTGAACTCTAGCAACCTCAGCCTGCACACTAACCTGTCTTTCGGCGGCCTCAACCTGAGCTCTAGCAGCCTCAACCTTGGCCATCTCAAGCCGAAACAACAAATCTGGAGTCAACCCTTGAGGAGGGGAAGATGCATTTAATGGGGAGGGTCCCTGTGATTGAATTCCACACTGCCATTGACCATCAACTTGGGGGTATGTACTAAATTCAGGCACCCTGACGTTTGATATGGGGGTAGAGTGGAGGGGGGGCTGGGGACCGGGGCCCCCAGTCGCCTCTCCACCCAGGTCTCTCCCTTCTAAACCCAATATCAAAGTCCTCAGCTGATCCTTCCTCATGCCACTTAAACCCTGAAGACCTGCCACACACTTTAAGCCATACTTATTCAGCTTCAACACCCTGGCAGCGGTAAGGGGCACCTCTAAAACTCTTCTAGCACCCTCCTCGCTATCGACTAGCCACTCCACAGGTCTTTCTCCCTCCGAGCCTGTATCGTGACCTGACCCACCACTGTGTTCTGATGTATTAGACATGTTTGTGCACTGCAGTAATTATCACGGTTATAGAATGTGCCTTATCTCCTATGCAAGTATGTATATACTAATGTTATTTGAAGTCTTTAATGAGTTATATTGGTTGCTCCAAAAAAAACTATGTCCACTGTATTCCTTTAATCATAAGGAATCTCAAAACAAATGACCACTATATTCCTCTGTTCAGTAAATCCTATGCAAGGTCGCCATTTGTTACGTCCTGGGATATATAAACACTGGGCTCTTTCTATTGGACTAGGTATGCGGCAACAAGCAACAACGGAAAACGCTAGATCCCACCCTTATCTATAAACCCAGGCAACAAACCACCCTAAACCGTCAAGAGTCCTGCCTGGACAACAAGGTATCCTGTGACTCGGTTACAGGGTGCACGCACTATAGACTGCTGATAGTCAAGCAGGCTATATAAAAGATCACACAATTAAGTTGACTTAAAGCTTCAAGGAAAAGATAGATAACGGAATTAAATTGCAGAAACAATTTAATAACAAACTAGAAGAAAGTACATTTAACGTTACGTTAATTAATACAACTAATCACCCCTGCGTGAAAGAAGGTGAAAGCAAACAGTCCTCAAAACATCGTACAGGTAGGCAAGATGCAGGTTTCTAAACTGCATGCGGCTACTGTAGGATCTGATGCTTAGCAAAGAAAGTAAGTTACGGATTTAGAGAACTCTTATCTCATAAGCAGGAATAAATACTAGTGATAGGCCATACAGTGTATAATGGCATAGGTATAATTAAATAAAGGCAGCAACTCGCAACATAACCACATACAGGTGTGCTTCTCACTCTTAGTCAGGCAAGCCTGCTCGGACAGAGTCTCTAAGCCACACCCTGACTCACAATGCTCACAAAGACGGTAAACTGTGGCACAATAACAAGCATAAAGATATAATAAACCGCTAGCTGTTAATCTGGCATGCCAGGTGGCAGAGGTCTAGCTGGAAGGATATAGGCTTCGGATACCCGGGCTGAGCCACCTGCTCTAGCCTAGGGACGTTCCCAAGTCTGTGCGCCAAATTACTCTAATTGAAAGGGTGCTCTCTTGAGAGACTCAGATCCCAAGTATCTGACTCTCTCCTGGCGACCCTAAAACAAACGCAAGACGTGCTAGCGCAGTGCTGAATGGACTAGGCAAGGGCCCTCACACAACACAACACTAGACACACAGGCACACAGACAAGAAAATGCCCCCAGACTCCCACGGGTATCCTAGTAAAGTCGTGCAGGTCCACAGGACTCGCACCAGCAGACTTTACTTAAAGAATCGCAAAAAGCCCCCCCTCCGGTCTAGCCCCTGCTCACCTGCCACAAGAACACACTAGCAAGCATGAAACCACCATGTATGAGACAACAAAAAAGCTTCCTAGGTCTCATTAACAATTATATCTCTGCATAAGGCCCAAAATCCTATCTAGTTATCTGAGAGCTCGTCGTTAATACAATGATAGATATAAGGTCTATCAAGGGGATGGGATAATTAAATAGATTGGTGAAGTAGTGGAAAGAAGGTATACAAAGTAAGAGAGAAAGTTTCTAAGTGGGGTTGAGAGGGATAGATATCAAGGGGGTCCGAAGGGTACGACAGTGAGGTGAGCTCTGAGGAGAATAGCTCCTCTGGACCCCTCCAGGATCCCACACAAAGGCACGGTGGTCAGCCAATCACAGGCCGCTACGTCACCCGGCAGCAGGCCTGCAGAAGGCGCCAGGAACCACCAGCCAATCAAAACCGAGAGAAAAGACCACGCGGCGACCAACTCCTCAGGGAGGGAGGAGGAGGAAAAGCAACACTCACCTCCCCCACCCTGCTCGCTCGCTCTCTCTCTCTCTCTCTCTCGTCTCCTCCCACTCTCACTAGACTTACATCTTATATATTATAATGAAACAATCAACTATCGAGAATAAAATATACTAAGATGTGTTGGTTAAGAATAAGGGCAGCTTCAAGCTGTGAAACAACATAAGAATATCCCAGACATTAGTTACATTGTCTTAGGATATATACTAAGGAAAAGCCGGCCAGCCGGCTGCCGCCAGCCGGTTTCTAAATGGCTGGGCAGCCGACGCGCGCGCCTGCCCGCACGTGGTTACTATGCAGGAGCGTCACAAAACTCCCTTGCAAAAATTGTAATAAGGTATATATTGGACAAACTGGAAAACAACTAGCCATTCGAATTAAACAACATGTGACAAGCGTTCAAACAGGACAAGTCTCAAACGGTGTCTTTATACATGTTCGAGATTATGAACACAATATTGATTTGGATAATGCTTCATCAATTGTGTCATGTAAATCATATGTTGACCGGAATATAATTGAATCTAGTTTCATTAATCATACAGATAGTATAAACATGAATATAAGCAGTGGCATGTACAAACTAGATCATTTCATTGTTAATTGTATTTGTAAACAAATCCAAATTTAGGGTTGTATATATTTGTAATTGGAGATAAGGTTTCATAACTGCTTCAGACATACAATACCTTCTGTATTTTAACTCATATATATTGACTCGATTTGTTGTCACAATTCGAAACAATTGTTTTTTGATGGTTATTTTTGTTTTTTAAATATACTGAACCGGTATTTATTTCATGACGAGATTTTAGTATAATCGAAACCTCAAATAATGCTTTGAGTCTTCTATGGATGAATATCACTCTGTCTTTCCTTTATATTTTTATATTACTTAGTATGAGATTTTAGTATTTTGTCGTTTATGTTTTCGCACTTCAATAATATTACATTGTATATGATCATTCTCTGTCTGTCCTCTGTCCCCTGAAGATGTAATACACGAAAGCGCTAGGGACTCCTTATTTTCTTACCTTCCCTGTGGATATTTAGCATATTATAAGTTCACGTATTGCTGTGACTTTCTTGCATATATATATTTAATAAAATTAATAGGTTATGAAAACAAATATATTAAAAGATATACTAAAACAAAAAAGGAATGAGGGCATAATAAATAATTGAATACTATATATAGGTATAATCTATAATAAAATATATCTATACTAACAAGAATAGTTGCAGACTGTGTGATTGGTGCTCAGGCACGCCCCTTTTGTACCTTGACAGCCCATCGGTTGTACGTCTCACTGCTAAGTTACGATGTTCAAATACCATTCTTCTGAGTTGTATCGCAGTCTTCTGGGTCATATCTTTTCCGTAGAATATTGGTGTACCCTTTGAACGACTTTTCTTATTACCCAAGGCTCATTTACGATATCCACGATGTTGTTGCCGATTCGCCATATCAGGATGAAATTTTGAGTCGTGAACTCTTCTGGAGGGGATTTTGTGTCAGTGTGCATCGACCTTTAAAGTGCAACCAGGCATGGACGGTTAATTTCAATAATACAGCGAAGTATAAGGTTCACATTTACGTGCAAATAGCCTCAGTCACTTTATCATCTTTTGCGACTTCATATGACATCTTTAATTAGTTATAATTTATTTTAATCGATTGGCAGTGAACAAATATGAGAGAGAGAGAGTATAGCTTTTGTAATACAGTTCTCAGTAATATATAATGTAGCTTCATGTAACAAGAGCAGCAAGGGGGGGGGGGGGGGGGGTACAATGTTCTCTGATAATGTTCAACCATTATAACTAACTCGGTGACGATCTTGTTATTTTGATCAATCTTAATGCCAGATTATGTTGCTCAGCCTAAGAAAGCCCCTTATAAATCAAAGTGCTTAGAACTATGGCAATTAATCTTCCATCTCGGAAATTATCCTCCTTGGTTGTACATGATCATTTGGAGGCGGATATAATCAAATTAATATCAGATAAACGTGATTTAATTGAAAGATTTAATAATTTAATTTAATGTTCATGTCTAAACTACATTTTGTAATACAATATAACGTTATATTTAAATGCTAAAGGATCTTCTAGGACTCAAAGTAGCATGGTAACTCAATACCCCATGATTGCAAACAAGTGCTTCCTGTAACAATTGATAGGTGTCATTGTACACTATTTGGTGCATGGATTTCGTGTGCGTTTTATGAATTTCACTGTCTTCCATCCTGTTATTCAACTTGTGATGATTATGTGCTGGACAGTTTATGATAGGTTTAAAATGACTGGGTAAAACAAACCCACGGTGAGATTACCGTTGGAAACTGGCAGTAAGACTGTGGACTAATACAATATAAGCTATACTGAAACAGTACGACAATGTGAAACAACAGATCATACTGGCTCCAGATCATGCCTCCTATACACCACACCATGAACGGACCCACACATTCCATTACTGAACCTAGACAAGCCATTAATATGCCTTACATAAACTAATGCTAACCATAGACAGGATTGATGTCCAAATTGTTTGAGGGTGGTGGGGTAACTTAAACGATATCTACATAGTCTAATTGCTGAAGTAGGAGAGTGAGAAGATACAATGTTCCAGATGAGGAATGCAGCAGGAACATAAACTTTGTACAAGTTAACCAGTTGGCAACCATGGTGCCCCAGTATTCAGAAACCAATTACAATTCTCGATAACGGGAACCACTCCATTGACCAAACTTATGGGGAAGCGGCCAGTTTCAGCAGACGATATTGTTGGAACCAGTTTGAATAGTTAATGATCATTCTCCAACTTCTGATTCAGTTCTCTGTCTTAGTGAACCGAAATGAATGGTATATGAATATGCAAACTTGGTTGCAGGGAAGCATAATTTAATTATAGATGTTGAGATTTTACCGGTAATATATTTATGGTGTGGTCTCATCCATTATTATTGATAGTGAATTAAATTAGTTACCAATAGTAATTTTTGTATTAATGGGTTCCACATAATTTGAATCTATACGGTTGAGTTAAAAGATATTGAACAGGAATTAATCAATCTCAAACCCAACTATTTGATGGTCTTCATTAAGGCAAAAACATTTTCAAGATCATTGCATATTTGATTCTCACAAACGGCATAATATTAGTTTGACCTAACTGATATGTAAATAGATATATGGTTATATCAATGCATATATGCAACATCATATATTTGTAATAATGTCATCATCAATCAAACAAGTAGGTCATTGGAACTTGGAAGTACAGCCCATCCCTATTATCTGCCATCCTTCAAATAGTGCTTCAAACTTTCGGCTACTGTAACTATTTATTCCTTAAAGTGTTTGGCGGGTTCAGATGTGATAAACTTGAAATATTCACCCATACCACCCGCGATTACTTACCATCTTATCAGTCAGTCAGTAGCCAGCCCTCTCTCCCACAAGGGGTAGGGAGGATCAGCAAGAGACACGAGTTCAAATCAACACAGTTCTTATCAAACTGCCCATAATCACTTACTATGCCTCCCCTCATCACACACGTCTAATGTTTATCCACCAACATTAATTACTACTGAAGGCCTCTATCTACCTCTCTCACCCCGCAGGTAGTAGTGATAAGCATGCGCGTAGAGCGTTTTCTCAAGGATTTCATAATTTATATATTTAGTGGGGCATCAGTTACCAACACCGTGTACTCGCTCACAAATCGTGACTTGAAACTGGACAATCAGTGTGTGTGTGTGTGTTTTATGTGAATATGCAAACTTGATTGTAGCGAAGCAGAATTTTAGTTTATATGGTAATAGTGATAATTTAATAATGTACTTATGTCTATAATTATTGAAGGTGAATTAATTTAGTTGTCAATAATAAACACATTATTATAAGGCTCCACATAATTGAATCTATATGGCCGCATTAAGAGTCTTATTAGTTTTGATAAATTAAAGATTAGTAAAAACAACATTTTATACATGATAAGAACTGCATTAAAAACATGCCGAATTGATCCACAACATATAATATCTTACAATATATATAAATATAAATATATTATATACTGTATATGTATATACAAAAGAACAGTGCAGTAAGACAACCTCAAATACCAATGGAAGAACAAAATATGACTAACAATATTAGTAGCAAAGAAAAATAAAACTGTTATCATAAAATACGGTTAGAATGTTTGAAACATTCTAAATGTGCGTGTTTATTAATATACAGACCCTTCAAACGGTTTGTGTCTGCAAGCAGGAGCCAGGAAGATTAATAAAAATATTGAAACTTCTTGCGAAGATTTCAGTGCTTACAATAACAATATAAAAACTTAAAAATGTCTGCCAGGAACATAAATTAAAGGACAAACTTCTTGCGAAGATTTCAGTGCTTAAAACAGGAATAAAAAGAAAACTATAAACTGTGCTTTTATAATGAAGTCCCTTAATGAGAACTCCAATCTGTGGCCATAATTATTAAAACAAATCTGCCACTATTGAAAATGTAGCCATATGCATTTCTCCACTTGGTGGATACTCAGTGGCTTGTAATGCAGGACTGAGATCGGTGGTAAAATGTCCTGCTTATATAGTGGCAAAAGTGTAGCTGCTGCCTTCTAGTGTCCAGATTCGGCATTAATTATATTTTTATACACAAACAAATTGTTTCTGGACAAATCTCATGGTTTACTTATATGGCATCGCCTTATTAGATTTGAGTCATAATGGGGTTTGGTTGTGGAGGAAGCTTTGAACTTGTAAATATATAATATCGAGAAAAGGCGAAAGGAAAAGATGGTATCATTTCTTTCGAACCATCTTCATAAGTTCGAGTTGTGTAAATATTAACTGAACACATCCCTGTCTAGTTCAGGGTTAAATTGGCTTATGAAATATGACTCTTTTTCTTTTCTTACTTTCTCGTCATCGTGCTTCACTTTGTAAAAGGGCATTATTTTAAAATCATATTAATTATTATTATCATTATTACAAACCGATATATGTTTGTTGACAAAGAGACCTTCGTTATTATTTATGTGACTTTTATGGAGATTGGCTCTTAATATAAAGTTGGAGGTCTCCCCTATGTATATTTTGTCACATCCTTCACATTGTATCACATATACACAGTCCATGTAAATCCCATATAAGTGTTTACATTTTTAAATGAGTGGCTGCCTTTATTATAGAAATTTGCATTTGTTGCTATTACATTTGTGTACGAATTTATTGAAAATCCGTTTGCGTTGTTAGAAGATTTTTTAGATGATAGGGGTCTCTTTGATTTGATAAATTTACACTTATCGTAAATTTCTTTTGTTTGGGGAATTTTTTGCAAGAATTCAAGTGAGCATTTTATGGGTTCTGCTAGGTATAGTTGGAATTGTTTTTTGTAAAATATATATAAATTGTAACTTTAATTTTCTTTTGGTTGTTGACTTCTGAGTTGGTCAAGTGGTATTTCTAAAGCTCTTTTAATGGCATTATTTATAAAAAAATCTGGATAATCGCAATCTCTTAGAAACATAGAATGTTCGTTTAAGCGAGTGTTTCTCCATTCAGGTTGGAGACTAGTGTGCATATTCGTCTAGCCAGGTTATAGGGGATATTAGACTTCACATGCCGTGGGTGATTTGAATGGAAGTCTAAATATTGGTGAGAGTCAGTGGGTTTGTAAAAAATATCCGTATGAACCAAATTATTAATTTTTATAATTTTTAGGTCCAAGAAGGTGACTTCAGTGCCAGATTGGTCACATTTAAATGTTAGACAGTCGTCTAATTTCTGTAATTCCTCTTATTAAGGAAATGTCACCTCTCTCCAAATCCCATATGCATAGAATGTCATCAAGAAATCTGTAGTAGTTTTTCTTTGTATTAGATGTGATATTTATAATAAATATTGTTGACAAGTTATCATACAGCTTTTTTTCTAGATAACCTAAAACTAGTGTGGCATATGCAGGTGTAAATTTAGTTCTCATAGCTGTGACTAGTATTTGTTTGTAATTGTTCGAATTATAATCAAAGGGGTTATTTTCAAGGATTAGTTTGCATCCAGCGATAATAAAGTCCAAATCAAACCGTTCATTCAGAGATGTAGGACGTTGTCTTAGCCAATACTGTATGACTTGGAAGCCCAAATCATGCTTAACCCGGCAAGCGCGATAGGCCTCACGGAAGGCTTCCTATAGGGAACGCGATAGGCCTCACGGAAGCAAGACCATAAAAAAAGCCTTCCAAAAAAAAAATGGGCCTATCAAAACAAAGGAATTTGTCTCTAGGTGAGATAATTCCCCTCCAGTACTCATCCATGTAAATCTCACCCACCCCCCTCCCCTCCTTCCCCACCTTATTCCCCCCTCCCTCCCCTCCTCAAGTATCACCTATTTTTCCTCTTATTATCATCATTTATCGGTTATTTTTCTCTCCCGCGATAATGTAGCACAAGTGGGTTGCAGAAAAGATCGTTATGTAACACCCAGACACCGGCCCACACCGCCCCGCTCGTCTCAGTTACCTCACAGACAGCAAGAGAGGAGGGTTGCCTGTGGCTCTCTCTCGCCTGAGATTATGACCGGGTGGCCAATATCTTCGTTTTTCACCACCCAAATGCTTTTCCCACTTATTTTAGCACTATTGAAGGTTCATATATACATCATATATGTAAAATAAAAGCATACCGAAAACAAATAATGCTCTATATTGTAAATATAACGAATTCTGTCAGAATCCAAGGCTAGAAATACACAAATAACTACCCTAGCCCCTAGGTCTATATCGCGCTTGTCAGGTTAATATTGCTGTAAAGGCTAACAACGTCAAAACAATATAATATAATAGTCAAAATTTCAGAGTTGGTGAGCGAGGTTGGGAGTTTATTTAATAGGTCACTCGAGTCTCTTATGTAGAAATGGACAAGTTTCACAAACGATTGTATTAAAATATCCAATACGTGGCTTAAACGGTGTGTGGGACATGCTGGTCCTGCTACTATTGGACGTAACACTAAGTCTGATGGATTTTCTAAGGTTACAATGCTGCTATTTTGTTTTATTATTTCACGTTTTATTTGCTCAGACTTATGGATTTTCGGAAGTCCATAGAAGTTGCTAGTTTTACAATAAAAATGTGTTATGTATGATATTTCCTTCTTTGTTAGCTTATCTTTATATTGTGAAGTTATTTTTGTTTTATTTTATTTAGTATTGATAGGTCATAATTTCTGGGAATATTAGTATAAGTATCCCTATCTTCTAGTAGCTCCATGATTTGCAGGTTATAAAACTCTGTATTCATGATCACTATTATCGTATAAATACGATAGAATATGACTCTTTTGTGATCTCTTATGTCTCTGTGACGTCATGATCTCTCCTACAGAACGACGTAGGACGAGTAGATCGTATATTATAAGATTGTAAATAAGTTAAGTTATAAAAGGCCTAATATGCTATTAAGCAATATTGCCATGGTCTTATGTAGTATATATGAATTTATCGTATATATTAATATAATTTATCGTATAGAGCAACCTAAATGCGGTACGATAATTTGGGCTCCTGGCGGTTTGCCAAGGCAGCAAGGTGTGCTTTTGAGGTACGCCAGAGCCTTCACGAACACCAACCAGTTAACATCTAATTTTCCGCCCTCAGTTGATCGTGCTTTTGTGCCTCTAATCACAATACACATACAGCAATACACACAACTACACCATCACGACGCTCTCATCGACATCATGACTGACTGATAGATAAGCATAAATTATAATAATCATGTCCATTCCCATGTAATCATTTATTCTTTCTTTAACTTGACTCGTGTCTTGGGACCGAAGTCTCGTTCCCCATTGTCCACCGCCATATTGGGTAAAACGTTCTCCCTTGCCTCATTGCCACGTGGAACTATTGGTGAGTTAATTCCTGGCTAATATTAACCCTTATAACCTTACCCTATAATTATATACATTTATTATGTGAGACCTTTGGATATAAATTAGCTTGTTTCAGATTGAATTCAATTTAGATATAGAGTATTCATTTAGATTGATTTTATTTGATTCATTATAGCTTAGTAATATTTAACTTCCATTGATAGTTTACCACATTGGTGCCCAGACCCGGGAATTAGCTACCAGTAAGGGATTTTAAGGCAATGAACAAGGGGACATATAACATGATGCAGGAACAACTCTATGATAAACTGGCAAGGCTAGCCAAGTGATGGTTAGAGCCGGAATGCAGGGTCACATCGTTGCACCTGCCCAAGTTCTGCATCCCACCCATCATCTTTCCCCAGTAATGTTCTTTTCCGTTTCAGACTTCCTGTGACATATGACCTGACCTAACATTTCTTCTTGTTCAATATGATCCATTAGTAGGTATTGCTATTTAGTGTACTATTGGTTCTCCATAACATAGAAGTCCGCCGGTTGGCGTCTCTTAATTAGACTATTATTTGGCAGTTGTCTTTGTAATGTAACATTTAGATACATAGCCTATAGCCTCACATGCAACATGGATAAAGACCATACAGAGACACCGTCTAGTGGGGTGCTAAGCAAAGCCTCTAAAAATCAAAGGGCGGGACTTCGGGGAGCATTAAATAGGCTAATTGTGGACTTAAACACTTTCATCACTACTGCTGAACTAGAGGAATTGGAGGCTAGATTAGAAAACGTCCAGGTTACCCACGGTCGTATTACGGCTCTGAGTGAGGTGATTGTGGCTGACATGACAGAGGAGGAAGAGATTGTTACAGAGTGTGATAATCGCGCCCTCTATGACGAACCTGTCTTTAGAGCGAAGTACCTATTACAGCGTGCAATCGCGAGTAAGAAGGGAGGCGATAATGAGGCCCATAGAAGGGCTGACCCAAAATATACTGTACACCTCCCAAAGCTCAATCTTCCTTCATTTGGGGGCAAGTTAACTGAGTGGTTAGCTTTTTGGGACGTATTTCGATTTACGGTTCATGAATCTTCTTTGGATAATGTCCGCAAGTTTTACTATCTGAAGGGACAAATGGAAGGAGAGGCCTTACATTTAATAGAGGGTTTTGCAGTAGTGGGTGGTAGTTATCTTGAAGCGGTACACTTATTAGAGTCCACATACGGGGATAGAGAGCAGTTGAAGATGGCCCATGTCGTTGCCTTGTTGGGGCTCGCAGAACCACAGTATAAGGTTGATGAGTTGACAAACTTCAGGGCAAATATGGAGTGCCATACTCGATCGCTAGACACCCTAGGGCTTACCACGCAGGAAATGATAGTCATTATTTTGCGTCAGAAGCTTCCTATGGCAATACTTGATAAGGTAAGATCATTTGAGCTGGGGGAGTTCAAAACTCAGTTCAGTAAGGAGATCAATAATCTACAGTTGAACAAAGGGAGAATGTATGTGTCGGGAGGGAGTGAGAATGTGGAGAAGAGGGGAACAGTAAGCATGACAGTGGGGACTAAAGTAAAGAAAGAGGGTGTGTCTAAGAAACTTGCTCAGATTCTATGTAAGCTATGTAACAACAAACATAAATGGAGTTTCTGCATAAAATACCCAACAAATGACACAAAACTAGCACAGGCGAAAAGATTGAAGCTATGTGTAGGTTGTCTATGTAAAGAACATGGTAAGCAGGGACAATGTACTGCTACATACTTAAGGCCCTGTCGCCACTGCGAAGGACATCACTTTGATAAGTTGTGTCCTACAGCAGATAAAGTCAAAGACGTCAAAAATGAGGGTACTACAACTGTGGCACTAGGTAGCACGCAAGACACCACTATATTGCCCACAATACAGATTCCCATGGAAGGTAATGACAGTAACAAAGTTTGTCGGGTACTTCTAGATCAAGGGTCTCAACGTTCCTTTATAAAGAGGTCCGTACTAGTGGGACTGAAGCACCGAATCGTAGGGGCTGAGACTCTTCGATTACAGGGCTTCACAGGGGTTACTGATAAACAAGACTACGAGATAGCGGAGATTTCATATTTCTATCGTAAAAACCGGTACTTTATGACTTGTATCGTAGTAGACACCCTACCAGAATATGTATCTGTGGGTGTGAAGAAGGTGGAACACGCATTACGAAGCAAAGGGGTTAACTTGTCAGATCCCATGGGAAATCAGAGTGAGGTGCATGTTCTACTTGGTGTGGATCATTATTATGAAGTAGTATACCCTGGATTTAAAAAGATGTGTGGTGTAATTTTAATCCCCACTAAATTTGGATACTGCATGAGCGGAAAGGTGCATACTACACAGTCAAAGGTCCTGGTCGACACGGTCTCGATATATAGAGTCAATGTAACCGCGGCAGAGGAGTTGGGAAGGGAGGATTCCCAACCTAGTGACCCTAAGATGGCTGCTGAGTTCGACCTGGAACGACTGTGGAGATTGGATCACATAGGCATTAATCCTATGGAGACTGATTATGACTCGGAAGTTGCGCTACAAAGGTTTGACGAGTCTGTGTGCTACTGTGCCTCAGACAAGCAATATAAAGTTAGTTTACCCTGGAAGAACAGTGAGATAAGCCTGCCTACCAACTATGGTTTGGCATTAGGTCGCTTGCGCGCATTGCAGCGGAAATTGTCTAACGAACCGAGCACGCGCCAGGCGTATGACGATGTATTTCGGAGTTATGAGGATAGGGGTTTTATTGAGAGAGTCTATGCCGAGGAACCGTGTAAGAAGGGTAGGGTTCACTATCTGGCCCATCATGGGGTAAAGAAAGACAGCGTCACCACACCAATACGGGTGGTGTATGACTGTTCTGCCCACCAAGGTCAACAACCCAGTCTGAATGACTGCCTGTTGACAGGTCCGTCCATGGTGTCGGACCTGTCCCAACATCTATTGCGGTTTAGGCTGGGGAAGTACGCCTATACCAGTGACATCGAGAAAGCATTCTTGATGGTCAAGCTCAAGGAGGAAGATAGAGATGTTACCCGCTTTCTTTGGTTCAGCGACATTAGCGACTCTGAAAGTCCCATCATAATATACCGTTTTCGGGTTGTACTCTTTGGGGCCACTTGCTCGCAGTTTTTGTTAAATGCCACAATCAGAAAACATCTAGCTGACACTCATGAGGACACAAGTAAACTATCTCGCGGATTATACATTGACAATTTGCAGGGTACTAGCGATAGTCAAGATGATTTGTTGTATGCATACTGGCAAGCACGCAGATTGTTTGCGGATGCACATCTATTTCTCCGCGAGTGGGTTACTAATAGTGAAGATCTTCAGAGTTTAATACAGGTGGATGGTACGGCATCTCTTAACCAGGAAAAGTCCAGAAATTTGGGGATGATCTGGCAACCTAAACATGACATACTAACTTTTCAAACAAGGTCTTTTGCTCAGCAGACAGGAGCGCACACAAAAAGAAGTCTGTTGAGCAAAGTTGCGCAATTTTTTGATCCTTTGGGTCTAGCATTACCTGTTACCATAAGAGCTAGGATTCTAATGCAGGAAGTTTGGAGACGTAAAATAGGATGGGATGACAGTTTGCCCGAGGACCTGAATGACCGAGGGACATTGTTGTTGAATGAATATGCCATCCTATGTACTAAACCTATACCTCGTAAAGTGGCGGCGTTCGGTGACGTTACGTTACACACATTTTGCGATGCTAGCGCCACGGCATACGGGGTAGCCATATATGTTGTTACTTCATTTGGGGCACATTTAGTTACAGCCCGGGCCAAGGTAGCCCCGGTTAAAAAGGTAACTATCCCTAAAATGGAATTGACTGCCATGCTGCTATTAGCACGTCTGGTGCAACATGTACGCGCAGCATACGAGAGCGAATTAAATATTGAAATCGTTCATGTATGGTGCGATAGTCAGGTCGCACTCAACTAGATACATAGCAAGAAGTCTCTGCCAGTTTATGTGCGGAATAGGGTAGATGAGATTAGAGCCCTTTTGCCAGATGTTGCTTATCATTATGTAAATACAAAGGAAAACCCTAGTGATCTCATAACTAGGGGTATAACTGCTAGCCAGTTAATGAAGTCCGAATTGTGGTGGCATGGTCCAAAGTGGCTGCTCCATGAAAGTGAATGGACGATATGGCATGCTGTAGGTGAGGGACTTCTGCCACTGGAAACAGTGGCAGTTACAGCCCAACCAAATGAGCCACCGGGTCCTATCATAAAGTGGGCAAGATTCGGTGACTATAATAAATTAGTCAGAGTTGTAGCTTGGGTGTTGCGATATGTATCCAATCTCAAGCTTAAAGTAACGGGCCAACTCTGCAACAGGGGTCACAACATTGATGCTCGTGAATTTAAAGCAGCTGAAGTAACTTTGATCAAATGGGTTCAAGTAGAAACCTTTTCCAATGAATTAGAATCCTTGAAAGGCTCGAATAAGACATTAATGCCTAATATAGTGCGTCAACTAAGGTTGCACCTAGACAATGGCCTCATCAGGTGTGAGGGTCGCCTGAAGTGGTCGGGTGTACCAGACGGCACAAACCGACCTATACTTATGCCAACAAGACATCACGTTACTGATCTATTGATCATACGTGCACATAGGGAAGTAAAACACTACGGGGTATGTCATATTATATCAAATTTACGTCTCACATGGTGGATACCCAGAGTTCGACAAGTAGCTTGACGCGTAGTGAGAAAGTGTGTAATATGCCAGAGACTAAAGGGTAAACCATATGCAACTGGACCAGCTCCACCTCTACCTGAATGCCGTGTAAAGCATGTAGAACCTTTCCAAGCGGTAGGATTAGATTACACAGGGGCATTGAAGACGAGGGAGCATGAGAAGTTTTATATTTTATTGTTTACCTGTGCGACGTCTCGAGCGGTACACCTAGAACTATGTGATAATATGTCTAGCGAAGAATTTAGCTGGCGTTTAGACGGTTTTGTGCCCGTCGTTCATTCCCTCAACTCATTCTTAGCGACAATGCTCCCACTTATGTCCAAGCATCAAAATATCTAAAGGATATGAGTAGTGATCCTACTGTCATCACTTTTTTGGGAGAGAAGAAGTGCGAATGGAGGTTCATTCCAGTTAAGGCACCTTGGTTTGGTGGAATGTGGGAACGGTGTGTCGGCATAGTAAAGTCAGGACTCAGAGCGGTTGTAGGACGTGCTCTATTAAAGAAGAGTGAGTTGACGACAGTCCTCACAGAGATAGAGGCAGTCGTGAATGATCGCCCGCTTACATACGTGTACACCGACCTGCAAGAACCACTACCATTAACGCCAGCTCACTTGCTATATGGGAAACCATTGACTGCGTTTCCATCTGATTTCCAATCCATAGTAGAGTTAGAGGATCCCTCGTTGTACTCTGAGGTAGCGGTGTCTAAGAGATACCAGTATATATCCAGGATAATCGAGGATTTTAGGAAACGGTGGATTAGTGAATATCTGCTAGCATTGAGGGAAAGGAGTGTTACTCCCTCTGGTAGACCAACGGCACCTACAGTTGGCGAAGTTGTTTTAACCCGTACAGCCCCAGCGACGCGTCTGACGCGTCGGCGATGTATGTAACGCACAGCCCCAGAGACGCGCCTGACGCGTCACCCTAATTGCGCCGACCGTAACCTCAGGTGTAGCCACTCAAGAGGGCTCAGATTTGTATGGGAACTGTGTACGTATCCCACGCAACCGTGCCGATGGTTGAAAACTCTCAAAGTCTACGTGCGTGCGCGCGAGCGCGCAATAACCTGTTTTTTTGGGATAATGCCTTCAATTTTTTACTCTTGTAAAATCCGTTTTCGGGGGCTCTGTAGGACCATTTTTAAAGCTTTTTGAGCGGTTTTTCGTGGTTTTTCCTTCATTCCTAACCCATTCGCTATTGTTTCTGGAATAAAACCATTTTTTGAAAACCGGCCGGGTTCTGGTGCGCAAACATTACAAAACTAGCCGGGGCTCCACGGGTTAATTAAAGAAGATAGTCCTCGTTTATACTGGAAATTAGGCCGCGTGTTAGAGGTATACAAGGGGGCAGACTCTGTAGAGCGGGTGGCGCTATTGAAGACAGCCACTGGAACTACTGTTCGGCCTATCGCACGTTTGTACGCTTTGGAGCTCGATTCCGCATTGCAATCTGAGGCTCCACCTGTTATTGCTGGGTCCGAGGATTCTCAAAGGAACGACTCGCCTCATACTGATGGTGATCATTCTCGGACCGGGACGCGTCCCAGACGCGCTGCTGCTGGCGCCGTCGACTTGTGGCGTCAAAAGATAGCCTCTGGGCAACTTTAGGTTTAAGGTGGGGTTCAGGTCTTTTTGTGGGGGGAGTGTATCGTATAAATACGATAGAATATGACTCTTTTGTGATCTCTTATGTCTCTGTGACGTCATGATCTCTCCTACAGAACGACGTAGGACGAGTAGATCGTATATTATAAGATTGTAAATAAGTTAAGTTATAAAAGGCCTAATATGCTATTAAGCAATATTGCCATGGTCTTATGTAGTATATATGAATTTATCGTATATATTAATATAATTTATCGTATAGAGCAACCTAAATGCGGTACGATAATTTGGGCTCCTGGCGGTTTGCCAAGGCAGCAAGGTGTGCTTTTGAGGTACGCCAGAGCCTTCACGAACACCAACCAGTTAACATCTAATTTTCCGCCCTCAGTTGATCGTGCCTCTAATCACAATACACATACAGCAATACACACAACTACACCATCACGACGCTCTCATCGACATCATGACTGACTGATAGATAAGCATAAATTATAATAATCATGTCCATTCCCATGTAATCATTTATTCTTTCTTTAACTTGACTCGTGTCTTGGGACCGAAGTCTCGTTCCCCATTGTCCACCACCATATTGGGTAAAACGTTCTCCCTTGCCTCATTGCCACGTGGAACTATTGGTGAGTTAATTCCTGGCTAATATTAACCCTTATAACCTTACCCTATAATTATATACATTTATTATGTGAGACCTTTGGATATAAATTAGCTTGTTTCAGATTGAATTCAATTTAGATATAGAGTATTCATTTAGATTGATTTTATTTGATTCATTATAGCTTAGTAATATTTACCTTCCATTGATAGTTTACCACAACTATACTAGATCCTTTATCGGCTTCTTTCATCAATATTTGGCTGTTATCCTTTAAGGTAGAAATAGCCTTTCTTTCTTGCCCAGAAATATTATAATGGAATTTGTATTTTAGTGACATAGGTTGATTTTGTAAAAAGTTAATAGCCACATCTAGATGGTTATTCCTCCCTTGATTTGGCTCCCAGGATGATTGTGGGGCAACTATATATTCGTCTACAGATTCTTGTTCATGAACAAATTCTCTTAGGCGTAATTGCCGATAAAATTTGTCCACATCTTGTGTGGTTTCTTGTGCCTTGTTGGGAATAGGAGTGGGGCAAAATGTAAATCCCATTGAAAGTATGGATATTTCCTCATTGGTAAGTACATGGGAAGATAGGTTTAGTGTTGTTGCTTTTAATGCAGAATTTTCATCGAATTGTAGTTCTTCCGGATTTTTTTTTTTTGGTGGTATGTGTCATAGTTGGGTCTGAAGTTGTTGCTTGAAGCATTGTTTTGTTCCACACATTTTGAAAGCATATTATTAATTTGACTGAAATTGATGTTGCTACTTTGAGGTCTAGACGTTCTGTTAGTATGTGGATAATTCTGCCTAGGGTCATGAGATTGGTTAGTTCTGGGAAAATTTCGGTGAGATTGAGAATGATATGTCCCGCGGAATGTATGATTTTGACTGGTCTTGTCTTTGCGTATTGAATGTTCAGTTTGTACAGTTTCTTTTTCCTGAGACAAATATTTCGTTTTGCTTTCCCAGATCTCCTCTTTTGTTTTGTTATTCTTTGCATATTGTTTGGAGAAACATTTCAGTTAACTTTTGCCTTATTTCTGCGGTAGGATTCTTATGAATGAGTGTTCATTTCAGTCGCGCATGCATCAATGATCGAGTTGTTCTTTACTTTCTTCTCCTCCAGCCTTTCTATTTCCAGTTTTACTTTAGTTGCCTCCAATGTGCTAATGCGTAAGGTTTGGGTTTCCGATTGGCCTGGGTATTTGTTTTCTCTAAATTTTGGTGGGATATATGGTGGCTCCTGGCTGAAAAAATCTGTGTATATGGTCTTAATGCCATGACATCGTACAGTTTTGTAGTATGCCATTTTCCTTTTATTTATGATGGAAAACCAGGTAGGTCTTTCAGATTGAATATAAGAATTTGCCTATCAATAATAAATAAAAAAATAAAAAAAATAACTTGACAATATAAAGATAAGCTAACAAAGAGGGAAATCTCATACATAACAAATGTTGATTATAAAACTAGCAACTTTTATGGACTTCCGAAAATCCATAAGTTTGAGCAAATAAAAAGTGAAATAATAAAACAAAATAGCAGCATTGTAACCTTAGAAAATCCATGAGACTTAGTGTTACGTCCAACAGTAGCAGGACCAGCATGTCCCACACACCGTTTAAGCCACGAATTGGATATTTTATTACAACCGTTTGTGAAACTTGTCCATTTCTACATAAGAGACTCAAGTGACCTATTAAATAAACTCCCAACCTCGCTCACCAACTTTGAAATGTTCATAGCTTCTGACGTTGTTAGCCTTTACAGCAATATTAAGCATGATTTGGGCTTCGAAGCCATACAGTATTGGCTAAGAAAATGTTCTACATCTCTGAATGAACGATTCGATTTGGACTTTATTTATTGCTGGATGCAAACTAATCCTAGAAAATAACATCTTTGAATATAATTCGAACAATTACAAACAAATACTAGGCACAGCTATGAGAACTAAATTTGCACCTGCATATGCCACGCTAGTGTTAGGTTATCTAGAAGAAAAGCTGTATTATAACTTGTCAAAAATATTTACTATAAATATCACATATACACTAAAGAAAAACTACTACAGATTTCTTGCTGACATTCTATGCATATGGGATTTGGAGAGAGGTGACATTTCCTAAATAAAAGAGGAATTACAGAAATTAGATGGCCGTCTAACATTTAAATGTGACCAACCTGGCACTGAGGTCACCTTCTTTGACCTAAAAATTATAAAAATTTATAATTTGGTTCATACGGATATTTTTTACAAACCCACTGACTCTCACCAATATTTAGACTTCCATTCAAATCACCCACGGCATGTGAAGTGTAATATCCCCTATAACCTGGCTAGAAGAATATGCACACTAGTCTCCAAACCTGAATGGAGAAACACTCGCCTAAACGAACTTTCTATGTTTCTAAGAGATTGCAATTATCCAGATTTGTTGATAAATAATGCCATTAAAAAGAGCTTTAGAAATACCACTCGACCAACTCAGAAGTCAACAACCAAAAGATAATGAAGGTATCAATTTATGTTATATTTAAACATACAATCCAAACTGTGAGGACTTAGCAAAACCAATAAAATGCACACTTGAATTCTTGCAAAAATTTCCCCAAACAAAAGAAATTTACAATAAGTGTAAATTTATCAAATCAAAGAGACAACCTTCAAATCTAAAAAATCTTCTAACAAACGCAAAACGGACTTCCGATAATTATTCGGTACACAAATGTAATAGCAACAAATGCAAATTATGTCTAAACATAATAGAGGGCAGCACATTTAAATTCAACGACTACACGTTCACAGTTAATGATAACATGGATTGCAATACAAGAAACTGTGTATATGTGATACAATGTGAAGGATGTGACAAAATATACATAGGGGAGACCTCCAACTTTATATTAAGAGCCAATCTCCATAAAAGTCACATACATAATAACGAAGGTCTCTTTGTGAACAAACATATATCGGTTTGTAATAATGATAATAATAATTAATATGATTTTAAAATAATACCCTTTTACAAAGTGAAACACGATGACGAGAAAGTAAGAACAGAAAAAGAGTCATATTTCATAAGCCAATTTAACCCTGAACTAAACAGGGATATGTTCAGTTAATATTTACACAACTCGAACTTATGAAGATGGTTCGAAGAAATGATACCATGTTTTCCTTTCGCCTTTTCACGATATTACATATTTACAAGTTCAAAGCTTCCTCCACAACCAAACTCCATTATGACTCAAATCTAATAAGGCGATCCTATCTAAGTAAACCATGAGACCGAATATGGACACTAGAAGGCAGCAACTACACTTTTGCCACTATAAAAGCAGGACATTTTACCAACGATCTCATTCCTGCATAAGAAGCCACTGAGGATCCACCAAGTGGAGAAATACATTTGGCAACATTTTAAATAGTGGCAGCATTATTTTAATAATTATGACCACAGATTGGAGTTCTCATTAACACCTTACGAGCGGCCTAGGCGGTTTATTTATATGTACCACCCAGCGGGGTGTTTTTACCCAAAATAGGGCTGTTTACGTAATCATTTTCATGCCTAAATAAGACCCAGAGCGTAAAACAAGTATCTATCCCTGAAAGGGCATAAACAGAGCTTTCCAATGACACCATAACGATCCTTTTATGATGGCTAGTTTTCTTGCAACAACCGTGCAACGCGAGTGCAAAAAGCATGTCATTCGGCACTTTCCCCATACAATTCCGTATATAGCGAGTGAGAGAGGGAGGGAGGAGGTGGGATTCGTGTCAGTAGGTTCGCCGCGGTGGTCTGGAGCAGTCATACGCTCGCTACTCTCCTGCCACCACTTGTCTCTCTCTCTCAGCAACATTACGTGCTGAAATTGCCACACGACCTATGTCGAGCGCCGCCAGATAGTCCAGATTTATTATACTCGACTTATGTTGCTCGCCGCTAATTAAGGGTTAAGGGATTTCATTCTAAATTAACAATTTATATTTGTTTTATTTATTTATTTTCTTCTTAAGAGACAATGAACGGAGGAAGGAAAAACACAGATAAAACAAAAAAAGTGCATTTGCCTAAAGGCATCCTCCATTCATAAAATATTTGTAACAACTGGATTTAAACTGTTTTAGATTGCAAGTGTGTGGAAAGCAACTCGAGGGAAGTGAATTCCAAAGAGTAGTAGTTCTGGGGATAAATTAATTTTGATAAGCAGAAGTTCTGCATTGTGGAGGAGAAAGTGTAAATTCATGGGTGCTTCCAGCTGCCCTAGTTCTACGGGGAAAGATTTGGAGAGGCGGCACAATTGAAACAAGTTCCTCGGAACAATTGCTGTACAAATATCTGTAGAATAATGCAAGGGATGCAACATGTCTTCGTATGGATAATGTAGGAATGTCCTGTGTGATTGCAGGTTTATTGATTAATCTAATAGCTTTATTTTGAATTTTGTCTAACTGCCTCAATGCAACCACTCCACAGAGGTGAACAGTCATCCATCTGAGAACGCACAAAGACTTTTATATATTACAGCCAACTGCTCGTCAGTGAAGAATTCTCGAACTCTGTACAGGAGTCCCAGTTTTTTAGAGGCATTCTTAGCAATGCTTCTAACATAATGTGTCCAGCTCAGGTTAGTAGTTAATGTTACACCGAGAATGTCAACACTAGGGGAAGTTTGAATATTTACATCATTACAAAATATATGGGAGTCAGTGAGATTCTGTCGGTTAGAAAATTGAATGTACTTGGTTTTCTGTGCATTAAAGGAAACTAGATTCTTTTGTCCCCATTCATTAATTCTAGAAAGGTCCTGGTTCAGAGAAATTGCAGTGTTTATTTTTGAATTTATAAGATCGGGTTGGGTGAAAGAATTGGTAAATGTGAAGGAACTGTGGAGTGTTGAGTCGTCTGCGTAGGAATGTATTGGATTATGAGTGGTAGATATGAGATCATTGATATGAATGAGGAACAGAGTTGGGGCCAAAACTGATCCCTGGGGAACACCAGCATTTATTGAGTGAAATTGAGAAGAAAGGCCATCTACCATTACATGTATTTTTCTGTTATGAAGATAAGAAGAAATTAGTGGAACTAATGATGCAAGGCCGTAGTGTGACATCTTCGGCAATAAGGATTGATGTCAAACTCTATCAAATGCCTTTGATATATCCAGTGATATTGTATGTGTTTCACCATGTTGGTCTGTAGCTTGGTTGATTTGATGCGTAAGAAGGCAAAGAATGTCTGCAGTTGATGAACACCGTCTAAAACCATATTGCCTATCACTGATTAATTAATTATTCTCAAAATGCTTAATTATGTGATTATTTAATATAATTTCAAAGACTTTACCAAGAGTGGAAGTTATAGCTATTGGTCTGTAGTTTGATGGATCTGAAGAGGCACCTTTTTTTGGAACTGGTTGGTTGTCTGCGTCTTTCCAGGAATCTGGGAAGCATGAGATATGAGTACATAGACTGAACAAATTTGCCAATACAGGAGCGAGCACCAAGGAGCAATTCTTAAGTACTATTGGAGGAATTTCATCTGGACTAGGAGCTTTATCTACTGAGAGATTCTGCAAAATAGTTTTGACATGTCTGGTGTGGATCTTAAGTGAGGGAATTTCAGGCGAATTAAAATTAAGTACAGGGACATCTTGATTTATTTCATCTAAGGTTGAGTTGGTGGAGTAAATATCCGCAAGAAGGTTAGCTTTACCTCGTGGGTCACTTACAAGATTTTAATGGTGGAATGGATGAAACAGTAGTGAAGTTGGATATGAATGAGTTAAGAGTAGACCAAAATATGTTGTTATCATTTGGATTATTTAGAAGTTTATTTGCCTGCTTGTGGAGAAAGTTTTATTTAGTTAGATTTAATAAAATTTTGGCATGATTTCTGATGTTTCTAAAGTAATTAAAGGCTGCATGTGTTTTTGATCTTGTGTTTTCGTTGTATTCCTCTGTTTTAAGCACTGCAGTCTTCGCAAAAAGTTTGTCTTTTAATTTATGTTCCTGGCAGACTTTTTTGAGTTATTTTGTATTCCTATATTATTATTGTAAGCACTGAAATATTCGCAAGAAGTTTCAATCTTTCTATTAATTTTCCTGGCTCCTGCTTGCAGACACCAACCGTTTGGAGGGTCTGTATTTTAATAAGCACGTATATTTAGAATGTTTCAAACATTCTAACAGTATTTTATGATAGTTTTATTTTTGTTTGCTACTAATATTGTTAGTCATATATATATATATATATATATATATATATATATACCGTATATATAGCCTACAGGGTGTTCCAGGAGGAAAGGGCATAGCTTTGGGAAATGATTGGACACAATATTCTAAGCCTAAAATGTTCTATAAGAAATATTCCAAATCTCGACTGTTATAGAGATATTGCATGTGGAAAATTATATTTTCTTCAGTATTTCCCCATAAGGCTGGCCTAGCTGTCCTAGTGCCTACCACACCTACATATTTCTGCAATTATTGCATCATGTTATTATAAAGATACTATAATTCTGTAAGTTTCAAAATGATTATGGACATATTAGCTAACTATGAACCAGTTGGAAACTATTTAACATGGAAGAATCCATTACAGTGATGCAGGTGAGGACACTACATTAAATCTTCAATATTTGTTTAACGGTTGAGATTTGGAGTTTTTGTTATTAAACAATTTATGCTTAGAATACCTTGTTATATAATTTCACAAAGGTATGCCCTTTCCTCCTGGGACACCCTGTATGTATATCTATATATATATATATATATATATATATATATATATATTCTCTTTTAAACAGACGAGGTTAAAGGCAACAGCGGTTTCAGCATTCAGTATTTTATTGTTACAGCTTTCAATATTTCTAACAATTTTCCTCTGGGGTTCAGAGATGAGGTACAACAGGTTAGCAAAATTCATGGTGGATCCAACATTTCACAAGTAAACATCTTGCATCTTCAGGGAATGGGCAGGTAATGATTAGAATAAGGACAAAGCAACATATTTATACAAATTTTGAGGATCAAGAATAGGTAGGTGGGCGGAGCTACTGGGTGTGGGGTGGCTGTTCATTGGTGGAAGGCAGTCTATTCGCGAGACGGGCACTAAATCTTATCGGTGGTTGGTTGTTGGCTGTGGGTGGCTGTGATTGGTTGGTGGTGTCAGTAGTGTGCTGATCGCGGAAAGGTACGGGAGGGGGGCACAGGGCGAGAGGAACGAGGGCAGTATGCCTGTAGCGCTTGCCTGAAGGAAGAATTTGAAGGTCTTGTGTTTGGTTGTTGATGCTGGGGTTGAGCATTTGGATATATAGAGCTTCTAAAATAGCTAGTCTTCTGGGGTCTGATTCTTTGTCGAGTATGGTAGTTTGTTTGTCTAGGTCGGCGCGAGTTAGGGCAAGATGGTGGGGGGCTTGATAGTGATCTTTTATAGCGCCAGATTGAAGGTGGAGGGTTAGTCGACGGGAAAGGCGAGTCTGTGTCATTCCAACATAGGATAGGGGTCCACAGTCCCCAGAGGTGCAAATATGCTGGTATATCACATGATCGTCTTTCGGTTGGTTGGTGGAAATGGGGCGGTTACGGAGGACAAGGTTGGAGGTCTTAGGAGATTTGTAGTAAATAATGAGTTTTATTTTATTGTCAGGGTTGGTGGGGAGGACGTTTTTGTGAATTATTTCTTTCATAATGGATTCGTCTGTTGTGTGGTCGGAAGATATGTAGTTTCTGTAGAAAAATGTAATGTCATTGGCCGGGTTGGTGCTAGGGGGGTCTTGTTTGTACCATTTTTCTAGGTGGTGGTTGATGGCATTGGTGACGTCAGTGTTGGAATACCCATTGTTGACTAGGACCTGGGTGAGCCTTTCCAATTCATTGTGTGTGTCATTCCAGGTGGTGCAAGGCTCACCCAGGTCCTAGTCAACAATGGGTATTCCAACACTGACGTCACCAATGCCATCAACCACCACCTAGAAAAATGGTACAAACAAGACCCCCCTAGCACCAACCCGGCCAATGACATTACATTTTTCTACAGAAACTACATATCTTCCGACCACACAACAGACGAATCCATTATGAAAGAAATAATTCACAAAAACGTCCTCCCCACCAACCCTGACAATAAAATAAAACTCATTATTTACTACAAATCTCCTAAGACCTCCAACCTTGTCCTCCGTAACCGCCCCATTTCCACCAACCAACCGAAAGACGATCATGTGATATACCAGCATATTTGCACCTCTGGGGACTGTGGACCCCTATCCTATGTTGGAATGACACAGACTCGCCTTTCCCGTCGACTAACCCTCCACCTTCAATCTGGCGCTATAAAAGATCACTATCAAGCCCCCCCACCATCTTGCCCTAACTCGCGCCGTCCTAGACAAACAAACTACCATACTCGACAAAGAATCAGACCCCAGAAGACTAGCTATTTTAGAAGCTCTATATATCCAAACGCTCAACCCCAGCATCAACAACCAAACACAAGACCTTCAAATTCTTCCTTCAGGCAAGCGCTACAGGCATACTGCCCTCATTCCTCTCGCCCTGTGCCCCCCTCCCGTACCTTTCCGCGATCAGCACACTACTGACAACACCAACCAATCACAGCCACCCACAGCCAACAACCAACCACCGATAAGATTTAGTGCCCGTCTCGCGAATAGACTGCCTTCCACCAATGAACAGCCACCCCACACCCAGTAGCTCCGCCCACCTACCTATTCTTGATCCTCGAATTTTGTATAAATATGTTGCTTTGTCCTTATTCTAATCATTACCTGCCCATTCCCTGAAGATGCAAGATGTTTACTTGTGAAACGTTGGATCCACCATGAATTTTGCTAACCTGTTGTACCTCATCTCTGAACCCCAGAAGAAAATTGTTAGAAATATTGAAAGCTGTAACAATAAAATACTGAATGCTGAAACCGCTGTTGCCTTTAACCTCGTCTGTTTAAAAGAGAATCTATTACCTGGCTATACTAATATATATATATATATATATATATTATATAGATATATATATTATATATATATATATATATACTGTATATATATGTATATAATTATTCTGTACTGTATTTTTTAAATTTAATGTTTGTATTATTTAGATAATTTATGATTAAGAAAAAATATTTAGGCCTACTTTACTTTCCCTAGCGAGCAGTAACTCCTAAGTATTTATTAATTCATTCTTTTTGACATTTGTTGTCCTATTCTCTTGTACCGATCTTGTGCTTGTTCCCCGCTTGTCATTTAGTCGTTGATTTTCCTGTATGATTTGAACGATGTCCAGATTGTCAATGTTATTTCAGTGTCCTGTCTATTAGAGGGTAGTAATTTTCTTAGATGATTTTACGAATCATTTACTTAAGATATGTAACTAGAATTGTATATTTTGAAATGTTAATTTGTATTTTCAATTATTAATATTTAGCCCTACTTGATTGTTTACGGAGTCTGATCTCTGTTTTAGGGTATATATAGTTCCTGATGATGGCTCCATGAGGTGCCGAAAATTTGAATAAACTAAGATGGTTCCCGGCGTTATTTTCCTCATTTTCCTACTATAATATACTATAATATACTATAATTATATATATATATATATATATATATATATATATATATTGTTACGTATCTTGATCCTCAAGTGGTTAACTTGATGAATCTAGATAGCACAGAGATATATATTAAGGTATCAGTCAGCTGAAGGCAAAACAAAAGTAAAATCTAATAAAATAATTTCCTGTTGTTGCTTCCTTTCCTTTTGGATCTTAGGACTTGGTATCCTTTATTGACGGATACTCTTTACTTATGAAAAATACTGAAACTAATTAAAGTCATGTAGTATTTATAAAGAATTATTATTTAACCGAAGCTTAGTAGGCTATGGTTATGAACCGAATAAGTTATAGCTAAAGAAGGACTATTAATTTTATAAAAAGTCTTGAAAGATAAATATTAAAGTAAGAATATTTCTGTCTCTTACCCTTTTTGAAATGAATAGATAGTTTTTCTTCTATGTCCTTTTATTTATATTTAATGTAATTATTCTTGGTTCTTGTCTTACGTTAATAGTATTATATTATTATTATCATCAGGAGTAATATCAAAGTCACATCAAAAGTTAGATATATATTTAATAATTAGTTAAATTTATTTCTTAACCACGTAACATTGAAGTTTGATTATGAGTAAATAAAGTTACAGGATCGTTTCATAGATTCGATTCAGGTCTCACTCAAATAATATGAAAAGCAAAATATAATATTTTGAAGCAAAAGAATTTTCTTCAGCTTAGGAAATCACTAGAAGTAATATTAACACAGCCATGTTAGTCTAAGGCGATATTACTAATACGAGACAATAGCATCACCGTACTAAGCACCATTAAGCAATGTAAGCTTAATTCAAAGAAAATGAAAGAACTCGTAAGTATTAATATAAAACAATAGTATTACTTTCATCATAACCCAATTACTTAAAGAGTTGCTTTAGTCCACAAGTTAGTCAACTAAAATAGTTAAGTACATAATAAGAGCGTTAACGTTAATTCCCAATCAAATAGTTAAGTACATAAATAGTAGCGTTAACGTTAATTCGCAATCAAATAGTTAAACACATAATAGTAGCGTTTACGTTAATTCCCAATTAAATCGTTAAACACATAATAGTAGTGTTCACGTTAATTCCCAATTAAATAGTTAAACACATTACACACATTAAACACATCACGTTAATTCCCAATCACATATCTCACTAACCAACATAACGTAAGTGTTTACACCGAACACACTTAACACACATTTATATAATCTGACTGACACAATCCCATTATAATACTTCACCCCGTCTTCCTCCAGCTGCAAGTTCACCTTCCCCAACTCCAAATGAGACTGATTTCAATGCCCACAACTCGGGTCTTATATACCAAACAATGATGGTGTAGGAACGAATCAGGAGGCGAGTGATGGTGCGCGCTCCAATCATAGCTCCTCGAATCACATAACAGGTGTGTCGTCCACTCACAGCTCCTGGCGTCGATCATACGTCATAGCATCGGTCATTGAGGTATGGGGCGAGCTGGTATGGGGCGAGATGGTTTGCCCACTCGCTCGTTCGCTCGCTAGTCTGCTTCACCACTTGGGTAGTTTGGCTCCTTGAACTCTAATTCTAACTCTTAAATTAACATACAGGGCTCCGTATGTCAGACCTCCCCCCTAGAAAAGAGTTTAAGGAGTATAGTACATAATATTAAACATAATACATAAATAGATTCACCACCAGATTGGCAACAGCAAGATTATAAATGAGGATATAAGAAGGATATCACCCAAAGTAGGCAACATCTCCAGGTACCACATCAGAACATAGCCGGAACGTAGCTGGAGCGTTATTCGAACTGCAAGGCATTATCTCACAGCTGAAGGCTTTAAAGCGCACTACAAAAGCATGATATTCACCTCGCTACAAGGGAGAGCTAATTGCCAAAATCCTCTCATTAAATTAAACTTACTGCTGTATGAGGCCAACCTGGTAAATGCAATCTTTGATCCGTGGCAGTGGGTAGGTATCGTTCTTTGTGACAGCATTGACTTGCCTATAGCCCCTACAAAACCAATGGCTCCCGTCTGGCTTCGGCACAAGTATGACCGGACTACTCCACTGGCTGAAGGCCCTTGTGATCAGCTGGTTTGAAAAAATTAAGTCAAGCTCGACCTGCAGTATACTCCTGCGTTGTGGTGAGACACAGTAGGGGGATAGTTTAATGGGAGTTGCATCCCCTACGTCGATGTCGTGCACGGCCAAAGAAGTGAGCCCTGGAGTATCACGGAACACATTGGGAGACTGAGATAAAACAGAGATTAGTTGGTTCGCTTGATCAGAGGGAAGATGACATAGTTTAGATGGTAATTCCCTCAAAGCCACTGAATTATACTGAAAGTTGGATAGGCTACATGACAAGTCAAAGTCTGCATGGATACCTTCAGGCTCTGGAACAGTCTGTTGCGGGTCAGTAAGAGAACTGAAGACTTTGTCCGCACCAGGCTGCTCACAGGTCCTGACATTCACTGCCACAGTGGGAGAATCTGGAAGAGAGGAATCAGGGGACCTATGGTAGGGTTTCAACATATTTATATGGAATACTTGCGTGGGCTTTCTCCTGTCTGGGGTAGTGACTAGATAATCGGTAATGCTCACCCTCCGAATGATCTTATATGGGCCCCTGAACTTGGCAGATAAAGGTTGGCCAAAAAGGGGGAGCAGGACCAAAACCTCATCACCGGGCTTAAACTCCCTCTCACGGGCTTTTCTGTCATACCATTTCTTCATGGAGCTTTTAGCCACAGTCAAATTTTGAGCGGCAAACTCACATGAGGATCTCAGCCGGGTTTTGAAATCTGAAACATACTTGGAGGTTTTGGTTCCCCTCCTGGCCAACTAGGCTATCCTGCAATAGTTGCAAAGGACCTCTTACCTGGTGACCGAAAACTAGCTCATTAGGGGAAAAACCCAGGGATTCAGTTGGAACCTCACGAGTAGCAAATAAAAGAAAAGGTACCCCCTTATCCCACTCAACTCCGGTCTCTGTACAATACTTACGTAACATTCCCTTTAATGTCTGATGATATCGTTCGAGAACCCCTTGACTCTCTGGGTGGTAAGTGCTAGACTTTACATGCTCGATACCCAACTCCTTCAGGGACTGCTGGAAAATGTTAGAGGTAAAATTAGTTCCTTGATCACTTTGCACCTCATGGGGGAAACCCATTCTGGTGAAAAATTTGAGCAGTTCCTTGATTACAGTTGGAGCAGAGGTAGTCCTTAAGGGTATAGCCTCTGGGTAGCGAGTTGCCATGTCCATGATAGTTAATAAATAAATGTTACCTTGGGAAGTCTTAGGCAATGGGCCTACAATGTCCACTACCACCCGAGTAAAAGGATTCTCGAAAACGGGCAAGGGCACCAGAGGATGTACAGGCACCTTCTGATTGGGTTTTCCTGTCATCTGGCAAGTGTGACACACTCTACTACATCTGCACGCATTCCTGGCCAGTAAAAGTGGGCTCTGATTCTGTCTAGAGTTTTTCTCACACCTAGGTGTCCTGCCAATGGTATACAATGTGCCATTTCCATGATATCTTTACGACAAGGTTTGGAGACTACTACTTGATGGACGTCCCAAGCCCCGTCATCGATTGGTCTGTGTGGCGGTCTCCATCTTCGCCACAATACTCCTCCTTTGAGGTAGAAACATTCACCACCCTCCTTCTCGCATTCCTCTTCACTCACGGACCTGGCAGCTAACTCCTTGCATTCACAATCATCTCTCTGTAGCTCTACCAGGCCGCTAGGACAATTTGGAGGGGTTTCATGGTCATCGTTAGGGTCAAGATGAGCCATAAAGGTGTCAGATAAATCCACCTCAGTCACATCATCAGGCACAGTTGGAGCATCATTCACACTCTCATCATCCCTTTCATCAACTCTTACATTCGGTACATTTCGGTCTGAGGGAACTGCTACTCGAGACATTGAACGTGTGACAGCACACACAGGGAAAACAGTTGGCATCTCCTTTTCGAGCTCACCGGTTAGTGGCTCGTTAACAGGGGAAAGTGACAAAATGGGGTCTGGTCGGACCTTCTCACCTGCTACATCATTCCCCAAAAGGAGTGTTACCCCAGGCACAGGGATATCTTGGGACCTACACAAAGCTATGGTGGCCTCACCCTGTAGTAACTCACATTCAATTTCGCCTTTTACCAAGTATGCATAAAACTGGCCTCCAGCACCTCTCATTACAACTGGTTCGCCAGGTGGGCACTCAGTGTAAGGATTCACCATGAGGGTGCTAGTAGAACCTGTGTCTCTCAGAATTTTTACCTCATGCATGCAACCATTTAATCTCACGTTGCCAGATAAAATAAAGGGACGGTAACTGTCCTGCACTGATGGTGAAATTATTATTGGTTTAACCCTTGTGGGTTGCACCACACATGCTACTACACCCCTGTCTAGATGATTTACGTTAGCTGCTAGGTACTCCTGTCGAGAGTCCTGCATTAAAGGAACTTTTGGTGCTAGGTACTCCTTCTGTCGGGAGTCCTGCATTAAAGGAACATTTGGTGCTAGG
Organism: Paralithodes platypus; assembly: GCA_032716605.1. Taxonomy (NCBI): domain Eukaryota; kingdom Metazoa; phylum Arthropoda; class Malacostraca; order Decapoda; family Lithodidae; genus Paralithodes; species Paralithodes platypus. The sequence goes on along the minus strand of CM064508.1, from coordinate 6,473,298 downwards.
TACTCCTGTCGGGAGCCCTGCATTAAAGGCACACATGGAATTTGAGATACGGCGGCAACTGTCTGCCCCGATCTCTCGGTTTTTTCCTTGGCCCAGCACTGATAAGCTAGGTGGCCTCTCATGCCACAAAAAGTACATACTTTAGGGGATACGGGAAAGTTCCCTCTTTGAGCATTACTATTAGTTTGGGGCCCACCTCTGTTACCATTGCCCTGAGTCGCATTTTTAGTTGGGGGAACATTTCTATTTTGGCTAACTGGGGAAGACGTTATAGGCTTGTGACTGGGTCGGTCAGATTTGTGATTGGGATACTTAAAATTAGAGCTAGAATTATCGTAGGGCTTCTTTCCACGAAATTTGTTGTTGAGCACGTATGTGTCAGCCATGTCAGCAGCGTCGGCAAGACAATCTACCTTTTTCCCCTTTAAATGATAGGATACAGAAGAATCAATTTTCCATAGGAAATTTTCTAACAGGACCAACTCCTTCAGATCGTTGTAGCTTATGACTTTCTTACTCTTGACCCAATGATTGAAAGTTTTGGTCATGGTCCTGGCAAATACCTTATGGGTTTCTTCTACTTTCTTCTGGTTTTTACGGAAAGATTGCCTGTAAGCCTCAGGCTGCAATTGATAGGTTTTTAAGATAGCTTCTTTGAGATGGTCATAATCCTGCCTAACTTCTGCTACTTCTGACAAATACGTGGCTCGAGCCTGCCCTGTCAAAACAGTTTGTAACATAAAAGGCCATTGATCTCTTGTCCACTTCATACCTCCAGCAACTTCCTCAAACAAAACAAAGAAATCCTGCACATTATCCTCAGTGAAAGGTGGAATGACACTAGTCATAGTCAATCCCAGAGGGGGAGCAATTTCGGGAGCATTTGTATTGACATTTAGTTGAGCCGTACGATATTGATATTCACATTGTTCGGTCGTTGCACTGGCATTTATTCTGGCTAGTTCTATACTTAGTCTGGCTTGTTCGGTCTTTGCTTCGGCATTTATTTTCATTCTGGCTAGTTCTAGTTCGTATATTTGATCACCGGTCAAACCAGGTGGCAATTGTTCATCAAGTTGGCTACGTTTACTCGGGATCCCACCAACTGCTCCGTCACCCTCCCCGCCTTCTACAGGGAACAGGTGGGTTTTTATGGTCTGAGCCAATTCTACTTTAGACATGTTTGAGACAGTTAATTGGAGATATGAGGCAAGCACTTTCAGTTCAGCCTTTGACAGACAGTCAATATCAGGGGCTGTGGGTTCTGATTCTATGAAAACTCGAGCATCTTCTTCATTAATTAGTTGAGGCATGATTAATATTTGATTTTAAGTAGTGAAACGTTAATGAAACTGAGTGAAACTGTATGAAACGAATCCTGGCAAGGTCGCCACTCTTCTGTTACATATCTTGATCCTCAAGTGGTTAACTTGATGAATCTAGATAGCACAGAGATATATATTAAGGTATCAGTCAGCTGAAGGCAAAACAAAAGTAAAATCTAATAAAATAATTTCCTGTTGTTGCTTCCTTTCCTTTTGGATCTTAGGACTTGGTATCCTTTATTGACTGATACTCTTTACTTATGAAAAATACTGAAACTAATTAAAGTCATGTAGTATTTATAAAGAATTATTATTTAACCGAAGCTTAGTAGGCTATGGTTATGAACCGAATAAGTTATAGCTAAAGAAGGACTATTAATTTTATAAAAAGTCTTGAAAGATAAATATTAAAGTAAGAATATTTCTGTCTCTTACCCTTTTTGAAATGAATAGATAGTTTTCTTCTATGTTCTTTTATTTATATTTAATGTAATTATTCTTGGTTCTTGTCTTACGTTAATAGTATTATATTATTATTATCATCAGGAGTAATATCAAAGTCACATCAAAAGTTAGATATATATTTAATAATTAGTTAAATTTATTTCTTAACCACGTAACATTGAAGTTTGATTATGAGTAAATAAAGTTACAGGATCGTTTTCATAGATTCGATTCAGGTCTCACTCAAATAATATGAAAAGCAAAATATAATATTTTGAAGCAAAAGAATTTTCTTCAGCTTAGGAAATCACTAGAAGTAATATTAACACAGCCATGTTAGTCTAAGGCGATATTACTAATACGAGACAATAGCATCACCGTACTAAGCACCATTAAGCAATGTAAGCTTAATTCAAAGAAAATGAAAGAACTCGTAAGTATTAATATAAAACAATAGTATTACTTTCATCATAACCCAATTACTTAAAGAGTTGCTTTAGTCCACAAGTTAGTCAACTAAAATAGTTAAGTACATAATAAGAGCGTTAACGTTAATTCCCAATCAAATAGTTAAGTACATAAATAGTAGCGTTAACGTTAATTCGCAATCAAATAGTTAAACACATAATAGTAGCGTTTACGTTAATTCCCAATTAAATCGTTAAACACATAATAGTAGTGTTCACGTTAATTCCCAATTAAATAGTTAAACACATTACACACATTAAACACATCACGTTAATTCCCAATCACATATCTCACTAACCAACATAACGTAAGTGTTTACACCGAACACACTTAACACACATTTATATAATCTGACTGACACAATCCCATTATAATACTTCACCCCGTCTTCCTCCAGCTGCAAGTTCACCTTCCCCAACTCCAAATGAGACTGATTTCAATGCCCACAACTCGGGTCTTATATACCAAACAATGATGGTGTAGGAACGAATCAGGAGGCGAGTGATGGTGCGCACTCCAATCATAGCTCCTCGAATCACATAACAGGTGTGTCGTCCACTCACAGCTCCTGGCGTCGATCATACGTCATAGCATCGGTCATTGAGGTATGGGGCGAGCTGGTATGGGGCGAGATGGTTTGCCCACTCGCTCGTTCGCTCGCTAGTCTGCTTCACCACTTGGGTAGTTTGGCTCCTTGAACTCTAATTCTAACTCTTAAATTAACATACAGGGCTCCGTATGTCAGAATATATATATATATATATATTATAATCTAATATATTTATTTCACTGCCAACACCAAACACCTCTCCATGAAATTAATGAAAGCATGTGATCTTCCTGGGATTCGAACCCGGCTTACCACATACAGATCCTAAGCACTCTAACCACTACAACATCAAGATAGTTAAAAGTTAAGTACATGACTGATTTTATATGCATTTATCGAATACTGGATAGCAATGCAATCATGTACTCACACCCAACTGCAAACTGAATAGTCTAATGTTTAAATTAAAGGAAAGACCATTTTATGGAGCACAAATCCTTAAAGACCAACCTCTCTATGAAATGTTCCTGAACCTATAGGAATAATTACATTTATATATTTCACTCCCAACACCAAATACCACCCAATGAAATTAATGAAATAGCAGGATATTTGTATTCATACAAATTGGTTGATGGCCGAGGCCCTCATATTTGTTTTTCACAAACTTATTATTGGTTTTAATTTCCACACTGTCTTGTAAGTGAATGCTGACTTATAGCAGTCGACATTGTCAACATATTTACAAATGCAAGTAGGTTTTTGGTACTTGAAATTACCCTCCTTAATTAATCTCCCCTGGCTTGATTCAAATGGTGCTATAATCTTTCCCCTAACCTATCTCATTAATCCTGTAAGTTTTTCAGATATCTACCGTCAAAGCTGCCGTTGTGTATAATAATAGATACAAATGTAAACAAACATACAATAAACGATATATATAATGAGAGAGAGAGAAAGAGAGAGATACAAGGAGTTACAAGGAATATTTAGTATCTCCAGGACCTTGCTGGCCATTCCGGGGAGATATTCAAAGTGAAAGGAGGGAGACTGTTTATGTGCACTACACTTATTTCAGAGTGTGTAAAATACTACCTACTCTCTTCTTGAACTGCCCTATTGAAGAACTGTTTACAACTTTTGTTCCAGGTAGAACATAATTATATTATATGTGAACAAATGTCCACAAGTACTAGTGCTGAACCTTTTCAGTTCTAATTTCCAGCCATGGTTGCGTGTTGTATTCATATTGAGACTAAACAGTTTGCTATACTCCAGGTTGTCAAACCCATTAAGTATTTTAAGAACTTCAATGAGCTGACATCGTAGTCTGCGTGTCTCAAGCGGAACAAGATTAAGAGCTCTCAACCGGTCCTCATAACTCAGTTTTCTAATCGATGTAACAAGCTATATGGCCCTAGCTTGTACTCTTTTCAGTCGATCAATATCTTTCCTGAGTGCTGAAGACTAGATTGAACAGCTTACTCAAGAGAGAGAGAGATAGTGAGCGAGAGAGAGAGAATATGTGTTTGTATCCAAGTTTCTTGCCTCACTCTCACCTCTAACACATTTCTCACTCCGCTGACCTCGCCAGATAGCTTAAATATCAGCTTTAAGTATCCGGAAACCATAAGTGTAGATCGGTTCACTGGTCAGGGAGAGGGAGGCTTAGGTGGACCATTTCTTGCCCTACATATTCTCGATTTTTAGCCAGTAAAGAGTGGTGGTGGAGGATGGGATGTCGATGGTGTAGTGACGTTAAGAGCTCTGTTCTGGCCACTTACTACTAGCAGGTAAAATAGTTCATGGGCCACATTCAAGCATGCTAATTTCATATTGTTCATATATATATATTTGGATATTCAAGTTGATCTACATTGTGAAAAAAGTAAATCATAGCTCAGTGGTAATTCAATTACCCTCTCTGATACCACCCAATCATGATATTTGCAGGATTCACCTTATTGATCAAAGTACCAAATATACATCCGTGTCCGTTTCCATTGTTCTCTTTTTGTTCCCGAAATTATAATAATTTATACTCTTCTTTGTTTTGCACCAGTAAAGCTCTGATTCATCTAACTTCTCATGCATGTATAACAACACTATCACGTTTGTCATAGTACAACTATAATTACCATGTTATCAATCAAAAGAACCAGTCTTGACAATATCATCTGCATATCTAGACAAATATATATGTTATTACAACAATAACAATATGAACAATTACTGAAACAACACAAGCGAAATAATGACATAACTCCAGCTCAACGAAAATATAAAAACATCAAGTACAACAAACAGAACAACTATCATTTGTTGCAGGGTCGTTGTTATTTTTTATAATTAATGTTTGTATGGGAGCCTGTTGGTGGTGTGTGTCAACACCATGTTGTTATGTGAAGGCTCAGTTTGTTCTGGGGTGGTGACTGTGACGGTCACCGGGTAACTAATGTTAGTAGACCTTATCAACCACTAGATTTCAACCAATAGACTATTTCAATCGGTAGGCTATTTCAACCGGTATATCTCAACCAGTAAATTTAAACCCGTAGACTATTTTGACAGGTACTCTATTTCAATCTCTAGTTCTCATTTCTCAAATAGTGGGCCAGTTTTATCAGTAGATTTTGACGAGTACCATCACAACCAATGTTGTTAGTTTAGGTAATAATGTATAAGGTAAGGTATGAGTTATATGCTATATTTGGTTTACTCATAATATGTGGTCAGGTTGTGTTGGGACTGTTGGAGATCTATTGGTTGATGGTGTGTACAAATAGTAGGCTCTATCGCTCGCTAATCAGGGATAACAACTCTATTAGTAACACTAACCCATCTGACATTTTGGGGTTAATAATGGTATTATGGTTTGTTTATCAATAGTGGTTACAGGCTTGATTGCTTTGTCATTTGTTATCAATTTATATATATGCCACTAGACTAAAAATAGAGAAGTGTCCCTGCCAAAAGCCGGATATTTCCTTAATTGGTGGCTGCTTCCGTTCACCGGAGAAAGGGTGTAGAATATAACTGTAGAGTAGTAGGGGACTGATAGGAAAGGGTGTAGAATATAACTGTAGAGTAGTAGGGGACTGATAGGAAAGGGTGTAGAATATAACTGTAGAGTAGTAGGGGGCTGATAGGAAAGGGTGTAGAATATAACTGTAGAGTAGTAGGGGACTGATAGGAAAGGGTGTAGAATATAACTGTAGAGTAGTAGGGGACTGATAGGAAAGGGTGTAGAATATAACTGTAGAGTAGTAGGGGACTGATAGGAAAGGGTGTAGAATATAACTGTAGAGTAGTAGGGGACTGATAGGAAAGGGAGGGAGTGTGAATCGGGGAAGAGCGTATAGGTATATAAATGTCGAACCAATGAAACATATTTTTGTTGTAGGAGTGATGGGAGTATAGTTATGTTTAGAATCGAGATATTTTCATTTCTTTCACTATCCCTAATGTCAAACTGAATAAAATCGTGCAATGTTTATGTAAAATTATGTAAGGCCACTGTATTGTAGGGGTCAAGATGAAGGAATGATGGTGTGATGGTTATATGGAAGTGGGTGTTGTGTGGAGGTGATGGGGAAGACTGAGAATGTGGGATAAATGGAGGTGTTCCAGGTACAGCTATGTATAGTAACCTGCTAGGTGTATGAAGGTGGGAGGGCTTTATAGACATTGTAATCGAGGGTGCTATCTGAAATGCCAGAGTTATAAAGGGAATTAATTAAAAGGTACTATACTGGGAATGCGTTCATTAGATTATCAGGCTATAGGCGTGTGTAGACATTAAGATACCGATATATGCAACACTTGTGGGCAATGATAAGGGAACATTCCATATAGAACTGTCGAGTTCACGATAAATAATGTGCATAGACTATTCTTAGCAAAATTATTTATCAAACCTTAATTTCGTTTCACTCCATACAATTGTTATTATTTCTCGTTAGTGTTGATAGCTAATCGGCATCATATAAACTGTAATACCATCGCTTGAATTTGGGATGAGTTCTAGTATAAAGGCACAGTTGGAGTCAATTGTTTGCTGATAACCTAAATGAGATAATTATACAGTTATGTGAAGATGAAGCATTTGATGAAGACAATCCTCAGTTTTCGTCAGTTGTCAGTAACTTCTGCCCTTCATATTATATTTATTATGATTGGCTAATGTGTGTGTTTCCGGTTAGACGCACACCACTGTACATGGATAAGTGCATGTGTTTCTGTGTGTGTTTCTTAGTATATACGACACTATACATTGTTGTGTGTATGTGTTTCTGTGTGTGCTTCTGGGTACACACAACACTACATGGGTGTGTGTGTGTGTGTGTGTTTCAGGATAGACGCACACCACTCTACATGGTTGTGTGTATGTGTTGTTTGTGTGTGTTTCTGGATAAACACAACACTGTACGGTCACTTATGCAATTCCTGGACACCATTTGTTTTTTCTTCATGCAATTAAAACTCTCTGGATTGATTTTTGGATGGAATTCGCTTATCAATACACAGATGTATATTGTTGTGTAGTCGATGTATAGATACTCATATTCATAAATTAGTTTCCAAGGATATACTTCCATAATTAGAAGTAGGTGAAGCTTTCGATTTTGTATGCGTGACTTCACATTTGAGTTCAGGTAAATTTAGACGCAGAACAGACTAACCTTCATGTAAATGCCATTGACGGCAATCTGAATATGTATACACACCATGCGAGGAGGAGCACTTTATTGACAACGTATTGCATATAGTTTCGTCAGACCAATGAAGCTATATGCGAAGCGTTGTCAATAAAGTGTTCTTCTAATATGGTGTTTATATTCGTTACATCAACTTCTCAGAGTTTATTTATATCAAGATGAATATGAAGAACACAGCTGTAACAGTTCAAAGTCGTGCAGAAGGATAGCATACCCAGTTACCGAAGCTTTATTTTATTTTGTAATGCCATAAGTATGGGTTTATGAGACACATCTTCCTCGTATTGTAGTCTGGTTTATATTTTGACCTATGTTGTACTTCCTGCCAGATATTCTATTTTGCAAAAGTAATGTCTATAAGTTTCGTCCGTCCATGTTCTTAGTTCTGGTGTTACATTACATATATATATATATATATATATATATATATATATATATATATATATATATATATATATACTGTATATAAATTTATTATGTTCTCTCCACCAACCAACTTTACTCCTAAACTCGAATAATGAAATTAACAAACACATGTGGCAGTCCGGGCATTCGAACCCAGCACGCTCATACCGAAAATCAACAGACTTATGCATTGCGCCAGGAAGACAGTTAAAGAATGCTGCACAAGCCTACGATGTATTATGCAGTTTCGAATCCTTCATACCACTTAGCATGTACATTAATTCCAACTGCACTATCGGAGAGTATGAATAGGTGAATGGAAATAGTAATTAATGGGGCACTTAACCCTAGGGAAGGCCTCTCGATAAACTACTATATATATATATATATATATATATATATATATATATATATATATATATATCAAAAGATTATATTACAAATATGAAAGCTTAAAAGCTTATTGAAAATAATTAGAACATAACAAAAACAAAAACAAAATATATATGGGGCAGAATGATAGGGTTAATACAAAGGAGGGGTAATTTAAACAAAGTTAAGCGGGTGCGATGATACCGTAGAGTTAAGGGAGGGTTTTAATTTTGAAATATAGAGGGATTCTAAAACTCTAATATCAACACGTTGACAGGAATCCAAAATATCAAAATGATCCTGTTTCACACCAAAACCACAAGATATAGCGTGTTCCCGTACAGCTGAGTAAAGCATGGTTCACACATAGCCGAATCGGTGCATGAGTCCAACACGAGTCACACTCTTCGATTATCGCCGGCGCTGGAGGCCGAGTCGGCCGCGAGTAGCAATTGCTCCCGAGTCAAGGAGAGTGTAACACGAGTTAACTCGAGTCAATACGAGTCAACACGTGTCCATGCAAGAGTCTGTATGAGTAACTGAGAATCAAAACGAGTGTAACACGAACCAAACACGAGTGTCCAAAATTTGAAAAATAACGGCCACATTCCAGAGCACGCAAACAAAGAGTATGGACGAGTCTAACACGAGTCAACGCGAGTGTTACACGGATCAACATGTGTGTTACATACGTGTAGTTGCGTGTAGACACGTGTTGATTCGCCAACGTCGAAATGATGACAAAAAGCGACGAATCACCAATAAGTGGTACACGGGTTTACACGAGTCAACACGAGTTAACACGAATAATGAAGTTATTCAGAGTACAGCACGAGTTAACACGTATGTACACGAGTCTACACGTATGTAGGCCACAATCGTGGGTACTCACCACGTGGCCCAAAAATTTCATGCATGCATGACATTTTTGGATTACCGGTAAACTCCGGTACAAGAAGGGTTTAAAATTAGATGGGCATTGATCAAGCCAAATTTGTTCACAATAGCATAAAAATACGTCAGCTAAGGTAGGGGAATTATTTCATAAGGAAATTATGTTTCTAAATGACTTTTTTGTTAAGAATGGTTATAGCACCAACATCTTTTATAAAATTGTTATAGCACCAACATCTTTTATAAAATTGTAAATAATTATTTGTGTAGAATTTACCAACCAAAACATAGTATTCCGACAGTTAGAAAGGAGGAGATATTTTTAGTCATTCCTTACCTAGGCGAAGTCTCGAGTAAAATAGAAAATAATTTAAGAATATATTTGCTCAATTTTTACCCGCAAATTACTTTCAGGTTCATTCATAAGAATACATTTAAAATTAGTTAATTTTTTAATTTTAAAGATCGACTACCCACTGACCTTCGTTTGTCAATTATTTACAAGTTCGCTTGCCCTAGCTGCCAGGCAGGGTATATTGGAAGCTCATACCGAGCTTTCAAAACACGAATTGACGAGCACATAGGTCAGTCTAGTAGAACAGGTCTGCCTTTCAAGTCGCCTTCTTACTCAACTGTACGGGAACACGCTATATCTTGTGGTTTTGGTGTGAAACAGGATCATTTTAATATTTTGGATTCCTGTCAACGTGTTGATATTAGAGTTTTAGAATCCCTCTATATTTCAAAATTAAAACCCTCCCTTAACTCTACGGTATCATCGCACCGGCTTAACTTTGTTTAAATTACCCCTCCTTTGTATTAACCCTATCATTCTGCCCCATATATATATATTTTGTTTTTGTTATGTTCTAATTATTTTATATATATATATATATATATATATATATATACTATATACTGTATAATATATATATATATATATATATATATTCTCTTTTAAACAGACGAGGTTAAAGGCAATAGCAGTTTCAGCATTCAGGATTTTATTGTTACAGCTTTCAATAGTTCTAACAATTTTCCTCTGGGGTTCAGAGATGAGGTACAACAGGTTAGCAAAATTCATGGTGGATCCAACGTTTCACAAGTAAACATCTTGCATCTTCAGGGAATGGAGAGGTAATGATTAGAATAAGGACAAAACAACATATATATATATATACTGTATATATATATATATAAAAAATTCGAGGATCAAGAATAGGTAGGTGGGCGGAGCTACTGGGTGTGGGGTGGCTGTTCATTGGTGGAAGGCAGTCTATTCGCGAGACAGGCACTAAATCTTATCGGTGGTTGGTTGTTGGCTGTGGGTGGCTGTGATTTGTTGGTGTTGTCAGTTGTGTGCTGAGCGCGGAAAGGTAAGGGAGGGGGGCACAGGGCGAGAGGAAGGGGGGCAGTATGCCTGTAGCACTTGCCTGAAGGAAGAATTTGAAGGTCTTGTGTTTGGTTGTTGATGCTGGGGTTGAGTGTTTGGATGTATAGAGCTTCTAAAATAGCTAGTCTTCTGGGATGAAATATACTCCACCACCCGCTCTTAAGGTGGTAAAGCCTTTTTTACCATCAGGGGTATTTAGAAACCTTTAGTTTAGTTACTTCAACCTCTGCAGTTGTCTTTGAGTTAGCTGTGGGCAGAAAACTAATTTTGGAGAGGTAATTATAAGAGTGAGGGAACTCTATTTCTTATTGCTAATCTGGCAACCTCTGCATCATATGAGTCTGAAGGGGTTAAGTTTATCATTGTACATGGATATGTCTAGGATAACAATAGCATTGGATTTATCAGCCTTGGTTTTATGTATATATATATATATATATATATATATATATATATATATATTGTTACGAGGGGAGGCTGGGGGAAAACAGATGATCAAAATAGCCTAACCCACAGCACCCTAACCCTACAACAGACACGCTCTTAATATATGACTCAAACACCAAGACAAGCAGGTTCTCTAGGAAAAATGGTTATCTTCCTCGTGGCTCTATTAAAACAGCAACAGGGAGACACAAAAATATCGATTGCCCCCGAGTGTGGTAGATAATAAGTATAATATTCAAAAGTCCTTCTCCTCTAGACTGCACCTAACTGAGGAAACATAACACTGCCAGACTCCCAGACACTTCATAGTATGCCCAATCGCTTAGAAATTAGGAATAATATAAAGCCGAAACATGGGAGGGAGTCTGGAGCACTAACCTAAGATATGGAACACAAGAGTTGACATTCCAGTAGGTTAGGGATATGTTACCCATGAGCATACCTCCAAAGCACTGTGAATGTCAACTTCAATAATAAAGGAGAAATATACATGTAATATCAATATGCAATGCAGTTAAACAATGGGAAGGAATGCACGGAAGAATAGGGTGAAGCTTATATACTAGAATTGCCAAAGAAGGAAGGGATGCAGTAATTAATATTAATCTAAAGAGGTTGAAACAAAACAATATGTTCAATATGACTCCAGCCCCTGCTATGCTCCAATCAACTAACGAACAAAAAGAAATATGCGGTATTCAAGGGAAATCACGAAGCAAGCCAACACCGACTGACAAGGATGTTGCTATATCAAGGGGCGGGACAGGAGTGCCGGCCCTGCAGCCGCGAGAGTCGGGCGGGGGCCTCGCATGGCGGGGAAGAGCTCCAGGCGTCGCAAGAATATTCAATTATCTCCGGCAGCCGGTGCTCTCATCAACAACAAAAGTAATAAAATAAATATGATTCATGATTGTGTGACATGATAAACTGCATTAATCACACAAGACTAAATAAACTAACTAATTCATAGGGCTAACAAGACGGCAACATATCACAGGGCGCCAGCCAACTTCACAAGGGCTCGCTCGTGGGAAACAAAGCCAGAGGCTAGCCTCGCGCCAGGCACCTGCAATATAGGCCTCGTACTTGTAACTCACTCACAAATGATATACTGTAGGCTACAAACTCATTTGGGAGTGACAATATATATATACAGGGTGTTTTAAAACAACACTGCCAGACCTCATCTGCTAATTAGTAAATACAATAACGAAGAAGATTATCTAAGGACAAAATGCAAAATAATATACCATTAATGATTTAAACCGCATAGAGTAAACTAATTAGTGACACCCAGGTATGAGCTATAATCCGAACACGGGCTAGTGTCCCCCTCCCCCCCAAATAGCCTACCTCTTGCCTCCCATCCCAGTTCGAGTTTTTCTTCGAAGCTTTGGAGTCATAACGAATCTTCTCATGTGTTTAATCATCTGCTCGGCCATGGTGCTATCTTCTGTCATAGTGAATTTATTTACCTTATAATATCACATAAATATGGATTGTCGTTATTTAGGTGTGTCTCTGCCTTTGTTATTTTATACTCGTTAAGTCCAAGTGAAATAAATTGTTTGTTTTGGGTACCATTAAATGATTTTAAACATTCATTAGTGAACACCGTATACTTGTATGTCTACAGCTACGTAAAATCGTCAAACTTCAACCATAAAACTGATAGACATATTTTGTTAGTACTCTGTGATAATATTAACGTAATGAGGTATTTGTATTGAAACAGTAAATTGCGCAGGAACAATTTGTTCCCATTCAAACAGTTTCACGAACGTAAATTACCTATAGGAGTGTTCGGATACCTGACCCAGACTTGAGATTCATTATTTTACCTCTTGGTCATCGTTACAAATGGTGCATATCTTTTTACGCTACTTGGATTATAATACTTAGCAGTTTTCTTCTAATTGCAAAATATCATTACCAATTTTATGTTACTTTGATTTTGTAATTATTCATATGTGATTAGGTCATTAGATATCTCCTCTTTACCTTTTTTACTTGGTAATCATTCATATTATGTATCATATTTTTTGTGCTGAGCTCAGAACCCTGTTTTGCTACATTTCTAAATAACCATTTATCTCCGTTACAATATATATTTGGTAAAAATAGAATAGAAATATGTGTATTATATATTTTTATCAATGTGGTCGTCATACTCTGGCAGTGTTGTTTTAAAACACCCTGTATATATATATATATATTGTTACGTATATTGATCCTCAAGTGGTTAACTTGATGAAACTAGATAGCACAGAGATATATATTAAGGTATCAGTCAGCTGAAGGCAAAACGAAAGTAAAATCTAATAAAATTATTTCCTGTTGTTGCTTCCTTTCCTTTTGGATCTTAGGACTTGGTATCTTTTATTGACTGATACTCTTTAATTATGGAAAAATACTGAAACTAATTAAAGTCATGTAGTATTTATAAAGAATTATTATTTAACCGAAGCTTAGTAGGCTATGGTTATGAACCGAATAAGTTATATCTAAAGAAGGAATATTAATTATATATCAAGTCTTGAAAGATAAATATTAAGGTAAGAATATTTCTGTCTCTTACCCTTTTTGAAATGAATAGATAGTTTTCTTATATCATGTCCTTTTATTTATATTTAACCCTTTGGCTGCGGGCTGTTTTGGGTTATTTAGGGCCTATTCAGGCACACCTGAATGATAAATCAAGCATCTGCATTAAATGAAGTGTATTCTACCGAAAACTAGGCGAAAATAGCTTCAAAATGGCACCAGAACGGACCGTATAGGTGGTCTGGTTCACCCGTAGTTATCCCAGTGAAACGCGGGAACCCCGCTATTATGTAACACTCGCTCGCTTGGCTGCACTTATGAGAGAGAGAGAGAGAGAGAGAGAGAGAGAGAGACACGCGCGAGACACAGCCTAGCTCAGTGAGCTGCTGGGTGCTCTGAGGGTCGGAGGTGGGCCCCTCACACTCCCGCCCACTGTCACTCAATTTTTACGTTTTTTACAGGCTTTTAACCCTTTATTGGCGGCGCGCAACTTATGTCGTGTGAAAGAAATTTGGACTAAGTGGCGGTTCACAACTTATGTCGTGTGCCATTTTCAGCACGTAATGTTGCAGAGAGAGAGAGCTGAGCGGTGTGAGGAGCGTAGTAAGGCTATGACCGTCGCACACCACCGCGGTGGGCCAACTGAAGTGAAAACCACTCTTCCTTCCCCCCTCACACTTGCTACACAGGGATTTATGTAGGGAAAGTACCTAATTACATGGTTTTTGCACTCGTGTTGCGCGATCGTTGCAAGAAAACTAGCGGTCGTACAAGGATGGTTGGGGTGTCATTGGAAAGCTCTGTTTATGCCCTTTCAGGGATAGATACTTGTTTTACGCTCTGGATCTTATTTAGGCTTGAAAATGATCACGTAAACAACCCTATTTAGGGTAAAAACACCCCGCTGGGCGGTACATATAAATTACCGCCTAAGCCGCTCGTTAGGTGTTAAAGCCTGGAAATTGCTGTAACTTGCCAAAACATTCCAGAACGTCAACCGCAGCCAAAGGGTTAATGTAGTTATTATTCTTGGTTCTTGTCTTACGTTAATAGTGTTATATTATTATTATCAGGATTAATATCAAAGTCACATAAAAAGTTTGATATATATTTAATAATTAGATAAATGTATTTCTTAACCACGTACCATTGAGGTTTGATTATGAGTAAATTAAGTTACAGGATCGCTTCATAGATTCGATTCAGGGCTCACTCAAATAATATGAAAAGTAAAAATAATATTTTGAAGCTAAAATAATTTTCTTCAGCTTAGGAAATCACTGGAAGTAACATTAAAACAGCCATGTTAGTCTAAGGCGATATTACTAATATGAGACAATAGTATCACCGTTCTTGTTCTTACCAGCAATGTAAGCTTAATTAAAAGAAAATTAATATAATTAATATAAAACAATAGTATTACTTTTATTATAACCCGATTACTTAAAGAGTTACTTTACTCCACAAGTCAGACAACTAAAATAGGTAAGTACATAATAGTAACGTTAACGTTAATTCCCAATCACATATCTCACTAACCAACATATTGTAAGTGTTTACACCGAACACACTTAACACACACTTATATAATCTGACTGACAGTCACAATCCCATTATAATACTTCAGCCCGTCTTCCTCCAGCTGCAAGTTCACCTTCCCAACTCCAAATGTGACTGACTTGAATGCCCACTACTCGGGTCTTATAAACTGCCTTCGTGGTGTAATGCATAAGGTGTTGATATTCGGTGTGAGCGTCCTGGGTTAGAATCCACAGACTGCCACATGTGTTTGTAATATTTCATTAATCGATTTTAGGAGTAGAGTTGGTTGTTGGATAGAACATAATACTATGCAATGATGGTGTAGGAACGAATCAAGAGGCGGGGATTGTGCGTGCCTCATATATATATATATATATATATATATATATATATATATATATATATATATATATATATATATACAGTATGTGTGATTTTACAGTATTAAGTTATGCACGAAATATATACTGTAAGCCTATGCAGTTTGCTATATTTAGTAACCCACTTCCTTGATAATATTTTCCAATAGGTGTTATACACCGAGACACCATATAATACAATAATTCATTACTAGATTATACTGCTTTATAATACTACCAAATACAATAATTCATTACTAGATTATACTGCTTTATAATACTACCAAATACAATAATTCATTACTAGATTATACTGCTTTATAATACTACCAAATACAATAATTCATTACTAGATTATACTGCTTTATAATACTACCAAATAACTAATTCATTACTAGATTATACTGCTTTATAATACTACCAAATACAATAAGTCATTACTAGATTATACTGCTTATTAAGAATATACCAACTAATACAATAATTCATTACTAGATTATACTGCTTTATAATACTACCAAATACATACATCATTTACTAGATTATACTGCTTTATAATACTACCAAATAGCAAACATGGCATATTGTTATGCTGTCAAATGTAAAGCGAGTAGCTATTGTATTTTTGTGTATAATTTCTACATGATAATACATGTATAACAAATCATATATTAAGCCTCTGAGAATCGATGACACTCTTCATTTCTGCGTTATGGCTATTATTAGACGATTTAATTCAGATTAGGAAATGTTTTCACTTTGGTCCTTCCTAAGCTGTAATAATTCGTCTAATTATAGCCAGGATAAACAATCAAAATGTGTCAAAACCGTCAGAGGGTAAATTAATGAAGGTAAACACGATGCCATTACTTATGAAATTGATAATGGTGTGTGTGTGTGTGTGTGTCAACCTCCTGCCTGGCACTGGGGTGGGGTGTAAGTGTGCGTGGGGAGGGAGGGGGGGGGGGGGGGAGTAGTTTGTTCTCTCCATGGGTGGGGAGGGGAAGGAAGGGGTGACAGACAGGCACACCCTGCCCCTTCTGTCTGGGGTAGGAGTAGCAAGGGGGACTGGGTAGGGCACACCCCGTTCCTAGCTTCTGGGGTAGTTGGAGTAGGGGGTAAACCCTATGCAGGGACTTTCACTTCTGGGTGTACATGCACAGCATAAAGGTCATTTAAATTTGTTGAGCCTTTACTATCTGTAATTGATCGTAATATTCTATTTAACTTGTTTTCTAACCGTATAATACGAGTAAAGATGTCCCCACCTTCTTTTATTAATTTACTAGCATCAGAAAGAAGATATTTCAGTATTGTTAAGTAATCACTTCTGTTTAGAATAACTACGCCCTTACCTTTGTCTGGTTTAGTTATTGCAATTGATTTATCATTGCTAACACCTTTTAAAATAACCATATTCATTATATCCCAAGTTTTAGATATTATGGGTATGGATATTTTATAAGGTCTTAGCAATGATAAATCAATTGTGATAACTAAACCAAACAAAGGTAATGGTGTAGTTATTATTATATATATATATATATTCTCTTTAAGACATACGAGGTTAAAAGAAGAAACTGTTTCTGCATACAAAATGTTATTGTTCAGGTTTTCAATATGTTTAATCAATTGTCTTTGAGGTTCAGTAAGAAGGTGAATAAAGTTGGCAAAGTTCATATTTATAATGCACCGTTTCGCTAGACACCTAGTATTTTCAAGGAATGATTAAACTAAATAAAACTAAGGGTATATATACATATTCGGAGATCAGGGGGCGAAGGGTGGGCGGAGCTACTGCGTGTTTGGGCGCCTGCCATTGGTGGCAGGTAACCTCCTCGCAAGTCGCTCGCTGTATCTGGTCCGGGGTTGGATGGGGGTGGGTGAAGTAATCGCTGATTGGCTGCTGGTGGTCGAGGTGGTGTTCGGTTGCGCTATGGGCTACGTACGAGAGGGTGTCGTGGGAGGGTGGTGGTGGCTAGGAGCTATTGCGGGGTAGTGGCGTTTGGCTGACGGTAACATTTGGAGGTCAAGGGTTTGGTTATTTATGTTAGGGCTTAAGGCTTGAATATAAAGTGCTTCGAGTTTTGCGAGTATTCTAGGGTAATTTTCTTAATCAATTATGGAGGTGTGTTTATTTAAATCGGTGCGGGTTAAGGGAGGGTGGTTTGTGGATAGGTAGTGGTCTTTTATTGCGCCTGACTGGAGGTGGAGTGTGAGCCGAGGGGACAGACGAGCCTGTGCCATACCAATATAGGAATGGGGCCCACAGTCCCCATTATTACAGTTGTGTTGGTATACCACATGGTCGTCATTCATCGGGCTCTTGGTGGAAGTAGGTCTGTTGCAGAGGACAAGGTTGGAGGTCTTAGGGGATTTGTAGGATATAACTAATTGTCAGGGTTGGTGGGTAGGACATGTTTGTTGATGATTTCTCTCATAATGGTTTCTTCAGTTTTGTGGTCAGATGACATATAATTTTGGTAGAAAATCTTGATGTCGTCAGAGTGGTTGGTGTTGGGGGAATCTTGATTATACCATTTTTCTAGGTGCTGGTTAATGGTACTGGTGATATCGGAATTAGAGTACCCATTGTTAACCAGCACTTTGGAGAGTCGTTCAAGGTCCTGGTGGGTGTCTCCCCAGGTGGTGCAGTGGGTGAGGGCTCTAATGATGTAGGCTGAAATAGTAGATAGGAGGTATCGACGAGGGCATTCACTGTCACTGTTGAGGCATTGACCGTTGTTAGTAGGTTTGGTATATGCCGTGATTTTGAAGCCATGGTCGTTCAGGGATACAAGAAGGTCGAGGAAATATAGTTGTCCGCTTGTGGATTTTTCGTAGGTAAAGTTGAGTCCGAAAGCAGCCATGAAGCGCTGCTGGAGTTCCTGAAGTTCGCTGAGGTCCTTCACCTGCACAAAAGTGTCGTCGATGTATCTACAGTAGATAGCGGGCCGGTGAGCAGCTAGGAGTTCCTCTTCGATTGTTCCAATGAGGAAGTTGGCGAACAGGTCCCCCAGGGTGCTGCCCATCACCATGCCGTCTATCTGCTGATACATGTTACCACGGGGGCAGAGGAAGGGAGCCTCCTTGGTATATAATTCCAGCAGTGTCTTCAGGGCCTTCTCTGGTATGTCCAATTTGGGTGTGTCAGGGCAGTGGTATATCCGACGTAGTATCATTGTTATGGTCCTGTCCGCTGGCACGTTAGTGAACAGGCTCTCTACGTCGAGGGAGGCAATGTTGTGGTCGTTAACCAGGGGGGCGTCTTGTAAAATTTCTATGAAGTTGTTGGCAGAATTCAGGTTATATCGGCAGGGCACGTAGGGGGTGAGGAGGTTGTTCAGGGCCTTGGCGATCTGGTAAGTGACAGTGGGGATCTGAGAGATGATGGGGCGGAGGGGGTTCCCAGGTTTGTGGGTCATTATGGTGTCATAGGCATATCCTGGGGAGAATTCACCAATAAGTTATTTTAAGGTGAACCCCTCCTTCTTTGGCGTTGATGGCGGAGATTGTGAATTGGCTTTCCGTTTGATTTCATCTGTCGGGTTGCAGGTGATCCTTTTGAACTTATTTTGGTCACTTAGGATGCTATCCATTTTTTGCAAGTAATCCTCATTTCCATGGATCACGAGGCAGGAGGCTTTGTCGGCGCATCGGATGATGATGTTGAGTTCTCTCGAAGTTGTTTGGCAGCTTGGAAGTGGTGTTTGCTTTGGTGTGATCCCCTGGTCTTGGCCGCTTCTGCTAGTAGAGTGGGTTGTAGGGCGGAGGTGGTGGTGACCTTGCTGTCTTATTGAAGTCGTAGGATGTCATCAAAGAGGATTTCAGTTTCAAGTCGTTTTCGGTGAGGTCTAGGTTTGGAAATATAGTGGCAGTTAAGGCCTTTATTGAGGAGGTCTGCTTGATCAGGGGTCAAAGTGGTGATGGTGAGGTTTATGTATCCTTTAGAGGGTTTAGGGAGTTTTATGTTTCTGCCGTATAGACGTGAGAGCTTTTTAATGGTCATGCTCTCTTTTTTTCGATGTCTGGCATTCTCGTGAAGTTTAAACAAAACCGTGCAAGAACACTGTGAAAGTTATTTCAGGTCCTGAGAAGACAAAGTGAGTTCGTAATGTATAACTTTTCCCTGTTACCTTGTGAATGTATGGTACCTTTATTTCAAGAAGTCAATAAACTACACTCTTTAGAGTCTGGATTTGTGTTTTGTTTCAAATGTACACCCAGCAGTGAAAGTCCCTGCATAGGGTTTATCCCCTACTCCTACTACCCCAGAAGCTAGGAACGCGGTGGGCCCTGCCCAGTCCCCCTTACTACTCCTACCCCAGGCAGAAGGGAGAGGGTGTGCCTGTCTGTCACCCCTTCCTTCCCCTCCCCACCCATGGAGACAACAAACTCCCCCCCCCCCCCCCCCCCCCCCCCCCCCCCCCCCCCCCCCCACAACACACTTACACTTACACCCCACCCCAATGCCAGACAGGAGGTTGACACACACACACACACACCATTATAAATTTCATAAGTACAGGAGCGCGTTCGGTAGACCTATCGCCGATTCGTCTGATAGCGCTTGATAGAACGGTGTTTCGATTTCACTACCGAACGACACAGATCGCCGATCGGTCTGCCAGAGCTTTGTAAACAATAACAATAGCCCTTTGACCCAAGAAAGAAGAAGAAGAAGAAGACATCGCAACAAGAATTGTTTATTTTTCGCCTATTTTTCGTAGTGTGTTTAATATTTACATAAATTGTATTCAAGAAGGGGAAACACGATACGCAATCTATATTATTAGCAATATAATAACTTTAAATGGTTTGTTTACATTCTCGTCGAATTCGATCGACCTCCGAGGACCGATCGCTCTGATAGTTAAAACAGCAATCGTTTTCGATCGCCGATTCGTCGAATCGGCGGCTATCGCGTTCGCTAGAGCTATCGGCCCTAAACGATAGGTCTACCGAACGCGCCCCTGGTATCGTGTTTACCTTCATTAATTTACCCTCTGACGGTTTTGACGCATTTTGATTGTTTATCCTGGCTATAATTACACGAATAATTACATGCTTAGGAAGGACCAACGTGAAAAAATTTCCTAATCTGAATTAAATCGTCTAATAATAGCCATACAGCAGAAAAGAAGAGCGCCATCGATTCTCAGAGGCTTAATATATGATTTGTTATACATTTATTATCATGTAGAAATTATACACAATAATACAATAGCTACTCGCTTTACATTTGACAGCATAACAATATGCCATGTTTGCTATTTGGTAGTATTATAAAGCAGTATAATCTAGTAATGAATGATTGTATTTGGTAGTATTATAAAGCAGTATAATCTAGTAATGAATTATTGTATTTGGTAGTATTATAAAGCAGTATAATCTAGTAATGAATTATTGTATTTGGTAGTATTATAAAGCAGTATAATCTAGTAATGAATTATTGTATTTGGTAGTATTATAAAGCAGTATAATCTAGTAATGAATTATGGTATTTGGTAGTATTATAAAGCAGTATAATCTAGTAATGAATTATTGTATTTGGTAGTATTATAAAGCAGTATAATCTAGTAATAATTATTGTATTTTGGTAGTATTATAAAGCAGTATAATCTAGTAATGAATTATTGTATTTGGTAGTATTATAAAGCAGTATAATCTAGTAATGAATTATTGTATTTTATGGTGTCTCGGTGTACAACACCTATTGGAAAATATTATCAAAGAAGTGGGTTACTAAATAGTATAGCAAACTGCATAGGCTTACAGTATATATTTCGTGCATAACTCAATACTGTACAATCACACATCCTGTATAGGAATACAGATAGAAGTATCAATTCCTTCTTTTAACTCTCGTGGTGGTGTAGGTGCTGATACCTCTGCTATACGGTTCGATTCTTAGCCCTGTCAGCTATATATATATATATATATATATATATATATATATATATATATATACTGTATATATAGACCCTATATATATATATATATATCTATATACATATATATGAGAGAGATATGTATATAACAGATATGATAACATATATCACTGTAATAAGCAGTAGTAAGCAAATGGTAGACATATCTCACGTCGGATATATATATAATGAACAATTAATTAACATCGAGGCAAACATTTGTGGTAAAGCATTTCCCTCATGAGTTATTGGTATATTTTGAGTTGCTGGTAACTGTGTTTAAGCTTTGATACTAAATGCGTCTCTATTCATGGTGTTCTAAAGCTGATTTTCCTGTGTCGACTGCTAAACTATCACCTTTCCTCCCCCGAACTACATTCTTGCATAGTTTGAGTCTCGTTTAACCCTTATTGCTTTCTGACATTAGGCTGAGATTAGTATGGATCTTCATATAGAGCTTTATACCAACTCTTCTGCTACTACTGGAATACCACAGTTAATACAGTTCAGGCCTGCCAACATTATTTAGGATCAATCCTATGACCCTAACTATTCAGTTACACTATTAATTTAATTTATTCTGATTAACTTGCAGTAAAGATTAATGTTAATAATAGATGTGTGCTAATGTAGAAGCAATACAAATAATAATTACAAAAGTCAATGAAAAATATGTTGGTATCCCTTAAGAACCGAGACAACATTTTCAGAGAGAGAGAGAGAGAGAGAGAGAGAGAGAGAGAGAGAGAGAGAGAGAGAGAGAGAGAGAGAGAGAGATTCTATAGCAGGAATTAGATAAGCATTTTCTTACCGATTACCTTGTATTTAATATTTGGAAAAATATAACTGTCGATTTTAGGTAGGATAGATGGTGAATAGCTATTACTGAACTTAAATTTCGTATTTGCATATGTGTGCATTGAGCGACGGCATGCTCAGGAATTGTAGATGGGATTGAATGTTTAAAATATGTTATCATAATATCTATTTCAAGAAGAAAATATATACATGTGTATATATACAGTATATCAATACAAAAAAATCCAATACTACAAGCACATATTACCACTAATATACTCCTCATTCCAAATGAAAAGAATTATGAGAATGAGAATTATGTATTTAATCATATAGATGACATACACTCGAAAAAGTTCAGTATAATTAAGACAACACTCTAGAGTGCTTCATTAATATCGTATCTGTGAGACTGTTTGGGAAGTGAGGTTTCAATAATTTCACCATCAGTTGCTATGCGGATATAATGCTCTCCTGATTATGATATATCCCGAAAAGATAAGTAGATATCTAGTTTGTTATAAAGTTATGACATTGTTGATTTCATGATTTGAGTTTAGAAGTAAAGTTGGTTGGCGGAAAAACATGAAATACCTTTTTGATAGAGACCCCCCCCTCCCCAAAAAAGAAATTAATGACTGCAGTGAACATGGTAATACATTAAAATGGCAATTAATATAAATATAAAAATATATATATATATATATATATAATATATATATATATATATAATATATATATATATACATATATATATAATTATATATATATATATATATATATATATATATATATATATATATATATATATCATGATATAGACTCCTATATATATGAGAGGGAGAGAGAGAGAGAGAGAGAGAGAGAGAGAGAGAGAGAGAGAGAGAGAAAGTGTTAATATTCTTGAATATGCACCAAAAAGCATAACCACGGATCGAGCATTGAATGAATATACCACTTATAATCAATTAAGCAATCCATACAATATATTTTTTAGTAAGTTCCAACTTCTCTTCAGAGGTATTCAAAAATAATAAAAATTCCCATTTCAATGTGCAAATCCATTAACCCCTCAGACCTGGTTGGGCTCTGAGGCATCCATAAAAAACACCCCCCACGGAACCCGGAAGGGCTCTGAGGCACCGGCAGCTTGCAAGCCTGTAAGCTTGGTGTGCGAGGCGTCCGTCCGACGCATGTAAACAACAGCCGGTTGGACAGACGCGGCGCATCTCCGACCACAAGAAGGAGAGGCGTCCTTGTTCGTGTGTGCCTGTATGGTATTGTTAAGTGGTGAAAAGTAGTGTAAAGTGGCTGATATCGCCACAAAATTATCTCCACGGAAATCGTCATCACAACCAAACCAGTTGACTTAGAGAGTTCTACTCAACGCCATTCTACAGGTACAAAACACATCTACGCTTGGGTATGCGCGGGAATGCGGAAGCAGTCAAAATAACAAAGATACTGTAGCCTAAGCGTAGACGTTTTTCGGCCAAAACCTCCGGGTTTCGATATGGAATACATAGCCTGGTCGCGGGTTTGATGCAAGATATTTGTCTAGGCGAAGTTTAAATGAATCAACGGTGCTGCAGTCTATACAGTCTCGGCGAAGCCCATTCCACAAGTTGACAACTCGATTGAAGAAGAAATTCTTAGATTCGTGCGAGTTAAAAGATTTACCGATCATTTTGCAACCGTTTCCCCGCGTGTAATTTGATTGGTCGATAGTAAAATACTTACTACAGTTCATATTGTTGATGCCTTTGATGATATTGAACACTTGAATTAAATCGCTTCTTAATCTGCGCTGGGTTAAAGGAAATAAATTTAATTCTCTAAGACGCTCCTCGTATGGTTTGTTCTTTAGGCTAGGTAACATTTTGGTAACTCTATGTTGAACTCGTTCTAGCTTGTCTATATCTTTTTGGTAATAAGGGCACCAGGATTGAACCTTTGTATTCCAGAAGATGGCACTGGTTGAAGTTGCACTGGTTCAACTGACATGGAACCAATCCGTATGATGGGGCTTTTTATCAATAGGGATTTGTTATTGAGTTTTTCATGATACTCCAATTAGTAAAACTAATAGGGGATAATACTGTTTTCAATGTGCACTCGTTCGATATATAGGCTATATTAATTATTTGATATTTACATTTTATATGACAAATCGTATTATTACGTTAACAATGGTAAAGCTATGATGATTTAACCCCTTCAACATGATGACGTAATTTTCATCATATTGATGATACTATTAGACGAGTTTCATTAGCTTATAATGATACCTCTAGGACTCAAAAGGGGTAAAAACGAACTCAATACCTCCTCTGAATAACAGAGGACCTTCTAATATTGCATAAAATCGTCTAACTTTAGCCAGTATAAAAGGTAAAAGTCTGTCATCGTGCTGAAGGTGTTAGTTATATTTGTATTCAGGTCAGTACTCAGTACATGTAATTTATATCCTAAGGTACACACAATACATGTAAAATAACGATGATGAATCTTCCATTAACCCTGTCCGACATAAGTTGCTAACTTACTGATGGGGTGGCGGAGCGCCCGGTATTTCCCCCACAACACTTTCTCTGACACTGAGGTACCGGTAGAAGTCGGAGGTATTTGGGTTTGCCACCAACCGACAGATTCAGATCTTACTTACCTAACGTACTGAGCTCATTATGACACAAATGCGTCATATAACTTACTTATTGAGCTACCTCACTACGTTCATATGACGCGATCGTGTCATATGATACTCTTGGGCGTATCGCCATATGACGCGATCCCGTCTTATATTATGTCATATAATATATTATGTCGATCTCAAGAAAACGTTTGACTCAGTGCATTGAGAGTCGCTCAAGGAGCTGTTACGGTTATGTGGGACCCCACGGCGATCGTCGACCTAGTGTCTTGACTCTATACAGAAACAGAGAGCGATGTCATGTGAGGTGGGAGAAAAATCCTCCTTCTTCCTTGTGAGATCAGGTGTAAGACGGGTGTGTTCTAGCCCCTACACTTTTCAACACTTGTATGGACTGGTTACTGGGCCAGACAGTTGGGCAGAGTCGCTGGACCAGGCGAATGCCTGGAGGCTTTCCCGGAATGATCCCCTTGGGTGGCGTCAGCGGGTGAGTGCGGCCAGGCACTGTCACGGTGGTGTACCGTATTGATTGATTTGAACATTATTGAACCTTATTTTAGTTTAGAAGCTGTTGCCTCACAGTTGTGTTGGTCCACCGCTGCTCCCACATCCTGCATCCCTCTATCAAGAGGAGGGACACAGGATGTGGGAGCAGCGGTGGACCACCGCGACTGTGAAGCAACAGCTTATAAACTAAAATAAGGTTGAAATTAATCAATATGGTACGCCGTGAAAGAGCGTGATTGTTTGTCCAGGTATTTTGACCCAATCGTCCCTTCAATTTGTCTCTATGTTACTCTTATTGGCTTTGGGGGAGACACTCGTTACAGGCAACCTGCCTTTTGTCTCTTTCATACACATAAGAAAAAAACAAAACAAAAAACATGGCAAAGTTAGATTACCTCTCGCCCTCTGCTTGTCATCCCACCACCCACCACCACCACCAACAAACTACCACCACCAACCTCACCTTTCTGGCCACAACCACTTACGGATAATATACAGTCAGGGTATAATAATATAATTCCCCCTTACCCCCTTGGTGTACTATTAGTGTACCACCACCACCACCAACAACCTCACCTCTCTGGCCACAACAACTTATGGACAATATACAGGCAGGTTTATAATATTATACTGTAGTTCCCAGGTCCTTAAAAGGTTATATATTATACATTACGCAGGGCAAAATTGTATTAAAGGAATTTTTTGCCAGCCTCGGGTATTTGAGACTTTTATATATAAATTTATGAGGTGAAGCCATTGATTTCGGTGACTGATGAGTGATTAATGCTCCTGAATGCATTTGATTATTATTATTATTTTTTTTTTGGACGAACTGCTGCTTTAGAAAAACCTGTGTAAGCTTACCGGTATCTCCTAATGATGCCTCCTCCAATTAGTCCATCAACAAGATGATATGAGTGCTATAAGTGCTATGAGTGATATGAGTGATATGAGTGATATGAGTGCTATGAGTGTTATGAGTGATATGAGTGCTATAAGTGCTATGAGTGATATGAGTGATATGAGTGCTATGAGTGCTATGAGTGATATGAGTGCTATGAGTGATATGAGTGCTCGCCATAATTTATATTGCATAGTACTGTTATGCAAAATTAAAAAAATATCTGATTTTAACACGTCCACACACGACCGTTTTTAACTTTCTAACTAAACATGACACATAGTAGAAGTATATTTATAAAGGTCACATTTAGTAACATACCCCCTTCTTCATGGTATGTCACCTGCACTATATCAAAATATATCTTGCTGGAGGGATTGGTGGGCTAGGAAATGACTTTTGTTATACAGTAATGTAATTTATTCTTCATTAAAAAAAACAAAAAAACAAATATATATATATATATATATATATATATATATATATATATATATATATATATACCCAATTCCTTGTCAAGTTCAAATCAGACATGGGCATGATTATGATTATTAATCAAAAAAATCATAATCAAAGGCTGTGATTACATAATCATAATCAAAGGCTGTGATTACATAATCATAATCAAAGGCTGTGATTACATAATCATAATCAAAGGCTGTGATTACATAATCATAATCAAATCATAATCATATTTGTCTTCATAATAATCAATGATTAAAATGTGATTATTGTGATTATTTCATTGTATTTTCCATGTAGCAATTCTATTTCTCCAAAATAAATTAGCCAATTTCATATATATATGTCCCAGGTCCAAGCATGTTTGCAAAGCATGACACTAACTAACATATTTTTACATGTTTGTCTCCCTTGATATATCAGTCAAATAGGCCTACACACAAAGCATATACAGTTTTGTTTATAGCAATAGTTTGTAAGAGATTTAAATACAGTGTAGTTATTTATATTACTCAAATATAAAGAAGCAAAATGCACCAATTAGATGTGGTTTCCTTTAAGCTAGTGTCAATTGCAATAAAAAACACTGTTGACTAATGTATAACTGAACACAAAAATGACCTTAATAATAATCATTACTGTGTACAAATAATCACAATCTATAATCTATAATCATAATCTAATCATAATCAACAATTATTCCGGATGATAATCAAAATCAAATAATAGTTTTTTTATAATCATGCCCATGTCTGAGTTCAATCATATATTTCTGTTTACATTAATTTTGTTATCTCAAACAATACTCATCAATCAATTTAGTCTAAATTTAAGTTATCTGAGGTGAAGCCATTGATTTCTGGGGCTAATGAGTGATTGAAATAAAGAGGAAATGTTTCAACATCTAACCTCAACACTTCAGGAAGTCATTCTTCAGTATCATCATATAAGTGTTTGGTGGTGTATATATTTGTATAATATAGCTACTTCCGGATTATTATAGTCAAGATAATTATGAATGAATGTCTTGTAAATGACAGTGTCCCAGAGGTCCTGTTACCTCGTCCACTTATGATAGTATCACAGAAGTACATAATTACACCACTTTATATAGAACACTATTATCCCTGAATGTATTAGAGTACCATATATACAATTCCTTTGTCCCCTCTGGAAAATTACCGGTAAATATATATATGTATATAGCACAGGTTCGATCCCAGCTACCTGCCGGTGAGGTTTCTGTCAAAAACTTTCCGGACTTTGGAGGTTAGGTGTGGATGCGCCACTTCTGGGTTCCACCTGGTTCCAAGCCCACATCCTACCCCTTCTGGGGGTATGTAGGCGCCCTTGTGGCAGCCAGAGTCAAATCTCTTGACTACTTAGGATTAGTTTGGTTAAGGAATTATGTATTGTAAGGCTCATTGGCTGCCGGCTCGAAATAAACCGATTATTATTAATATTGTTAGTGTTATTAACACCTAACTGGCGGTACCCGTCATATGATGGGCTAGAGAACAATGGACAATCTGGCGGTACCCGTCATATGACGGGCGGCATTTGAGCACAATTAACATTGTGTAATGAAGAAAGCGTCATCCTATTCTGAAGTTAATGAAAGGGCCTGCAGAAGGATCTCTTCACCACCGCCATCAATTATCCGCACGATATGTTTCTGAAAAGGATAAACTGGAAATATATTGGATAATATTCTGATGCCTACAACCATTAACATATATAATTCAGATATATTAATATGTTACGATATTCGCAACATGTTATTGGTAATTTCATTATTTCAACGTTTGTATTCGCAGTGTGTTGATATTGCTTAAAAGGTAAGTGTTGAAGATATATAAATCCATTGAAGTTGCTTTTAAGTAGGATCAAATCTGTACCTGTTTCAACGAATATATTGCGGTGTTTTCCCAAGAAAAAAGAGAGAGAGAGAGAGAGAGAGAGAGAGTACGTGTAGGTGTGCATATACACTCAAGATTGTGTGAACAACGGGCGAGCATGATCATTGTTCAGAAAAAAAAAAAAAAAAATGGCCATCAATAATACATTGTCTGACAAGAAGTTATTAAGAGGAGAGATTTACTTGTTCCTACAGTGACGAATGATATTATTTTGTTGGGAGGAAGGGTACAGGGCAAGGCAAGAAGAATGAGGGAGATAGGTAGACATATTAATAAAAAGGTATGAAGGTACAAGTAAAAAGGGGAAGAGAAGGAAGTTAGGAAAGCTGGAATTATGCAAGAGGTGGATAGGAGAAGGGCGTAGAGATTATATGAGCAGTGAGTAAGGAAGGTACGGTAAGGTGAAGAAGTCAAACTTGTGTAGAAATAACATTGTAGAATTGAACGACGATAAAAGATGATATTACGAGGGGAGATACAGGTTGGTCCGAGGTGATTACAAGAATATTTAAGCCAACTTTGAATTTATTACTGAGGATGGAAAAAAATATATATACTGAATGTAAATTACCTCCATCGCTCTCCTGGGGAGTTTCCAGTTTATTTCAAAGTTTTGTTATTTGGTCTTTTCATGTTTAGTTCATATTTCGTACATATTCAACTTGTGGATACACTATAATGAATGGGTTCCGAATATTTGAGTGCTTGCTTTTGGTTGACGTCTATTGTGTGTATTCTTCCCCTGTTATCTACAGTATGTTCCCTTTCCTAGGTGTAGTGCTGATCCTCCTGATCGTGCTCATAGAGATAGAAACTATATATTTTGTAAACAAAAATATAATCAAACCTTCACAATAAGCGTATACATTAATCTAGAACATAGGTAGGTGTAAATTGAAAACATTGAAAGATCAAAGTGCACAAAATGTTGTGGAGAGATATATCTTGAATAAATTAGAGAACATTTCTTGAAATTTTAGTTGCACATATTACCGAGTGTTCCATAATGTCAAGTTACTGAACATAGTAAAGAGAGCATAGTAAGAATAGCCACTTGTTTACAATGTATGACTAATACAATTAACAACAAACTTCCATGCACCTTTTCACATTCCTCTGCTTTCCATTTCGACAATTTGAAAATAATGTCTATGGGAAAAATTATGCACACAAAATGGATTTTTTTTTATCTATCTATCTATTGCCGGACGCCTTACTCCCCTTACGAGGGTGGCCATACACAGAATGCCCCCAAGCGGACCTATTCCCTGTGAGAGGGACAACCCCAGCCAGTTTAGTGAAGGACTTACAGGATTGACCACTCAATTTAGGATCCGTCCGACTCAGAGGCCCTCTGTGTATCTTGTTAGCACTATTTTTCTACAGTGGTGTTCGGCTAATCCATCCACTAACCTGCCTTACCCTTAGGTAAGCAGTACGGATTTGTATCAGGTTTACTCCCCTAGACAGGTTGCCAACCAAGGCTGACGCATCCCATCCACCCGGATTTGTATAAGGTTGTCTCCCCTAGATGAGTTGCCGACCAAGGCTAACGAGTCCCATCCACCCGGAACATATTTTATGATAAGTATATTAATTAATGACAACAATAATTTATGTACCATGTGAGGAGGAGCACTATATTGGCATCGTTTTGCATCAGGTTAAATCCCTGATGAGGCTGTATGCGAAACGTTGTCAATAAAGTGTTCCTCCTGCGGTTGTGAACGGCCATCGCTCATTTCCTCATCCTATCAACTTTGGTGTTCCTCAGGGTTCTGTCCTATCTCCTATTCTCTTTGCAATTTTCATTAAGGATCTTCTCAACTGTACATCAGTCCCATCCATTCATATGCAAACAACTCTACCTTACACCACTCAATTAGTGTTCCAGAATGCCCAAGCCAGCAGTCCCTCAAAAGCAAACATAATGAAGCCATAAAATACTTATCTTCTGATCCAGCTTATATTTCCAATTTGGGTAGAGCAAACCTTGTTACATTTAATGCTTCCAAGACTCAATTTATCCATCTTACTACCAGTCAGGAACCGCCAGAGGACTATCCCTTATTCTTCAACAATACAAAAATCAACCCTTCATCTTCTCTCAAAGTCCTCGGTGTCTCTTTTTCTTCTGCTCTCACTTGGAAAGACCAAAGTACCAGTCTCGATAAGGCAGCCTCCCAGAAGCTGGGTGTGCTCAGCCGCCTCAGGGGATTCTTTACCCCTGCGCAGCTTCTTGCTCTGTACAGGGGCAAAGTGCGTCCTTGTATTGAGTATTGTTCACAAATGTGGGGAGGATCCTCTCACATCGCACTTCTAGACAAAGTAGAAAGGAAAGCCCTTCATATCATTAACTCCCGTCCACTCAGCAACTCTCTGCAATCTTTCTCTCTTCGCTGCAATGTTGCATCTCTCTCTCTATTCTATCGCTACTACAATAATCAGTGTTCCTCGGAACTTTCCCAATGTATACCACCTCTTCTACGTAGGGTACGTAGTACCCGCCTTGCAACACAATCCCACCCCTACTCTGTGCAACTCTCTAACCCAAGGGTGAAACGCTATTCTCAAACTTTCTTCTATTCAATTGCTGAGCTTTGGAACTCTCTCCCAGAATCAGTCTTTGCCTCTTCCTTTGATTTAAATTGCTTCAACTCCGTGTGTCCAGGCATTTTACCTCGGACATCCCTTGATTTTGGCCCTTTCACTCTTTCAATTCTGGGGGAGGCACTCGCTGCAGGCAGTTATGCCTTTTGTCTCCCTCATTCACATAGACAAACAAAATATGTTTATATTCATGCTGTCAATTTGGATACACTAAATTGGATACAATGCTTACCCCTTTGCCTCGGAGATTATTTTTGTGTTCAATAACATAGTGTGCCAGTAATATTGAAAATAATATATTTCTGACTGTGAGAGTCAGAGAATGAGGAGAGAAACTGTGTGGAGCACAAAGAAAGTCATGTATCGTGACAACTGGATGAAAGTTGGTCTATCTGGAGGGAAACTGTAGCTTAAAAGTCTGACGGTGTCTCTAGTTAAACCAGTCTCTCTCTCTCTCTCTCTCTCTCTCTCTCTCTCTCTCTCTCTCTCTCTCTCTCTCTCTCTCTGAAACACACGCAGAGAGATTGATCCCAGCTTTCCGCTTCTCTTAAAGTTTGCTCTTCCTCCTCATCAGCTTCATCGGGGGTGGAAGAAGAAGGAGAGGGCGGGAGGTATGGAGGAAGGAGTAGAAAGAGGGAAGTGTATCGAACGAATTATAATGGAGAGGAAGTGGATTGACAGATTATTGAGAGCAAAGCATAGCATATGAACCAGAGGTATAACGGATAGGACACACGAATAGGAGGGAAGAATGAAAGAGCATGGACGAGGGAGGAGCTAATACAATGGGAAAGAAGGTGGAGATCAAGGGATAGGCGATGAAACAGAGATGACAGATAGGATACAAGAATAGGAGGTGAGAATGGAAGAGACTGGACGGGTGAGGGAGGTAGGACAGAACACGTAAGGAGGGAGGAAAGGTGGACAGAAGAGATGAATGTGAAGACAGGAGATTGTGAGAATGGAATGACAGAGATAGAGAAGGGTTATGAACTAAAAGGACTACAACGGCAGTTTGGCCCAAACAGACGAATTGGATCCAGCACATGATATGGACCGAACAGCAAAAATGACAACTTGCGTGTTTTGTTCTATAAGGAAGTTGGAGCTGTAAAAATTGATATTTAGCAGAATTGTCTGTCTGTCTGGTCTAGTCTGGTCTGTCTGATCTATCCTGTCTGTCTAGCATGTACATATGATTCTTAGAACAGAGATAGAGGAAGAAAGAGAGATGTGGAAAATGTGAAGGAAAAAACAAGGACGGACATATGTGAATGAAAAAGACAAGGACGGAAATATGTTCCTTGGTAAGATAGGAAACAGACAAAATAATTGAAAGACATTGGAAGTAGGAGAGAGATGCAAGCAAGAAAATACTAGACGAAGTGAGGGTGTGAGGAAAATATTGAGGGATAACTAAAATAAAAGGGAGAAAACAGGATGAATAACTTGTATTTTGATCACATCCCGTCATACAAGTTTCGCTCCAAATCAATTTCAATATTCGTAGCCAAAGAACAGACGTAAGCATATTTCACACAGTCATGAGTGTGAGTCCAAGTGAGCAAAATTCCACGAGTCATCTCTAGTGTAAACTAGAGTCACCACGAGTAACTACGAGTCACCATGAGTGTGCCGCGAGTGAACTACGAGTGGAGACATTTTTGTATTTTAATGGTCATTTTCGGATCACAATTAGATACGAGTCACCACGAGTATGACACGAGTCACTTCGAGTTACCACGAGTACGACACGAGTTACCACGAGTACGTCATTGCAATGTATGTACCACGAGTTGTGTCGCCCACTCGTGGTGAATCGTAGTGACTCGTGTGCACTTGTGGTAACTCGGGCACTTTTCAGCCATGTGGCATTATCCTCGAGTTGCCGCATTGTTTCACGAGTCTTTCACGTGTAGTTTACGAGTCAGTACAAGTCACTACGAGCCACAATGAGTCACTACGGTTACTACAAGTCACAATGAGTCACTAAGAGTTGTCGAACTCGTTGTCAAAATTTCGTGCAGGGGTGAAATGGTGCCGGACCAGCCAGAGTCGCCACGGGTGTACGTGAGTTCCACACGAGTCGCCCGAGTTACTACAAGTCACCACGAGTCACCTAAAATTTCCCCGAGTGGTTACGCGAGTACCAAAAGGTGCGGACTCGTGGCAACTCGGGCTCACACTCGTGAATGTGTGAACTAGGCTTAAATCAATAGAGGAATGGAATAAGTAATGCAATATATAATTACCAAGGTGAGAGATGAAATATTATATCAATACTTTTATTACCAGGTTGACCTAGAAAGTTAGGTAGCCTACATATGGTCAGATACTTCTCCCAGTCATCCATATTATATGTCTGTCTCTTCTCTTCTTGTGTATATTTTGTGCAATATTTCTTCGTCCACCTTTCTGAAAGTCTTCCTATTTACGTTGTTTCTGCTTCATGGATAACATTATTTGCATGTGTTAGCATGCATGTACCCACTGGTTATTTACACATATTTTAACATGTTGTTATCTTGAACTAATACGTAAGATACATTTACCTCCTGTTCGGAAAAAGAAAGGGTACGTATAATGGCATATCGGTGGGCTTATAGTGAAATAATGAAGCTAAATACAACACAATGTAATTTGTATTAATATGTCCCTTGATATATTGAGAATTTAGTCAGTCCGAATAGGATTACAAGCTAATTAGGGATCTGACCAATTAGCCTCGACTGTTCTGCGATATACAAATCTCCACTACGAAAGAACATTGATGGAATCGTGAAGCACCATGAAATACAATATGTAACGGAGGTTAATGAGGCTCGCTGGTGTTTTTATGTATGTATTGGTATTTTTTATATGTATCGGCACATTAATATATTTGTGTTTAGGGGAAGGTGTACGAGGGAGTGGTGGTGTGGGGGACCAAGGGAAATCATCAAGTCTGTCCAGACATTCACTCTTTAATACTCTTGTAAGTTGCATAGCAAATAGTATTAATTTTTGTAGGATATTACAATGTCATAGACTTTTATGTTATTTTATATACAATTATAGTCAATATAAATCATGAAATTTCTGTATAATCTCCATTAAGCATTAAAATAACAACCCCAAGAGCCCCCTTCGACATATACTGTATTTGTGCATTTTCAGTAGAAAAATTTCCCGGCCCGAGACCGTTTCCTCCTAAAATACAAGTTCGCTAGCACTCACCAGGAAAAAATCGACACCTTAATGACATCTATCTATCTATCTATTGCCCGACGCCGTGATTCCCGAAGGTGTGGCCACGAACGAATCGCCCCCATGCTCCTCTGTCCCCAGTCAGTCGACGCCCCTCCCCACAACCAGCACCGTCTTCGTTCAACTTCGTTCATATACTTCCTAACTCCATCCTTCCACCTCTCTTTCGGTCTACCTCTCCCTCTCTGTTCCTCCACCTCGCTCTCGTACACCCTCTTAGTCATTCTCTTGCTTTCCATACGTTCCATATGACCGAACCATATCAAGTTGTTCCTTTTCACACTTTCCAGCACATCTACCTCCACATCACACCTCCTTCTTACTTCCTCATTAGTCTGTCTATCCCTCCATGTAACTCCGCACGCACTTCTTAAGTAATTGATTTCCACTGCTCTCACTCTTGGTCTGAGTCTCTCAACCAACGTCCATGCTTCGCTTCCGTAAGTCAGTGTCGGGATTACCACACTGTCGTGCAAGGACTTCTTCACTTCTATACTGACCACCTTATTTCTTGTTACTGCTTTCAGCGTTCCTACAACCCTCTCCCCTGTTGTACCCTCTCCCGCACTTCTTCATCCATAGTCCCATCTTTACTCAACACACTGCCCAGATACTTAAAAGAGTTGACGATCTCCATAGCCTGACCGTTCAGCTTCACCTCACACTCTGTGACTTCACCCCTTTCGAAGACCATAACCTTGCTCTTCCCCGCATTTACTTTCAAAATCCGTTTTTCGCACACTGTTCCAAACTCATTTACCAGACCCTGCAACTCCCATTCATTATCACTCATCAGAACTATATCATCCGCAAACAGCAGTATAGGTAGCTTCCACTCAATTTTAATGGCAAAGGAATGGGACGGTAGGTCTTAACTCACAGAACCCCTGCGACGAAAACCATGCGTCCTCAATGTATGAAACGCTAAACCCCAGCGACGCAAACCATGCATCCTGGCCGGTCCGGTCCCAATTACTCCGGTCCTATGGCACCTAGAGGGCTCAGATGTGTATGGTAACTGTATAAGTATCCCACGCAACCTTGACGATGGTTGAAAACTCTCAAAGTCCAACCGTGTGCGCGTGAGCGCGCAAAAAACCGTTATTTTGGGTGTATTTGCCTTAATTTTTTTACTCTTGTAAAATTGACTTTCGGGGGCTCCGTAGGACCATTTTTGGAGCTTTTTGATCGTTTTTTGTTTTGGTTTTTCCTTCATTCCTAACCCCTTCGCTATTGTTTCTGGAAAACAAACAAAAATTCAAAACAGCCGTTCCCTGGTGGTACATTTATTATAAACTAGCTGGTCCTCAGCGGGTTAAAATATCCAAGCTAATGGGAAAATGTCTTAACACTTTTAAACTAATGGGGCTAAGCATGAGGGAGATGGGGGTCCAGAAGAAACAAAATTTTCCTTCCCTTAATAGGCTTGCCGATCTGTCTCTCCCGCCCTGGACTGGACCCGGGTCCTCTCGGTTGTGAACCAGACCTGCTGGCTATTGGTAGGCATCAAATAATATTATACATAGTTATTTATATATTGTGAATATTATATTGGCGGACTTTGTCATCATTTCGCAAATGAAGAACGTTATTATCCATGTTAATAACTTGGTGTAATTGTGTTCATTTATCGTAAATACTAGACGATGGTGTACTGATTAGAAAATACCTGTACCAATCATACTAGACGATGTTGTACTGATTAGAAAATACCTGTACCAATCATAGCAGCAATATCTCAATCTTTTGGCTCCATCAGATCCCATCAAAAATGTAATAACATCTTATGATAATAACCATAATAAGCGTGTCACGTTATGCTGAAAAAGGTTTAATTAATGTAAACCATTTAAACTTACATAAGTTTTACACACACACACACTCTCTTTCTAAGCATCTGGTACTTAAAAACAAGACATAGGTGAACATAACCAAGAGACAGAGCCTCTTCTCAAAGACATTGTGTTTTTCCCCTATCAAAACTGTCCACGTTTGGTTGAATATAAGACCACCCTCTCCCCTTAACACGCATCATATATTTTTAAGGTTCTCTCTCTCTCTAATTTCTGAATACTATATCGACTCATACACATTTTTTCATAAAGACAGGTGCAATGGTAAAACTAGAGGTGGAGTGGGTATGTGGGTAGCATGTCAACTAAATCCAAACGAGGTTTCACTCCCCCAAAATAATAAAGAAATAGTGTGTCAAATTAAACATGAAAAACTCAAACATTAATATACTACTGCATACCGACCTCCAAGTCAAAATGAGGTCGATGACAATCACCTATACGAAATATTGCAACAAACCCTCAATGCTAATGAACGCATAATACTCGGCGACTATAATCTACCTAACATTGACTGGTGCCCTATGAGAGGAAATATTTACAATTCGCGAAAAATTATTAATTTCATACAAGACAATTTTTACATCAAAATGTTTCTGAACTGACACGCGATAAAAACATACTAGATCTCGTTATCAGTACAAATGAAAACTTGATATATAAACTTGACGTCGGTGAGCACCTACCTATCCACGTCTGACAACAAGCTCATTAGAATCGACATTAATTGCAAATGTACTATTGAAAAACAGGAAATGAAGATACCAGATTTTAAAAATGCAAATTACGAAGAACTTAGGAAAGCCCTCAGTGACAAAACAAGTGAAGTATAAATATATATTCATGAGTGCTCAGAATAATTACATACCCACTGAAACTAAAGTAAATACTTGCAAAAACAAGTCTCTCTGGTTCGACCAACATATTTGCAAGGCGCTAAATGAAAGGAATAAATATCATAAAGTAACAAAACATTACATAAATAATTAACACTTCAGCTATCTATACAAACAAAGTAGAACCAAATTAAGAAATTAATTAGGGCAGAGAAGCGTAATTACCAATATTATATAGCAAAGGAAAGTGTAAAAATCCAAAGCAATTGTATGGTTACGTTAATGGTAATAGCACAATTAAGGCCGGAATAGGGCTATTAATAAATCATGACCAGACAGTAACAGGAGATAAGATCATTGCTTTGTTTAATGAATATTGTTGTACCGTCTTTACTAAGAAAGAAGATAACACTACTCCTGAAACAAACGTAACAATGCATGAAATAGGAAACTTTTATGCCAAAGTGATATGTTATGTAAGCTGAACAATTTAAATACTAACTAAACCCCTATGCCAGATAATATGCAGCCAAGAATTCTGAAAAACGTGAAAGAAGAAATAGCACAATCCTTGGCTAACATATTTAACTTGTCGCTCAATCGGGAAACCGTACCTAGTGATTGGAAAACCACAAATATCACTCCAATATTTAAGAAAGGAAATATAGTCATAGCAAGTAATTATAGACCAATCAGTTTACCGTCAATCATAAGTAAAATTATGGAAACAATTCTGAGAGACAAGATAGTAGATTATCAGGAGTCAAACAATTTAATCAGAGAAAGCCAACATGGCTTTAGATCCAGTAAGCCATGCCTAACAAATTTGATAACATTTTATAATCAACTATATACATATAACGACTCTATTAAATCATTAGACATAATGTTCTTAAATTTCCAAAAGGCATTCGATATGGTACCTCATGAAAAATTATTAAAGACATTGGAAATGTTGGGCATTTCAGGAAAAATGCTGGCATTGATTAACAGCTGGCTGACAAACAGAAGGCAGAGAGTTGTGATAAATGGAGTATAATCTGAGTGGGAGCCAGTTTAAGTAGAGTGCCTCAGGGATCCGATAGGAAAATCAGTATTAACCGAAGAAGACAGAAATAAACTGCAATTTGATTTGAATAAAATAGTAGAGTGGTCGGAAAAATTACAGATGCCATTCAATGTTGACTAATGGCACGTCTTGCAAATAGGTAGTAAAAACCAAAAAATATGAATACAAGATGTAAGGCCAACCAATTAAAACAAGTGCATTAGTTAAAGACCTAGGGGTTCTTATATCTGAAAACCTAAAGACCTCAGATCAATGTGCAGCAGCTGCGAATAAGGCCAATCGAGCATTGGGATATATTAAGAAAAAAATGTATTGCAAGAATGAGAAAATAATAGTACCTTTATTTAAAAGCATAGTGAGGCCCCATCTTGAATATGGCGTGCAATTTTGGTCTCCTTATCTGAGCAAGGACATTGAGAAACTCAAGTCAGTGCAGCGTAGAGCGACAAAGTTGATTAAGTCACTAAGAAATTAATCTTATCATGAAAGACTAAATACAATAATGTATGTTCACTTAATCGAATGTTTCAAGATACTAAACTGATTTGACAAAATGTATATAGATTCACTTTTCAAAATAGATAATAGTTCATTAACTCGGGGAAATGGAATGAAATTACAAACCAGGAGGGCTAATGTCGATGTCACAAAGCACTTCTTCACCTACAATGTGGTCATCGAGTGGAAGAAATTGCCTGAGAAAGTGGTACAATGTAAGACAATTGACACATTCAAAGGAAGTCTAGACATTCATTTTGAGGAGGTGGGAATAAGATAGGTTAAACAAATAAAAAATAAAATAAAAAATAGGTTTAGCATCAGCAGTATATAATATTTCGCATCTTCGTTCTTTACTATAAATTTCCCAGTAGAAGTTCTTCTCCTTCTGCTGGGGGACTTCTTTTCCCAACTTAATTTCATGCCGACCAACGGTCGGAGGGAGAGGTGGGTGGGGAGACAGCCTTCTTCAATGCTATCCTTGCCTTCCACTTGTAGCAAATTATATGTTAGCATTAAGTCCGGACTACCTAGTAGGGACTCCAAGGTCTGTGTAGTCTGTGCATCTATGTAACTCTCTCTCTCTCTCTCTCTCTCTGGTCATAACACCCACACATACACACATAACAAATAAAATAAATAGAAAGAAATCTACTTACATTGCTGTTTAATGACATAGTAGCACTGTTTCTATGTTATAGTAGCTCTGTTTCGGTTTTATAGTAGGTGGCTATAGTAGCTATGTTTCTATGTTATAGTCGATTGTTACAGTAGCTCTGTTTCTATGCTATAGTAGATGGTTATAGTAGCTATGTTTCGATTTTATAGTAGGTGGTTATAGTAAGACTAGTATGTTTCAATGATATATATAGTAGATGGTTATAGAAGCTATGTTGCTATGATATATTAGGTGGTTATAGTAGCTCTGTTTCTATGATATATTAGGTGGTTATAGTAGCTCTGTTTCTATGTTATACTTGATGGTTATAGCAGCTCTGTGTATATATTTTATTAGATGGTTATAGTAGCTCTGTTTCTGTTATAGTGGATGGTTATAGTAGTTAGCTTTATATGTTATAGTAGATGGTTATAGTGGCTCTGTTTCTAGTGTATAGTAGATAGTTATAGCAGCTCTGTTTCTATGTTATATGCTCTGTTTTTATGTTATAGTAGCTCTGTTTCTACGTTATAAGATTGTATTTTTATGTTATAGTAGATGGTTATAGTAGCTCTGTTTCTATGTTATAAGATATGTTTTTATGTTATAGTATATGGTTATAGTAGCTCTGTTTCTATGTTATAAGATCTGTTTTTATGTTATAGTAGATGGTTATAGTAGCTCTGTTTCTATGTTATACGATCTGTTTTTATGTTATAGTAGATGGTTATAGTAGCTCTGTTTCTATGTTATACGATCTGTTTTTATGTTATAGTATATGGTTATAGTAGCTCTGTTTCTATGTTATAAGATCTGTTTTTATGTTATAGTAGATGGTTATAGTAGCTCTGTTTCTACGTTATAAGATCTGTTTTTATGTTATAGTAGATGGTTATAGTAGCTCTGTTTCTACGTTATAAAATCTGTTTTATGTTATAGTAGATGGTTATAGTGGCTCTGATTCTCCTTCACCGTGTTATTTTACCTCTGTTAACATATCAGTATTCATACTTCCTGGGTCACATTACTGGCATCATATATTTGGCTTTGATCGCCCTCGCTTGGGATGATGGTGGTTTATTAGAGGCCAGAAGGAGGCTCTAGAGTGCTTAGTAGTGGAAATGATATTGAGAGTAGTGGGCTAAACATGAGGGAGAAGGGCGTCTAGAAAACTTATTAATGTCGTGATTTCTTGATTCACATTTCTGGCATCATATATTTGGCTTTTATTGCCATCACTCGGGATGATGGTGGTTTAGTAGAGACCAGCAGGAGGCTCTAGGGAGTTTAGTACAAAAGTTGGGTTATATTGGAAAACTTGGTCAAACTCTCACAGGGAAAGATTAATATACTTTTAATTTTGAATCTTTGTGATATGATATAACTTTTACCATTTCAATTACATTGTTTAGGGACTTACAATGCATAAATTTAGAAATTATTTGATTGTAAATAACACAGACAAACAACCAATATACGTATTTACTGAAGAATAAAGTAATACTAATGACACACATCGTACACAGGTGCTAAACAAATTGCAGTAATGACTTAAGTACCTATAGTATAGAGCGTTTTTTTTTTTTTTTTACTTCGTATTTACTTCGTATATCTGGAGATCTTTGAAGTCTGGCCTCAATTTCGAGTTCAGCATGTAACTACACCATTTTGCTTCTATAAAGAGGTGTTGGAGGTAATGTATTTATGTGTTTATATTCGGGTAGTTGAATAATTGTCTTTGAATCACAAACATACAGAGAGAGAGAGAGAGAGAGAGACTATACCATTTTAACTACTACAAAAAGGTGTGGAAGGTAATCTATTATATTGTGTGATTATCCATGTACATGGACCATTACCGTATGTACAGTAGTGTACAGGGATATTAACCATACATCAGTGGTTGTGGGGCACTATAGTCAAGTATTTACTTATTCTCTTTTAGTCTTTGTCTGTTTGTGCTTGTATTATGTATGTATTTATTAGGTATCTTGTTAATATACAGTATATGTCATCCATTATACAACATGTGTCCGGTTACACATATTGTATTGTATTGAGTATTGTTTTCATGTGTGGGGAGGATGCTTTCACACAGCAATTCTAGACATTAACTCACGTCCACTCACCGACTCTCTACAATCTCTCTCTCTTCGCCGCAATGTTGCACCTCTCTCGCTATTCTATCGCTACTACAATAATCAGTGTTCCTTAGAGCTCTCTCAGTGTATACCACCTCTACGTAGGGTACGTAGTACCCGTCTTGCAACACAATCCCACCCTTACTCTGTGCAACTCTCCAACTCTAGAGTGAAACAATACTCCCAATCTTTCTTCTATTCAACAGCTGAGCTCTGGAACTCTCTCCCTGAATCCATCTTTCCCTCATCATATGACTTAAATTGCTTCAAACTCCGTGTGTCCTGGTATTTTGGCTCGACTGCTACTTGATTGTGTTCCAGTAACTCTTTCAACTTTGGGGTGAGGCACTTGTCACAGACAGTTTTGCCCTTTGTCTCCCTCATCCACACACACAAAACAAAAAAAATCGGTATTCTCGCATGTTATGATCGTTTGCATACCAATATTAATGAACAGGATTCATATCATCATAACTCAGAGACATAATATTATTTCGATCCTATTAAGTTCTGTTTTCTCTCTAGTCTATGAAAACATGATGTGCTGAATCATTAAAGATTCATTATACTATACAGCGTCTTAACTCCATTTAACTATTAATTTTGCCAACAACAGTAGGCAGCCATTAAAGAAGTATTATTAAAATGTGATCCATTTTCGTTACCTCCGGATCATTACCCTCCTCCAACACTGATAAAAAGGTTGGTTTATGGTGACCATATTAGTACAGTGAGAGAGAGAGAGAGAGAGAGAGAGAGAGAGAGAGAGAGAGAGAGAGAGAGAAATACATTGCGAATAAGAGTGAGAGGGGGAAAATGTGAGAGAGAGAGCAAGTGTGCATGGGTGTGTGTGGTAGTAGTAATAGTAGTAGTAGTAGTAGTAGTAGTAGTAGTAGTAGTAGTAGTAGTAGTAGTAGTAGTAAGATTAGTAGTACCATTATCAAAGGCACTCTCGTAAACATACTTTCTTTGTTTCTTATATAATGTTGTATATTGTTCATCCTTTTCCTTTCCAATGGCTGAGCAGGCCCCTGAATAATGTACGGAGGCAAAGGCCCAAAAGATGTACCGTCCATTGTTGTTCTGGTCTGTCCATCTCATACCGTTCTCTTCCATCCTTACCCATTTTACCAGTTATGCTCTCTCTCGCTCTCTCTCTCGCTCTCTCTTTCTCTCTCTCACACAGCCTAACCCCAAGACTCCCAATGGTGTAATTTCCACCAATATATACACCACCACAGAGTACTGTGTATCTACTGGGGACTTTAAAACGAGGATCATGTTGAGTTTATGTGTTGCGTACATGTCACTAATTAGTTGGCTAAAGTAATGTAGGCTGTACTTATATGTTAACCCTTTCACGCTTATGACGCGATTTTGAGCCTATTAGGGATACTTTGAAGCCTTTGTTACCATCTGGGGTATTTATAAACCTTTAGTTTAGTTACTTCAACTTCTGCAGTTGTCTTTGAGTTAGCTGTGGGCAGAAAACTAATTTTGGAGAGGTAATTATAAGAATGAGAGAACTCTATTTCTTATTGCTAATCTGGCAACCTCTGCGTCATAAAAACGTGAAAGAGTTAGGGAGCACAAGAGATGTGTAACAATCAAATATATC
The DNA here is from genome assembly GCA_032716605.1 of Paralithodes platypus. Classification (NCBI taxonomy): domain Eukaryota; kingdom Metazoa; phylum Arthropoda; class Malacostraca; order Decapoda; family Lithodidae; genus Paralithodes; species Paralithodes platypus. The sequence continues at coordinate 6,430,141 of CM064508.1, read as the reverse complement.
TGTGATGATCCAAAATAGCATAATCTAATTAACCAATATGGCATCCTTATTTATCTAGAGTATAGACCTAGCCAAACTGAATAATAACAGTTCCCAACTTAATGCTGGGTTGTGTCATGTTAAAAATATAATCAAAATAGTTTCTGTGCTATAGAAAATAGTGGAATATCTACTAGATATCTAATGGTAATGTACGACAGGTTGGGAGAGATGTATCCTTACCAGGAGTCGAACCCATTCACTCCAGGTATATTATGGAGAGTCGGGCACCATAACCACTCGACCATGAGCGGACATAAGGGAAGCAACCTTAGTTTTTATTTGAAGAACCAGGTTATAGTCTCGAGCACGTGATGACTTTTCTAGACTTCAACCATGACTATTTTACACTTCCCCTCGCCAACTTGGCTAAGTGATACATACAATAGACGAGGGGTTTCGGTGCCCGACTCTCCCAAATATACCTGGAGTGAGTGGGTTCGATTCCTGGCCAGGATACTTCGCTCCCAATCTCTACTATAGTTAAATTATGATCACTTTGCCTGCATCGCAATTTTTAGTCTTTGTAGTCAATGTATTTTTGTAAATATATGTAGTCTCTCTCTCTCTCTCTCTCGCTCGCAAAATTCATCAAAACGCGTTTTATAGTTATTTGTACACGGTCAAGAAACTTACAAATTTAAATACGCAATATACAATAACACTAAACTCAGCTTAATGAAAATTGGTGTGGATGATTAAAACTAAACACACACCATCCCCAATCTTACACACTCTAATGAACAGTGTAAACAGTGATTTGAATAATGAATGCACGAATACATTACACGTAAATGATCTTCCGTCCTCGCTCCTAAGCTCACACCTACAACCACCCACCAACACACACACTCTTAAGTGAAATGCTGATTTTGCAGATTATACTTGTTTACTGTAGTCTGGATATTTTCCTGGCCATAAGGTCGCAAGCTAAATGTTTATCAGGAATTATTCAACATTTGTTTGAGTTGATTCTATATTTACAGGCAGGTCTCTAACATGGTTTTCGAAATGAGATATGTAATCTACGGATAAACACGCATTTCATATATAACATTTAACCTAATATTATACTAAATGGCGTTATTGTAGACATCTAAATATCGGATGTGGGCGAGAGGATAGCTATGCAGATTACGCTCACTTTTACAAAGTATTCCTCACAACACACTCACATTAAATCAATAACAACCAGAGAAGATAGACGGTACATACAAATATTCAATAATTTATAGCAAAATATAAAGTTAACAGATTTAAACATATGGATGAACACTAAAGTCAGATGAATCGTTAGTCGGAAATAGACACACCTTGAATAAAAAGAAAAATCCGCGAGGTGAACAAATGTTTGATAGGAAAACCATAAAACAAAATAGGAACGGAATATCCGGTGGAAGAACAAAAGAATACGAATGTTACGATGAGGCGTAGTAATAAAGTTATGTGGTGGGTGACTTACCCAACCAACTGTAATATAATGTGCATTATCCTTTATATATATATATCCGGTATATATATATATATATATATATATATATATATATATATATATATATATATCACAAATACACGTGAGTCACTAACTGTTTTAATCTCTCAGTGGGGTTCGAACCGCTGACCGTCAGGACGATAGCCTACGCTTTAACCAACTCCACCACGGCAGTCTAAAAGAAACTCGACCTTCTATCCTATTTATGTTAAGGAGAAGGGAAACCCATTAGGCGAATATAATTTCAACTCATACCTAGTCATGGGATCCATATTCCAGAATACCATACAAAGATTTCTAAGTGTCCCGACGCAACTCGGGCCGAAATTGATTTAATTTAATTCTAACCCACCAAGCATGAGTCATTAACCCTTCCTACCCGGGCAGTCTTACCTAAGGACGGTCGCCCGTACCCGGGCGAAATGGCTGAAAAACGTCTAGGCCTAGGGTACCGTATTTATGTTTATTTTCACTGCTAGAACTTTCCCACTCATCTATAATCGTAGTGTGGTTTTCAATCTGTATTTTGGCGTTGAGTAGAGCTCTGTAAGTCAACTGGTTCAGTTGTGATGACGATTTCAGTGGAGCAAATATTGCAGAGATGTTGCCAATATGGGGCTTTTCAGACACTAATTTCATCTTACGTCAGAACAATAACATTGAAGAGTCTTCTCCTTCTTGTTTTCGGAGGTGCGGTGACGCAACGCTTGGGTTTGTTGACATGCGTCGTATGCACGTCGTTTAGACCAAGCTTAATTAGGCTATGAAGCTGCCGTCTTAGGTAAGGACGCCCGGGTAGCGGCCCTTATTCCGAGCTGTCCTTACCTAAGGCAGCCCGGGTAGGAAGGGTTAATATTAAGTATATCTCACAAATGCACGTGAGCCACTAAATGTTTTAATATCTCAGTGGGCTTCGAACCGCCGACCGTCAGGACGATAGCCTACGCTTTAACCAACTCCACCAAAAAAACAAAAATATAACTAAAAACATTTAGTGGCTCACGTTTATTTGTGAAATATAGTTAATATTAATGACTCTCATGCTTGGTGGGTTAAAATGATTAGGGGAGGTGTGGCGGAGTGGTCTTGCCACTGGACTGGTAGTCCAATGGACCCAGGTTCGAATCCCAATATGTCAATGGGAAGATATTATTGGGATGGAATTTGTGCTGTACCTAGTGCATTACCACAGCACACCGAAATGCCAAAAAATACCCTCATTGTTCCCTGATTTAAATATCATTGTATGAATATTCCCATATTCAAAAATATGCTACAGGGGGGCAATGCCTAGTGAGTTAATTGCTCAATAGGTGGCGTTCTGAAAGTGAGGGTCCGAGTGTGGGGGATGAGACTGTGAAGCGCAGAGGCAAGGAGGCTTCAGAGATGGAGTTGCTTCGAGCCGTGAAGCTACGCATGTCTTGCTCCCTAGACTAGAGGAAGACCTCACGGACCTCACCGTGTTCAGCGGTAGAGTGTAAAGGCTATCAGCCTATGCCCGAGAGGGAATAGTTGAAATATAGAAGAAAAAAAAACAGAAATATATAATATATATAATTATATATATATATTTGTTTTGTCTATGTGGCTGAGGGAGAAAAAAGGCCAAGCTGCCTGTGAGGAGGGCGTCGCTCAGAGTTGAAAGAGTGACAGGGCCAAAGTCAAGGAATTTAACCAAATAGTACCTCACAAGATGGAACAAAGCTAATGTACAATATGACTAGTCCAGGTTCCTATTTACTGGTAGGTGAACAAAGACATTCAGTAACAGTTTGTCCATCCAACTCGTCATTCTTGAAAATCCAACTCGAGCCCTCTTTATTGTAATCCGAGTGTACTAACCAATACACAAAACTGTGAACCAAATGTATTATCCAATACACACCATTGTAAACCAAATATAATATCGAATACACAACATTGTGAACCAAATGTACTAACCAATACACAACATTGTGAACCAAATGTGCTAACCAATACACAACATTGTGAACCAAATGTACTAACCAATACATAACATTGTGAACCAAATGTACTAACCAATACATAACATTGTGAACCAAATGTACTAACCAATACATAACATTGTGAACCAAATGTACTAACCAATACATAACATTGTGAACCAAATGTACTAACCAAATGTACTAACCAATACACAACATTGTGAACCAAATGTACTAACCAATACACAACATTGTGAACCAAATGTACTAACCAATACACAACATTGTGAACCAAATGTACTAACCAATACATAACATTGTGAATCAAATGTACTAACCAATACACAACATTGTAAACCAAATATAATATCCAATACACAACATTATGAACCAAATGTACTAACCAATACATAACATTGTGAACCAAATGTACTAACCAATACACAACATTGTGAACCAAATGTACAAACCAATACATACCTTACCTTTGGATACCTTTGGATGTGTTCGCCGCTCTTCTAGCAGCACCAAGGAGCGCAATGCCCCTCGTTATGGGTGGTGATTTGGTGCAGTAGACTGTTTGAAGCGACAGCTCGTTCCCTTGCGAGGATGGGCTCGTCTGGCGCTTTTTGCAGTTCGACATCTAGGGCTCTCTTGAAGTTGTCTAACGAGATGTCCCTCATGTCTCTTACTTGCCGTGGGAGTTTGTTGAAGAGACGTGGGCCTCTGTGTGATAACCAGCCCTCTCGCAGAGAGCCCATAGCACCTCTGTTATTCATCCGGGGGATTTCGCATTCCCAGCCTCTCCTATCACTGAATTTCATGACTATCGGAGTATGTAGGTTTGGTACTAAACCCTCTGCGATTTTCCATGTGTATATTATTAGGTAACGTTCTCTTCTACGTTCCAGTGAGTAAAGATTCAGTGCTCTTAAACGCTCCCAATAGTGTAGATGTTTTATCGAACTTATATGTGAATGAAATTTCTTTGTACACTCTCTACGTCATTTATTTCACCTGCTTTGTATGGGGATGTTAATACGCTACAGTATTCAAGCCGCGGTAGCACTAGAGATTTGAAGAGCGTTATCATAGGCAATTCACCGCGTGTTTTAAAAGTACGCAGAATCCAACCCGTTAGACGTTTCGCAGCCGCCACTTTGACCTGGTTATGTACTTTGAAACCCATATTTCAGACATTAATACCCCAAGGTCTTTCACACTGTCTTTCCGTTCTATTATGTGGTTAGATTCTGTTAAGAAATTTGTAATTTCTTTAACACCATTATTATCTCCGTACCGTATTAATTGGAATTTTTCCTCATTGAATTGCATGTTGTTTTCCCTGGTCCACTGGAACACTACATTCATCTCTTCCTGCAGTCGGCCCGTGTCCTCTTGTGAGTTTACTATCTTGCTTAATTTTGTATCATCAGCAAAAGACGACACCATACTGTGTCTGGTGTTGGTATCTATGTCGCAAATTAGTATGAGGAACAGAAGGGGTGCTAGCACTGTTCCTTGGGGCACTGAGCTTTTGACATCCGAAGGCTCAGAAGTGACTTGGTTTACTGCTACCGATTGTTTTCGGTTTACGAGGAAATTGTATATCCACCGTCCGATTTTCCCAGTTATACATAACATTGTGAACCAAATGTACTAACCAATACACAACATTGTGAATCAAATGTACTAACCAATACACAACATTGTGAACCAAATGTACTAACCAATACACAACATTGTGAACCTAATGTACTAACCAATACACAACATTGTGAACCAAATGTACTAACCAATACACAACATTGTGAACCAAATGTACTAACCAATACATAACATTGTGAATCAAATGTACTAACCAATACACAACATTGAGAACCAAATGTACTAACCAATACACAACATTGTGACCCAAATGTACTAACCAATACACAACATTGTGAACAAAATGTACTAACCAATGCATAACATTGTAAACCAAATGTACTAACAATACACAACATTGTGAACCAAATGTACTAACCAATACATAACATTGTGAACCAAATGTACTAACCAATACACAACATTGTGAACCAAATGTACTAACCAATACATAACATTGTGAACCAAATGTACTAACCAATACTGTTACGAACTGGCACTCGGGTACACAAGGGCTCTCAATCAGGACTCGAATACGGCTCGCTGCCACAACGGAAACACACGATCCCAACCCCTGAGTACTGCCAGCCGAACAAAAAACACCAATATCCGCCAGAGTTCAATCTGCTATAACGGGGTATACAAGAACTCGGTACTAGTGTTCAACAACAGACTAATAAAGAGACAGGAATTATCTAGTCTGGTCAACAATCAAACAATGAAGTAAAAACAACAACACCAAAGAATAGTGTTGGCCGAAGCCGAAGTAATCCACCCTTGACTATGAACTTAAGAAGTCCACCACCCTCTACTTCGGATCGGCACTATTACGTTACGTTAATTAATAGTCCTTAAGCATCGAGCAAGGAATCTTCTGAAAGAAGTTAGATGCTTTTCGGATGCTCGTAAGAAGTACGTATCGGATTTTGAACAGTAATTCAGTAAGCAAAAACACTGGCAATTAAATACTATTAAAGGCTTAAAATGGCATAAGAATAATTATTAAAAGAATATGCAATAGTAAATGGCAAACATTAAAAGGAAGTACTCTGGAAATGCAACGGCAATAGCCTACTCGGATTGTGCTCGTGGGCCACTAATCACTAAAGTAGCCAAGCTTGCAACACATGAAATCACTAGTGCATAAACAATATCATACATAAGGAAAGCTTCAATACTATTCTGTATCTACTAATCGAGTAAAGTCTAGCTGGGGTACTGTAGGCCAAAAGGTAGCAGTGACTGAGCAAAAACGGCTCGTAGCCTAGCGAAGTCCTCACGACTGTTTAAAGTATTACGTTAAAACTAACAAGTGCACTTTGAGAAATCCAGATCCCTTGTATCTGGTTTTCTCCCGGCTCCTTGACAAAGTAAAAACAAACTGTTAATAAAATACAGGGTGGTTAGGCTCTTGCCCTCACGCACTGTAAATTATTAACTCAACACAGTCAGCCGCGAAGACAACCTAGGCTTCACTGAACCGAAACGAGTATGCAGGTTTATCGCTTAACCACTGCATCAAACAACAACTCGTAACACAGAACAGCCTTACCCCAGTCTAGCATTACCTAGACTAGAAGAAAACAGGAATAATAATAATAACACACAGGGAAATGCATATACAAGTGCAACAAACATAAATCAATCCTATTCTAAGTCAACCCTTCCAAAATAGGCTATCTAATAGGCAAGTATCTCGTGAGAACTCAAGCGATAATACGTTGGCTGACTAGCTCTGCACCAACGGGACCATGGAAGTTAAACAGGGCAGGGAAAAGAGGAAATAAGAATGTAAGGTAGTAGAGAAAGTTCCCATCAGTCAGAAGAATATAAATAATTAGCAAGGGAAATGAGAAGTCGCTCTGCATAATGAGTTCTGATGAAAAAATGGCTAGATTTCCCTTTTATACCCGGCCCTCTAGTGAGCCCAACGTGAACTACTAAGGACCGCCCACTGACAACCATTGCGTAATTTCTCTCTCTCCTCTGGGATACACAAAGGCTCCCCTAGCACTGAGGGAGGGAGGAGTGCTAGTGAGTTAGGCCTACCTCCTGCCTGGCGTACCCACTGACATCTAACTGTGGCTGTTTCTCTTCCCATCATTACAAATAGGTTTTACACACAATACTTATAACTAATGATATAAAATAGAACTCGTTGACTCAGATGAAAACAAAATACATATTCATAATACTTATAGTACAATGGCTCACACAAACTAAGTTAGGAAACTCTACATAGACTACAGCCAAAGTTCCTGCCCTGACGATCCTAGCGAGAGTGGGGTATGACTAGGCGTTCTGTACAGCATGCTCACACGTGGACATGCGTCACACCTCCCCCAAGATTTTACTCGCTGAACCCTGAGCTAAAATCTGACAAACACAGAACCCCATCAATCCCCTCACACCCAGCGACCGCATGGCACTAAAACAAAGCTGAGTTTATCACCAAAACACATCTTATTATTAAAAAAAAAAAAATCACATTTTATAACTCCTCCCAACAATAGCAAAAAGACACAATATCATGCTCCCAGAGCGAGCTTACAGCAGCTCAGCCGTTTGATAGTTCGTGGACTACTCAAACTCTATAGGCTATGACAAACTTATACAATTACCTATATCAAAAGAAAGTTTTTATATGATTTTTATATTTTAATATGTTTTTTCCCGGCTGCACTATAAGGGCAGCCTATTTTCCTCCACTCAAACCCACACACCTGTGATAGCCTACGACTGATCATCCACCCTTGATAAACAATCCGCGATCATATTGTCACATCCAGCAATATGACGGGTGTCCAGGTTATACTCCTGCAACATCAAAGACCACCTGGTCAGTCTCATATTTTGATTGTGAAATTGATTCAGGAATCTCAAAGGGTGATGATCAGTGTAGATAACCACGACTGGGCCATAGGCTGGAACATACACCTCGAAGTGCCTGAGCGACAGCACAATCGCCAGTAATTCCTTTTCTATTGTAGAATAGTTCTTTTGTGCAGCATTGAACTTCTTAGAAAATAAACTTACTGGGTGTTCCACACGTTCATTGTCTGTCTGTAGCAAGACGGCACCAGCCCCTACACCACTAGCATCTGTTGCCAGCTGAAAAGGCCTGTTAAAGTCTGGGGCCCTGAGTATCAGGTGAGTACATAGCAAATGTTTCACCAAAGTGAAAGCCTTTTCACACTCAGGTGCCCACAAAAACTTTTTGTCTTTAGATAACATATCTGTGAGAGGTGCCAATACCGTTGAGTAACCTTTTATGAAGCGTCTGTAGTAGCGTATCATACCCAAGAATCTCATAACCTACTTCTTGGTTGTTGGGTGCGGAAATGTATTGATAGCCTGTACCTTGTTCTGAGGAGGGCACACCTGTCCCCTTCCCACTACAAACCCAAGGTACTGCACAGTGGATTTTACGAAGTCACACTTTGCCAAATTTACTACCAGACCTGCTTCACTAAGTTTCCGGAACAAGGTCTCAAGGTGCTCACAATGGCTCTCAAAGTCGTCATCATAAATGATTACATCGTCCAAATATACGGTGCAATTTGGAATGTCCTTTACAATTTCATTCATCAGGTTCTGAACGTTGCTGGTGCATTCTTAAGTCCGTAAGGCATAACATTGCACCGGTAGGTACTCCCGTCCACAACAAAACCACATACCTCTTTAGCACGCTCGGACAAAGGTACTTGCCAGTAACCTTTTACTAAATCTACTTTAGACAAAAAACGAGCATTACCAATTTTGTCAACACTATCATCATCCCGAGGAAGAGGATATGGGTTAGTTGGAGTCAAACCGTTTAACCTACGGAAATCAATACAAAAGCGTACCTTGCCATCTGGCTTAGGATGCAGTGTTACGGGGGAAGTCCACTTAACTGTGCCTTTCTCTATCAACCCTCTACCGAGCATATACTCCAACTCATCCCTCAGAGCTGGTAGTTTTATGGGGGGCACACGGTACGGGATTGACTTAAAGGGTATATGGTCCCCCACGTCAACATCATGCATAGCCTGAGTAGTGAGGCCTGGATGTTCAGCAAATACAGTGGGGTATGAACCGAACAACTGACGGATAGCATCATACTGCGGCTCAGGCAAATGAGCTATAGCCTCGTCAGCCCTTAGGCTCGAGTTCCCCGCCCACTGATCCGCTGAAACATGTTGATCACAGCTATCCTCCTCCGAAGCTTGACTGTCCCCCTCTCCTTCTCCACCACGGCCGCAACAAGCCAACACAGGGACAGTGAGAGGCTCAGAGGGGCGCCTCACATACTTTTTAATAAGGTTCACGTGACATAACTGGTTCTTTTTCCTCCTGTCTGGAGTGGCAACAAGGTAATCTAAGTCTGACATTTTTTCTACAATTTTATAAGGTCCAGTGTACTTCACAGAGAGGGGGTTACCAACCAAAGGCAACAAAATTAATACCTCTTGTCCTACAGTGAACTTCCGGAGCCTCACTTTGCGATCATACCTGTCCTTCATCAAAGCTTGTGATTCTGTCAAATTTCTACCTGCCATCTCCACACTCTTAAGCATGCACTCACGGCTTTCAAGCACATACTTTAATAATGGACAAGGCTGCACAGTCCCCTCCCAAATTTCTTTCAGCATGTTAAGGGGGCCCCTGACACGGTGTCCAAAAATCAGCTCATTTGGACTAAATCCCAGGCTCTCACCAGGTACCTCCCGAGCAGCAAACAGCACATAAGGCAATCCAAGATCCCAATCCATACCGTTGTCAGCACAAAAACACCTGAGCATGCTTTTAAGTGTAGCATGCCACCGCTCAAGCACCCCTTGACTCTCAGGGTGATACGCTGACGATACTACTGCTCGTATCCCATGCTGTTGCATTGTTTGCTTGAACATGTTGGAGGTGAAATTAGATCCCTGATCAGACTGAATCTCCTCCGGGTACCCGTACCTTGAGAAGTACCACAACAAGTTACTGACTACCGTCTTAGCCATTCCATTTTTCATAGGGTATGCATCGGGGTATCTAGTGGCAACATCCATTATGGTTAACAAAAATGTATTTCCAGCCTTAGTGGGAGGGAGTGGACCAACCATGTCAACAATAATTTTACTAAAGGGTGGCCCAATCACAGGAATAGGGTGTAACGGAGCCTTAGGAATAACTTGGTTCGGTTTCCCGACACGTTGACAAATATCACATGAGTTTATCCACGACTGCACATGAGACTTCATCCCCGGCCACCAAAACAATTTCCCCAAAGCCGCCACCGTTTTCTTGGCACCCAAATGTCCTGATAATGGAGAATCATGAGCCAACCTAAGCAAACTTTCCCTGCAGCCCTATGACACGACCAGCTGGTCAACTGTACCTGATCCGCCCTCCCAGTTCCTTTTAGGATCTTGATATCGGTGGTATAAAATTCCATTAAAGAAAAAAAAATCCCCTGCCTTTGCATCCCTATCTTCTTCTAACTCCACAGCCCCATTGGTACACTGCAAAACCTCTGGATCCTCTAATTGCAACTTTCGAATGTCTGTGGGAGCCAACATGTCTAACTGCTTGGTCAACAACTCATGCCCTCCCACAACATCCAACTTAGACATCCGGTTTTCTCGCTGCAGGTAACGGTGCTGTCTCTGAGTCTCTGCCTCCTCCACTACTTTATCAACTGTGTTAGGCACTGGAGTTACAACAGACTCGGTCAAAGGTCCTGCTATTGGGTCTTTTGGGAGAGCCACTGGTTCTAAACTCTTCAAACTTTTCCCAGCCTTCCGCTTCTCCTTAATTCCCTTCCTCCGCTGTTCTGTGGCCTGGGAAATAGGCTGTGATACCTTAAATGCTTGGGAACGAGTTACCACACATGCCATCTGTTGGTGTTGACAACTCACTACCCACTCTTGTTCCTCCCTACTCACGTCGGCCGGCCTCTCGGCAACGACTAAGGGTGGAACGTCTAAAGTAGGCACCGCAAAGTCGTTGCCGAGAAGAAGGTCGACGCCCTCCACTGGCAATTTCTCAACGATCCCAACATCTAAGTCCTTAATCACACCATCAACTTCCAGCTCCACACGAACCAACGGGTATGACCTGGTCGCATTAATACCCTGAACAACAACCACCCGTGCCGCATTAATTGGTCGCCCCCGTGAAATTCTTCAAAAGTGTCTGTGAAGCTCCAGTATCACGCAAAACTTCCACCTTATGCTGGCAACCCGCCCAACTTACCCTACCGGTCCCTCTATGGGCGCAAAAGACATCACGGACAGGGGACGAGCCTTCCTGAGTCTTATACATAGCCTGTGACCCTGCCGCTGGCAAACTACCCTGGGTAAATCCAGACGACATTTCAGCCACACCTATGCTGCGCACCAAAGACACGGCTGCAGCTGGCGGCTTACTAGGACAAGATTTTGCATAATGCCCCTTCTTTCTACAATGAAAACATTCCACTTCCCCTATCGGTCTCTTCTGATAAGGGGCGGAGTTCTGACCCTTCTGTAATGGGACGGCTGTAGTCTTTGGTTCAGTCCTGGTATCTTGGCTTTTAAACTGAGGTTTATATCTATAGTGATTGTGCTGAGCTCGAGGGTTTGGAGTATCGCGCCCCTTGGGAACTGCATCAACACGCTATACAGATTCACATCCCCTGATTAGCGACAACCTGAGGTCAGCCATCTCAGCTGCCTCTTGAAGAGGTCTTGGGTTCTTTTCTTTAATAGTTAAAGTCATTTCTGCACCAGTACACTTATAAAACTGCTCGAGCAGAAACAGCTCAGTCAACTGTTCTGCCGTCTCAGCTTTCTCAGAACGTGTCCAGTTTTTAAGTGCATCTTTTTAGTCCCGGGCATGTTCAAGAAAGGTCGCCTCCCTAGTCTTTGTAACACCCCGAAACTTCAATCGATATGTTTCCGGTTGCAACTCGTATGCCCGTAGGACAGCTCTCTTCAATTCTGGGTAGTCAATGCAAGACTCTAAAGGCAATGCATCATAAGCCTTCAGACCCTTACCCGTAAGTCTTGAGGAGACTAGAGCTGCCCACTTCTCTTCAGGCCAATTATGCTCCCTACACTTCTTCTCAAAACAATTACAAAATTCTGTGACTTCAGTTTCACTAAATACTGGCACCAATTTGACTAAGTGGGCTAAGGACTGTTCTCTTACTTGGCCCTCACGGCCCATCCGAGTCCCTGTCGACTCTGCACGAGTCTTATCTAAATCTAATTTAGCACAATATTTCTCTGAGTCGTACCTAAGCTCAGCCTCATGCCTCCTGGTCTCATCCTCCTGCCTCAATCTCATGCCTCCTCGTCTCATCCTCCTGCCTCCTGGTCTCAATCTCCTGCTTCCTAGCCTCAATCTTAGCAAGCTCAAGTCTAAATACCATATCTGGAGACAGGCAGGAAGAGGGAGCTGCCACTACTGAAGGAGGGGGGGCAAAAACTGGGGAACCACCACGTGCACCACCCGAGGGCACTCCAATCTGCCAATTCTCATCCCTCTGTGGGAGAGTGCTAACCTCCGGTAACTGAGTGGACGGCACTGTGGGAGTCGAGTGAGAGGGGATCTGGGGAGGATCCCCCCCAAACGCCCTCTCCTCCGAAACCCCATGTCGCCCACGCAACACCCAGGAAATCAGCTCCCCCTTTTTTTTTTTTTTTTTTTTTTTTAAGAGACAATGAACGGAGGAAGGAAAAACACAGATAAAACAAAAAGGTCCATGTGCCTAAAGGCATCCTCCATTCATAAAATGTTTGTAACAACTGGATTTAAACATTTGTTGATTGTAAGTTTGTGGAAAGCAATTCGAGGGAAGTGAATTCCAAAGAGTAGTAGCTCTGGGGATAAATGAATTCTGATACGCAGAAGTTCTGCATTGTGGAGGAGAAAGTGTAAATTCATGGGCGCTCTCAGCTGCCCTAGTTCTACGCGGAAAGATGTGGAGAGGCGGCACAATTGAAGCAAGTTCCTCGGAACAATTGCTGTGAAAATATCTGTAGAATAATGCAAGGATGGCAACGTTTCTTCGTATGGCTAATGTAGGAAGGTCCTGTGTGATTGCAGGGTTATTGATTAATCTAATAGCTTTATTTTGAATTTTGTCCAACTGCCTCAATGCAACCACTCCACTTCCACCCCACAGAGGTGAACAGTAATCCATCTGAGAGCGCACATGACTTTTATATATTACGGCCAACTGCTCGTCAGTGAAGAATTCTCGAACTCTGTACAGGAGTCCCAGTTTTTTAGGCATTCTTAGCAATGCTTCTAACATAATGTGTCCAGCTCAAGTTAGTAGTTAATGTTACACCGAGAATGTCAATACTAGGGGAAGTGGGAATATTTACATCATTAAAAATATATGGGAGTCAGTGAGATTCTGTCGGTTAGAAAATTGAATGTACTTGGTTTTCTGTGCATTAACACCTTACGAGCGGCCTATGCGGTTTATTTATGTGTACCGCACAGCGGGGTGTTTTTAGCCAAAATAGGGCTGTTTACGTGATCATTTTCATGCCTAAATAAGACCCAGAACGTAAAACAAGTACCTATCCCTGAAAGGGCATAAACAGAGCTTTCGAATGACACCATAACGATCCTTGTATGATGGATAGTTTTCTTGCAATAACCGTGCAACGCGAGTGCAAAAAGCAGGTAATCGGTACTTTCAGTACATAAATTGAGTAGCGAGTGAGAGGGAGGAGGGAGCTGAGATTTGTGTCAGTAGGTTCGCCGCGGGGTGGTTGGACAGTCATACGCTCGCTAGTCTCCTGCCACCACTTGTCTCTCTCTCTCAGCCACATTACGTGCTGAAATTGCCACTCGAGTTATGTCGAGCGCCGCCACATAGTCCAGCTTTATTTAACTCGACTTATGTTGCTCGCCGCTAATTATGGGTTAAGGAAACTAGATTCTCTTGTCCCCATTCATTAATTCTAGAAAGGTCCTGGTTCAGAGAAATTGCAGTGTTTATTTTTGAATTTATAAGATCGGGTTGGGTGAAAGAATTGGTAAATGTGAAGGAACTGTGGAGTGTTGAGTCATCTGCGTAGGAATGTATTGGATTATGAGTGGTAGATATGAGATCATTGATATGAATGAGGAATAGAGTTGGGGCCAAAACTGATCCCTGGGGAACACCAGCATTTATTGAGTGAAATTGAGAATAAAGGCCATCTACCATTACACGTATTTTTCTGTTATGAAGATAAGAAGAAATTAGTGGAACTAATGATGCAAGGCCGTAGTGTGACATCTTCGACAATAAGGATTGATGCCAGACTCTATCAAATGCCTTTGATATATCCAGTGCTATTGTATGTGTTTCACCATGTTGGTCTGTAGCTTGGTTGATTTGATGCGTAAGAAGGCAAAGAATGTCTGCAGTTGATCGACATCGTCTAAAACCATATTGCCTATCACTGATTAATTTATTATTCTCCAGATGCTTAATTATGTGATTATTTAATATAATTTCAAAAACTTTGCCAAGAGTGGAAGTTATAGCTATTGGTCTGTAGTTTGATGGATCTGAAGAGGCACCTTTTTTAGGAACTGGATGGATGTTTGCTTCTTTCCAGGGTACTGGGAAGCATGAGGTATGAGTACACAGACGGAAAAATTTTGCCAATACAGGAGCGAGCACCAAGGAGCAATTCTTAAGTACTATTGGAGGAATTTCATCTGGACCAGGAGCCTTATCTACTGAGAGATTCTGCAAAATAGTTTTGACATGTCTGGTGTGGATCTTAAGTGAGGGAATTTCAGGTGAATTAAAATTAAGTACAGGGACATCTTGATTTATGTCATCTAAGGTTGAGTTGGTGGAGAAAATATCTGCAAGAAGGTTAGCTTTACCTCGTGGGTCACTTACAAGATTGCCAGTCGGAGATTTTAATGGTGGAATGGATGAAGCAGTAGTGAAGTTGGATTTGAATGAGTTAAGAGTAGACCAAAATTTTGTTATCATTTGGATTATTTAGAAGTTTATTTGCCTGCTTATGGAGAAAGTTTGATTTAGTTAGGTTTAATACAGTTTTGGCATGATTTCTGATGTTTCTAAAGTAATTAAAGGCTTCATGTGTTTTTGATCTTGTGTATGCATTGTAGGCTATTGCTTTTTGTTCAGTTACTCTAGCACAATTATGGTCAAACCATTTAGGTGAATTAGATCTTTTACTGTACTTTTGATGAGGAATAAAAGTTTCCATTCCAATTTTTACAAAATCTTGTATGTGGCTCAAGGTGGAGTGTGCATCATTAGAAAAGAAAGAGGTCCAGGGAATATCAATAAAGAAACCTTGAAGACCCTCCCAGTCTGCCCTATCGTAATGCCATTTAGTCACCAAAACAGGTTCAGAGTGGGAAGGTGTGGTAGGTGATAGACAGGTGGCCTGTATCAGACAGTGATCAGAAGATCCAAGTGGGGACCTCACTGTAATATCATAATTTTCTGAATTGGTTGTTAAAAATAAGTCCAGTAGGTGGGAATTATGATTAGGATTATCTGGTACACGGGTGGGTTGGTTGACTAGTTGAATGAGATTAAATGAGTCTGCAAATAGCTCACATTCAAGACCAGCATCATCAGTCCTGGCTGAATGAGTGAGCCATTCAACATTATGGACATTAAAATCACCCAACACAGTGATTTCAGAAGAAGCATTTAAGTTGAGGACACTGAGTTGTGAGGACAGAGAATCAAAAAGACTTTGCTCTGGAGGAGTATTTGGGGAACGGTAGATGCAACATATGTATTTAAATTTACCAGCAGAAATTAATTTGTATATAGAATAATCAAAATAGGGACAATTGAAACTAGTAACCTCCTCCAGGGCAATTTCAGATTTTGCGAAACAACATACACCACCTTTAGGTCTGAAATTTTGGAGCAGTTGATAACCTGGAAAATTAAATCTAGATGTGTCAGATGTGGATGTTACTTGAGTCTCTGTCAAAAAAAGGAGAGTAGGGGATTATGCTTGAAGAAATTGGTGTACAGAATTGATGTTAGAGTGAAGTCCCCTTATATTACTAAAGAAATAGCTGTACTGACAAGCAGCTTTGGGACGTTGCAATGCTCTTGACACAGTCGCATGATGACGACCGGGAGGGCCCTGTGTCAATAACCCAACCCTGCCGGGGGTGGATATCCGAGGGACCACCAGGTTTGCTCTTAACAATTGTACTGCCATATTTATAAGGTAAGTGTATGGTGTTACATGTATGATATGTAGTGGGAAGAGTAGTATTTTATGGATAGAGGATAGCGATGTAGGGCAATGTCGTGAAGTTGGATGTGTATGTTATATAAAGAGGGTTTTCCTGATACCCCTGATGTGTGAGGCAGAAAGATATGTATCCAGCTACCAAGGCCTGGGAGAGAAAGTGGAATTCAGGCTATTCCCTGAGTCTCCCGAAACCTTGGCGGTAGTACTTCCCTGGGCGGGGCTGCCTACCCCTACTACCTAACCTTGGACATCCCTGCTACATTGGAAATGCCCAAAACCTTGGCTATCAGGTGCAAGCCACAAACATCCACCCCAGTCAGCCTCTCCTCCGTCACGTGGTACCGCTTACTCACAAAAACTCTAGCATCCTCCTCACTGGTTACTAACGGCACAGCTTCAAATGACATCTCTCGCTCATCGTCAGTGCTAATGCACGACATACTGAAGTCCACAAAAAAATTCTCGAGACAAAAGTGTTAAACTTCCTATGTAAGCACTAATTACTAAATTAACTGGAGTCTCTTAAATGCTTTACTAATTGCCATACAAAAAAATATATTCTTCAATATGCACGCTAAAATACAAACAAACAAATGTTGTACAACTCTGCAAAAATGTATACTGTTCACAAAATCCTAAGCAAGGTCGCCATTTGTTACGAACTGGCACTCGGGTACACAATGGCTCGCAATCAGGACTCGAATACGGCTCGCTGCTACAACGGAAACACACGATCCCAACCCCTGAGTACTGCCAGCCGAACAAAAAACACCAATACCCGCCAGAGTTCAATCTGCTATAACGGGGTATACAAGAACTCGGTACTAGTGTTCAACAACAGACTAATAAAGAGACAGGAATTATCTAGTCTGGTCAACAATCAAACAATGAAGTAAAAATCAACAACACCAAAGAATAGTGTTGGCCGAAGCCGAAGTAATCCACCCTTGACTATGAACTTAAGAAGTCCACCACCCACTACTTCGGATCGGCACTATTACGTTACGTTAATTAATAGTCCTTAACCCTTATTTAGCGGCGAGCAACATAAGTCGAGTTAAATAAAGCTGGACTATGTGGCGGCGCTCGACATAACTCGAGTGGCAATTTCAGCACGTAATGTGGCTGAGAGAGAGAGACAAGTGGTGGCAGGAGACTAGCGAGCGTATGACTGCTCCAGACCACCGCGGCGAACCTACTGACACAAATCTCAGCTCCCTCCTCCCTCTCTCACTCGCTACATACTCAATTATGTACTGAAAGTACCGAATTACCTGCTTTTTGCACTCGCGAGTGCAAGAAAACTATCCATCATACAAGGATCGTTATGGTGTCATTCGAAAGCTCTGTTTATGCCCTTTCAGGGATAGGTACTTGTTTTACGTTCTGGGTCTTATTTAGGCATGAAAATGATCACGTAAACAGCCCTATTTTGGCTAAAAACACCCCGCTGTGCGGTACACATAAATAAACCGCATAGGCCGCTCGTAAGGTGTTAAGCATCGAGCAAGGAATCTTCTGAAAAAAGTTAGATGCTTCTCGGATACTCGTAAGAAGTACGTATCGGATTTTGAACAGTAATTCAGTAAGCAAAAACACTGGCAATTAAATACTATTAAAGGCTTAAAATGGCATAAGAATAATTAAAAGAATATGCAATAGTAAATGGCAAACATTAAAAGGAAGTACTCTGCAAATGCAACGGCAATAGCCTACTCGGATTGTGCTCGTGGGCCACTAATCACTAAAGTAGCCAAGCTTGCAACACATGAAATCAATAGTGCATAAACAATATCATACAAAAGGAAAGCTTCAATACTATTCTGTATCTACTAATCGAGTAAAGTCTAGCTGGGGTACTGTAGGCCAAAAGGTAGCAGTGACTGAGCAAAAACAGCTCGTAGCCTAGCGAAGTCCTCACGACTGTTTAAAGTATTACGTTAAAACTAACAAGTGCACTTTGAGAAATCCAGATCCCTTGTATCTGGTTTTCTCCCGGCTCCTTGACAAAGTAAAAACAAACTGTTAATAAAATACAGGGTGGTTAGGCTCTTGCCCTCACGCACTGTAAATTATTAACTCAACACAGTCAGCCGCGAAGACAACCTAGGCTTCACTGAACCGAAACGAGTATGCAGGTTTATCGCTTAACCACTGCATCAAACAACAACTCGTAACACAGAAAAGCCTTACCCCAGTCTAGCATTACCTAGACTAGCAGAAAACAGGAATAATAATAATAACACACAGGGAAATGCATATACAAGTGCAACAAACATAAATCAATCCTATTCTAAGTCAACCCTTCCAAAATAGGCTATCTAATAGGCAAGTATCTCGTGAGAACTCAAGCGATAATACGTTGGCTGACTAGCTCTGCACCAATGGGACCATGGAAGTTAAACAGGGCATGGAAAAGAGGAAATAAGAATGTAAGGTAGTAGAGAAAGTTCCCATCAGTCAGAAGAATATAAATAGTTAGCAAGGGAAATGAGAAGTCGCTCTGCCTAATGAGTTCTGATGAAAAAATGGCTAGACTTCCCTTTTATACCCAGCCCTCTAGTGAGCCCAACGTGAACTACCAAGGGCCGCCCACTGACAACCATTACGTAATTTCTCTCTCTCCTCTGGGATACACAAAGGCTCCCCCTAGCACTGAGGGAGGGAGGAGTGCTAGTGAGTTAGGCCTACCTCCTGCCTGGCGTACCCACTGACACTTAACTGTGGCTGTTTCTCTTCCCATCATGACAAATAAGTTATACACACAATACTTATAACTAATGATATGAAATAGAACTCGTTGACTCAGATGAAAACAAAATACATATTCATAATACTTATAGTACAACAGCTCACACGAACTAAGTTAGGAAACTCTACATAGACTACAGCCAAAGTTCCTGCCCTGACGATCCTAGCGAGAGTGGGGCATGACTAGGCGTTCTGTACAGCATGCTCACACGTGGACATGCGTCACAATACATAACATTGTGAACCAAATGTTCTAACCAATACACAACATTGTGAACCAAATGTACTAACCAATACACAACATTGTGAACCAAATGTACTAACCAATACACAACATTGTGAACCAAATGTACTAACCAATACACAACATTGTGAACCAAATGTACTAACCAATACACAACATTGTGAATCAAATGTACTAACCAATTCACAACATTGTGAACCAAATGTACTAACCAATACATAACATTGTGAACCAAATATAATAACCAATACACAACATTGTGTATTTGTAAGATCTTTTAGATATAACTATTATGACAATAGTACTGTGAGAGATTATACAATATTTTTACCCACTTAAGTGGAGGTATTTGATTTTTTTCGGACCCCTTTCTCCCTCATGCTTAGCCCCATTATTAATGAGACTTTAAGACATGAACTCCATTAGTTTGGTGATTCTAAGAACTTTTGCCCCACTGCCTTGTCAATATTTAGACCTTTCCAGCCATGTTGGTGTTGTTTTTTCCTGGCGAGCGATAGCGAGCATATAATTTATCAGGAATCGGCCTTCGGCCGGGACATTTTCATGCCGAGGAATATACAGATTTATCTTAATGAGGGGTCTTTTAGGTGTTAATGTAAGCTTCATAGAGGTCTAGAGAGCAAGCTAGAAGAACATCTAAAATAATAAACAATTATAACTATAAAATCGAATTACATCCCCTTAATTCCCGCATCCTTGACCGTTAACTATTCAAATTGTATAGTGATCGCACCTGGTTTCCGTAAAATAACAGTTATTTGAAGTTTTCGTCAAATTAGTTTATACTTAATTAACCCATTCTGTACCGGAACCGTCTTTTTAATTATATGTTTGCTATATTTAGACGATTCTCTGCAGTTTAACCCACTGAGCCCCAGCGACGCAGCGTTTGCATTAGCAATGTATGTAACGCTAAACCCCAGCGACGCAACAGTTGCGTCAGTGTTTCTCCGGTCCCAATTACTTCGGTCCTATGGCACCTAGAGGGCTCAGATTTATATGGAAACTGTGTAAGTATCCCACCCAACCATACCGATGGTTGAAAACTCTCAAACTCCAACTGCGTGCGCGTGAGCGTGCAAAAACTGGAATTTTGGGTGTTATTGCCTTAAATTTTTTACTCTTGTAAAATCCGTTTTCGGGGGCTCCGTAGGACCAATTTATGACCTTTTTGATTGTTTTGTTGTGGTTTTTCCTTCATTCCTAACCCATTCGCTATTGTTTCTGGATTTGTTTTTTCTTTCAAAACCGTCTGGTCCCTGGTGGTACATTTATTAATAACTAGCTGGGGCTCAGTGGGTTAAGAATGATCAGTACTAGTCAAAAGGTTTAATCAAGATAGTTCTAAGCCTGTTAATTGCTAGAGCTCCTTCTTAAACTATATAAACTTGTCTAAATATACTGTAGCTAGGTTGAAATGTATAAGACGTCGCCGGTTCAAAAGGGGTTAAAGTTATCATAGGAAATATGCTCAAAATTATACAAGAACATTAGTTAATTGAAAATTTGCATGGAAACGCATATCTATTAGTTACAGTAATTTTGCTTTTGCTACTGAATTATATCAAAACAATGAATGCTCTCCTATATGCTGGGGTTCATTGACAGCTAGTATAACATTCCTATGTGTTCCAGTAATGTAGTGCATGCTTCAACCAAAGATTTTACAGTATATTATATTATTTGATTTTGTTGTCTATGTGCATGAAGGAGACGAAAGGCAAATCTACCTGTAACAATTACACCCCCCCCCCCTCCCCTCCCACCTAATCCTGCCACGGACATTAGTTCCAGTGCATTACTTCCCTTTCCATTTTTCCCTTACCCGCCACTGTTTGGACACTTGAAAATAAGTGTGTTAGAGAACAAGCAGCCTAGAGGGGTCGTAGACTGTTGTTGCTTGATTTCGTTTGTACTCCTTTGTACTCCCACCCCATGCCAAATTGAAATAGTGATAGAGAGCCGAATTCAAGGTGAGTTAAAGTCAACATTTCTGGTAACACGGAGCTTGAAGTCATAGGAAGATGTAAAGATAGATTGATGGAGAAAGTTCCAGAGTAAATTTGTTGAGTGGAAGGAAGACCTGAAACATCGGTTCACTCTTGGGTTAGAGAGTTGAGCAGAATAGAGGTGGGCATGTATTGAAAGGCGGGTGCCATTTACTTTCCGTAAGATGAAGCATATAATCATATATTGCTTAGCTGCAACAATGACAATGGTTGACTTTAATTTAGATTTGTGTGGATACTTAATCTGAAACTGTGAGCATGTTTATTAAAATCATGCCTATTACATAGTACCATTATTACCTTCCTCCACTGAAATATGCCTAGACACTCTCTCTCTCTCTCTCTCACCTACACATAATACACATATTCAGTCACCTGCTGTGGTAAGTAGTACAATTTGTTGTTATCAAATAGGACGTCATAGGATACCAACCCTTCAGGATTAATAAGCCAGTATACTGTAATTCAGGACAAAAGTAAAGACTGCTGCTTCGTTTCAAGAATCCCAGTCCTTTGTGACTTAAACCCGATGATACAATATTCCCTCAAGCCATATACCTAAGTCTGTGTTGTAAGTTAATCAATGTTCACGGTTTCAATTTTATCAAAAAGCAGTGTACCAGTTATTAATGCACGTGATGTTATCTAGAGGGTAGGGTTAATGAAAAGTTTTGTAAAAGTACAATGTTTAATTGTGCAATTATAGATGTCGCCATCTAAAGATGTAACAGTCCACTTACACTATGAAGATGATTGCAGTTTTATGTATTTATAGTAAGGACACGAACCAGGAATTTGGAAACGTTAACTTATTTCGTGAACCAGACCCCTGTTGTTTCCATAATGTGATCGCCCCCACCTTCAGGCCTCAGTAAATCCTTCTCACATCTTTCAGTTCCAATAAATCTAAACTTTTATAGGCTATATCTCCTTAAACGATAAAGGGTAACTTAGGATCGACAATCTATAGGGCTATTGTTTTACTGTGATAAATGTTTTAGGGCCCCGTGTGTTTCCTCTCTCTCTGTACGGTACATGTTAGGTACAGTAGTGAACCATAAGAACTATACAACCATTTGAATCTGTATTGAACCCAAACAAGATAAGAGAAAGTTATATAACATTCGAAAAATCTTTATACTTTGATTATGTAGATTCATATCATGATAAGGTGTGTCCTATATTAATTATGACTTCACACATCAAAGTCATGTTTTGACTCCGTAACTGCAATGTCATTGTCGTATCTGATATGGAACAACACAAATCATTAGCAAAATAGAATAAAGCTTGAATATCAAGGTTTTAATTATATGTAATATTTGTCTGTCCAATGTGAAGAACCCCAAAGTTTAAGAGATGAAGGTAAATCGCAACATTAAAGAGTAGCTATACACTCACAAACCATAATACATATTTATCCACTTTACTCCTGTAATATTAATAGAAACAGTGTTAAGACTTAGAAAACTATGTAGTATTGTGTTACCTGTCATGGATTCCATTTAACAAAGGAGTACAAAGGAAATCAAGCAACAACAGATCTAGTGACCCTTCTAGGCTGCTTGTCCTCCAAAACACTGAGGATCAAGTGTCCAAACAGTGGTTTAGAGTGGGTAAGGGAACATTGGAAAGGGAACTACTGCCCTGCCACTAACGTGGCAGGACTAGTTAGTTAGTACGGGACATATGAGTTAGTAACTGAGGGGAGGATAAAGTTATTCATTTACAAACGCAGTCAGTCGCGGGTTTGATGCGAGATATTTGTCTAGGCGGAATTTAAATGAATCAACGGTGCTGCAGTCTATAACGTCTCGGGGAAGCCCATTCCACAAGTTGACAACTCGATTGAAGAAGAAATTCTTAGATTCGTGCGAGTTAAAAGATTTACCAATAATTTTGCAACCGTTTCCCTGCGTGTAATTAGATTGGTCGATAGTGAAGTACTTACTACAGTTCATATTGTTGATGCCTTTGATGATTTTGAACACTTGAATTAAGTCGCCTCTTAATCTGCGCTGGGTTAAAGGAAATAGATTTAATTCTCTAAGACGCTCTTCGTATGGTTTGTTCTTTAGGCTAGGTATCATTTTGGTAACTCTACGTTGAACTCGTTCTAGCTTGTTTATATCTTTTTGGTAATAAGGGCACCAGGATTGAACGCAGTATTCCAGAAGAGGGCGGACTAAGGATTTGTAAAGGGTTAGGATAACTTCTTTGGATTTATGCACAAATGACCTGCCTATAAAGCCAATTATTTTGTTTGCCTTCTTAACAACTTCTGAACATTGTTGACTCGGTTTTAGGTTACTCGATATTGTTACTCCCAGATCAGTTTCTCTGTTTACATTCTTAAGCTGAGTGCCATTCATCGAATAGTTTGCTTTATCATTTAGGTATCCGACATGTAGTACTTTACATTTATCCGCATTGAAACTCATTTGCCAAATTTGGGCCCAACATGACAATTTATCTAGATTGTGTTGCATATCGTCAACTTGTTCTTTTGAGAGTACGCTATTTGCAATTTTTGTATCGTCAGCAAATTTTGAGATTGTGCAGGTGAGACCCTCATCTATGTCGTTGATGTAAATTAGAAAGAGAATTGGTCCTAGTACCGATCCCTGGGGTACCCCGCTACTTACATTGGTCCATTTAGATGCCTTACCGTTTATGACTACCCTTTGCTTTCTGTTGCTGAGCCAATTTTCTATCCATTACAACACACCATCTTGTATTCCATGCGCTTTTAGTTTTAGCAGTAAACGTTTGTGGGGAACTTTGTCAAAGGCCTTTTGAAAATCAAGGTATATAATATCTACAGCTTTACTCTCATCGTAGAGGTTGAGGATATCGTGGAAGAAGTCTAAGAGGTTTGTTAAACAGGAACGTTTTTTACGAAAGCCGTGTTGAGTATCTTTAAGTATGTTATTTTCCTCTAAGTGATTTACCAGTCTGTCTCGTATGACCGTTTCTAACATTTTACATACAACTGAGGTTAAGCTAATTGGACGATAGTTACTGGGTAGGGATTTGCTGCCTTTTTTGAATATCGGTGTTACGTTGGCTAGCTTCCACTGATCAGGCATAGTTCCAGACTGCAAGGATTTATTGAATAGTAATGTCAGTGGTTTGGAGAGCTCATTCTTAGCTTCCTTTAGAACTCTAGACGATATTGTATCAGGTCCTGGCGTTTTATTTACCTTGAGTTTATCTAAACAATTCAATACTTCTCTCTCTGTAACGGTGATATTGCTTAGAACATCTGAATTATCAATCTGAATCGGCGATGGTGTAGGGATATCACTGAGGTCTTCTGTTGTAAAAACTGATGCAAAGAAGGTATTGAGGGCATTACTCATTTGTACTTCGTCTTTGGTGTATTCTCCTTTTTCATCGACTAACGGTCCAACAGTTGAAGTAACTACTTTTTTCTTTCTGATATAACTATAGAATTCTTTTGGGTTTATTTTACTTTGATTCGCAATATGTAACTCTAAGGTCTTTTTACTTTGCTTAATTAACTTTTTGGCTTTGCGTCGTAGCTCTACAAATTTCACCCGTTCTTCGTCATTTTGTGAGGATTTTAATCTATCATTAGCAAATTTTTTAGCAAGCAGGCAGTTTGAAATATCTTTATTCCACCATTTGGGCTTATTATTATGGCCTGGACGCCGTATTTTCGATGGTATGCAGTCTTGCACTGCTTTTAGGTAAGTGGTTTCGAATAACTTCCAAGATGTATTTATGTCGTTATTGTTAATTAAAAAGCTCCAGTCAGTTTCTTTAAACATAGCTCTAAGTTTATGGAAGTTTGCTTTCTTGAAATTAGGGACTTTTTCGATGCTACTATTTGGTTCGTTACTAGTAAACTTTAAAGTGAAAGTTATCGTACGATGGTCGCTGTTACTGAATTCATCACCAACATTCAAATTATCTATCAATTCTTCTTTTGTTGCAAGTACAATGTCAAGAACGTTATTACCACGAATAGAATCACATAAGTGTACTGTAACAAGCTTAATGTAATGAGTTTCCGAGGAAGTTTCCCAGTAGGTACATTAAATGAAACCTAAGTGTCCTGATATGTCTGAAACTCCCACTGTGAATTATACTTTTACACTTTGTTCGTCTCTGTATTTATAAGGTCAATGTTAATTCACATTTCACAAGATAAGTTTTCCATTGTACTTATCTTCTTTCTGGCTTAATTTTCCTTTTTAACCTTCCTTCCTCCCATCAACTCTCCGGAGAGGTAAGCACTAGGCAAAACTTTCTCTGAAAAGGGAATCCGAGTTGGACATGACGAGGGTCGAGGCGAAAAAGGCCACCATATTGCTATGGTGGAGTCTGCTAAGTAAAGTTGCTCTTGTGAATATGGTCCGAGAGTATACAGCATTGGGTTAATTTGTTCTCTTAAGGGGAGGTTATTAGTGTGTTTCCTAAACTTCCATCAAGCTTGAAATTACACCCCCTTGAGTCCCTTTCAAGATAAATTTGTAAATTTTTCGGTAGAAAAATGTCCCGGCCGAAGGCCGGTTCCTCTTAAATTACAGGCTCGCTATCGCTCGCCAGAATAAAATCGACACCTGAATGGCACGAAAGGCCTTAATATGGGGTGAACGTTCTTAAAATCGCTAAACTAATGGGGCGAACGTTTTATAATATCAAAAGCAATGGGGCTAAACATGAGGGTGAAAGGGGTCAAGAAAAAAATCCCTCAAGTGGAGATCTCCCCTTAAATATAATCTACCTAGCACAGAAGTAAACTACAATAGAAAATACATTGAGATTGAGCGCAGATTGTATTTATGAAGTCAGTAAAGAAACATTCTACATTCAACTCAGCATACTATTATAATTATTATGTTATTGTCTCCTCGAAAGGAAACCTAAATCATAATGTTCATACTGATCCACTGAGGACTGATTGAGGGTGAATATCTGGGTGTGGTGATACACATCCCGGGTATATATTATGTTAAGTATGTGGACCAAAGCTACCACCCAGTCAGGGGCATATACCAAGGTAAAACAACAAACATAATACGATAGCAGTCAGTTGCAGGACTTAATTAAAGGTGGATGGGCGTACTTATTTATCAATTTATATTTTTGTGTTATCATTTATTTTGTGTTTCCTCCTTAGTCATCCATCAAACTTAAAACACCCCCCCAAGATCCCGCTTCAATATTAATTTGTATATTTTTTTAGAGAGTATTGTCCCAGTAGAAGGCAGGTTCCCTTTTAAATTACAGGCTCGCTATCGCTCGCCAGGAAAAAAAATATCGCCAAGCTTATGGGCCGAACGTAATAATATCTGAAACTAATGCAATGGGACAAAACATGAGGAAGAAGAGGGATCAGATTAACGACCCATCTCCCCTTAACAGAAGGAGAACAAGGGGAGGGGGGGGGGGGAAATAAGGAGGCCGAAGACGTAGATGATACGGGAATGGACATTTGAAGAGAGGAAGAATCTAGGAGTAGGGAGAACAGGAGAGAAGGGGGGGGGGGGGGATGTGGGGGAAGGTTGAGGGGAGGAAGAACAAGACTGGAAGGGGAGGGAAGAGAGCAGAAGGTGTGAGAAGGAATAACACAAAGAGTCTGTGGGGGGTGAGGGGAGATGGGTTTTAGGGAGAGAAGAAGCTGCATAATACAAACATTACAGAAGGTTGTAGGTAGAGAAGAAGCAGCATATAACACACATAACAAAAGGTTCTAGGTAGAGAAGAAGCAGCATATAACACACATAACAAAAGGTTGTAGGTAGAGAAGAAGCAGCATATAACACACATAACAAAAGGTTGTAGGTAGAGAAGAGGCAGCATATAACAAACACAACAGAAGGTTGTAGGTAGAGAAGAAGCAGCATATCACAAACATGACAGAAGGTTGTAGGGAGAGAAGAAGCAGCATATAACAAACATGACAGAAGGTTGTAGGGAGAGAAGAAGCAGCATATAACAAACATGACAGAAGGTTGCAGGTAGAGAAGAAGCAGCATATAACACACATAACAAAAGGTTGTAGGTAGAGAAGAGGCAGCATATAACAAACACAACAGAAGGTTGTAGGTAGAGAAGAAGCAGCATATAACAAACATGACAGAAGGTTGTAGGTACAGAAGAAGCAGCATATAACACACATAACAAAAGGTTGTAGGTAGAGAAGAGGCAGCATATAACAAACACAACAGAAGGTTGTAGGTAGAGAAGAAGCAGCATATAACAAACATGACAGAAGGTTGTAGGGAGAGAAGAAGCAGCATATAACAAACATGACAGAAGGTTGCAGGTAGAGAAGAAGCAGCATATAACAAACATGACAGAAGGTTGTAGGGAGAGAAGAGGCAGCATATAACAAACATAACAGAAGGTTGTAGGTATAGAAGAAGCAGCATATAACAAACATGACAGAAGGTTGTAGGGAGAGAAGAAGCAGCATATAACAAACATGACAGAAGGTTGTAGGTAGAGAAGCAGCAGCATATAACAAACATGACAGAAGGTTCTAGGTATAGAAGAAGCAGCATATAACAAACATGACAGAAGGTTGTAGGTAGAGAAGAAGCAGCATATAACAAACATAACAGAAGGTTGTAGGGAGAGAAGAAGCAGCATATAACAAACATAACAGAACGTTGTAGGTAGAGAAGAAGCAGCATATAACAAACATAACAGAAGGTTGTAAGTAGAGAAAAAGCAGCATATAACAAACATAACATAAGGTTGTAGGTAGAGAAGCAGCATATAACAAACATGACAGAAGGTTGTAGGTAGAGAAGAAGCAGCTGTTACGACTGAAGTTTAAATATATCAGGGCTCTTATTCATTGGACTAGTAATGGCATAAATGCTACAACGGTAAGCGCTAGATCCAACCTCTGATGTATATTCCCAGTGAACAAAGAACACAAATACTCTACAGAGTTCTATATGCAATAATAGGCTATCAAACTCTCAATAAATGTGCGTCTACTCTAGGCTTAATGTTATGTGAAAACAACCTATTACTACCTATAACCGAAGGTGCTTGGTTATGGTATGCAAAGTAAGGTGGTAAGAGAAGTTACAGCTTACGTTACTTTAATCAATAAATGTCAGGCACTCCTGCATGAAAGAAAGTGCACTAAAGTCCTTCAACACTAACAAGGAATCTTCTTTAAATGTTAGATGCTATAAAGATGCTCGTATCGAAATGGAACCCAAAAAGGCAGGCAGCGGAACAATGCTCGTGCAGGCTATGCACACAAAAAGGCAGAATATATAATGCCGTCGGAGCCAAGAATATCCTAAACACTACAACAATAATAATCGCCACGACAATGCAGTATTCCTATCAACAAAAAGAGCCTAAGTCGTTTGTGTCTCCATACATCAAACTAGGCTGCGAAATGCTTGTGTAATCATAAATGGGTATGCATAAAAAGAGTAATTAGGTTAAAATGCTTAATGTCTACTGTGACTGATAAAGTCTAGCTAGAGTCAATGATACGAGATACTGGTGTACATGGCATGTCGCATAGCCTAGTGCAAATCTCAAGTCTGTGCGTCAAATATTACGTTATAGGGAAGGGTAGCTCTCTTGAGAAACCTTAATACCGAAGTATTAAGCGTTCTCCTGGCGTACCTCAAAGACAAACAACGAGCTTAGAACAGTGCAGAATGGTATAGGCAAAAAGCCCTCATTCGTGCATGCTCTACTCTCAATGGCACACAGACTAGAATTTACTCAATCAACTCCAGTTCTCAGGTATGTCGTGCAGCTTTTACCTAAAGCCAGCACTCATAGGAAACAATACCTTATAATATCAGACCCCTAGTCTAGCATTATCTAATCCAGCAGAACACTAATAATTATAGGAAGCGGTACTAAACAATATGAATGCCAACCAATGCTTCATGATCAACTTATCTTAACAACTAAACATACATAGGTTATATCAGACCTTAACACACAATACAACTGGCCAGCATGAAGCTGATTTTGCAGAGTAAACCAGAGGGGATATAGTGTTAATAAAAGGTGGTGAAAGATATGGAAAAAGAGAGAAGAAGGCAGAGGAAAAGATTCTCAGGTACAGAATGGGGGACAGGTAGCAAGGGATAAGATAGATGCGTTCTAGAAACCAGATCTGAGGGAGAGAGTGGCGAGGAACCTGTATATATACCGGGACTAGTTTTCACCGCGCAAAGTAAAGCGGTAAGAAGTCCTCTAGCCACTAGCAAAGAAGCTAGCAACATGGTAAGGACTTCCCTCAATCAACCCCCACGAGGCAGCCAGCCGTGACGTCATCGAGCGGGACAAAAACACTGCGCGCCCCCTCTCACTCTGTTCTACTCTCTCTCTCTCTCTCCCAGATCCCATCATTACTAGTTAATGATAAAACATATACTTTACAATTAAATATATAAAGCCTTGACATGGGTGAAAACAAAGAGCCTTTCTGGACTGCCCATGACACGAGCTTTCATATGAAATAAAGCACACCCTAATACATAAACTGTAACCACATCCACTGCCCTGGCGATCCTAGCAAGTCACTGTAGGACAAGCCATGCAGTGCTAACGGAGTGGTTAACGTCACACAGCATATAACAAACATACCAGAAGGTTGTAGGTAGAGAAGAAGCAACATATAACAAACATAACAGAAGGTTGTAGGTAGAGAAGAAGCAGCATATAACAAACATAACAGAAGGTTGTAGGTAGAGAAGAAGCAGCATATAAGAAACATGACAGAAGGTTGTAGGGAGAGAAAAGGCAGCATATAACAAACATAACAGAAGGTTGTAGGTAGAGAAGAAGCAACATATAACAAACATGACAGAAGGTTGTAGGTAGAGAAGAATCAGCATATAACAAACATAACATAAGTATGTAGGGAGAGAAGAAGCAGCATATAACAAACATAACATAAGTATGTAGGGAGAGAAGAAGCAGCATATAACAAACATAACATAAGTATGTAGGGAGAGAAGAAGCAGCATATAACAAACATGACAGAAGGTTGTAGGTAGAGAAGAAGCAGCATATAACAAACATAACATAAGTATGTAGGGAGAGAAGAAGCAGCATATAACAAACATGACAGAAGGTTGTAGGTAGAGAAGAAGCAGCATATAACAAACATAACAGAAGGTTGTAGGTAGAGAAGAGACAGCATATAACAAACATAACAGAAGGTTGTAGGTAGAGAAGAGACAGCATATACCAAACATAACAGAAGGTTGTAGGTAGAGAAGAGGCAGCATATACCAAACATAACAGAAGGGATGGGGGATAAAACATATTTGAGGTATGAAGAAATAGTGAAGCTCGGGCGATTGTTAACCCTTTATGTATTGGCGATGTCTTTTTTATATATGTTTGTTTTGTACTTACACGATTTTGTGCAGTTTACGAAGGATCTGAGGGAGTAAAATGTGTTAAGCGAGATAGTTCGAAGCCTGTTAATTGTTGGAGGCCTTATATAAATAGACAACATCGTCTAATAGTAGCCAGGATAAAGTAAAAAATACGTTGACGGTACAGAAGGGGTTAATAAGGGGGGGGGGGAGAGAGAGAGAGAGAAATGTGGTTCAAAGGATGAGTAAGCACCCACACAAACACTAACTATTCAATGCAGCTAACAACCATTATACACACACCTTTATCTTGCCAACCTCCAATTGATATTGTACCTACACTCCACCTTCCATACCAACCTTCAGAAAGCATGGCTTACGGCAACAAAAATAGAAACAAAACTAGTAATATTTATGAATAATTAAATATAAATATCTCGATTATTTATATTTATCAACTCTGCAAACATTTGTAACTTTCTCAACACTAAAACGATGACTTTGCAATGTGATCAAACATATGGCATAACACACACACACACACCAATCGACATTCTCGTTTCGGCCCTATGCAAATTCTTGGTGATGAATATTGAATATTACAAATGTTTTTAGTTAAACTTTCTTTTAACTAGATGTGTACAGTATATACTTATTATATGCATACTACATTAAAATACGGATGGCTCAGTATTTTTACTTTATGATAGTTTTTATATATGAATCCATTAATATTTTGTTATAGATATTATCGAGTATTATTTAATGGTTTGATCACTATACAGGTAGGTAGTATTTCCATCTTTTCCTTATTGAATATTGCATTATTTGCCATCTCGTGGTTGCACTACCCACCATCCCCGCTGCTCAGCTATGCTCACCTACAAACAGCTTGGCAGATTACATTTACATGAAATATAGACCTACCCAGCCACCTTCTCTGGGAAGGTCTGCAGTCTGGTTCACCATTTTACGATCGATTTTTTTATTTCAAAGGAAGAAGTAACGCCCAGAATACTAATCATTCTCTCTCTCTCTGCTCATTTTTCATGAACCTTTATATAACTGTAAATTCCAGAAGTTATTATCTAGGTTTCAATTTCTTTTAAGTTCAATTTCTTTAAAGTATCTATCAATCTTCGAATCTATGTATTCTTCTGTGTTTCATATATTTGTAAATACCCAAATTATGGGTTTATAGTTTTAGTCAAATGATTCGTATACAAAATTTTACGACCGGGACTGCGAAAAAAACAAGGGCACTTAATGATTGGATTAGTAATAGGGCACTATGCAGCAACGGTACGCTAGATCCAAACCCTCGAACTTATATGCCGGCGAACAAAACACCTATACCCTCCAGAGTTAATATGCGATAACGGGGTATCCTTAACTGGGCATAAATGTACTCTACTTCAGGCTAACCCACACTGGTATACCCTGATAACAAACAAGATGCAAGTTACGTTAAAATGCATAAAAAGGAATCTATGGAAAGATCAATTAAATCACTGCAAGATTTAATACAATAAAAAGATGCTTCAATACAGTTACTCTAAACAACAATAAGCTCTTCACTCCTATCTGAAAGAAAGTGAAGTATAGTCCTACAGCATAGACCTGGAAACTTCTGAAGAAAGTCTGATGCTCATAAGATGCTCGTATCTTAAACTATATAAAGGCAGGAGGCAGGACACCACACGTGTAAATGGAATACACCAAAAGATAGGACATATAATGTTAACTGACACGAGAATACTATAAATGCGCAACAGTAGCAATACTCAACACTAAAAGAAGTACTTCCTCATCAACGAAACAGTCTACTATGGTATTGCGGCTCAGCAACAACCTAGACTAATAAATGCTGTGAATAATAATGCGTACATATCAAAGAGCTTATATTAAATACTAATAAGTGTCATCCAGTGCTAACCAGGGCAGTATCACGTAAAGTCAACACAACCAAAAAGTTAAGGATTATGGTAAACCTAAAACTTGATGCACGAGACATGAAGGATGCACAGCAGAATGATGGCCAATTACGTTCCGTTCTAGGATGCAATCAAATTAGAACGCCAGTTTCTCTACGGAAAAGGACCTGTTGTTTACAATAAGGTCTGTTCAAGGTAAGGATATTAAACAATTGGTTTTACCCAACAAATTTCGAGAGATGGTGATGAGCATTGCTCATGCATATGCCATTGGCTAATATTTGGGGGTTGATAAAACTGTTTGGAAGATAGAACAGGAGTTTGGTTGGATTAAAGGTTCAAGGATACAAATGGGTGAACACGTTGTTAGTAGTTTGTAAGTGCACAACCCTAATCAATAGTTAGTCTAAAACCTTGAAATATAATGTGTGTGAAATATAGACAGAGGGGGATTATCTTGATACTTATACAGGTGTCCACATAAATGCTATTCCTTGTTGTGATTTTATGTATGAAAGTAATAATAGTATGTATGAATTTCAAGTGTGGTTTATTTTATCAGTTGTCTAGTCGGATGAGTTAGCTACTACATAAGAATCTACACTCGTAATTCCATCATGTGCAATATACCTCCATGTATATGATCACAGAGCAGACCAGAACATATGTGGGCAACTGTATGCTATAAAACAAATTGTACCAGTCATGGGTTATTAGAAAGTTAGAATTACATGAGATCTACCAAGGAAAGGTAATCGATGTGTACAGGTTATTTATATGTATTTATATTTGTTATCACGGTTGTAGGTGAGCTGCCCTTTTTTTCTAGTACCATACTTACAAAAATGAGAACATATTCTCCCAGTATTCTAACCATTCCATTACCTCTCCAATTAGTATCTACTCCTCCACATTCAACTCATCAAAGTTGTTATAGAACGTGGAGAAGAATCCCTCTAATTCCGAATTTTCAAACCATTCACAAATAGCATTTCGTCCAATCATTACAGCTCTCTTCCCCCGCCTCGTAATTTAAATCATCCGAGATTCCGAATCGATATCAAACATGTTTTGGAAGAACTTAATTCACACACACACACACACACACACACACACACACATCTTTCCATCCGTCCGTCTGGCTGACGTTGGAAGTTTGGTTGTTTGTTGCTCCTGGTTGTCAAAGTGTTATAGTATCAAAGGTTGTGGGATACTGACAGTAGGCTATAACAAGGATATCTTGTAAAACTTTTCTCATCAGTCCTTTATCTTCACATAATGTATAAATTATACACGAATTATTCTGTATAATCTACGTTTGATATATATTTTGACTATGCGCGTTGCCGTAGATAAAAAGCGCAAGGCAATATTTCTACCCCAATGTGTGTGTGTGTGTGTGTGTAAGCAATTATCTAGAGAACGAACTGATAACAATAGATAAGCCTTGGTCTGTTCCTTTTGTTTCCTATGTGAGTGAGGGAGAAAAAAGGCAGAACTGCCCATGGCGAGTGCCTCTCCCAGAGTTGAAAGAATGACAGGGCCAAAATCAAGGGACGTTCGACCCAAAATGCCTGGACACACGGAGTTTGAAGCAATAAAAGTCATAGGAAGAGAGAAAGACTGATTCTGGGATTTCCAGAGCTTAGCTGTTGAAGAGAAGATTATTACCAGGACAAACTTAAATGGTATTCATCTCCATCATCTTCCTCCATCACCACCGCCAATCCCCCCCAACCCACCCCCGACAACAACACCGTAATAATTATCCAATATTAACACCACCAACATCATCATCTGACTTATCACCACCATCATCACTAACATTCATTACCATTGTCCTTCATCAACAACAACACTATTTACACCGCATCACACACACTCTCTCTCTCTCTCTCGGTCGCTCTCGCTTTATATATCTATCTATCTCTCTCTATATATATATATATATATTGGGTGATTAAATCCAATCTGACTCCGGGTTGATAATTATCTTGGGGTGTGAGGCTCATTACTGTACCTATATGTCTAGGGGGTTATGGAGGAGGGACCGGGAAGATGTGATGGTGAAGCCTGGTGGTGGCGGTGGTGATATATATATATATATGAATGTTCCATACTGATAGGTAGATGGATTGGGTGGAGGAGAAACCACAGGGAAGAGCTATGAATCTATTCTCTAACGTTTCGGATTATGTTATGTACCCATCTTCAGAGAGACTGACATATTTTTAGAAAACTCACAGCATATATACAAAGTAAGGAAATTCATTGTTGGCATCCTAGAATAGTGTTGCTATTTTTATGGCGATATTTTAAATCTTATAAGTAGAACAATTATCCGATTAGCCTACCCTCTGGGACGGGGATATTCTTTACCTCTTTCTCTAATTACCTTTTTTATCCATTTCAGTACCAGCACCAGACTTTTATTTATTTGTTGACTATTTGGAACAGGAAAGGTTTGAAGAAATATATATAATTATATACATATATATTCATACATATACATATAATTATATAAATAAATAAATATATATATATATATATATATACCCATATTTATACATACACACATACACATATACATACACACAATACATACACACATATACATATATATATACATACCTACATATACATACATACATATACACACATATACAGTATATATATACATACATACACAAACACCTATACATACACATTATACATAATTATACAGTATATACAAACTATCGAATTTCTCCTGCCCTTGATTTTAGAGCTATTTTAGCGGCGTAAACCGACCAGTTAACAAACCCCTCTCTGTGGTTGGTTACGTCGTTTTTGAGTGATATAAGTAGCTTCTAACGCTTCCTACGTACTCTTTTTCACAGCCATTACATGGAAAAAAGAGTACGT
Source organism: Paralithodes platypus (assembly GCA_032716605.1). Classification (NCBI taxonomy): domain Eukaryota; kingdom Metazoa; phylum Arthropoda; class Malacostraca; order Decapoda; family Lithodidae; genus Paralithodes; species Paralithodes platypus. The sequence goes on along the minus strand of CM064508.1, from coordinate 6,394,576 downwards.
AGGAGAAACTGGGCGAGGTCTAAAGCAAAGGATAACTGAACATAAGAAAGATGTAGTGCAACACAGAACATCAAACTCTCCAGAGAGAGAGAGAGAGAGAGAGAGAAAGCAGCCAAGTTGGTGTGGACGTGACATTCCACAACATACGTCGTATATTAGATCTGGGTATAATGCTCAGTACTTAACTAAGCATATTTGTAAATGCCATGAGATGCAGTTAGTTAAAGTTTCCAGCAAGTATCATAATCATTACATATTTAGCCTGTACAGAAATCCTGATGTTAACAATGACATATATGACTGCCTCTTAACAGCCATGGCTTCAATACAGTCTGTAGATGTCAAATCATCTTTTATTTTTGTTGGTGATGTCAATGCGCATCATCAAGAGTGGTTGAACTCGGTCTCTCCAACTAATAGAAATGGTCATGCTGCATTGGATTTTGCAAACTTATCTGGTTGTGAACAGCTAATCCAAGGACCTACTCATATGTCTGGAAATTGTCTTGATCTAGTACTAACAGATATTCCTGGCGTTGTAGAAACCTCCGTTCTTGTACCTGTTGGCACTTCCGACCACAATGCCATCATGTGTAAAATTAATCTTGATTTTTCTGTTCCTGATATTACTCTCTCACGTAAAGTCTACCTTAAATCCCGTGTTAACTGGGACAACGTTTGTAATGATGTTTGTAATATTGAGTGGAATCACATACTAAGATCTCATGACCCGGTTTCAGCTCTCAACAATTCCCTTCTTGGTATCCTTTGCAAAAGAGTTCCATCAAAGACAATTAAGTCTCGTATCAGGGATAAAGCATGGTTTAATGATGACTGCAAGCGTGCACTTGATGACAAACAGGCTGTATATCGTCTATGGAGGCGTAATCAAACCCCCTTGCATTGGGAAAATTATGTTTTTAAAAAGGCAGCTGCGCAGAGAGTTTATGATGGTGCTGAGAGGGATTATAACTCCCATCTTCAGGATGTTCTGGCAGGAGCTACACAGCCTCATAAATGGTGGTTCGCTTTGAAATCCTCTTTATTTGGAATAGATTCCTCCATGCCTCCTCTTTGTGATTCTGATGGCTCCATCTCTTTTGATCCATTATCGAAGGCCAATATTCTATCTAATATTTTTATTAATAAGCAGAGTAATCAGGATTGTCTTTGCCATTGACATGTTTCCCTAGACCCAACCTCAATTCAATGGCATTCAAATCAGCTGAACTGAAAAGGTACTTGCTGGATCTTGATACCTATGGTGGCACAGACCCGGATGGGTTTTTCCTTCTCTTTTTTAAAAAGGTTGCAGTGGTCTTGGCACCTAAATTGGCTGTGGTGTTTAGGTTGCTTTTGAAATCAGGTAGTTTTCCTCTTTGCTGGCGTAAGGCTATTATCACTCCTATTCCAAAGGGAAATACTGCCTCATCTCCTAATGACTATCGCCCTATCTCCATTACACCTATCCTATCCAAGCTCTATGAGAGGCTTTTGTCCAGACGCCTTTCCTCTTATTGTAATAGTCATAATTTGATACCAAACTCACAGTTTGGTTTTCGTAAGGGACTGGGTACATGTGATGCACTTCTGACACTCACCCATGACTTGCAATCTTCATTGGACCAGGGACATGAGTCTCGTGTCGTGGCTATTGACTTTAGTTCTGCTTTTGATTTAGTCAACCATAAAGCACTTCTGTTTAAGTTACAGCTCATTGGTATTGGTGGCAATTTTTTAAGGATCTTTGAAGATTTTTTGACGAAAAGAATTGATGGGTGTCATTCCCCTTCTGTTATTGTTGTTTCTGGTGTTCCACAAGGCAGTGTCCTTGGGCCTTTGCTTTTTATTATTTTTGCTGCTGACCTGTGTTCCGAGCTTGAAAATAAACTAATCTCCTATGCTGATGATACAACTTTATATGCGTCAATTCCATCACCAATAGATCAACAAATAATTGCTACTTCTCTGAATGGGGATTTAGCCAAAATTACATCATGGTGTGAACTTTGGGGCATGAAATTTAATGCTAGTAAAACACACTCCATTATCATCAGCATATCTCGTACCTTGGATCCTCCCCATCCTTATCTACAAGTTTTTGGCCAGCAAATTGAGAATGTGGATACCTGCGTTTGTTAGGAGTTACTCTTGATCCCAAACTTACTTTTGAAAAGCATATTCGTTCTTTCTCATCTTCCATTTCCCCAAAATTGGTCTGCTTCGCAAGGTTTATAAAACATTTGCTTGTGACGCCACAGTTATCAAGTCTTTTTATGCTTTAATTTTGACACATTTTGAGTACTGCTCACCTGTCTGATTGTCAGCAGCTGACTGCCATCTCAAGTTGCTTGACAGGTCGCTAAATTCCATCAGTTTTAATCTACCTCATTTGTCTCTTGATCTGTGTCATCGATGTAAAGTTGGTGCCCTTAGTCTTTTATTTAAAGTTTTTAACAACCCTCAGCATCCCTTACATGGGGTTCTGCCTGGGCCCTATGTCCGGGTTCGTGCAACTAGATTCACAAGCAATCTTAATGATCTTGCCATGAGCCGTGTTAATTTTTCTACTACACAGTTTTCACAGTGTTTTGTGCCGGCCATGGTTGACTTGTGGAATAAGTGGCCAAATGAGCTAGTCAATTCAGCTAATATCTCCATTTTTAAGTCTAGAGTTAATGCTTTTTTGCAGCATTAATTCAAATTTTTAAACTTATTTTATTCTATTTTATTGTATTATATTTATGCTTGATATCCTCCACTGCATAATATGTTATCTATGTTTAATATGTGTATATGTACAGTACAGTATACAGTATATGTTTATATTTTTTCCTAAGTTGCCGTAGTCTCTCTCCAGTGCCTCCGGGTGTTTTGTGTGGATTGATCTTGATGGTGTTTCTGCACCCTGGTTGGAGACTTCGGCATCTCATATAATAATAATAATAATAATAATATTAATTAACCAGAGGTATGTCGAAAACATACACTCATTTGCTTTAAGATTTTGTGATTGGAGAAATCATATATGTTTATAATTTAATTGGAGAAATCATATGGAGTGGATTGGAGAATCATATATATTTAATTTAATTGGAGAGATTATATATTTTGAATTGCTGTTTAACCCGTAAACGGCCGCAAAGCTCATAAGAGGTTTTACTGGGCGACGGCGGCAAAGCTCTTAACTCCTTCAGACTCATATGTTGCAGAGGTTGCCAGATTAGCAATAAGAAATAGAGTTCTCTCACTCTTATAATTACCTCTCCAAAATTAGTTTTCTGCCCACAGCTAACTCAAAGACAACTGCAGAAGTTGAAGTAACTAAACTAAAGGTTTCTAAATACCCCTGATGGTAACAAAGGCTTTAAAGTGTCCCTAATCGGCTCAAAATTGAGTCATATGTCGGAGAGAGTTAAGAGGGAGGCCTAAAAAAAACATTTAAATGGCCCCAGTAGCACTAAAAAAAAAAAAAAAATTGTTTTTCCCTATACCTCATATCACTCTTCCACATCCCCTCCTTCCCCCCTTTCCCCTCCCCCTTCAATTATCACCTATTTTCCCTGTTATTCCCTAATTCGTTGGTATATTTTTGTGCTAACATTAACAACATGTGTGGAGGATGTGTTTACATGCCTAGCGAGTGTGTTATACAACTGAGTGTGTGAACGAGTAGGCTCAGTGTGGCTTGAGGCCTCGTGGAGGGAGGGGTTGCCTCAATTTTCTCCATAATTCATGAATGGGCTGGTCCATATATATTCGCGATTTTGACCAGAAAAATTACATTTTCACTTGTTTTATTGTTGTTACAGGTTACTATCTTCAGAGTGAAGGTAAAATAGGCTCATATGAATAAGTAATAACGATATTTATCGTAAAATTATGATTATAGGCCTGAATGGAGCCAATATGCTCGTCCATGGGCAGCTAGTTCAATACCCCCCCTCGCCGTTGCCGGATTAATTTTGGTGATTAGAATTAATGTTTGATTCAGAGATGATTGGTGATTGAATATTCTACTTTACTTATTAACAATTAACTAACTTGATGTAAAGCTATTGTCATTCATAATTAATGATTAAGCCTTGTATAAGTTAAATACTTACCTGACTATTATTCGGAATAGGCATTGTAAAAGTCCTAAGCCTACTAAACTTTAATTTGTACTTTAGTGAAATCAGAACGTATGCAAAACGATCTTGAAACTCTATTATAACTTTCATTGCTTATTATTTTGATTAAATGTAAAATACCTTTATTACGTTTATAAATACAATTCCATTTTATATGAGACTTTCTAATATTTCCTTACCATTTGTATTTAGTCAAATGTCTTTCAGTAATAAGAATAAATAAGATGAAATACTAAAGGAGAATAATAATAATAAACTAAGAATAAAGAGATAATATAAAGATTAAAACAATCTTTAAAGGGTTAACAAACTTAAATTAATGATATATAAAAGATCTTAATACTTTGCTGATAATCAAGATTAATTAAGATATTCTGGTGTCTTAAAACCCTTGCTAACATATTGAACTTTTAGTATTCGTAATAAATAACCTATTTCATATTAAACATTCAATGTAACCTTAAATAGTTTACTGATTAAATATACTTGAAGTGTATCAGAGTATAAAGGATAACTGTCCCAAAAACTGAGGGAAAGCGAGTGACAACAGAACTAACTTTAATATTTTCCGTTCTCTTGGCCTTCAGCTGTTTTGCTACACTTTCATATTAACTGTTCTGTCTTTATGTATTTACTTCTAAATCAAGATACGTAACAATATATATATATATATATAGATAGATAGATATATATATATATATATATATATATAGATAGATAGATATATAGAGCGAAAGCTACATATATCATATGTTACACCAAAAACCTTTGGTGTGCCTAATTAGGTGGTAGGGTGGGGGTTGGGGGATGGTGTCGTGAAATATTGCTTCTAAACTTACAGATCTTAATACATGGGCGATTTTGGGAAAGGTGGTGTCAGGTGGATTGACAGAATGACTGAAGTCACTCGAGCATCAGTGAGGTACAATGAGGTAAATTGCAGTTGGATGGGTGATGAGTAGGAACAATTATGTTGACGTCGTGTACAGTAGGTATAGTGAAGGAAAGTGAAGAACCCCGAGAATGAGTAGGCCTAAAGTAGAATGATGAAGAGCGAAGATGAGAGAAGCGGAGTAGATCGATTTAGACAAATGTAGAATGAGGTTGAGTGTGAACGAATGAGCTTGGAAGTGATTGACGGACGTAGAGATTTAGGATGGATGATATAGCAGTAGGATGAGTGCTACAGTTTCTCTTGTGTGTTAAAATTGCACACTCGCCTCTCCAGTTTCCTTGAGTGATGAGCAGAGAAGGAGAGAGGGAGTTGAAGGGAAGATTAATGACGACCATGGTTGAGGCAGATGAGGTAGAGAGCTAACACTTATTTACCGTCCTAGGATAATATATTATGACCGAGGAGATTTTGTTACAAAAACAAGTCTAGGAAAATCCGTTATGGTTAAGTTTTTTATTTTGATCCCTAAACCTCCATTAAGGTCATACAAACACCCTTTAGATCCCCTCTTCGAGATAAACGTGTTGATTGTACAATACTGATGCTAAATATAGTAAACATATAGAGAGAACGAAAGGTGTTAGTGGCATTCTTGAGATGAAACTGGTTATATAATTAATACAACAGACGGTTTGATTCCCTGTATAATTAATGTTTGCTTCCATGGCCAGTAACCTTGTGAGAATTCAGAGTAGAATACCGAGATGATGCCACAATTTGTTACATCTTCTATATCTTAATATAAGCATATCACATTGTTGGTTATATCAAGCTTATTGTTTTACTGCTTTGACTTTGGCTTCCTTATAATGTTATAAGTAACACACCGTTCTTTAACATTAATATCAAATACAAACCCCAATGTACTTGAATAAACTAATGAAAGCATATGGCTCTCCCGGGATTTGAACTCGGGACACCACACCCAAAATATAAGCATCTAAACCATTACACCACCAACTCAGTTAAAAGTCGATTAGACGATCACGATTAATATCCATTTTCGAATTTTGGATATCAATCTAATCATGTACTCAACCCAACTGCATTATGGAAAGCGTAATGTTTTAGTGAGAGGAAAGAACATAGAATGGAGCCAAGATCACTAAGGACCGGCCTCGCTATACTAGTTCCTGATCCTATAGAAATAAGTAACACCCCGTTCTTTAACATTAATATCAAATACAAACCCCAATCTTCTTGAATAAACTAATCAAAGCATATGGCCCTCCTGGGATTCGAACTCGGGACACCACACCCAGAACATAAGCATCTAAACCATTACACCACCAACAAAGTTAAAGGTTGAGTACACGATCACGAATAATATCCATTATGTTATAGGTTTATTGGCGTTAAATTCAGGCAATAGGAGTAAAACTGTATCTTAATATATACACGATTTTGACCATTAGACCCCTCGGTCGTATAAACCAGGCGTTTAACCTAACAGTATTAGCACGGAATTATGATAAATAACCTCAGGGGACGGTTGGCAGGTAAAAAATGATAGCATTTTCCGTTATAAAATGCTCGATCCAAAGCGATCGAGTGTGTAGGAATTATTGCATACACTAATTTGCAAAATTAATGCAAATGTTACATATGATAAAACAATAATATGTATTACCAAACAACCATATACTGGTACAAGTTTGTATTCAAATGTACATATATGCGGGTTAAATGCAAGGTACCTTTAAGAACATTTGTTTCATAAGGCTCAGCCGGACGTTCAACATGTATTATATTGTTGTTTAACTTGTTGTATACTTCAAGGCTAGATATACATATTTGATTGATTGATTGATTGAGCTTATGAGATTGATCTTAGTATCAAATGTATAAGCAATACATAGCCTACCACAATGTGTTACGTTTGTATTAATAATTGTTTGTATAATTATAATTAACCAAATAACTAAATATAATATCCATCCATTGTAAGTTTGCAATCGGTGTTTCTAATATAATTACCACCAATTTGAGTAGATAAGTATGCTAATAAAGCTGCACTGTACTGTACTCCTGTTGCCTGCAGTCCTGACGGTTCTAACTGTCGACTATATAATGTTAACTTCAGACTCTCGCTTACCACCTGTCAATCAAGGCCACTTATAATCAATCACTCTGCTGTTGGAACTTAACTTTAGCATTACTATGGCTCCCTTACCTCACCACCCTACTGTAATATTATTACCTATCTGTTTCACATGTGCTTAGTACAGTATATATGTACATAATTATGCATAATAACTATTAGCCTATGTGAACATTATGAACATTGACACGAATAACATGATTTGTTATAAGATATAATTACATTGCATACTATGTACCTTTGTCAAAATCTTATATGAAATAACGTGCTGGCATTTAACATAGCTTTCAAAGGATATATAGTATGACGTATAGATAACATTGGATAAAACAGTATGATCCTTGAAATACAACAATTTATGTGTTATATTTTAATGACGGTAGATCTTATTATGTACACTAGCCGACAAAACAAAAACAAAAAAACACTGTATATATATATATATATATATATATATATATATATATATATATATATATATATATATATATATATATACCCGGTATATACCGTATATACGTGTATACGCAACAATAATTCGTAATTATAATTTATTTATTTCCTAGGCAATATTTGTCTTTCAAGCGTAAATGCATATAATTGGACCGGTTTAGGGCAATATATATATATATGGCACACTTATATATTCGTATTCACAAACCTATCATAATAGTTTGGATTGTGACCACGAAATCTTACCACACTAACCCTACGAATTTTTGTACAAAATATGGTAAAATCGTCAATGATAGCTAGACAAAACTGAAAAAATGGTCCACAATACTCAAGGGGTTAACCACGATTCACCACCCTCACATTCACAAAAAGTAACAAATTATATAAATATGGTATATATATATATATATACAGTATATATTTTTTTTTTTTTTTTTTTTTTTATATATATATATATATATATAATTAGAACTATTCACTAGATTGTTTCAACACTTTCCTTGGGCAAATCAATAAGGGATGGTGGGCGGCCTATAAGTATGTCCAGGCGGGCTAGGGGGAGAGGAGACGATTTAAAGGGACATAGGACCTACCAACAGGCTGGCGGCCGGGTTCAAACTGATTAGATAATGGGCCGCGCACGTATGCCAGGGATGCTATAGGGTTGTTAGATACTTCCATATGTAGAGGCAACTTACCAGTCCAAATATGATGCAAATCGAGTTATAAACTTATATTTGCCTAATTTCTAAAAGTTAGGGGGCGCCATATGACGCAATTGCGTCATAATCAGACTTTTTGCCCCAGCTCCATATGACACGATCGTGTCATAAATAACGGAGAGAGATAACTTCTTACAACTGAAAATGGATGAAAGCTATCGGGCTGATGTTTCTATCATTTTAGAGGAGTCTTGCCAGTTTGCTGGTCAGGGATACAGATTTGTGTCAAGTTCATTTAGTGCTACCTATAGTATGATATTTTCTGATCCTGTTTATTGCCCATTACTTTCTCTTTGTATCCCTCGGATGGGATACATTGGATGTAGTGATAACCAGAAGATAATACAGGTTTAGGAGGTATGGATGATGTGCAATATTTGTTTGCTTATTAATTTACTGTATATATGTTTGTGCATAAGTTAGGCACTTGAAGGCGTTCGTTTTCTTGCCAAACACCACCTTATTTTATTTTATGTTTTTTTATCTCGGATTGGGCAATGCCATTTGTTTCAGTTTTCTCTCCACCTGGTTTGTGAAAAATGGTGTTGTTGTCAGTGTTGTTATCCATAGCCATAGGCATGCTGGGAAGGCTGTGTATGTCGGCCACCATCTTTCTTTTTAACCTTAATGCTTATAAAGACAATCCAGCACCGCAGCCGCCTAACAACAGCTAATAAATGCCGTATCTCAATATCTGGACCTCTATCATAATATTTCTTTACAAGCAAATGTTCTGATGAACCTTTGACTCCCCAACTGAGTTTGTCGCACCGTTCACAATTATGGTCACTTGTCTGAATGTGTTTGATCCCGCACCAAACTGTTGTCTTCCTAGTCGAACTTATGGCATCCAGGTCGAGTATCGACGTCCAACTGTCTCAACACATTTTATATCCCCCCAGCTAATATCTGACCGCCTTATCAGGATATGTGGCCACTTTGCTTAACCCATGGATGTTCCGCTAAACATTTAGCCGTCCAGCCGAATTATTTGATTACACCCTCGAATATAATGACTACCGGCAATTTGATTACACCCTCGAATATAATGACTACCGGCAATTATTTGATTACACCCTCGAATATAATGACTACCGGCAATTATTTGATTACACCCTCGAATATAATGACTACCGGCAATTATTTGATTACACCCTGGAATATAATGACTACCGGCAATTATTTTATTAGACTCTCGAATATAATGACTACCGGCAATTATTTGATTACACCCTCGAATATAATGACTACCGGCAATTATTTGATTACACCCTGGAATATAATGACTACCGGCAATTATTTGATTACACCCTCGAATATAATGACTACCGGCAATTATTTGATTACACCCTCGAATATAATGACTACCGGCAATTATTTGATTACACCCTCGAATATAATGACTACCGGCAATTATTTGATTACACCCTCGAATATAATGACTACCGGCAATTTTTTTTGGTCGCCAGTTCAAATAATCGGCCTGCTATTTCTCCTACTTTTGGCAGTTCAACCAAATATATATATATATAGTCTCGCCGAATTATTATCCTCACGGCCGAAATGAGCGAAGGAGGGAGGTATATGTATGTTTTGTGTATAAAGAAGAATCATGGCTACTAGGAGATACATTAGTGACCACACGGTAAAATCTTTGACTCTAGTTTAGCCTTTGCAATTTGCAGATTATTGACATAAACTAAGAGGTACGTATATCGATTTTAGTTATCAATATATATTGACAAATGTGGAAGCTGTTAGTTCGTCTTTTGTGTTCCCTGTCTATGTGTTCCTTCACTACTAGGTTTCCAATGTAAGTACTGAAAATATAACTATAAATATTGTTTTTTCTTTAGCTGTTCATCAATGTAATAATGAGAAATGTGTATTAACTCCATATTGCACAAAAAAGTTAGCCTACTTAAAAAATGACATTCATCCAAAAACAATTATAATGAGAATACATGTAGAGCCACAATTATGGATGAAAACTGATGACTACAGTTTTTTTCCATTGAGGAACTCAAAGGCTGCGAGCAAACTTATCATGAAAACCTACTCGTTATGTTTTAATGAATCTCCTTCTCTGTGTATGAGAGAGAGAGAGAGAGTGTATTTGTGTGGGTGTGTTTATGTGTGTGTGCATGTATTTAGTGTGTGCGTTTGCGTTGTGAATATGTGTGTGTATTTGTTTGTGTGTGTGTGTCTACTTTGCTACTGGCTAAAGTCAACTTTAACTAAATCCTAAGTGGGTTAAGGTCCTCATCATCATGAATATAGTTGGGGAGGGTACGGTGGAGAGAAGGGTTATGAAGGGGTAACTGAAGAAGGGAACGCAAATATGAGTAACTAATATGGAGTAGTGAATATGACGGAACTCCCTTTACAGGAGTAGGCAGTTTCCACATTATGGGGAGATGGGTCGTTATTCTGGTCCCCTTTCTTCCTCATGTTTAGCCTCATTAGTTTTCAGATTTTAAGATTTTTCGCCCCATTTATGTGTCAATATTAAGTCTCATTTAGGTGTCGAGTTTTACCTGGCAAGCGATAGTGAGTCTGTATGATAATAGGATTTTTTCTATCGACAAATGTGCAAATGTATCTTAAAAGAGGGTCTTGGGAGGGTGTCATTTTAAACTTGATGGAGGTCTAGGAAGGAAACTAATCACAAAATAAAAAGACACATAATGAGCAAATAAATAAGCTCATCCCCCCTTAACCTCTTAACTGCGCAGCTATGGTATTTGAAAGTGCCCGCCATGCGAAGGTATTCTGATTCATTCCTCACTAAAATTGTTAATTTACCATATATATAATTAATACTTATCCATATGCACAAATTTTACTTTTAATATGAACATATGAACATGGGAAAGCAATAAAACAAGTGGTAACAGCAATTGGCTGGTGAAAATCGCAAATTTTAGCCCCGCGGTCGTAATCTGACCTTGAGCGGTGAGAGACAAACACCCTCCCTCTCTCTTGTCTCAGACTGTACTGAGAAAGAGGGGGAGCTTTCAGACTGGCTTGGAGGGTCGGAGATAGACTCCTCCACCACTCCTCTCTCCCACCCGTTCTCGCATGAAAATACTTGGTACATTTCGGGATATACTAGAGAAAATATCTGATAATTAAGGAGGGGGGAAAGGGGGTGGGGGGGGGAACACATGTGTACGAGTGATAGCAAGTAATGGAAGGAAATTATCTCACCTAAACACAAATTGCTTTGTTTTGAGTGCCACTGGGGTGTTTTAAACGTTTTTTTTTAGGCCTTGGATCTTAAGAGTCTTCCTGCCGCCACCCAGTAAAATCTCTTAAGAGTCTTCTCGCAGCCGAGAGGTTATCACTCGTTTTCCAAAACAGTGAAAATATATGATGAAATACATCCAATTTATGAAAGCAAGCGTCCTCCCCAATATTCACAGCATTGATCGTTACCCCGTTTAATACACTCTGTTGATGGTGTATTCCATGTACTGGCATAATATCGGCCCCTCAGTCACCAGTTATCGTCTCTGGTGTTGACGCCACGGTAACTGTGAGTTAGATACAATGGTACTCCCGCAATGATTACCGTGTGGTTCAATCATTACACACTCTTAACCAGAACCTTGTATTTGGACAGATTACATTGATTATTTTCTGCATTCGTAGTTTTCTTTGCCAAACGAAGTTTGGGGAGATTATGTGATCATCTTTGTGTGTTTGTTTGTTGAGTTGTCGGTCTGTCTGTGTTATAAGCATAATTTCTCAGAAACTAATAAACGTATATATATGAAGTTTCGTCAATACCTTTATGTTACATCAAAATAGAAACTACCAAATTTGCCAAAAAAAAAAATCAGCAAGGACCCCCCCCCCCCCCCCCAACACTCCACACATACACAATTGGTTATGATTGGATGACCCTAACATTTAATGTGTCATTATCTCTAAACATCCTTCAATGGAATTAAAGGATAATATAGCCATTACATATCAATGACTCAAACCGATCTAGGACCAAAATAACCACAGACCAACACATCAGGCGTGGACAACAACAAAACGGTCCAGGAGAAAAACAGCCAGTAACCAAAACATCTGCGAACCAAAATGGTCACACAGGCAACACAGTTCAGACTATTCTGGCCTTTTTGGCTCTGACATTATAGTACAGCGAATAAATCGGCCCCGGACGAGAATGGCTGCTGACAAACATGACCATGGATCAACACAGCCGGAGACTAAACACATATCAGCGATGAACCAAAATGGTTGCAATTTTTATAGTGAATAATCAAAACACTTCACACTATCTATATATTGTTCAAACATAGAAATACATTTGTGTAATAAATAACAAGAAAACTAAATTATATATATATACACTGTATATATATATATATACAGTATATTGTTATGTAATACAAATTAAATACAATTGATTATGTCAGCTGGAGGACTGCGTATGTTTTTGTTTCCCACGTAATCACGTCTGTCTCGTACAGATTCTAGACGTGCGGGCGCCCGGCCTGTCTACCCTCGGTCTTGCGTCATCTCGTTCCTGGGGTTTGGGGAAGGTTTTCATTTTCAATCAAAGTATAAATAGCGCCACGTTCCCTGTCACTTGGACTCAAGACCAGCTGGTTTGCTCACGTCTGTTCTCTCTAGCTTCCTGCCCTTGTACATAGTTATCTTTACATTGTCTAGTGATATTATTATCTCTCTGGCCTCCAATCAAGATAAGTAGTCTGCAGCTTTACCTGTGACCCTGGTGTTAAGTATATAAGAGTGTCACACATTGTATTATTATTCTCAGTGATATTTTTTGTGTATTAGTTATAAGTCAATAATTATTTTAATCTAGTGATAAATTAATAATTAGTTATCATTGAGTGTTCTGTGAATTAATATAATTGCATCATCTCCTTTTGATTGCTTTAATTATTAGTATAAAGCATTAAATTCATTTGTGATAAGTTTCATAGATCGTATACTAAATCAGTGTAATTTAGTTACTCGTCATTATTGTACTTTAACCCCTTAAGGGGAGGTATTTAGTTTGTTCCCTACATTTTCATCAAGCTTAAAATTACAACCCATAGAGCCCGGGCCCTTTCAAGATAAATTTGTACATTTTTCGATAGAAAATTTTTCCGGCCAGAGGCCGGTTGCTCTTAAATTACAGGCTCGCTATCGCTCGCCAGGAAAAAATTGACACCTTAATGGCACGAAAGGTCTTAAAATTGACATAAATGGGGCAAAGTGTCTTAAAATGTCAAAACTACTAGGGCGAACATCTTAAAATCTCAAAAGCAATGGGGCTAAACATGAGGGAGAAACGGCTCCAAAAAAAAATCCCTCAAGTGGATATCTCCCCTTAACCCGGCAGCAGCTGGAAGACTCTTAAGAGTTTCCCCAGGCGACTGCGGAAAGACTCTTAAGCCTTAAAAAGCGGCTCACCACATAAGTCGTATTTAATAAAGCTGGACTATGTGGCGGCGCTCGACATAGGTCGAGTGGCAATTTCAGCACGTAATGTTGCTGAGAGAGAGAGACAAGTGGTGGCAGGAGACTAGCGAGCGTATGACTGCTCCAGACCACCGCAGCGAACCTACTGACACGAATCTCAGCTCCCTCCTCCCTCTCTCACTCGCTACATACTGAATTATATGGGGAAAGTACCGAATTACATGCTTTTTGCACTCGCGTTGCACGGTTATTGCAAGAAAACTAGCCATCATAAAAGGATCGTTATGGTGTCATTCGAAAGCTCTGTTTATGCCCTTTCAGGGATAGGTACTTGTTTTACGTTCTGGGTCTTATTTAGGCATGAAAATGATCACGTAAACAGCCCTATTTTGGCTAAAAACACCCCGCTGGGCGGTACATATAAATAAACCGCATAGGCCGCTCTTAAGGTGTTAAGATCCAGGTTTTTAAATGCGTACCAAAACCGTGTGCTTACAGTCAGGCGGCTACAAATTGGTGTGGGTGTAGTACTACTTGGCAACTCTCGATACCACCATCCCATACGCTCGAGCGGCATGCGTACAAGCAGTTCTCGCCAGAACCCAAGCACTAGCCATGGAGCCCACACGTCCCTCACGCTCGTGCCCTGATGACACAACCAGCCCTCCTTCTGGTGGTGTCAGCGGCCGTGGAAGGCAGAGGGTGGCTGCCAGAAACCAAAGCTACCATTACGACACTCCATACAGCACTGAGGACGAAGCAGCCGCACGTAAAGTACGTAAAACACGTGCAAGCAGGGGCAGTGCACAGAGGGTATTGGCCTTTGGGGACACTGCCACCACCACCCAGGCAACTGCTACCACCACTACCACTACCGCTGCCACCCCTGCCACCAGTAACACCGAAGCAGGTGGTGAGGAGGGTGATGATGAAGCGTTGTATCGCGACCATGACAGTGATTTGTCTGATGGTGGCGCACACGCAGACGAGATTCCAATCCGCGACGCCAACATTCATACGTTTGTGTGGTTCTAAAGGGGCTGATTTTGTGCCTGACATGCCCCAGTTTGATGCTGGTAGGTCAGGTACAACTGCTGACTGGCCCTGTGACGACGACGCAAACGAGATGGATTTCTTCCTCGCTTTTTTCGACATGGAGATTATGACGTACATAGGTGCCCAAACAAACTCCTACTACAGGTGGGTGTTTGGCAAACTGGACGTCCTTTCTCCAACAGCGAGAATACGAGGCTGGGTTGATATAACTGTGAATGAGTTCATGACGTTCTTTGCCTTGTTGTTCCTCATGCCTCTTTGCAAGAAGCATGTGCTACAACATTATTGGTTGGAAGCACGACCCTCTCATCGCCACCCCAACTTTCAATAAGTACATGACTTGTGACAGATTTTTGTTGCTGCTAAGATTTATGCACTTTGCAGACAACGAAAATCCTAGCAGGATTGACAGGATATGCAAAGTTCGGGAGGTGTTCACCATGCTGTTGGCGAGGTACAAGAAATACTTTTACCCCTTCCTCAATTTGGTAATTGATGACTCGTTCGTGCTCTTCAAAGGACGTCTTGTTTTCAAGCAGTATATCCCCTTGAAGAGACATAGGTTTGGAATCAAGCTCTTCGTGTTGTGCGACTGTGAGACAGGTATAGTGCTGGACATGATCATGTATACAGGAACTCACATTGACATACCAAAAGTCGCTGCCAATGATCCCATGGGCATGTCAGGTGCCATCGTCAGGAAAATGTTGGCACCTTACCTGGGCCTTGGCCACGTCTTGTACACTGACAATTAGTATACTTCTCCTGCTCTCTGCCAGTTTCTTCATGACAACCAAACGGGGTCATGTGGGACTGTCAGAAAGACAAGAAAGTTTATGCCCAAGTTCGCAGATAATGTCATTCCTCTTTCAGATCCCTCCTCCAGCGACACACCTTCTGACGACGAACTGGTCCAGGAACACGGCGAGAGGCATATCCGAAGAAGGCGACGAAGGGGGCAGAAGTACAAGCAACTGGAAAAGTCCGGGAAAGTGGTAGCCCAGAAGTGGAAAGACAAACGAGACGTTCACCTACTTTCGACAGTCCACACAGGTGCCCAGGTGGACTCTGGTAAAGTCCACTACCGAACCAAGAAGATCATCCATAAGCCCGACTTGGTAGTGGACTACACCAAGAACATGCGCCTGGTGGACAAGTCGGATTGTCAACTGGCAGGCGTTGAGTGTCTGAGGAAGACTGTGAAGTGGTATCACAAGCTCTTCCTCCACCTAGTTGACATCACGATGCTCAACGCCTACAACTTGTGGTTGGTCAAGAGAGGTATGGCACCCAATCAAAAACTCAAATTCAGGGAATTTGTCTACAACGTGTCATATCAACTCCTGACGAAGTATGGCACCCCCACTCACAGGCGTACGGCATGGCGTGGGGATCACATCCCAGACCGTATCCAGGTGGGGGTGGAAAGACACTTCCCAATCCACACGGAGCTGGTTGGCACTCGTCACAGGCAGCTGAAGTGTTACGTCTGCCTGAACACCTCCAAGAGAGCCCCAACAACCAAGAAAGTCACCACAATGTGCCACGAGTGCAAGGTTGCACTCTGCTTGGGGGACTGCTTCAGGGACTACCACATGTATAAGCACTACTAAGTGCCGCCCCCTGCCCTGGACTCGTGCCCTACCTTACCTGACCTAACTGAACACGCTACCTCATAATTTTAGATATATATTTTACAAAGATGTCCCTGTAATATGTTCTTATATGCCTTTTTTCATTATATAAATATGTTTTTCATTATTTAGTTCCTATGTTTCAAAGTTGTACATGTGATATGCCTTTTTTCACTATATCAATATATATGTTTTCTATACCCAATATTTATATATGTTAACCTCAAATGAATTGTACAAAAATCATTATGTGTCAATAAATCATGTCCAACCTACTTATAAGATGATAATAAACAAAAATAAAAAATACAATGTCATGTCATTGTATTCTTGCAATATGATATATTCTATGAATATTTCATATTGCTTGAATACAATGACATGATCTTGTAAACAATTGTTTTTATCAAAAATGTTCTAAACAGTATAAAACCTCCCCCATAACCCCCTCCTGGATTCGAACCCACTGCCCTGCCATACTTTCAGATTTCCAATCCGTCACCTTACTGACTAGGCCACAGCAGCTCATACAATATGTCACTCAAATCTTTGTGTCTACAATCGAGATGACAATATACAAAAAATAATTATTTATCCCACCCATTTACTTTTGTAAATTGATGGGATTATCAATCGTATCATGCAAAACTATATAAAACTTTCTCTCTGTCAAAAAAAGTAATTATAGAACATTATTTGTTCAAAAATTGCCCAAACACTCACCAAAATTGCCCCTCTCAGTGTGACTGCAATCATTTATCACACGGTCAGTGGGTCAGTGAGTGACCCTTCCCTCCCTCCTTCCACAACACCTCTCTCTGTCTGAGTTTGACTACCAACTAAATTCGTATAAATACAGCATGCATACATTAATCTTCACAAATACATTTGTCTTGTGTAATCTTGTAAATAATGAATAACAACTGTGTGGGTGTCGAAAATTGCTCAACCATCTATCTTATATCTCGCCTACGCCCTTACGCGCGTATATTGGATTATACATAGTCATGACTATCATACAAATACTTCAAGTAGGTCTCGAATATACATTTAGATTGCATATTACTTGCAAATAAATATATCTAAGTGTCTCTGATGGCAATCTGCCCTTCCCTTTCACAAGCGTCATTCGACACCAGTCTAAATATAGCTCAGTTCCCAAAAAGGTTATCTCCCTTCCCTCATCTGTGACCTCCCTCGTTCCATCTACCCCTCCTCAAAACTACTCTAATAATATCGTACTTTATTTACAGTCAATGGCCTAGCTATTTCTGTGCATACTTCACATGTGTCTAAAATGCAATATCTGCTTGCATAAAAATGCAATTCTGAAAGCCATCTATACGAACGACATACGCATGTCTCACTTTCTCTCTCTCTCTCTCTCTCCATTCATGACTCATGTTTCTAAGTAAATAATCTCACTCTCTTTCTCCACCCTGTGGGTTCCCAAGTGGCAACAAACATCAGCCACATGCTAGACTATAAGGTTGAAAATCCCACGACATCCTTATGCCTCGGGCGCCTCCAGATTGTACACACAGGTATCTTTCTTTATTGCTTTCTTCCTTCCTTCCCTCCATCAGTCCCACCCACCCACCTTTTGTCTCCCGTCTCCATGAACACATTCAGAATTTGCGTAAAGATTGCATCAATTGGTCTATATGCAGTATATTCCTTGTTATATGGTACGCCTACATACGTACATGTCTTTATTATAGCATGACAGTGCTCTAAATACTAGATATACGTGATATTATGGCACAACACACCCTTTCCTCCCCTTCATTCCCGCCAGACAACAAGCACACCTTCGTTCCCGCCTAGAAAATTATTGATAATTCGCTTATATATTGCAATATTTGGTCTATATGCGACATATTCCTTGTTATATGGGTGGCCTACATACGTACACATACGTGCACATACGTACACATACGTGCACATACGTACACGTAGTCTAAATAGCATAAAAGAGCTAAAAAAAAGGAGAGAAGTGCGATATTACGCGCTATCCCATCCCCTCCTCCCTCTCCTTCCACCCCCTGGGCGCGGGAATATTCGCCTGGGAAATCTCGCCTCTCGATGACAATCTAGCCGCGCGGTGCCATTCGCTTCACATTTTCCAACTACGGACCGCTCCCCCACCCCCTCCTAGATATTTTTTGGGGGGTCAAATATACATAGGCCGATGCACGCTAATATTCCCAACACGCTGATGTAGTTTTTATCCATATTGGCAATGGGCCCAAAAATCATCATACGTGCACACAGGGCTGTGGTGTCTATTACCCCCTGTGCGCACGTCTTAGGTTAAGGACGGGGCCGTTTGTTGTCATGACCTAGCTGCCAGGCGGGTATATTTACCGAAAACGAGCTTCATTCCATGTTCTTTTTCATGCATTAACAAGAGCCAGAGTGTAATACAATAATGTATCCGTGAAAGGACGATGATAGAGCTTTCCAATGACACCTGAATCATCCTTGTATGACTACGGGTTATCCTGTAGCGATCGCACAACCGGAGGTGAAAATACCCTAAATAAGGTAATTTCCTCAGTTTTTTCCTTATGTCGCGAGGCCGGGTATGTGTAGGGAGGCGGCGGTGGTCCCAGACGCGGCCCAGTTTTGGTGCCGAGCAGTCAGAGCTCTCCTATCGTCCTCCCAACACGCGGACTCTCTCTCAGAGCCCCTAATGTGCTCAAAATGCCGCCCGTCATATGGCGGGTACCGGAGGATAGTCCATTTATCTCACACCCGCCCTATGACGGTCCCCATGCCTTGAGTGTTAACCCACTGAGCCCCAGCGACGCACCGTTTGCGTCAGCAATGTATGTAACGCTAAACCCCAGCGACGCAACAGTTGCGTCAGTGTTACTCCGGTCCCAATTACTTCGGTCCTATGGCACCTAGAGGGATCAGATTTGTATGGGAACTGTGTAAGTATCTCACGCACCCATGCCGATGGTTGAAAACTCTCAAAGTCCAACTGCGTGTGTGTGAGCGCAACAGCAAGATTATAATGAGGATATAATAAGGATATCCCCCAAAGTAGGCAACGTCTCCAGCTACCACATCAGAACATAGCCGGAACGTAGCTGCAGCGTTATTCGAACTGCAAGGCATTATCTCACAGCTGAAGGCTTGAAAGCGCACTACTAAAGCATGATATTTACCTCGCTACAAGGGAGAGCTAATTGCCAAAATCCTCTCATTAAGTTAATCTTACTGCTGTATGACGCCAACCCGGTAAATGTAATCTTTAATAGATACGTGATAGGCAATCGGCTAGCACGTTCTGGACCCCCTTAATATGTTTAACATCCAGGGAGTATTCCTGCAGCAACAAACTCCACCTGGTCAGTCGTTGGTTTTTATTTTGGAACTTATGCACACATTTTAAGTGGTGATGGTCAGTATACACAGTGATGGCACCAGAGGCAGATTGTACATGGTGAGCAAAGTATTGAAGGGATAAAATTAATGCTAACAGCTCCTTCTCAATGACTGAATAGTTACGTTGAGCAGAATTTATTTTTTTACTAAAATAGCACACAGGATGCAATACTTCACAGTCGTCTTCCTGTAGCAATACTGCACCAACCCCGATAATGCTCGCATCCACTGCTAGGGAAAACAATCTGTTAAAATCAGGAGCTCGGAGTACAGGATAATTAGATAAAATATATTTGGTAGCATTAAAGGCCTCCTCACTTTCGGAGGACCACTCAAACTTCACATCCTTACGGAGAAGATCTGTCAGGGGAGCTGTTAACCTAGAAAAGTTTAAGATGAAACGCCTATAATAACCAATCATTCCTAGGTACCTTTGGATATGTTTCTTAGTGCTAGGAGTTGGGAATTCTAGAATAGACTCTACCTTTGCTTGAGGAGGTGCAACCTGCCCCTGACCTACCGTATATCCAAGATACTGGACCGTACTCTTTACAAAGGTGCATTTCTTAAGATTAACCACCAGATTGGCATCAGCAAGATTTAAGAACAGCAATCTAAGTTGGTAAAGATGCTCCTCCCATGACTGTGAAAAGATAAGAATATCATCGATGTAGACAATGCATCCAGGTACCCCTTCAGTCACCAAATTCATGAGGCGCTGGAATGTAGCTGGAGCGTGTTTCAAGCCGTAGGGCATTACGTTACAGCAGAAGGCTTGATTGTTGACTACAAAGCATGATATTTCCCTCGCTCTAGGGGTGAGAGCTACTTGCCAATATCCCTTCATTAAGTCAATCTTGCTGAAATAGGTGGCTGTACCAATCTGGTTAATGCAGTCGTCGATCCGTGGCAGCGGGTAGGTATCGTTCTTTGTGACAGCATTAACTTGCCTATAGTCCATACATAACCTATGGCTCCCGTCTGGCTTTGGCACAAGTATGACCGGACTACTCCACTGGCTTAAGGCCCTTGTGATCAGCTCGATTGATAACATAAAGTCAAGCTCGACCTGCAGTATACTCCTGCGTTGTGGTGATACACGGTAGGGGGATAGATTAATGGGAGTTGTATCCCCTACGTCTATGTCGTGCAAGGCCAAAGAAGTGAGCCCTGGAGTATCACGGAACACACTGGGAGACTGAGATAAAGCAGAGATTAGTTGGTTCGCTTGATCATAGGGAAGATGACATAGTTTAGATGGTAATTCCCCCCAAGCTACTGAGTTATACTGAAAGTTGGATAGGCTACATGACAAGTCAAAGTCTGCATGGATACCTTCAGGCTCTGGAACAGTCTGTTGCGGATCAGTAAGAGAACTGAAGACTTCGTCCGTACCAGGCTGTCCACAGGTCCTGACATTCACTGCCACAGTGGGAGAATCTGGAGGAGAGGAATCGGGGACCTATGGTAGGGTTTCAACATATTTATATGGAATACTTGCGTGGGCTTTCTCCTGTCTGGGGTATTTACTAGATAATCGGTAATGCTCACCCTCTGAATGATCTTATATGGGCCACTGAACTGGCAGATAAAGGTTGGCCAAAAAGGGGGAGCAGGACCAAAACCTCATCACCGGGCTGAAACTCCCTCTCACAGGCTATTCTGTCATACCAGTTCTTCATGGAGCTTTTAGCCACTGTCAAGTTTTGAGCTGCAAACTCACATGAGGATCTCAGCCGGGATTTGAAATCTGAAACATACTTGAGGAGGTTTTGGTTCCCCTCCTGGCCAACTAGGCTATCCTGCAATAGTTGCAAAGGACCTCTTACCTGGTGACCGAAAACTAGCTCATTAGGGGAAAAACCCAGGGATTCAGTTGGAACCTCACGTGTAGCAAATAAAAGAAAAGGTACCCCCTTATCCCACTCAACTCCGGTCTCTGAACAATATTTAGGCAACATTCCTTTCAATGTTTGATGATACCGTTCGAGAACTCCTTGACTCTCTGGGTGGTAGGTGCTCGACTTAACATGCTCGATACCCAACTCCTTCAGGGACTGCTGAAAAATGTTAGAGGTAAAATTAGTTCCTTGATCACTTTGCACCTCATGGGGGAAACCCATTCTGGTGAAGAATTTGAGCAGTTCCTTGATGACAGTTGGAGCAGAGGTAGTCCTTAAGGGTATAGCCTCTGGGTAGCGAGTTGCCATGTCCATAATAGTTAATAAATAATTGTTACCTTGGGAAGTCTTAGGCAATGGGCCTACAATGTCCACTACCACCCGAGTAAAAGGATTCTCGAAGACGGGCAAGGGCACCAGAGGATGTACAGGAACCTTCTGATTGGGTTTTCCTGTCATCTGGCAAGTGTGACACACTCTACAAAACTCCACTACATCTGCACGCATTCCTGGCCAGTGAAAGTGGGCTCTGATTCTGTCTAGAGTTTTTCTCACACCTAGGTGTCCTGCCAATGGTATACAATGTGCCATTTCCAAGATATATCTACGACAAGGTTTGGGGACTACTACTTGATGGACGTCCCAGGCCCCGTCATCGATTGGTCTGTGTGGCTGTCTCCATCTACGCCACAATACTCCTCCTTTGAGATAGAAACATTCACCACCCTCCTTCTCACATTCCTCTTCACTCACGGCCCTGGCAGCTAACTCCTTGCATTCTCTATCATCTCTCTGTAGCTCTACCAGGCCACTAGGACAATTTGGAGGGGTTTCATGGTCATCATTAGGGTCAAGATGAGCCATAAAGGTGTCAGATAAATCCACCTCAGTCACATCATCAGGCACAGTTTGAGCATCATTCACACTCTCATCATCCCTTTCATCAACTCTTACATTCGGTAAATTTCTGTCTGAGGGAACTGCTACTTGAGACATTGAACATGTGACAGCACACACAGGGAAAACTGTTGGCATCTCCTTTTCGAGCTCACCGGTTAGTGGCTCATTAACAGGGGAAAGTGAGAAAATGGGATCTGGTCGGACCTTCTCACCTGCTACATCATTCCCCAAAAGGAGTGTTACCCAGGGCACAGGGATATCTTGGGACCTACACAAAGCTATGGTGGCCTCACCCTGTAGTAACTCACATTCAATTTCGCCTTTTACCTATCTATCTATCTATTGCCTGACGCCGTGATCCCCGAAGGGGTGGCCACGAACGAACCGCCCCCATGCACCTCTGTCCCCAGTCAGTCGACGCCCCTCCCCCCAACCAGCACCGCCTTCGTTCATGTACTTCCTCACTCCATCCTTCCACCTCATATTCGGTCTACCTCTCCCCCTCTGTCCCTCCACCTCGCTCTCGTACACCCTCTTAGTCATTCTCTCGCTTTCCATACGTTCCATATGGCCGAACCATCTCAAGTTGTTCCTTTTCACACTTTCCAGCACATCTACCTCCACACCACACCTCCTTCTTACTTCCTCATTAGTCTGTCTATCCCTCCATGTAACTCCGCACGCACTCCTTAAGTAATTCATTTCCACTGCTCTCACTCTTGGTCTGAGTCTCTCAACCAACGTCCATGCTTCGCTTCCGTAAGTCAGTGTCGGGATTACCACACTGTCATGCAAGGACTTCTTCACTTCCATACTGACCACCCTATTTCTTGTTACTGCTTTTAGCGCCGCCTTTTACCAAGTATGCATAAAATTGGCCTCCAGCACCTCTCATTATAACTGGTTTGCCAGGTGGGCACTCAGCGTAAGGATTCACCATGAGGGTGCTAGTAGAACCTGTGTCTCTCAGAATTTTTACCTCATGCATGCAACCATTTAAACTCACGTTGCCAGATGAAATAAAGGGACGGTATCTGTCCTGCACTGATGGTGAAATTATTATTGGGTTAACCCTAGTGGGTTGCACCACGCATGCTACTACACCCCTGTCTAGATGGTTTACGTTAGCTGCTAGGTACTCCTTCTGTCGGGAGTCCTGTATTAAAGGAACTTTTGGTGCTAGGTACTCCTTCTGCCGGGAGTCCTGCATTAAAGGCACATATGGAGTTTGAGATACGGCGGCAACTGTCTGCCCCGATTTCTCGGTTCTCTCCTTCGCCCAGCACTGATAAGCTAGGTGGCCTCTCTTACCACAAAAAGTACATACTTTAGGGGATACGGGAACATTCCCTCTTTGAGCATTACTATTACTTTGGGCCCCACCTCTGTTACCATTGCCCTGAGTCGCATTTTTAGTTGGGGGAACAATTCTATTTTGGCTAGTTGGGGGAAGACGTTACAGGCTTGTGACTGGGTCTGTCAGATTTGTGATTGGGATACTTAAAATTAGAACTAGAATTATCGTAGGGCTTCTTTCCACGAAATTTGTTGTTGAGCACGTATGTGTCAGCCATGTCAGCGGCGTCGGCAAGACAATCTACCTTTTTCCCCCTTAAATGATAGGCTACAGAAGAATCAATTTTCCATAGGAAATTTTCTAACAGGACCAACTCCTTCAGATCGTTGTAGCTTGTGACTTTCTTACTCTTGACCTAATGATTGAAAGTTTTAGTCATGGTCCTGGCAAATACCTTATGGGTTTCTTCTACTTTCTTCTGGTTTTTACGGAAAGATTGCCTGTAAGCCTCAGGCTGTAATTGATAGGTTTTTAGGATAGCTTCTTTGAGATTGTCATAATCCTGCCTAACCTCTGCTACTTCTGACAAATACGTGGCTCGAGCCTGCCCTGTCAAAACTGTTTGTAACATAAAAGGCCATTGATCTCTTGTCCACCTCATACCTCCAGCAACTTCCTCAAACAAAACAAAGACATCCTCCACATTATCCTCAGTGAAAGGTGGAATGACACTAGTCATAGTCAATCCCAGACGGGGAGCAATTAAGGGAGCATTTGTATTGACATTTAGTTGAGCTACTTGATATTGACATTGATATTGTTCGGTCGTTGCTCTGGCTTGTTCGACTTTTATTCTGGCTAGTTGTAGTACTTGATCAACGGTAAAACCAGGTGGCAATTGTTCATCAAGTTGGCTAGGTTTACTCGGGATCCCACCAACTGCTCCGTCACCCTCCCCGCCTTTTACAGGGAACAAGTGGGTTTTTATGGTCTGAGCCACCTCTACTTTGGACATGTTTGAGACAGTTAATTGGAGATGTGAGGCAAGGACTTTCAGTTCGGATTTTGACAGACGGTCAATATCAGGGGCTGTGGGGTCTGATTCTATGAAAACTCGAGCATCTTCGTCACTAATTAGATGAGGCATGATTAATATTTGATTTTTAAGTAGTGAAACGGTAATGAAACTGAGTGAAACTGTATGAAACGAATCCTGGCAAGGTCGCCACTCTTCTGTTACGTATCTTGATCCTCAAGTGGTTAACTTGATGAATCTAGATAGCACAGAGATATATATTAAGGTATCAGTCAGCTGAAGGCAAAACAAAAGTAAACTCTAATAAAATTATTTCCTGTTGTTGCTTCCTTTCCTTTTTGGATCTTAGGACTTGGTATCCTTTATTGACTGATACTCTTTAATTATGGAAAAATACTGAAACTAATTAAAGTCATGTAGTATTTATAAAGAATTATTATTTAACCGAAGCTTAGTAGAAGGTTATGAACCGAATAAGTTATATCTAAAGAAGGACTATTAATTCTATAAAAGTCTTGAAAGATAAATATTAAAGTAAGAATATTTCTGTCTCTTACCCTTTTTGAAATGAATAGATAGTTTTCTTATATCATGTCCTTTTATTTATATTTAATGTAGTTATTATTCTTGGTTCTTGTTTTACGTTAATAGTATTATATTATTATTATCAGGATTAATATCAAAGTCACATAAAAAGTTAGATATATATTTAATAATTAGATAAATGTATTTATTAACCACGTAACATTGAGGTTTGATTATGAGTAAAATAAGTTACAGGATCGCTTCATAGATTCTATTCAGGTCTCACTCAAATAATATGAAAAGCAAAAATAATATTTTGAAGCTAAAATAATTTTCTTCAGCTTAGAAAATCACTAGAAGTATCATTAAAACAGCCATGTTTGTCTAAGGCCATATTACTAATAAGAGACAATAGTATCACCGTTCTTGTTGTTACCAGCAATGTAAGCAAATGAAAGAACTCGTAAGTATTAATATACAACAATAGTATTACTTTTATCATAACCCAATTACTTGAAGAGTTGCTTTAGTCCACAAGTCAGTCAACTAAAATAGTTAAGTACATAATAGTAGCGTTAACGTTAATTCCCAATCACATATCTCACTAACCAACATAACGTCAGTGTTTACACCGAACACACTTAACACACACTTATATAATCTGACTGACAGTCACAATCCCATTATAATACTTCACCCCATCTTCCTCCAGCTGCAAGTTCACCTTCCCTACTCCAAATGAGACTGATTTGAATGCCCACTACTCGGGTCTTATATACTAAGCAATGATGGTGTAGGAACGAATCAGGAGGCGGGGGATGGTGCGCGCCCCAATCACAGCTCCTCTAGTTGCGTAAGAGGTGCGTGGTCCAATGGCGTCGATCATCGTCATAGCGTCAGGTCATCGAAGTAGTTTGCAGGGTCCCCTATGACGCACGCAGGTGTGAAGGCTTGTTTGCTGGTATGCAGACGAGCTGGTTTCCCACTCGCTGGTTCGCTCGCTGGTCTGCTTCGCCGCCTGCAGTGGCGTAGCTAAGGGGGGGGGCGGGAGGGGGCTGTTTGAAATCGCCCCCCGGGCCCCCAAGAGAAGGGGGCCCCCAAATGGATCTGAAAATAATATTAATTATACTAATAGTATATACTGTATATATAAGTAATATTAATAATGAGTAAAATAAACACCATGTGTGTTTTCTGATTTAACCTCTTTCTTTTCTTCTATCCTGCGACGTCATGGGTATTTAAAACTAGAAAAATAACGATCACTCCATCAGTATTGATTTGGCGGTGCAAGGGGAAACAACGTCGCTCTCGCTCCTAGCCTCCTACCCGCCACTTGCTTAGGACACACTGCCTATAGGACAGGTAGCCTGGTAGGCCTAATGATTATACTTTATATACATTACAAAATAGCACTATTGAGTTTGACAGTTGGTTAATATACTGTGTTTTTCGTAAGCATGTGTAAAGGAATAATAAGATATAGCCTAATTGGACAACAACAAACATGGTGATTGTTAGTAAGTTGAGTGTATAATCGAAGATTAGGCCTACATACAATTATATATAAATATATGAACCAAAAATGTCGGTAATATTTTCTTTTTCGTGAACTGTAATGATCAAATCGATAGCTATATTTCATAGATAACCTATGTACTTAACCTTGTGAGAAAGTTGAGTGGTATCGAAGATATTTGTAGAGTAGGCTAAACTTCTAAAGTGCTAAATATTTAGGCCTTGAAATTTGTAGGACTATGTTTTGGTCTCATATTTTTTTCTCGAACTGTAGGGGGCCTAACATAGCCTATACAATGTTTATGGTCTTACTAAACCTTAGCTTTATCGTGAAAAAGATGCATAGTCGTTTAATATTAGTCAATTAAGTATGGGTGCAATACATCAGCTAAAATAGAGCATAGAGAGGCAACATTAATGGTGTAGAGTGTAGGCTACCTTGGTTAGGCTATGAGCACTATGACTCATTCTTTCAAATTTAGACTGGATCACTTTTATTTATGCTACCATACGCCTTCCATATAGGCTATAGGCTATGGTGGCTGTACATATCAAGCCCAGGAACTGTGAAATAAGAAGGAACACAGTTGTGAGCATTGAATACTCGTTTGTAGGTTAATCTAGCCCTTTGGCTGGTTCAGGGTCAGGTGCAAACGTTGGTAAGCTTTCTAACAAGTTACTGGGGTTCTCAAGAAGAGGCCCCCAGTATTGAGATTTGAGGTAATGCATAGCTTGATTAGGCCTACCAATGACGCATATTTTAACTCCCTAACGCCAGTGGTGGGGTTGAAATAATATTTTAATGTTATCACGTTTCATGTACATTATTATTTTTTATTATTTTATTAGTATTATATTTTATATTCTTATTTCAGACATGCCTAATGAACGACAAAGAGAAAGAGTTCATCAAAGTGGTATATGTTTTACAGTATTGTACCATCCATTGTACATGTATTCCTAATCCATTAGATAACGGTGATATAATAATTAATTGTATATTAAATTATTACCAGTACCCCACTATTGAGTCATGGATATCGTCAAAATGCACCTAGGTAGCATTATTATTCTAAAATTTTCTCGGGGGGGCTTACAGCGCCCCCCCGAACCCCCCAGCTGATTAGGCTCGCTTCGCTCGCCACCCCCACCCCCAAACCATGGAGGGGGCCCCTCCAGGCACCAAGCCCCCTGGGCCTCCATATCTCTAGCTACGCCCCTGGCCGCCTGGGTGATTCGGCACTCCTTCAACTCTGAATTCTAACTCTTAAATAAACATACAGGGCTCCGTATGTCAGAATATATATATATATATATATATATATATATATATATATATATATATATATATATATATATATATACTGTATATATATACATTTATATATATATATATATATATATATATATATATATATATATATATATATATATATATATATATATATATATATATATATATATATATATATATATATAATATATATCTATATAATTATATATTTAACTATATATATATATATATATATATATATATATGTCTCTAGTCTCTCTGCCGTGGTGTAATTGATTAAAGCGTCGGCTATCGTTCTGATGGTCGATGGTTCGATCCCCACTGAGAGACTAGAAACATTTCGTGGCTCACGTGTATTTGTGATATATTCTCAATATATATATATATATATATATATATATATATATATATATATATATATATATGTGTGTGTGTGTTTCATTTTGTCCCTGGGCTTCTACACTTCAGGCTGCGACATTTATATCCTTGTCCGGAGATGTAAGAGCACAGTTTCATAATCCACCGAAGTCACACAAAGAAGTTGTAAAACTCCCAACTGACCCTGTATATCATGTTGACGAGACACAGAGAGAGATAAAGAGTGAGAGAGAGAGAGTGAGAGCGAGAGAGCCTTCACAAGAACCAAAATAGAATAGTGATGTTACTTTGGGATGATATTGGAAAAGTAATTATAGGTATTTAAATGTACGAAGAGTAAAACAAAATGGACATTATGGTCACACACAAGTAAGTGATCATATTAACCCGTTTAATACCGGTGCCGTCCTTTTCATTATACTCTGGCAATGATTCGACAATTGTATTCAGCTTAAGAAGGACCTCTAGTAATAATAAGGCTTCAAACGAGCTCAACCAACCCTTCAAAAGTACCACAGATCCTTCCTAAACTTCATAACATCGTCTAATTTATTATGTTCTATCCAACAACCAACTCTACTTCTAAAATCGATTTATGAAATATTACAAACACATGTGGCAGTCCGTGGATTCGAACCCAGGACGCTCACACCGAAAATCAACACCTTATGCATTGTGCCACGAAGACAGTTAAAGAATGGTGGACACTGCTTACGATTTATTATGCAACATCGAATCCTGCATATCAATCTAAGCATGTACACACATCCCAACTGCAACTCACGTAGGCTATGCATAAGTAGAATATAATATAACACATGTTGTTGGTACTCAAAGGGTTAATCTGATCGGTGTTGACGGAACAAACGTGTTGGTCAGCACCAGTTGTATACTGTTTTGTATTATGCAATGGATACATTATAGGTGTTGTATTTACAAGTAAATGTTGTGTGTGCCTTATAATATATATATAATTATATTGCTTATATTGTATATGCATTTGTAGATAATATTCAGCAGACACACAATTATT
Source organism: Paralithodes platypus (assembly GCA_032716605.1). Classification (NCBI taxonomy): domain Eukaryota; kingdom Metazoa; phylum Arthropoda; class Malacostraca; order Decapoda; family Lithodidae; genus Paralithodes; species Paralithodes platypus. The sequence goes on along the minus strand of CM064508.1, from coordinate 6,364,787 downwards.
ACGATTAACATGAAGGCTATTTTAAAGTCATAACACAATAAATGGGGTTTCAAATAATAAAACAGTCTGGTAACAACATTATGTAAAACAAACTGTTTTAATGTAATAGGACATTGGTGAGATCCTACACCATATTTTGGTTTTATTGCCACAAGTTATACCCGTGAAAAGACCTTATATGAATGTACTGTAAATTATATATTTAAACTGTGTGGATAGTTTGTGGTACAGTAACTCCGTGTGTGTCAGTGATATTATGGAGGGTCATATTCAACCCACGCACCCTGCTTATTTTTCTTATATCTACATACATACCATTTCGTGCTACTGTATATTATACAATCTAACATTTCACTATATATATAAAAAGAGACATAACAAAATAAATACACCCTGTACACAGAAAGTTATGTATGTTTTGCAATTGTTTTCAGTATATATTAACCATTCTAGTATTATGACACCCTGCTCCATAGTATTCTTGTTAACGTTATAAGATTCTAATGGGGTGAGGACGGGTCTGTGAGAGTACATTTTTTAATATAGATAGTGTGCGGCTTATTCGATCCCATGGGGACATTAAGCTACATTAAATCGGCTAATGATAGCCAGAATACAATATAATTAGCGTCATCATAATATTGCAGAGATTGAGTAGTTTATCTTACGGATGGCAATAAAGTAAGAGCCAAAATATAGTTATTCTTCTCCACTCCTCTTCATACATATGTCTTGTTCCCCAATTGTCATATGTTTACCCTTTCTCCTCCTTCTTATAAGTATATACTGTATGTCCACATATTTCGTTTGATTTATGTTATTCTTGTGTTCATTCCTTTTTCATATTTCTTCTCTTCTGCTATCGCTGCCTCATATTCTTGTTTTAATGTTTCACTCCTACATATCTTCGCGTGTTTACTTGTTTTTATTTTCTCACACTTCTTCTCTTCTGCTGACGTCATAATTCCTTTCATACTTCTCTTCTCTCAACTGTTCCTTTTGCTTATGCTCACAAAGGATCTACTGAAATATTAAAGCGTAAACAGAGGCTAAACAGAAGGTTGTGTTTGTTGAGGCGCCCAGTGGAGGCCTACATGTAAAGGAGTGTTGTTGTGTTTGCAACGTGAAACACAAAATATATATGGTATGATTCTATCTATCTATCTATCTATCTATTGCCTGACGCCGTGATCCCCGAAGGGGTGGCCACGAACGAATCGCCTTCATGCACCTCTGTCCCCAGTCAGTCAACGCCCCTCCTCCCAACCAGCACCGCCTTCATTCATATACTTCCTCACTCCATCCTTCCACCTCTCCTTCGGTCTACCTCTCCCTCTCTGTCCTTCCACCTCGCTCTCGTACACCCTCTTAGTTATTATCTCGCTTCCCATACGTTCCATATGGCCGAACCATCTCAAGTTGTTCCTTTTCACATTTTCCAGCACATCTACCTCCACATCACACCTCCTTCTTACTTCCTCATTCGTCTGTCTATCCCTCCATGTAACTCCGCACGCACTTCTCAAGTAACTCATTTCCACCGCTCTCACTCTTGGTCTGAGTCTCCTCCCGAACTTCCATGCTTCGCTTCCGTAAGTTAGTGTCGGGATTACCACACTCTCATGCAAGGACTTCTTCACTTCCATGCTGACCACTCTATTTCTTGTTACTGCTTTCAACCTACCTTACCACCCTCTTCCCCTGTTGCACTCTCTCCAGCACTTCTTCGTCCCATCTTTACTCAACACACTGCCCAGATACTTAACCCGTGGAGCCCGGCCTAGTTTTTTATTCTTTGTTCACCAGAACCCGGCCCGTTTTCAAAAAATGGTTTTATTCCAGAAACAATAGCGAATGGGTTAGGAATGAAGGAAAAACTACGAAAAACCGCTCAAAAAGCTTTAAAAATGGTCCTACAGAGCCCCCGAAAACGTATTTTACACGAGTAAAAAATGTAAGGCAATTTCCCCAAAAAACCAGGTTATTGCGCGCTCACGCGCACGCACGTGGACTTTGAGAGTTTTCAACCATCGGCACGGTTGCGTGGGATACGTACACAGTTCCCATACAAATCTGAGCCCTCTCGAGTGGCTACACCTGAGGTTACGGTCGGAGCAATTAGGGTGACTCGTCAGACGCGTCGCTGGGGCTGTGCGTTACATACATAGGCGACGCGCCAGACGCGACGCTGGGGCTGGACGGGTTAAAAGAGCTGACGATCTCCATAGCCTGACCGTTCATCTTCACCTTACACTCTGTGACTTCACCCCTTTCGAAGTCCATAACCTTGCTCTTCCCCGCATTTACCTTCACATTCTGTTTTTCGCACACTGTTCCAAACTCATTTACCAGACCCTGCAACTCCCATTCATTATCGCTCATCAGAACTGTATCATCCGCAAACAGCAGTATAGGCAGCTTCCACTCATTTCCCTCCCTTTTCAGCGATACACCAACATCCACTGCTCTTCCGAGTATTTCTTTCATGACTCCATCCATATATACAGTAAACAACCACCGCACAATGCTTATGAAAATATAGTATTTTACATACATTTATGCATAAATAAAGATATTAATACAATGAAAAAGTACTTTTGTATACTGTATAATATAATGTAGATCAAAACTGGTTTAGGTTAGCACTCCACACTTTTATTATACTTATGATCGACCTTGCGGACTCAAAGGGGTAAATACTGTCTCCAGAGAGCATCAGAAAAACGGTATTTCTTAATCTACATAAATCCGTCTAATGGTTGCGCGAATAAAGGATACAAAATATGCCATCGTTCTTAATCTGTTAAACATATATGGAATGGATGACATTTTGTGTTTTTTACGAGTTACGTAATGTGGTTTATGTAAGGGAACGTTATTAAGTTTGCTGTTACCTTAAAGGGTTAAGATTTGGAATGTATAGTTGTTTTGCTGGTTGATGATTCTGGGTAGATTCTGATAGATGATTACCTCCTGTATTATTTTATTCTTATATAAGTAATAGTAAAAGCTGCCACCGTATATCCTTATACCCAACAAGTATAATGTTGATACTTATAGGTAAAGGGGATTTAAACTATCTTGTCCAGCCACCTTATTTATTCAGGAACAAATATAAATTTGAATAATACTGGGAGTTTTCCCCCAAGTTGGGAGGAATAGGTCCTGGCCTGTTATCGTGCCCATGTCTCCTACATATCTTTTCCCTTTCTCCCCACACCTCCCACTGAACTGATGGAAAATCCCATGACCACTTCCTCATCAGGGGAGCAATGCATGAATATCCCAAGAGTTGGGTCTAGATAAAACTGACAAGACAAAACAAACAGGAAGTCACATTGATTCAACATTCAGATTGTACATTCTTCTGTCTAAATACACAGTGCACTGCAAGTAAACCACCTTAAAATGATATGAGAGTTGTAACAATGATTCCTATAATAATTACTGAATGTAACATGTAATATTATATGCCCCCACTGAAATACTTGCGTACCACCGCAAGGCCGCAACTTAACTCTTTCACGCTTTTATGACGCAGAGGTTGCCAGATTAGCAATAAGAAATAGAGTTCTCTCACTCTTATAATTACCTCTCCAAAATTAGTTTTCTGCCCACAGCTAACTCCAAGACAACTGCAGAGGTTGAAGTAACTAAACTAATGGTTTCTAAATACCCCTGATGGTAACAAAGGCTTTACAGTATCCCTAATAGGCTCAACATTGCGTCATAAGCGTGGATAGGTTAAAAGTATATGTGAGCAAAGACAAATTAAGGCAAAGACCAAACAATTAACAAATTGATTAATTGGTTAGTAGATTAGTGGCATGACATTTTATAGTATGTTGCTATTAAAAATAGATTCACATAACTGCACCAATAAAATTGAACAAATTATATACAATAGATCGAATAAAATTTGATCAAGGCAAAACAAAATTGCACAAAGATTATGTACGAACAGAAAAATGCAAATGCAGAGAAAAACACTATAGGTAGTATTTCTCAATAATAATTCCAACAAAGAAAACAATAAAAATTCAAAGACTCATTATAATTCAATGAAGTCTGTCGTAACGGGTGGATGAGACTCGTTAGCCTTGGTAGGCAACTCATCTAGGGGAGACAACCTTATACAAATCCGGGTGGATGGGACTCGTCAGCCTTGGTTGGCAACCTGTCTAGGAGAGTAAACCTGATACAAATCCGTACTGCTTACCTAAGGGTAAGGCAGGTTAGTGGATGGATTAGCCGAACACCTCTGTAGAAAAATAGTGCTAACGAGATACACAGAGGGCCTCGGAGTCGGACGGATCCTAAATCGAGTGGTCAATCCTGTAAGTCCTTCACTAAACTGGGTCGGGTTGTCCCTCTCACATTGAATAGGTCTGCTTGGGTGCATTCTCTGTATGGCCACCCTCGTAATGGGAGAAAGGCGTCCGGCAATAGATAGATAGAAGTCTGTCGTTACTTGATTACCAAAATAAAGTATTCAAATACAAACCAACAATGCAAGGTAAAAATAAAATACAACCGATGTACAACAAAAGGAATAAAATCCTACCCATAGGAAAATAATATCAATAATAAACACAGAAATCCACATAAACCTGTGGTGCGTATACCTTCTTATTCTGTCATGAACCATGAACAAATCCATTGCGCATATAAATTATACAGTATACCAAACATAAAACTCAAGTCAAATGTGTATAATTCTTTTCAGCCGGTTCCGATAGCCTATTATTGTTTTTCTATGGCCATCTATAATAGAATATAATCACATACTCGCCGTTGCAAACCCAAATTAGATCCTAGTGTAAATCAATTCTAAAAAAACAAACAAGCATGTTATCAGAACTCACAAGAATCAAATCTAAGAAAGGGATTTACAATAACCCGTTCATCACATAAATGTCGGGCATAAACCGTCAAAGAAAATATACCTCACACGGGCAAACACCATTCATAATGTAAAAATTCACCGAAAAAAATAAAACATACTGGAAACCACATTAAACCCCCTTTAAACAAAACATATAGAAGTGTAATCAAGTATCACACAAAGATACTACTAAATCAACTCCAACATTTTGCAATCATAAAATCCAACACAACATCATAATTATAAATGTTGGGAAAAATAATCCATGATCAAAGATATATCACATACGGTATACAATGTTGTTTTTCTTCTGTTCTCCAAAGAAGACCATTTAAAAAATTTCATCAGTATACTCGTATATAAATCAGTAAAGAAATCTCCATAAATTCTTCTTCATGTAACCTCAAAAGTTTAGTAACCAGGAAAACACCACAAGTGAATACTCCACCATAAATAAGCATTTTCCATGACACATTATCACAAACTCATATCACCTACAAAATACTTCACTGTAAATATTTCCAAATGAAACTCCCCCCCACAAATGAATCATTTTAAAAAATCACTTCCAAAAAGAAATAACGTGTCACTCGCCATCAGTATAATCAATTGTGCAAAACTCTCAGAATAAAATATTTTCCATATATATTTATTTGTAAATAAAGGTCCAAAACAGAAATATTCAAAAATGTATAGCCTATACTGTTTTTTTTTTTTTTTTTTTTTTTTAAGAGACAATGAACGGAGGAAGCAAAAACACAGATAAAACAAAAAGGTCCATGTGCCTAAAGGCATCCTCCATTCATAAAATGTTTGTAACAACTGGATTTAAACTTTTGTAGATTGTAAGTTTGTGGAAAGCAACTCGAGGGAAGTGAATTCCAAAGAGTAGTAGTTCTAGGGATAAATTAATTTTGATAAGCAGAAGTTCTGCATTGTGGAGGAGAAAGTGTAAATTCATGGGCGCTCTCAGCTGCCCTAGTTCTACGGGGAAAGATGTGGAGAGGCGGCACAATTGAAGCAAGTTCCTCGGAACAATTGCTGTGAAAATATCTGTAGAATAATGCAAGGGATGCAACGTTTCTTCATATGGATAATGTAGGAAGGTCCTGTGTGATTGTAGGGTTATTGATTAATCTAATAGCTTTATTTTGAATTTTGTCCAACTGCCTCAATGCAACCAAGTATGCCCTCATACCAGACAAAACATATATATCTGAATTTTAAACTCTGGGCCAAAGTTCACCGACAAATGTTCTGTTGTTAAATGTTTGCATTGTGGAAAAAACTCTACGCTAATGAAACCGATGATCTTAACTCAATAAGATCGGAAACAAGCTTGAATGTTGAAAAACTTAACTGAACTTAGGTGCACAGTAAACAAACTTTATTTAAAACATCTTAACACGTGATAAGAATATACCGTGATCCAAAAATACAACTTAAAGCAAACGTGAGGGAAAAACTCCACTTGTCAAAATTCTTTAGGAAACAAAATCAGCCACACATATTAGTGAACCGAATTTTACGGATTTATACAGCCCTTAGCTGTAACTAAAGGAGGCAAAAAACGAGTCACTAAAACGGGTATGATGAATGTAAGAAAATAATCAGAAAGTACTGAACAATGTAAAAAATACATCCTTAACACCTACGCTGCAGGCATATTTTCACCTATTTCCGCAATATTAGGGCTCATTCAGGTACTCCTGATTGATTAGGCAAGTGTTTGAATGAAATTAAATGTATTCAGCCAAAAACTAGCCGAAAATAGCTTCAAAATGACACCAGAAGGAGCTTCGTAGTTCGCGGGGTTCACCCGCATCGCTAATTTCTCTCTATATTTGCCTTATGCAGCACTGTATATCTCGCGAGACTCTGATTCAAAGCCTCAGTTACCTGGCTGAGAGAAGGACGTGTAGCCTGTCTTGCTCCCGCTCCCTTGCACTCGATTTTACAGGCTTTAAGTGGCTTTAAAGCCTGTAGATTGCTGTAATTTGCCATGGCGTTCAGGAACGTCAATGGGTTAACGCCTGGGGGTGAGCAAGACACTTAAGTCCATTGACGAAATGACTCATCCCGACATGAGGCCGAGATAACCTCACCCTGCTCGGTTTTAATCTCGTATGATATGAAGTGATATGTAGAGATTTTGGAGCATTGACTGAATGACATGAGGAAGTACCGGCCATAACACCGATAATATGACAATATTGGGAAAACACTGATTGACAAGTCGAGCTCATTTTATGAGATATATTCAGAAATTGAATTCCCCTCTCTAGACGTATGTACAAAACATTAAAAGAAATGAGTACTTAATAAGTGGACCAAAATTGAGTTCTATCTATCTATCTATTGCCTGACGCCGTGATCCCCGAAGGGGTGGCCACGAACGAACCGCCCCCATGCACCTCTGTCCCCAGTCAGTCGACGCCCCACCCCCCAACCAGCACCGCCTTCGTTCATGTAGTTCCTCACTCCATCCTTCCACCTCATATTCGGTCTACCTCTCCCCCTCTGTCCCTCCACCTCGCTCTCGTACACCCTCTTAGTCATTCTCTCGCTTTCCATACGTTCCATATGGCCGAACCATCTCAAGTTGTTCCTTTTCACACTTTCCAGCACATCTACCTCCACACCACACCTCCTTCTTACTTCCTCATTAGTCTGTCTATCCCTCCATGTAACTCCGCACGTACTCCTTAAGTAATTCATTTCCACTGCTCTCACTCTTGGTCTGAGTCTCTCAACCAACGTCCATGCTTCGCTTCCGTAAGTCAGTGTCGGGATTACCACACTGTCATGCAAGGACTTCTTCACTTCCATACTGACCACCCTATTTCTTGTTACTGCTTTTAGCGTTCCTACAACCCTCTTCCCCTGTTGTACCCTCTCCCGCACCTCTTCATCCATAGTCCCATCTTTACTCAACACACTGCCCAGATACTTAAAAGAGTTGACGATCTCCATAGCCTGACCGTTCAGCTTCACCTCACACTCTGTGACTTCACCCCTTTCGAAGACCATAACCTTGCTCTTCCCCGTATTTACCTTCAAATTCCGTTTTTCGCACACTGTTCCAAACTCATTTACCAGACCCTGCAACTCCCATTCATTATCACTCATCAAATTGAGTTGCACAAACTAAATAGTTGCGATGCTGTCCGTGAACAAAAATTGAAAGATGTTTGAATATCTATATACTGTATATGTATTACATTGAAATATCCACCTACGATACACTATTAAGAGACTATAGGTAGCGTCAACGAACTTGACAATAATATTGACCCCATAACTTCTCATAATTCAAAAGGGCCTAAAGCAAACTGGCTGTAAATATCCACACCTATTTCCTGGTGGAATCGTCCCAAATGATAGAAATATCTGCTCCATTGCTTTCCTTCATTTTGAACTATGAGATGTTAAGGGGTCAAGATTATTGTCAAGTTCGTTTGCGTTACCAATAGTGATGATAGAGATACCGAGACTGGTTGTAGTAAGATGAGGTAGAAGGCAGGGGTCACTATAGGTAGCGCCAACGAACTTGACAATTATCTCGATCCCTGATTACTTCGTAACTCAATAGGACCTTGAGCAAAAATGGCCATACCTATTTCCTTGTGGACTCTTCCTAAATGATAGAAACGTCAGCCCGGTTGCTTTCCTTTATTTTAAGTTATAAGCAGTTAAGGGGTCCAGATTATTGTCAAGTTCGTTGGCGTTACCTTTAACACTGCTGACCGCACAAGCTGACACAAGCTGATCTCGCCTGCTGTCTGAACTCTGAAGGAAAAATTGCCTCACCATCACCACCTCGTCTGCTCGCTCGCTCCTTCGTCACACTCAGGAATTGTTGTCGCAAGTTGAACTCGTAGAATGACGAAAACAGCTCGGTGTATCGCTGTTGGATTTAACTTAACGGTAGAATTGTGGTTGGATTGTAGGAGTTAATAAAAGTTGAACAGGAAACACAGGAACACAGAAAATACTGTACTGTAGGTGAACTGGTATCGTTGATAAAGTAGATAGCGTAGCTAACTCTCCGTTGATGTCTGGTCTTCTGGTCAAATTAATTAATGAGGACCGCCGCTGCTAAACACAATGTAACATGTATGTTTGTTGTTACCTTAAGGGGTTAAGATTTGGTTTTATAGTAGTTTCGCTGGTGGAAGATTCTGGGTAGATTCTGGTAGATTCTCTGGTTGAATGTAGACTGGATTACCTCCTTTATTATTCTATTCTTATAATTATCATATGTAATAGCAAAAGATGCCACCGTATATCCTTATACCCAATAAATATGATGTTGATACTTATACTTAACACCTTACGAGCGGCCTATGCGGTTTATTTATGTGTACCGCCCAGCGGGGTGTTTTTAGCCAAAATAGGGCTGTTTACGTGATCATTTTCATGCCTAAATAAGACCCAGAACGTAAAACAAGTATCTATCCCTGAAAGGGCATAAACAGAGCTTTCGAATGACACCATAACGATCCTTGTATGATGGATAGTTTTCTTGCAATAACCGTGCAACGCGAGTGCAAAAAGCAGGTAATTCGGTACTTTCGGTACATAATTGAGTATGTAGCGAGTGAGAGAGGGAGGAGGGAGCTGAGATTTGTGTCAGTAGGTTCGCCGCGGTGGTCTGGAGCAGTCATACGCTCGCTAGTCTCCTGCCACCACTTGTCTCTCTCTCTCAGCCACATTACGTGCTGAAATTGCCACTCGACCTATGTCGAGCGCCGCCACATAGTCCAGCTTTATTTAACTCGACTTAAGTGGTGAGCCGCTTTTTAAGGGTTAAAGGGGATTTAACCTGAGGATGGCGAGAAGACTTCGGAGACATTTTGGTGGTGAAAGACGACAAACCTCTTAACCCTCTCACATCCTTATGATGCAGAGGTTGCCAGATTAGCAATAAGAAATAGATTACTCTCACTCTTATAATTACCTCTCCAAAATTAGTTTTCTGCCCACAGCTAACTCAAAGACAACTCCAGAGGTTGAAGTAAATAAACTAAAGGTTTATAAATACACCGGACGGTAACAAAGGCTTTAAAGTATCCCTAATAGGCTCAAAAATTGCATCAGGACGTGAGAGGGTTAAGAGCCAAGGCCTAAAAAAAGCCTTTTAAAATGACCCAGTATCACTTAAAACAAAGAAATATGTGATTAAGTGAGATATTTCTGCTCCATACCTCCTATCACTCCACATGTGTCAAAAACCCCTCCTTCCCCCTTTCCCCCTTCAATTATCACCTATTTGTCCTCGTATTCCCTTGTTTATCGATATATTTACCGCGCCAACATCTCCAACCCGGTTCCAAGGTGTTCTCCTGCGCATATCGAGTGCGTAGGGAGAGAAAAAAAGTGAGTGAGGCCTCAGTTTGCCTCCAGGCCTCGGAGAGAGAGCGTATATGTCTCATTTGCCTCACACTTCATGACTGGAGGGTCGGCAATAATTTGTATTTTTCACCCCCCCAAATACTATTCCCACTTGTTTTATTGCTGCTACATATTATTATCTTCATATTAAATGTAAAATAGGTGCATATGAATAAGTAATAACGATATTTATCGTAAAATTACGATTTTAGGCGGGAATGAAGCCTAATATCGTCGCTTGGCGGTAGGGTGTACACTACCAATAGCTTGCGCTTCCCGGGTTAAACTATCTTATCCAGCCACCTTATTTATTCAGGAACAAATATAGTTTTAAATATTATAGGGAGTTTTCCCCCAAGTTGGGAGGAATAGCTCCGGGCATGTTATCGTGCCCACGTCTTCCGTCTAACTATCCTAAAAACCTCTCTCCTACATCTCTCCTCCCTATCTCCCCACACCTCCCACTGAGCTGATGGAAAATCCCATGACCACTTCCACATCAGGTCTTCTGCCTAAATACACAGTACACTGCAACTACCTTAACATTTTATGAGTTGTAATAATGATTCCTATCATAATTACTGAATATAACATGTAATACACATTTACGAACAGCTAACCATTATGATCAATCACTGTTTTTTACCATTGTGATAGCAGTTGTGGGGAAGAGATAACGAGACAGTTGGCTACAAAAAATACCAATTATATAGTTGAACTATACTGTAGTTTCGCACCTGCATTTACGGTCCTTTGTATTTTTCTATATAATACACAGTTATACTTAATTGATATCACCTATTCGGGAATTTTGCATCTTATCCCACCATTCTGGGATTTACTTTCACAGAACTTCTTCCAGGGAACCTAAAGAAACACAAAAGCACATTACTAAGTGTTGCTTATATTTAACGAGTGTGGATGGTGGTGGTGGTGGAGAGGCACAGTACACTGTGTTGAGGGATGGTGGAATGAGAAGGTGGTGTTTACCTCGGGGAAGGATGTAGAGAAGTGAGAGGTGAGTATATGTGGAATGGTAAGGTGAAGGAGAAATAGTACAAAACGTGTACTTTTGTTAATGTTATTATATTTTTACATATTATAAGTTATGATTCTTCCTCTTCTTATCCATTACTCTGTTTGTTTTCTTTCTCAAGCATGCCTCCCCCCCATACTCTCACACACACTGACCTTCTCAAAGACCATATCAAGTTCTTTATCTTCTTATCCATTACTATCTTCTTTTCACCTACCCTCCCCCCCCCCTCCTCTCTCTAACAAACACTGGCCCTCTCACACATGATATATATCACTAACTTTGACGAAACTTTGTCTGAAAAGTGATTCCGACTTGGACCCAGCGAAGTTAAGATTATCACATTTCTATTGTAGCCAGAAATGTATTTGGTAAAGTTTGATACAAGCATTCTCTTAATCTTATCGATTTTTAATGTATCATGTGTGCGTGCGTTCGTGGATGTACTTACTCTAGTTGTATTGCGGGAGAGAGCATGCTCATTTCCCGCCTCCTATATGTGTAGGAGTTATATGTATCGTTGGAATGGCTGTGGATGTGTGTGTAGTCTGTATTTTTAGCCAATTGGCGACATCGGAAACGAAGGCTTAGGGTGGATCTGTATGGTACCATTCTCACTATAGACGGTACCGTCTCGCCCGAAGGTTTAGGTAGCCATCAGCTTAGGTGAACCATATGATACCCATCTCGCCTTGTACCATTTTTGCCAACCCCAGATGGGACGTCACAACGTCGTCCACTTATTCCAGGTACCTATTTACAGCTAGGTGAACTGAGGCTAACAAATGAAAGGAGACAAGCCCAATTTGTCTCCGCCCGGCCGGGGATTGAACCCCCGACCCCTCGTGTGTGAGACGAGAGCTCTACCTACTAGGCTACGGGCTGTGTGTGTACGCGTGTGTTTGCGTGTATCTTGACTCTCTCATGATCTCCAAACCCAATGCCACACAGTCTGAGGCACACTGATCACAGAACTACAGGTGTTGACTATTAGATTAAGGTCCACATGATGAGGTAACTCACACACTCCATAGACCCACAACAATTTGGTAACATGAATTCATCCTCCACAACCCATTGCCTGGTCAGTTTGCTAGACTTCATCGCAACCTGGAAAAAATAAATACTTCAGTTGTCTTAACTTTCCTAGATTTCAGTAAGGCCTTTGATCTAGTCAACCACAACGTTATCATAAGAAAGGCAACGGAGCTCGGACTACGACCCTCCCTCATTTCACAGCTGACAAACTTCCTCAGTGACCGGAAACAATCCGTGCGGTTAAAAGGCGCAGTGTCCTCCCAATTCCCTCTGACCTGTGGGGTCCCACAAGGTACCAAAATGGGCCCCTTATGCTACCTCATGCTGATCAACGATGCAATGCGAGACACAGATGCACGCTGAAAGTATGTGGATGACTCAACAATCGCAGTGATCATAGACACTTCACCCAACTTCACCGCACTTTAGGATCATGTCAACCAACTTCAGGACTGGACTCCAGCCAACGATGTTACCATACATAGGGCCAAAACAGTAGTGATGCACATCAGCGTGGGTTCAGACATCATCGACCCTCCTCTGATCACCCTTGGATCCAATGTTCAACAGGTAGTAAACAATATCAAACTATTAGGTGTCATCATAGCCGACAATCTAAATTGGAAACCCCACGTCAGTAGTGTAGTTAAAATTTGTGACTATAAACTCTAGCTCCTTCGCTGTCTTAAGTCACTAGGCGCTCCCTCACTCGACCTCTCATACGTGTACAAGTTGTTAATTTTGCCCAAACTCACATATGCCTGCCCAGAATGGACCTCATCACTAACAATCATAAACAATCATTAGTGTGCGACTAATCATATATCGTGTTCAGTGTCAAGCTCACCAACACAGTGGGAAGGCAGTACCACACAAGCTCTGTTTCCGTCAACTTTCACTGGCAATCTACCTTCAGTAAAGTCTCCGCCTCTAACGCAAATTAGCCTTAACACATTTCAGGTTAGATATATATATATATATATATATATAAATGAGTAAACAATATATAAATACAACAATAAATAATAAATACATTATATAATACATAATTGAATAAATAGACTTGCTCCCGAAAACTACCGGAAAACGTGTTCATGTAAACACCAGCTTTCTAAAATACGGTGAACCGACTAGAAAAATTACTCTAGACAAACATTAATCAAAGTCGTACGAGATTTGTCATTTCTATCCTAGATTAACAAGTAAATCAACTAGTAAGCTTTCAGATATAACTTTTAAAATGTACAGTCACGGCGGTAAATTGTGGACCAGGGGATGAACCCCTTTCTAGACACCACGCATGTGTATCTCATCCGAACTCAGTCTACACTCAGTGAAACTGGGTAGTTTATAACTGCCAGGCCCCACCCACTACTGGTATGGGTCGCCAGTCAGTTGGAAGAAAACATAAAGTAGAGAAATCGTTTAGAAACCCAAACACACACTTCACTATATGCTTTTAGAAAGAATGTGTATAGTATATGGTAAAACAAAATATGTAGTATTAAGTCCCGCAGAGAGTGTTAACTTGGCGTTGTAGGTATGCCAAGTTATAGGCCTATATTCAATGCTACATAATGCAGAGACTGTTTTAGTTACGGTATGTATCGAGTATGTTATGTTCAGGCACATAACGGAATAGGCATCAAGGTGAAGACGAGTGTAATGTTCAATACCCACATCCCTTGCATAATGCCTACTGTAGTTAGGTTGTAACCTTTATAGCGCGAGTAACGTCCGTTTTAATATATTCCAGTTACCATTAAACGATATTATATAGATTAGGAAGGACATCTATCGATTAAAAGTTGTTAATTATATTAATATATCCTTATAGCTACCACAAATTCTTCTAAGTCTGCATACAACCGTCTAAGTATAGCTACAATAAAATATAATATACGTCTCCCAGACTGAAAGGGATAAAGTTCTTACATATAATTTATCATAGAGATGAGTAACAGCGAATGGCGAAACACAATAGGCCTATATATTACCTGCTATATAAACTATCATATATTACACGTTTTGACCTCTTTTTAGGATACCGGACGTCAGTTTTTCCATCCACCTTTTTAAACCACTTTTCATCACCGTAACCTTGTTTCGCTTTCCCCCTTACCTGTGTAGTTTTCGTTTTTTATGGCATATTTTTTATATTTTATATTTTATATATATTTTATTATTAGTCATACAGAGAGAGGGCGATATTTACATAGATTTACACAGATCTTATGATCCCTGCGAGGTGGCAGGACTTAATTTCCGTAGAGATAGCAATCCTAAGAGTAAGAGAAAGTGGAAGGGAAGGATAGCACAGATGAAGGGTCTCTCTCTCTCTCCATCCTTCCCCTTCCGCTCCCTCCGGCAATTTTCCGTACATGAAAACAGAAATGAATAACCTTGCAAGGCTTAGAAATCGCATGAAGGAATGTATAGAATAGCAAGACATGGAAAGGATACGCTATGCATACCTTCATCTCTTTAAATGTGTCTGCTCTCTTCAATTGAAAACTGTGTTAATTGCTGCCAGGTTCTCTTGTCAGTAATTATTTTCTACTCCAGACAAACTTCTCTGTGGCACGAGTCTAACCTTTATTTTAAAATGCGTATATTGAGCCACTATCTATATCTTCATTAGGGAGCTCATTCCACTCGCCAATTATAGTATGGGTGAAGACATCTTTAGTTGTGTCTAGGTTCGCTTTCCTGCCTATTCATTTTAATTTGTTTCCTCTTGTGGAACTCTCCTTGGCTATTTAAGTAGATTATTGGAATTTACGTTACTAAATATTTTCAGAATCTTAAAACACTATCAGCTGACCACTTATTCTCCTTTCTTTACCCAAAAGAAGTAGAGTTCCCTTAATCTCTCATTGTGTGGTTTATTTTTTTATTTCTATTTTTTTTCTATATGATTGAGGGAGGCAAAAGGCATTACTGCCTATAGCGAGTGCCTCCCCCATAGTTGAAAGAGTGACAGGGCCAAAATCAAGGGACGTTCGAGCCAAAATGCCTGGACACACGGAGTTTGAAGCAATTCAAGTCATAGGAAGAGGGAAAGACTGATTCTGGGAGAGTTCCAGAGCTCAGCTGTTGAGTAGAAGAAAGTTTGAGAGTAACGTTTCACTCTTGGGTTGGAGAGTTGCACAGAGTATGGGTGGGATTGAGTTGCAAGACAGGTACCACGTGCCCTATGTAAAGGAGGTGGTATGCACTGGGATAGCTCTGAGGAACACTGATTATTATAGTAGTGATAGAATAGCGAGAGAGATGCAACATTGCGGCGGAGAGAGAGAGATTGCAGAGAGTTGGTGAGTGGATGGGAGTTATTTGTTAAAGGATGGGATTAATCTTGTTCTGCACTGAACGGATTCTAGTTTTTATGTGACACCAAAAATGCACAACATACTCCAGATACGGCCTCACAATACGTTTTTATAATGGTATAATATGTCTTTATCATGACAATGAAAATGTCTTCTAATTAATCCTAGTGCTCAGTTTGCTTCGTTAGCTGCTTGTGGATTTTAGATTTTAGATTATAAGCACTTTTTGGTGTTTTATCTGTGATACGCTCTCTACTTTTTCTCCATACAGGTGATATTCGCATTTGTTGTTTTGGGATTACTGTCATTATCAGTGTTGCCACTCACAAAATATAAAAATTCCAATAAGACTTGACCAAAAAAATCCAAGAAATTCCAAGGTTATTATATGTATACAGTATAGATACTATGGTATAGTAGATACCTCAAAATAAGTTAAATTTGAACTAATTTTGCAAATCGTACTCACCATAACTCAACAGATGATTGCATTATTGAAGGAAAATGGACATTGGCATAGGGTCGTCCTCCAATTCCTCATCACCAGCATCTTCGGGTTCGCCTTGATGTAAAGTTGCCATGTCACTCTTCATCCTTCTTGATGGTTCTCTTTCCTTGTATCTTCCACTGCACCCTGCCTCTTCTAAATCTGAGCCACTCATATTTTGGTAAGGGTTAAATAATTATCCAGGAATCTGCCGGCGTACACTCACAGTTATGATACGAACAACGAGGGCGAGCAGAGAAGACTGAGGAGGGGGGAAGGGGCCAGGGGCGTCACTGGACTAGCACGCGCCAGGGATTCTGGCCGACGTGAATGAAACGTGTTAACGGCGTAACTGACCGTAACCGTATGAGACGTGTAGGCTACTCCAAGTGGCAGCTGCATGTCATCTGGTGTCCTCATTTATTCTATTAGCAGGCACAGGTATTAATAAATGTAAAATATAAGCGTAAATATAAAAAAAATCAGTGCCAAATATTGAAAATAGCAACTGCTTTACAAATTCCAAGATTTCCTTACTTTCTCAATGCTATATACAAGATTCCAAGGTGAAGGCAAAAATGCCAAGATCTAGGGAAAAAAGCCAAGGAGTGGCAACTCTGGGCATTACCACTTTCCATTATAAAGGTTAATTTCCATGTATTACTACCCCATGAAAAAGTGCTATGGTATGTGTAAATGAGATTAATGTATTCCTTGATTTCTATAATAATGGTGTAAAATAAACACATTTGTATTCGTAGTTAAAATAATTAGTTAACACTGCTGGATTTTTAAGCCAGGATATGTCAGTGGACAAATCAAGATTGGAGCCTCTGCTCGATAATTCCAATGTGGTGACGCACATCGACCTCATTATAACTCGTGTGTCACCGCAGTTCATCACCGTCCACTTCAGTGGTCATCAAGGAAGAAACGAAATACACCTTAAAAAAGTATTTGCTTGTTATTTGTATTCGGTAAAATGTTAATGTGTATGGAGAAATACTTATATTGTTGTGCTAATTACTTCTAAATCCCTGGTTGTCTCAGTAAAATTGCGAGGTGATAAGTTGTGTAGTGCTCGTATAACTGTCAGTTACGTGCTGTCACGTGAGTTTATTGTATAGGCCTACATGTAAATTGACCTACGGTAGGATAATACTATATTATTGATCGTTTTGCATTAACAGTAGTTACTTATTATTATATTTCTATTATTGTATTATCATAATCATAACCATCAGCAGCCTTAGTCCAAAACGTTTCTTATCTAGCCGGTCAGATGTTTTCCTGTTCCACCCTACTTTAACACTTTAAGAGCGGGTGGAGGAGTATATTTGATGTGCCGCCGTTTTTTTTTACCGTAAACGAGCTTGTTTCCGTGCTCGTTTTCATGCATAAACAAGAGCCAGAGTGTAATACAAGTATGCATCCCTGAAAGGGCGTTAATTCAGCTTTCCAATGACACCAGAACCATCCTTCTACGATCACTGGTTGTCTTGCAACGATCGTGCAACCGAAGGGCAAAATCGGCAAAATACATTCATTTTCTTACATTATTACGTGTGAAACGAGTGAGAGAGGGTGCAGTACAAAGGAGTACAGCTCAGTAGCTGCACGGCCACCGTGGTGAGCGGTCATGAGGTAACCTATGCTCCTCCTACTGCTCCGCTCTCTCTCAGAGCACATTACGTGCTCAAAATTGCACTCGACAATAGCCGGGACCCGCCACATAGGCCACATTTATTTAACTCGACAATAGCCGGGTGCCGCCAGTTAAGGGTTAACAAAGTTTCCGATCTCATCTCTCCATCTGGTCGTTTGGATAAACTTTGTCATCAGTGAATCTGAGGTTACTCTGATGTTCCCCATTAACAAACACGCGTGAACAGACTTAATATTATAGTATGTGGTCTACCTAAGTACTGGAGTTTCAATGCACGTTATAGTCTGATCATTTGTATTGCAAACAGTAGCATTTCGACTGTAAGGAACCACAAACTAAACTATTATATACTAAAATAAATACATTTATAAATAAATAAATCGGAATATTTTGTTGCTGTTACATATGCCTTTACATACGCAACTGTGTATGGGTGGAGCTTATTAACTATCAATGCGCTTGTTTCACTGGCGTCGCGACCGCTGAACCAGCAGATAGAAATTGTTCGAACCTGCTGCCAATGTGTGGCTAGGACTTTGGCGCACCCCTGGTCTACGACTTACCACCGTGAGTGTACCACTATTATCTCGACTTAAAAATCATCGGCATACAAAGCACATAATATCTAACTGATCAATATGTAATACCGGTAGTTCTAGTGCAATCTCTTCCATGGATGATGTACAGAGCACACCGGAGTGGCCACAGAGTCTATACACTATCATCATAACATCCCTACGACT
This sequence comes from Paralithodes platypus, assembly GCA_032716605.1. Classification (NCBI taxonomy): domain Eukaryota; kingdom Metazoa; phylum Arthropoda; class Malacostraca; order Decapoda; family Lithodidae; genus Paralithodes; species Paralithodes platypus. Next base: position 6,346,209 of record CM064508.1, on the reverse strand, counting down.
CTGGTAGTATGGTTACTGGTCGACCCTCTACAGTCTACACTCTACATTCTACACCAACCCGGGCCTTCACTACCGTACATATGTGTGTGTGTGAGAGAGAGAGAGAGAGAGAGAGAGAGAGAGAGAGAGAGACGGGGGATAGAATTGATTGTTTGGAAATTATGAGAGATACAAATTAGAGGAATGTTGGAAAGGGAAAGGGGGGGGGGGGGATGTACTGGGATGTAAAGGAATACAAATACAACTAATGGTTTAGTTTTTGGCTACACTGACATTTAGCTTTGGGCTCTGACAACACGAACATCAATGTGAATGACCTCCCATAATAGTCATGCCATTGGCTATATATTGAATGGTCAGAAAACATTCAAAATATAAGCCTGCAACCACGCACGTAGCCACTATACTTTGTACTCCTTTGTACTATGTTCATATATAATGTATTTATTGAGCAATTTCCTCATATATAATAATTAATCTTAAAATAATGCAATCAGCTTCATTGGGTAATCAGCCTGGAGACAGCTCACACCAGAATTGGATAACGATACTCCTGCTTGATACTCCTGTGAGAATATTCCAACAGACTGACAGAAGTCTTGGTAATCGACCACATAACACCCTCCGGAAATGTTGCTCGTATATTGAATAGCTGTCGCGGAACGGCATAATTATTACTCTGACATTTCTCAGGTAGTTTGTGTGTGTGTGTGTGTGTGTGTTATAGACGGGTAGTGTACATCAAACAAAAGGAAGTAAAAGAACAATCAAGAACATACGTCTTGCTCAAACAAGATCTAAATATATTAAGACAATCACGAGCTATAAATAACATGTCAATATAACCTACTGAACCAAATTCACATAAATCATATTAGTATATTTCTCCCTGTGTGTATTATTAGTGTAAGATAATTACATAGAGACCTGTGAACAATCACTTACGGAGACATTTATAAAACGAGAGGAAAACAAAAGCAGAATAAAGGAAACATTGATAATTATGATATAGGTATGATGAGAGAGAGAGAGAGAGAGAGAGAGAGAGAGAGAGAGAGAGAGATATGTGTAAGCTGCGGAAAATATAAGTAAAGCAAAGACCTGACGGCAAATTGCAATCTCTTCGCCTTCATTACTCAGCTATTACGAAGAGTTGGTTTTTATCTTGTTATATTTATGAACACGTGGACAATTACAACCCATTTCCTCCAGCCTTTTTTGAGTTACAGATACTAGTGTTCAGGATTTCTGGCCTACCTATACTGAACAGGGTACCGGTATACTGAACAGGGTACCGGTATAGTGAACAGGGTACCGGTATAGTGGTAGTTTGAGGTATTGATGACCTTAGCTGGTTTCTGGGCTAACCTGGCATCTAATGTTCACAATTCTTTTAGTTTATCAACCGACTCATGGAGATTAACACCTTTCTGTTGTTTAGCTAATATTAGACGCTTTCATTCAGATTAAAAAGGGTATATGGAAAGTTGATTGAGAGAGTATTTACCCTTGTAATTCCAACATATCCTTCCTAAGCTGTATACAATAATTTAATGATAGCCAGAATAAATTATCAATACGCGGTTTAATCCTCAATGGGTTAACACTAAATATGGAATGGTAAATTCAGGACCAGTTGCAAAAGCCAACAGAAAAATTAGAGGACTAGACAAAATAAGGGTACAAATAAACCACTCAGATTAGCCAATGTCCCCCACTGAAGCAACCAGAGACATTACCAGATAAGTCATTATTGGAGATGTATATCTAAAAAGTCGAGGGATTATTAGTGAGCATCTTCGAAACTATAACTTTATAATATGATGCCAGTAATGGTAACCATGTTTATATATGTGTTAATTATAAGGAAATGGACATAATATAAATGCATGGACATTATAGGAAAACCTGGAACACTAACATCGCAGGTCATATGCTGATCATTGGAGAGAGTCAATTCATTAAACAATCATACTCAACCAATCCCAGCGCTAAGAAATAATACTTAACCCTCTATTGGCGGCGCGCAACATAAGTCGAGTTAAATAAATTTGGACTATGTGGCGGCGCTCGACATAGGTCGTGTGGCAATTTCAGCATGTAATGTTGCTGAGAGAGAGAGACAAGTGGTGGCAGGAGAGTAGCGAGCGTATGACTGCTCCAGACCACCGCGGCGGGCCTACTGACACGAATCCCACCCTCCTCCACCCTCTCACACTCGCTACATACTGAAATGTATGGGGAAAGTACCGAATTACATGGTTTTTGCACTCGTGTTGCGCGATTGTTGCAAGAAAACTAGCGGTCATACAAGGATCGTTGTGGTGTCATTGGAAAGCTCTGTTTATGCCCTTTCAGGGATAGATACTTGTTTTACGCTCTGGGTCTTATTTAGGCATGAAAATGATCACATAAACAGCCCTATTTTGGCTAAAAACACCCCGCTGGGCGGTACATATAAATAGACCGCCTAGCCCGCCAATAAGGTGTTAATAATTTAATATACGTCTTTTGAAATATCGTCCACTCACTTAGCTTCCTTATATAACACTTTGTAATGCAATGGCTTAAGACAAAATATATTGCACAAATGTGATTATATATTTCCATGTGGAAATTATTGCAAAGCATACAAATTCCACCAATAGATTATAAATTAGAGAACAAAAATATATCACATGTTGTGAACTGGACCGATACATCATAATATATCAATATAGACGTACAGTATATAGATTCCAATTATAGAATACCAGCAGTGAATGGTGGTTTATGGTTAATGTGAAATTAGTACTCCCTTATATAGACTAACAACATACAGATAGGCCTACATCGATTTTAGTCATAGAAACTATCAACCTTGAGAGTAACCTACCGTGTAGAGGAAAAGTTACATACCGCGTAGAGAGTCTAACTATAGGTGATTACTTTGACCGAAAGAAACATAATAATATATAAACTTATTATTAAAACAAATATGTTCAGTATGCAGAGTGGCCACAATATTGACAGAACATCACCAGCTACTTATCTTGATACTAATTAAAAAGGAGGAAGTGCTTCATGACTCATCGTACACAGTTATATAAAGTACAGGCATTGGTCAAAGTCATATTATTATAATTTGATCAAAGTATTTACCATTCACTATACTTGCAGAAAGTATATGACTATTATGCAGTTATTAAGATCATATTTGGTTCCAGCAACGAGGATCATACACGTGTCTCAAATGCAAATATAAATGTGGAAAGCCTAAATGTGAGGGAGAGAAACCGAAATAGAAACGTCAATACCATTATAGGAGGAGTGGATGTAAGAACAGAGAGAGAGAAAGAGAGGGATGATAAAGTTAGTGAGTGTGAGAGTGAGAGTAAATGATAGAGAGAAATTGAGAATGAGGAAAACAAAACATACAACATTATTGACAACATTCAAATGTGAGAGACGAGTTTGATTCGGCTAGATTCAGCAATATTTAATTATTATGCCAAGCATGCGAAGAGTTGTTATACATTTAGTTGGCGCTAATTGGATATAGATAGGATATACATTATAGACTCAAACAAAGACGCATTAAGCTGAACGAATATTATAATAAAATAGAGTAAAACAATTGTCTGAAAAAATTGTATATTAAAAATGATCAATACTAGAAAAATAAAATTAACTACTGTGAAAAGGTAAGACCATTTTAACTTACATGAGGGAAAATTAATGATCAACATTTAACACACTTTAAGAGACACACACACTAGCGAGATACTATCATAGTAAATGTAGAGAGATAATTTAATTTAATTACAGGCTCACTATCGCTTGCCAGAAAAAAAATGACCCTGTACAGTTGGTCATAGTTCCACCTGACCTACCCTCGCTCTGGGGCTCTCATAATTATCTGGCAATACTGCTGTAGGAAGGAGGTGTCTTACACAGATTGGGATCGGTATATCTGATTTCGGCTATATCATTGTTATAACATTATACTAAACAAGGGAAAGTAAGCCTATCTCAAATAAAAATGCATACATCGCTATGTATGATCCCGAACATTCACCCAAAGTTCGTAGATTTTCTTAAATATTCAAGTTATTATATCTACTGATGGGCAACTACACCAGTATTGCCAGCTAATTCTGCGAGCCCTAGAGCGAGGGTGGGTCAGCTGAAACTTTGACCAACTGTACATGGATCGAAAGGTCCTAATATTGAAAAGGAAATGTGGCAAAATTTCTTAAAATTGCCATTTTTTACTTTTCCTAAATATTAAAAACCGATGGGTTAGTGAATTTGTAAGAACTGCTGAAACGAACTGACGTAACCGATATATGCATATATTGTATATACATACACACACACATACTGTATATATATATATATATATATATATATATATGTATATATATATATATATATATATATATATACAGTATATATATATATTATACAGAGGTGTGTCAGGGTGGTCTTGCCACTGGACTGGTAATCCAATGGACCCGGGTTCGAATCCCAATATGTCAATGGGAAGATATTATTGGGATGGAATCTGTGCTGTACCTAGATTCAGTGCATTACCACAGCACACCGAAATGCCAAAACAAAATACCCTCATTGTTCCATGATTAAATAGCACTGTACGAATATTCCCATATTCAAACTATGCTACTGGGGGGCAATGCCTAGTGAGTTAATTGCTCAATAGGTGGCGTTCTGAGAGTGAGGGTCCGAGCCTGGGGGGGTGAGACTGTGAAGCGCAGAGGCGAAGCAGCTCCATAGATGGAGTTGGGTTCGAGCCGTGAATAGGTGCTTCGCATGTCTCACTCGCTAGACTGGAACAAGACCTCACGGGCCTCACCGTGTTGAGCGGCAGAGTGTAAAGGCTATCAGCCTATGCCCGAGAGGGAAGTAGTTGGAATATAGAAAACAAATAAAAATATATACAGTATATATACCTGGTATATATATATATATATATAATGTGTGTGTGTGTGTGTGTGTGTGTTGATGTTAAAGGACTACAAAATAGGTAGAGAAAGGTATTAAGCAAATAAGTAAGAGGGACTGCAAATTGTGTTGCTCATAATATCATTATTATCTCCTATTTTGTGAAATTGGTCTTTTGTTTCATGTATTCAGCCGTAGACAAGACTGCTTCTCTCCCTCTCTCCACTATATACAGTTCTGTTTCATAAAATGTCTTTGGGTCTTAAGCATCTTAGTTATATAATGTTCCCAAGCTTAAAGAGGAAACCCAAGGAAGACCTGGTTTGTTTGTATAGCTTGAATTATACATACTGTAAACATAGATCAGGAATGAACATGAGGAGAATACTGAAAAGGTTCAAATTTAGAGAGGACATAGTATTTCACTTAATTAAGGAAGTAACGAAAATGACGATTATTATGAGACTTAGTACTATGCAAATATGATATAAGCTAATATGAAAGCTGGCGTGTCGTGTTTTGTATGTATGTGCTAGTATTTAATTACATTTTAATCAGAATGTTTAACTGATATATAAGTTAGTAATAAACACATAGCTATGGTTTCCCTATAATATCTTTATTTCTTTGTAATATAGCATTGTATTAAGTAACCATAATTGTTAAACTATACTGTATATGTTACGACCGGCACTACGAAATAAACAAGGGCACTTAAGAATGGACTAGATGATAGGCTATATCTGCAACAACGGTACGCTAATTCCAAACCCTCGAACTATTACGCCGCTGAACAAAAACACTTAAAACCTCCAGAGTTAATCTACTGGATAACGGGGTATCAATTAACTGGGTTTTAGTGCACTTCTACAAAGGATTGCCGATGACGGCAAAGCCTACTCACAAAAGGAGTACTTTACATTAATAAAATTCTCTTAAGTAATAACAATGCTTGAATAAACTATAATAAGATTTAATAAAGGAGTATATGCTTACGTTATCTTTAGTGTGAGTCTGTACTCAACACTAACCTCTACAATGCTCTATGAAAGCACTGGAAGTCTAGTCTTACAGCAATCAGGTATAGAATCTTCTGAAAACGTCTGATGCTCTAAGATACTCGTTAATACAGAACATAAATAAATGCAGGGGGCAGGACACCAAAGTTTGTATCTTAAATATACCAATAAGTAATATACATATATATAACAAGGGAGTGCAACAACTCTGTGACAGCACTAATAATAACCACTCAGAAACAGTATTTCCTTAGCCAACGTAACAGCCAAACTGGGTTGTGCACTATGCATCAACCTTGGCTAAAATAAAGCGTGAATAATTCTTGAAGCATACACAATGAAAGTTAATAAACACAATGCTGTCTTTCTCACTAATAAAGTCTAGCAGTGGCACAAAAGGTACTAGGAAACTAGGCAGAGCGCAAGCATGCTCGTAGCCTACTGTCTCCCCTTGAACAGATTTCCCTTATGTTACGTTACGTGACTTGGAGGCTCTCTTGGTAAGTCCAGATCTCAAGTATCTGGTCTTACCCTGGCGCTCCACAAAGGTCAACACAATGAGGTAGCAAGTATGCAGGTGAGAGTAGGCAAAAGCCCTTCACTTGTATACTGCTACACTCGCAAAGGAAAATATGCACAAGGGTTACAGGCTAGCTAGCTTCGTCGATGTTGTACAGGCTCTGACTTGCCACATACATAACTCAGACAACGACCAAAGATACCTTCCACTGTCTAGCATTAAATAATAAGAGAGAACAGCCCAATAATTAGAAGCACCCCAGCACTAGGTTACCATATGACTATGACTCTACTACTCCCTAAAACTAGTGCAAACATGAATGTGAGAGCTGGTGCTGGTAATACGACTGGCCGACTATGGAAGTCGTATGCAGAACCAGAAGGGATAAATAATTGAATAAAGATGGAAGTACGAAAAAGAAGAAGTTCAGAGAGAGAGATAGTAGTACAGGGGGTTAGATGGGGGGGACAGATTGCAAAGGACATGTAGGACCAAGCACGCTACGCCAAGCTCTGCAGGAGAAACGCGGCAGGAGCCCCCCCAGCACCAACAAAGGCAGCGACACCCAATCACAGACGACTACGTCACGAGGAGCAGGCGTCACGAGACGCGTCAGGCCTGCCGACCACTCACAAGCGTGAGAAACTCCTCCGAGCGAGGGAGCAAACGTACATACACACGCACATACTACCACCTCACTGCCTACCTCGCTCTTTCTCCTTTAACTTCACACAATGCATCTTATATTCTATGAATGATATCAAATACTTTCAAGTGTCACAGACAAGAATAAAGACCACCACTGATCTGTCTGTGACAGCATGAACTCTATAAAAGAAAGAACATCGTTCTACGATTATTGTAGCCCATTTCACTGCCCTGGCGAGCGCTAGCGAGTTACGAGTGCATTCTGGCAAGCTGGCCAGCGTATCAACCCGCCCAAGATGTGGGACATTTCAGCCTCAGGTGAACTCCACATCTGACCAGACAGAATGCCCATCAACCCCGCATCACCTAGCTACTCGCCCAAGTTGTGAAAACAAGGCACGATCATAAACATAAAACACTGTATTATAAAAACAAATCTGGAAAACACTTCCCCCAAATAATAGCATCATAATAATTATATCACGCTCAACGACCAAGCTTCACCAAGCCTAGCCTACTAAGACAACAACTCAGAGTGTCTTAGATGCTTGCTGTGATATACTGCACTTATATACTATCAAAAAGAAAGAGTTTTTATGTGACGGTTTTATATTGTTTTAATAGTGTTTTTGGTGGCATTGCACTACAGGGGCAAGCCTAATTGTTCTCCACTCCACCAACACCTCTGTGGTGATCTACCCTGGGTCCTCCACCCTGGACAAACAGTCAGCTATCACATTGTCACAACCGGCAATATGGCGAATGTCCAGATTATACTCCTGCAACATTAAAGACCATCTAGTTAGCCTCATATTCCGGTTGTGGAACTGATTCATAAACTTCAAAGGGTGGTGGTCAGTATAAATCACCACGACTGGGCCAAAAGCGGGAACATACACCTCAAAGTGCCTGAGTGCCAGCACAATAGCCAGAAGCTCCTTCTCTACTACTGAATAGTTCTTTTGTGCTGAGTTGAACTTTTTCGAAAAGAAGCTTACTGGGTGTTCCACACCTTTTGTGTCTGTCTGCAACAAGACGGCACCAGCCCCTACGCCGCTAGCATCTGTCGCTAGCTGAAAAGGTCTTGAAAAGTCGAGGGCCCTGAGTATGGGGTGAGTGCACAACAGATGATTCACCAGTGAAAAAGCCTTCTCACACTCAGGTGCCCACCCAAACTTTTTTGTCTTTGCCAATAAGTCCGTCAGAGGAGCCAACACCGAGGAGTATCCGCGGATGAATCTGCGGTAATTACCAATCATACCCAAGAACCTCATGATCTGTCTTTTGGTGGTCGGCCTGGGGAACTGGTTAATAGCCTGTATCTTGGAAAGGGGTGGGCACACCTGGCCTAACCCTACCACAAACCCCAGATACTGCACAGTTGCCCGAACAAAGTCACATTTGCCCAGATTGACCACCAAATGAGCCTCACTTAGCTTCCTGAACAGTGCCCCGATGTGCTCGCAATGGCTCTCAAAGTCATCGTCGTAAATAATCACATCATCAAGATAAACGGTGCAGTTAGGGATCTCCGCCACTAACTCGTTCATCAGGCATTGGAAAGTTGCAGGTGCATTCTTCAGGCCGTACGGCATAACGTTGCAACGGTAAGTATTCCCATCCACCACAAACCCGCACACCTGCTTCGCCCGCTCAGACAACGGCACCTGCCAGTAACCCTTGACAAGATCCACCTTGGTGAGCTAACGTGCACAACCGATCTTATCAACACTGTCATCTACACGGGGAAGAGGGTAGGCATTGGTTGAGTTAAACCGTTCAACCGCTTGAAGTCAATGCAAAACCTGACCTTGCCATCTGGTTTGGGCTGCAGAGTGACGGGAGATGTCCACCTAACAGCCCCTTTTTCTATCAGTCCTCTCTCTAACATGTAGCCTAACTCCGCTCGGAGAGCCGGAAGTTTAATGGGAGGTACACGATAAGGCACTGATTTAAAGGGGAGGTGGTCTCCAACGTCCACATCATGCACCGCATGAGTTGTGAGGCCTGGGTGCTCGGCAAACACAGTGGGGTATGAACAAAATAGGTGCTGGATTGCTGCACACTGTTGCTCAGGCAGGTGCTCTAGCGCCTCAACAGCCACCTGGTTCGTCTTCCCCGCCCACTGATCCGCCGAGACATGACAATCCCAGCTCTCCTCCACCTGGGCCTCACTGTCCCCCTCTCCTTCTCCACCTTGGCCGCTGCAGGCCAACACAGGGACAGTAGGCTGCTCAGGTGGGCGTCTCACAAACTCTTTTAGCAGGTTCACATGACAGAGCTGATTTTTCTTCCGCCTATCCGGAGTAGCCACAAGATAATCTAGGTCAGACAACTTGTGCACGACCTTGTAAGGACCGACAAACTTAGCCGACAGGGGATGGCCTACTAAGGGCAATAAGACCAAAACCTCCTGTCCAACCACAAACTCCCGGAGCTTTACCTTAGTATCATATCGATCCTTCATCAAGGCCTGATTATCTACCAAATGTCTCCCTGCCAACTTCAGGCTCTTCAGCATCCTGTCTCTACTCTCGAGGACATACTTAATTAGAGAACATGGCTGCACAGTCCCTTCCCATATTTCTTTAACCATGCTCAGAGGACCTCTAACCTGATGCCCGAAAACTAGCTCATTGGGACTAAACCCAAGGCTCTCCCCAGGTACCTCTCTTGCCGCAAACAAACCGTACGGTAGCCCCAGGTCCCAATCCTTACCGTTCTCCAAACAGTAGCACCGCAACATGCTTTTCAAAGTGGAATGCCATCTTTCCAACACCCCTTGACTCTCTAGGTGATAAGCTGAAGAGACAACCGTACGAATCCCATGCTGCTGCATGGTCTGTTTGAAGAGTGTGGTCGTGAAATTCGACCCTTGGTCCGACTGAATTTCCTGCGGGTACCCGTACCTCGAGCAATACAACAGCAAATTTCGCACAACAGTTTTAGACTTGCCATTTCTCATAGGGTATGCATCAGGGTAGCGAGTAGAGACATCTATGAAGGTTAGCAAAAACCTGTTACCTGCACTAGTGGGAGGCAGAGGGCCTACCATGTCGATGATAACCTTGCTGAAGGGCAGACTAATAGCAGGCACTGGGTGCAACGGAGCCTTAGGTATGCTCTGATTGGGCTTTCCCACCCTCTGGCAGGTACCACACATCGCCACCCATGCCGAAACTTGGGCTTTAATACCTGGCCACCAGAACAACCTAGATAACGAAGCCAACGTTTTTCTCACACCCAAGTGACCTGCCAATGGAACATCATGCGCCAACCGCAACAGGCTATCACGACACTTTTCAGGAACCACCAACTGGTCAACCACTCTTGCCCCACCATCCCAACTACGTCTGGGATCAAAAAAACAGCGGTACAGGATTCCCCCAACATGAACAAAATCTCCCAACATTGCATCCCCGTCCTCGTCGAGTTCAATCGCCCCGTTCCCACAACTCTCAAGCCCAGGATCTTCTGCTTGCATCCGACATATATCCAAGGGTGCCAACCTATCTAAGTGCTCCTGAAGCAAATTGTGGCCACCCCCAATACTATGCTGCTCAAGCCTTGCCTGCTTCGCCTGGGAACATTTCTGTCGCGGAGTGCTATCACGCCCAACCATGTCGCTAGGGGGAACAGGTTCTGGGTCCCACTCCGGACCTCATAATGGGTGCAAGTACTGAGTCGCCAAGGAGTGTCGCTGGATCCAAACTCTCAACCCGATCAGCCTTGACTTTCTCTTTCCGACCCTTCCTCTGCTGGCCTAGAACTTGGGTACTAGGCTGTGACACCTGAGCGGACTGAGACCTGGTGACAACACAAGCCATCTGCGGCATCTGACACCTCTCCAGCCACTCTTGCCCCTCCCTACTCGTGTCGGCCGCCCTCTTGGCAACGACTAAGGGTGCAACCTCGGAAGTGGGCACCGCAAAGTCGTTGCCGAGAAGGAGGTCGACCCCCTCAATTGGCAATTTCTCCACCACACCCACATCTAACTCCCGTGTCACACCGTCTACCTCAAGCTCCACTCTGACCAGCGGGTAAGACCGCGTAGCATTGATGCCTTGAACCACCGCAACCCAAGCCGCGTTAATTGGCTTGCCAGTGAAATTCTTAACAAGTGTTTGGGAAGTGCCAGAATCAGGCAACAACTCAAGCCTATGCCTCACACCAGCCCACCTCACAGTGCCGTGCCCCCTATGACCACAAAAAACATCACGGACGAGTGACGAGCCCTCCTGCTGCTTCTGCACCGGCCATGACTTCGCAACCGACTGTTTACCCCGGGCAAACGCGGAAGACCTCAAAGACACGCCAATGTTGCTCACTAGTGACACCACTGCTGTAGGCGGTGCGCTCGGACATGAGCGCGCAATATGCCCCTTCTTATGACACTTGAAACATTCCACCTCACTCTTGGACTTCCCCTGAGATGGGTAAGGGCCCTGGCCTTTCTTTAACGGGAAGGGTTTCGACTTGGGATCATAATTGGCAACAGTACTCTTGAATGGATAGTTGTTTGTGTCACTAATTCGGGGGGGTGGAGTGGTACGCCCCTTGTTACCTGCCTCAGCTCTCTGTGCAGACCTGCACCCGCGAATCAGTGACAACCTGACGTCAGCCAGCTCAGCCGCCTCTTGTAGAGTTTTCGGTCGCTTTTCTTTAAGGTTAAGAGTCAAGTCACTGCCAGTACATTTAAACAATTGTTCCAGCAACACTAGTTGTTTTACTGAATCAAAAGTAGTTGCCTTCTCCGACCTTAACCAATTTTCAAATGCATCTGACAGCTCTCTAGCGTGTTCCTGGAAAGTACTCTCCTTTCTTTTTGGAACCGCCCTAAACTTCAGCCTATAGGTCTCTGGCTGTAGCTCATACGCCCTCAGGACAGCCTCTTTCAACAACTCGTAATCCACACAGGAATCTAGGGGCAAAGCATCGTACGCCTTGAGTGCTTTCCCCGTCAATCGTGAAGAAACAAGGGCTGCCCACTTCTCCTCGGGCCATTGGTGCTCCTGGCACTTTTTCTCGAACCGGAGAAAAAATTCTGTAACTCCTAACTCATCAAACACTGGAACCAACTTAAGTAGATGCGACAGGGACTGGTCATGGGCTCGACCCCCCTGGGCGACCCAGTTCCTTGTCACCTCTACACGAGTTTTCTCTAGGTCAACATCGGCACAATACCTTTCAGACTCAAACTTAAGCTCCGCCTCATGCTTCCACTGCTCGAGCTCAGCCTCATGCTTTCGCTGCTCGAGCTCAGCCTCATGCTTTCGCTGCTCGAGCTCAAGCTTCTGCTGCTCAAGCCGAAACAACATCTCGGAAAACAAACACTGAGGAGGGGGTGCTACTATTGGGGACCCACCCCGTGAATCACCTAGAGGCTTACCCAACTGCCAGCGGGCATCAGCCTGCGGGAACATACCCGGCTCTGAAGCCCGAGGAGGCATCATGGTAGGAGTCGAGTGGAATGGGGAGTGGGCCGAAGGTGCCCCAGCTCCCGCTCCTCCCGAAGCCCCACGCACCCCACCGAGCACACAGGTAACCAGCTCACCTCTCGACAAACCGCTAGTTCCGGGAAACCCTAAGACCATGGCCACACACTGCAGTCCGTACCGGTCTAGCCCCGACACACGATCCGCTGACACTGGCTCCTTCAAAAATCTCCGAGCATCCTCCTCATTGTTCACCACCCGAACGCCGCTAAGCAACTCCACCTTCTCCACATCCTCGCCTGCCTCTCGCACTGTGCCCTCACTATGCTCAGACCTGTCCAGTGACATGATGGAGTCAACAACAAAAAATCTCAGTCAAGACAAAAGTAGCCAAACTCTCGCGTAGCTTTATTCACCAAAAAGTATTCGAAGATGTTCTTGAGTGCAATACTAGGTCACCAATTACTCCAACAAGTTTATATATCCTCAAAACAATGTCTACTGCCAACAATGCGAGAAATAAATTCAACCCCAAATGGCAATAAGATTTCTCCAAAAAAAAACTGCAATATTCAGTTCACTATATTCTGGTCTAAGGACGCCATTTGTTACGACCGGCACTACGAAATAAACAAGGGCACTTAAGAATGGACTAGATGATAGGCTATATCTGCAACAACGGTACGCTAATTCCAAACCCTCGAACTATTACGCCGGTGAACAAAAACACTTAAACCCTCCAGAGTTAATCTCCTGGATAACGGGGTATCAATTAACTGGGTTTTAGTGCACTTCTACAAAGGCTTGCCGATGACGGCAAAGCCTACTCACAAAAGGAGTACTTTACGTTAATACAATGCTCTTAACCCTTCTTTGGCGGCGAGCAACTTATATCATGTAAAATAAATATGGACTAAGTGGCGGTTCACAACTTATGTCGTGTGCCATTTTCACCACGTAATGTTGCTGAGAGAGAGTGATAAGTGGTGGGAGGAGAGTAGCAAGCGTATGACTGCTCCAGACTACCGCGGCGGACCTACTGACATGAATCCCACCCTCCTCCACCCTCACGCACTCGCTACACACAGAATTATGTAGGGAAACTACCTAATTACATGGTTTTTGCACTCGTGTTGCACGATCGTTGCAAGAAAACCAGCAGTCGTACAAGGATGGTTGGGGTGTCATTGGAAAGCTCTGTTTATGCCCTTTCAGGGATAGATACTTATTTTACGCTCTGCGTCTTATTTAGGAATGAAAATGTTCACGTAAACAACCCTATTTAGGGTAAAAACACCCCGCTGGGCGGTACATATAAATTACCGCCTAGGCCGCTCGTAAGGTGCTAAGTAATAACAATGCTTGAATAAACTATAATAAGATTTAATAAAGGAGTATATGCTTACGTTAACTTTAGTGTGAGTCTGTACTCAATACTAACCTCTACAATGCTCTATGAAAGCACTGGAAGTCTAGTCCTACAGCAATCAGGTATAAAATCTTCTGAAAACGTCTGATGCTGTAAGATGCTCGTTAATACAGAACAGAAATAAATGCAGGGGGCAGGACACCAAAGCGTGTATCTTAAATACACCAATAAGTAGGATACATATATATAACAAGGGAGTGCAACAACTCTGTGACAGCACTAATAATAACCACTCAGAAACAGTACTTCCTTAGCCAATGTAACAGCCAAACTGGGTTGTGCACTATGCATCAACCTTGGCTAAAATAAAGCGTGAATAATTAATTCCTAAAGCATACACAATGAAACTTAATAAACACAATGCTGTCTTTCTCACTAATAAAGTCTAGCAGTGGCACAAAAGGTACTAGGAAACTAGGCAGAGAGCAAGCATGCTCGTAGCCTACTGCCTCCCCTTGAACAGATTTCCCTTATGTTACGTTACGTGACTTGGAGGCTCTCTTGGTAAGTCCAGATCTCAAGTATCTGGTCTTACCCTAGCACTCCACAAAGGTCAACACAATGAGGTAGCAAGTATGCAGGTGAGATTAGGCAAAAGCCCTTCACTTGTATACTGCTACACTCGCAAAGGAAAATATGCACAAGGGTTACAGGCTAGCTAGCTTCGTCGATGATGTACAGGCTCTGACTTGCCACATACATAACTCAGACAACGACCAAAGATACCTTCCACTGTCTAGCATTAAATAATAAGAGAGAACAGCCCAATAATTAGAAGCACCCCAGCACTAGGCTACCATATGACTATGACTCTACTACTCCCTAAAACTAGTGCAAACATGAATGTGAGAGCTGGTGCTGGTAATTCGACTGGCCGACTATGGAAGTCGTATGCTGAACCAGAAGGGATAAATAATTGAATAAAGATGGAAGTATTAAAAAGAAAAGTTCAGAGAGAGAGATAGTAGTACAGGGGGTTAGATGGGGGGGACAGATTGCAAAGGACATGTAGGACCAAGCACGCTACGCCAAGCTCTGCAGGAGAAATGCGGCAGAGGCCCCCCATCACCAACAAAGGCAGCGGCACCCAATCACAGACGACTACATCACGAGGAGCAGGCGTCACGTGACGCGTCAGGCCCGCCGACCACTCACAAGCGTGAGAAACTCCTCCGAGCAAGAGAGGCAAACGTACATACACACTCACATACTACCACCTCACTGCCTACCTCGCTCTTTCTCCTTTAACTTCACACAATACATCTTATATTCTATGAATGATATACAATATTTCCAAGTGTCACAGACAAGAATAAAGACCACCACTGATCTGTCTGTGACAACATGAACTCTATAAAAGAAAGAACATCGTTCTACGATTATTGTAGCCCATTTCACTGCCCTGGCGAGCGCTAGCGAGTTACGAGTGCATTCCGGCAAACTGGCCAGCGTAACATATATCACATTAGTTAAGGAACAATAAGCTACTATAATGATTATAGTAACATAATTAAATAATATATTTTGGCAAGCATGCTCCACTAACTTGCATTAAGCAGTATTAATCTGTTATGTTTTCCATTTGATGTCACGCGATTATTAATGATGTTACAGTATGTTGCTTACTTGGTTTCATGATTAAATAACACATTAATATTTACTTACATATTTGATCATTGTAACAACATTTAAGATAACATAACACTTAAACTAATGCAGTTGTACTTATGTTCAATACAATTAAGATTACCGTAGCGTGTCCAATGTAAGTGGTTTAGCTCGATACAATGGTATATTAACCCAGACTGATAATTGATCCCTCAGTGGTGATGGTGGCGGTGGTGGTGGTTGTGGTGGTGATGGTGGTGGTAGTGGTGATGGTGGCGGTGGTGGTGGTGGTAGTGGTAGTGGTGGTGGTGGTTGTTGTGGTGGTAGTGGTGGTGGTTGTAGTAGTGGTGATGGTAGTAATGGTGGGGGTGATGGTAGTGGTGATGGTGCTGGTAATGGTTGTGTTGGTTGTCATAGTAGTGATTGAGGGGTTATGAAGGTGGTGGTGGTGGTTGTTGTGGTGGTGGTTGTAGTAGTGGTGATGGTAGTAGTGGTGGAGGTGATGGTAGTGGTGCTGGTGATGGTTGTGTTGGTTGTCATAGTAGTGATTGTGGGGTTATGAAGGTGGTGGTGGTGGTTGTTGTGGTGGTGGTTGTAGTAGTGGTGATGGTAGTAGTGGTGGAGGTGATGGTAGTGGTGATGGTGCTGGTGATGGTTGTGTTGGTTGTCATAGTAGTGATTGTGGGGTTATGAAGGTGGTGGTGGTGGTTGTTGTGGTGGTGGTTGTAGTAGTGGTGATGGTAGTAGTGGTGGAGGTGATGGTAATGGTGCTGGTGATGGTTGTGTTGGTTGTCATAGTAGTGATTGTGGGGTTATGAAGGTGGTGGTGGTGGTTGTTGTGGTGGTGGTTGTAGTAGTGGTGATGGTAGTAGTGGTGGAGGTGATGGTAGTGGTGATGGTGCTGGTGATAGTTGTGTTGGTTGTCATAGTAGTTAGTGTGGGGTTATGAAGGTGGTGGTGGTGGTGGTGGTTGTTGTGGTGGTGGTTGTAGTAGTGGTGATGGTAGTATGGTGGAGGTGATGGTAGGGGAGGTGTGGTGGAGTGGTCATGCCACTGGATTGGTAATCCAATAGACCCGGGTTCAAATCCCGATATGTCAATGGGAAGATATTATTGGGATTGAATTTGTGCTGTACCTAGTATCAGTGCATTACCACAAAGCCCACCGAAATGCTAAAAAAATACCCTCATTGTTCCCTGATTAAATAACACTGTATGAATATTCCCATATTCAAAATATGTTACAGGGGGACAATGCCTAGTGAGTTCACTGCTCAATAGGTGGCGTTCTGAGAGTGAGGGTCTGAGTCTGGAGGGTGAGACGGTGAAGCACTTGAGCGAAGCAACCAGCCGCTTCAGAGATGGAGCTGCTTCGAGCCATGATGGATGCTTTGCATGTCTCACTCCCCAGACTGGAACAAGACCTCACGGGCTTCACCGTGTTGAGCGGTGGAATGTACAGGCTCTCAGCCTATGCCCGAGAGGAAGTAGTTGGAATATAGAAAAAAAAACAAAAAACAAAAAAACAAAAACAAAATTATGATGGTGATGGTTGTGTTGGTTGTCATAGTAGTGATTGTGGGGTTATGAAGGTGGTGGTGGTGGTTGTTGTGGTTGTAGTAGTGGTGATGGTAGTAGTGGTGGAGGTGATGGTAATGGTGCTGGTGATGGTTGTGTTGGTTGTCATAGTGGTGATTGTGGGGTTATGAAGGTGGTGGTGGTTGTAGTAGTGGTGATGGTAGTATGGTGGAGGTGATGGTAGTGGTGATGGTGCTGGTGATGGTTGTGTTGATTGTCATAGTAGTGATTGTGGGGTTATGAAGGTGGTCGTGGTGGTGGTTGTAGTAGTGGTGATGGTAGTAGTGGTGGAGGTGATGGTAATGGTGATGGTGCTGGTGATGGTTGTGTTGGTTGTCATAGTAGTGATTGTGGGGTTATGAAGGTGGTGGTGATAGCGGTGGAAAGAGGTTGAAGATAACAATACTATTGCCTAATAATACTCTTAAAGATAATACTAGTAACTGACAGAATATAATGCCGTGTAATAAATATAATACTGGATTCAGAACATATGGCTCATGAGGATACAGGCAGATATATCTACAAGGAACATTTAAGTGACCATGCGTGTATCATATGTGTATACATGCATGAGTGTGTGTGTCTGTGTGCGTTACGAATGGTCAGAATTAATAATACAGCACGAGTATAAAATGTCCAATACATGTTGCTCTGAAATCCAATTATCATGGTTAGCTCGGTCAGAAGGGGAAGGTATCCACAAATACTGTATGTTATTAACGTCCCCCCCCCCCCCCCCCCACCCGGCCTTCTCTCTCTTTTTCACACACACACACGCACACACAAACACGCACACACACATACATACATTCATTCATGTACAGTATATACTGTACACATATTATACTCTTACTAGAATTAAGCCCTGGACTTAATTCTAGTTTAGGTACCAAAACAACAAGAAATAGATTATGGATGAAACTGATATCACGAGAGAGAGAGAGAGAGAGAGAGAGAGAGAGAGAGAGAGAGAGAGAGAGAGACTATACATTCCCAATATATATATTTTTTTGTTGATAGTCGACTAAAAACTGAGGCACCTGAGAACCTTTTCCTCTGCCTATCTCTCTCATTTTCCATATCTTTCACCACCTTTTATTAATATTATACCCCCTCTGGTTAACTCTGCATAATCAGCTTCATGCTGGCCAGTTGTATTGTGCGTTAAGGTCTGATATAACCCATGTATGTTAGTTGTTAAGATAATTTGATCAGGAAGCATTGGTTGGCATTCATATTGTTCAATACCGCTTCCTATAATTATTAGTGTTCTGCTGGATTAGATAATGCTAGACTAGGAGTCTGATACTATAAGGTATTGTTTCCGATGGGTGTTGGCTTTAGTTAAAAGCTGCACGACATACCTGAGAACTGGAGTTGATTGGGTAAATTCTAGTCTGTGTGCCATTGAGAGTAGAGCATGCACGAATGAGGGCTTTTTGCCTATACCATTCTGCACTGTTCTAGGCTCGGTTGTTTGTCTTTGAGGTACGCCAGGAGAACGCTTAATACTTTGGTATTAAGGTTTCTCAAGAGAGCTACCCTTCACTCTAACATAATACTTGACGGACAGACTTGAGATTTGCACTAGGCTATGCGGCATGCCATGCGCACCAGTATCTCGTATCATTGACTCTAGCTAGACTTTATCAGTCACAGTAGACATTAAGTATATTAAACCAATTACTCTTTTTATGCATACCCGTTTATGATTACACAAGCATTTCACAGCCTAGTTTGATGTATTGAGACACAAACGACTTAGGCTCTTTTTGTTGATAGGAATACTGCATTGTCGTGGCCATTATTATTATTGTTGTGGCGTTTAGGATATTCTTGGCTCCGACTGCATTATATCTCCTGCCTTTTTGTGTGCATAGCCTGCACGAGCATTGTTCCACTGCCTGCCTTTTTGGGTTCCATTTCCGATTCGAGCATCTTGATAGCATCTAACATTTAAAGAAGATTCCTTGTTGGTGTTGAAGGACTTTAGTGCACTTTCTTTCATGCAGGAGTCCCTGACATTTATTGATTAAAGTAACGTAAGCTGTAACTTCTCTTACCACCTTACTTTGCATACCTTAACCAAGCACCTTCGGTTATAGGTAGTAATAGGCTGTTTTCACATAACATTAAGCCTAGAGTAGACGCACATTTATTGAGAGTTTAATAACCTATTATTGCATATAGAACTCTGGAGAGTATTTGTGTTCTTTGTTCACTGGGAATATACATCAGAGGTTGGATCTAGCACTTTCCGTTGTAGCATTTATGCCATTACTAGTCCAATGAATAAGAACCCTGATATATTTAAACCTCAGTCGTAATTAGTCGTAACAAGTGAGAACACAAATATGCATACCTAACATTTGTGACAATAATAAATAAATGGGAAAATATAAGACCAAGTTATAACCAGCAAGAAAATATATAAGTTCTCCTGTTAAGAAAAGAACATTGTAATAATATGCTCCCATTTACATAATATTGTGGGTTGTAACATATCTAAAGTTTCAATACATATTTTGTGATTTATTCTAGGTATACATTTATAAAGAAAGATTTATATAAACATCACATGTCTTTACGAATTAATATTTATTGTCAAGTTACATATGCTATCAATCATAGAGAAATATCCGATACATTAATTGTGCGTCATATATATACATAGATATATATATATAGTGTATATAATGTATATAATTATAATATATATATTTTAATTATTGCTTTGAAATACTATAGTTATGCCTTTCTTTCAGTTCCAAGAATCCCAGCAGGACAACCAGCCCCCTACTTCCGCGCCAGAGGTGGTGGTGGTAGACGACCCAGAGAGTGGTGGAGAGGACTCTGCCATGCCCCCACCATCCGAGACAGCTACAACTGCAGGCTCCAGCTACAAGAAGCGCCACAAAAGTGCTGATGCTAGCTCACCTGTGGAGGTAAATATGAAAGCATTGTTAACATAATTCATAACTATAGTATTCATATAAAATGTATTTTGTTGGATGCTGTATATTGCCCAGAGGAGCCCACCTGTGGAGGTAATTATGAAAGCATTGTAAACAATTATTCATAAAGAGTGTATTCATATTACATATCATTTATTGGATGCTGTATATTGCTGAGACGAGCCCACCTGTGGAGGTAAATATGAAAGCATTGTTAATATAATTGATAAGGAGATTATTTATATAATAATGGCTGTAGAACAGGCGTCAACTTGGGTGGAAGATAATGATAAACTGTTAATGATTATAACTTACCATGGCGTGAATATATTAATATATAATAACAACATGTATCTAACCAACAAATTTTTGTTTTTCTAGGTGAATCAGAAACGGGACGAGCTGAGGAGAGACATGGCCGGCCTGATGTCTACCCTGGCAGTCAAGCAGACGAGGTACTCCCACTTCGTCTCCTATTTGGAGGAGCAGCTGGACATGTTGCCTAACCAAGTAGGTGACACATTGTCAAGAAAAATTATGATGCTCGTGCTGCAGGCCAGGGAGGATATGGATGCCAGCCCACAGACGTCACCCTCTCAACCATCTCTCTCGCCTCAGGCCACCACAGCACCACAACAACCCAAACTACCAACCCCACCCCAGCAGGCAGGACCTTCGTCTGTGGTACCCTGTGGGTCCCCAGGTTTCACCACCCCCACGTTCTCAGAGATGATGGATGCCTCGTTCAGGACACCTGTACCTGAGTGGTGGGTGGGCTCTATGACCCCCACACATGGCAACAACCTCCCGGTTCCTGCAACCCCCAGCAGACCGCCAACACCTGGTGGATTCCTGCAATACACCTGAATGAACCCGGCAGTCACCACCCCCAGGCCTGCGGATGACGAGGTTTGCGTTGTGGTGTGAAGATGTTCAATGTAGTCATGAACTCCATTGATGGGGAGGAAGAAGCATTACATTATTATACATGTGTTTAGTATTAAGGAACCTTTATATTTTTTATAAATAAATACAATGAATGTGTTTTGAGATGTTGTTTTGGATCAAACTATTAGTTAGTTATTTTATCTAAAAGTTTAATTTATACTTTTACTTTTATGACGAGTTTAAAGAGCAAATAATAAGTAATAAGAGTTCTCTATAAATGAGATAAAAATATATAATTAATTTAAGTGATTTTAATAACATAATTCATGGAAGAACTTATGATGGCAATATGCAGACAAATATTATTGAGACTGGTATGGATAAACAAAATGTAATATATACAAATCAAATATAATATAAAGATGTACCAAAAATAACATAAAAAACATATGAGAGAAATGACACGTTAAATATATCCAATAGATTAGTGAATCTGAAAGAAAAGGAAATCATACAGAAAAAGAATATAAGATATATATAAATGTATAATATATAAATAATATAATAATGAGACAGAAAAATAGAAAACAAATACCATAATATGAGACAAATAGAAATAAGATCACAGTAATTCATAGACAAATGTAAATTGAAATATATGTCGAATATATCAATGAATCTTAAAACACACAGAAAAGCTGACACAGAAGTATATACATAATTATCAATGTGTTAAAATATAGAGAACATATAATAACCATACTGAAATAAATTATTATATGAGACTAATAGAAATAAATGACTAATATATATATAAATAAACTAGATCTTACCCAAACATGAGACTAATTTAAAAACAAACATAGTAATACCTTAGATCATGTCGTCCTGCCAGGGGACACTTCCCCTTGCTGAGGAATAGTAGTCTGTGAGGTGCTGGCGTTGAAGCTTGGCATTGGCTGTCACGACATTCCCGGAGGGAATGCCCCAGGAATGACATCATGCATCACAGGGTCCTCCTCGTCCATTATGTTGACGTGATGACCAGGGTACCGCAGCCGCATAAGGTTGTGCATGCAACAGCAGGCCAAAACCACTGACTTGACACGGGATGGGTGGAGGGGTATATTGGAGAGGAGGCACCGGAACCTGAGATTGGGAGAGAATGGTTAGGATGATGTATAGTTAATACTTGACTAGAGTTATAGTTGATATTATTAGGGTGGCATATAAATTGCCTTGTTATATCACATGTCTCCTCTACGAAACCTGTATTTGTGGGAAATAACATGACATTACCATGATATTACATGACATTAACATGACATAACATGACATTAACACGACATTACGCTTACCTGGAGGACATGATGCCAAAGGCATTCTCTACAATGCGGCGAGCCCTGGACAGATGGTAATTGAAGATGCATTGAGGTACAGTGAGCTGGCCGGTAGAGTGTGGCTTCATCAACCACCTTCGCATGGGGAATGCGTCGTTACCAGGGAACAGGGGTGTCGTCGTTGGGCAGAGGTTCGGCAGCAGGGAGTCCCAGGGTGCACCTATCCAATGCTGCTCTGATGTTTGTTCTTAGAAAAACACCTCCATCTGAGCAGCAACCGTGATTGCCATTGTCGCAGTACAGGAATTTGTAGTTTGCGTCTACAATAGCCATGAGCACGATGGAGTGGAAGCCTTTATAGTTGTAAAATTCCGTTCCGCCATGGGGAAGGCATCGGATGGCGCAGTGCTTTCCGTCGATGGCACCAACGGCATGGTGGAAATCCCACCATTTGGAGAACTCCCTGGCAACCTCCTTCCACTCCGCCGGGGTCCTGGGGCAACGTATAAGCTCCTGCTGGTGCTCTGCGATGATGGCTTCACATGTCTCAGGCACAATGAGGGAGATGGTGTTCCGGGCCGCACGGAACGCGTACTGTAGGCTAGGATAGGAGTCACCCGTGGCCAGGTAGCAGAGTGTGATGGCCAATCTCAGCCCAGGTGACAAAGCCTCCCTCCAAAACGTGTCCTTCTTTTCTATCCTGGGCCCGAGATGCTCCACCAACTCCCTAAACATGACTTTGTCCACACGCAGGAAGTTCCGGTATGATTTGGGGTCCTCTACCTCAAACTCCTTCAGGAGTTGTTCATAAATACCGAACTGTGGCCGTCTCAGTAACCAACTCCTGGCCCAAACTGTCCTTGCTTTCCTTTTCCGTTGACGTTGGCGTTCAGCTAGCGCCTCTGCTTCCTCGATGTCTAGGAGATCCATCCGCATCTTCAGGAGTATCACCATAGCTGCCGCGTTGCACCGATTGATGGTCATGGTGGGTGGGTGTGTCCTCCGTGGTGGTGAGTGGTTGTGTGGCAATGGGTGGTGGTGGGGGCTGCCTTATATAACTTTCGTGCACAATGGCTGTCACTCTCAATGACTCTTGGTGGGCTCTCGGCGACTCTTGCACACTCGTTACGACTCGTGTAACCTCGTGTTGTCTTTCGTGTTGATCCGTACAACAATCGTGTTGATCCGTGTAACAATCGCGTTGACTCGTGTTGACCCGTGTTGACTCGCGTTGATTCATGTTAGACTTGTCCATACTCTTTGTTTACGTGCCCTGAATGTGGCCGTTATTTTTCAAATGTTTGACACTCATGTTGGGTTCGTGTTACACTCGTTTAGACTCTCAGTTACTCGTACATACTCTTGCATGAACACGTGTTGACTCGTATTGACTCCTTGACTCGGGAGCAATTGCTATTCGTGGCCGACTCGGCCTCCAGCGACAGCGATAATCGACGAGTGTGACTCGTGTTGGACTCGCGCACCGACTCGGCTATGTGTGAACCAGCCTTAAGAAAAGAAGATTGCGAGGTCAATTAATCGAGTGTTTCAAGATACTAAAGGGATTTGACAACATTGTTGTAGATTCACTTGTCAAAATAGATAATAGTTCATTAAATCGGGGAAATGGAATTAAATTAAACACCAGGAGGATGAATCTCGATGTCACAAAGCACGTCTTCACCTACAGTGTGGTCATTGAGTGGTACAAATTGCCAGAAAAAGTGGTACAATGTAAGACAATTGACACATTAAAAAAAAGTCTAGACATTAATTTTGAGGTGGGACTATTATAGGTAAAACGAACAAAAACATTGGTAAAAAATCAGTAGTATTAAATATTTCTCAACTTCTTCTTTACTATACATTTCCCAGTAGAATTTTTTTTTCATTCTTCTGGGGGATTTTTTTTTCCCAACTTAATTTCATGCTGACCAATGGTCGGAGGGAGAGCAAAGTGGGAGAGAGATTTCTGCTTTGCTATCCTTGCCTTCTACTTTGTAGCAATTTCTATTTTAGCAGTAAGTCCGGACTACCTAGTAGGGACCGTATGGTCGGTGTAGTTTGTGCATATATGTAACTCTATGTAACTATGTAACTCTCTTGTATCAGAAACATTTTGTCAGCAAAAGTTTAGTGAGCGTAAATCGCCTCCAGGAATTATAATTGGTTGCGGAGAGAGAGGGAGAGTTTTAATTAGTTTTATTTTATTTTTTAGTTAGGGATATATCAAATGTATATCAATGGGGAAGCTAACTGTTAATCCTGTCTCTGATGAATTCAATGAACGTTTGTGAGATACTAAGAGAGAAAGATACATCAAGATGTATTAGTATCCCCGAGAAACCCTTTTCTATAAATCACGATCTACCAGATTCCCCCACCCCCAAACTCCGCTTGAACAAGGTAACGCGAGAGAAAATGGTAACGCGAGAGAAAACGCGTCATTCCCCCTCCACCAAGACATTCCCTACCCCGAGCCAGACTTAACCTATTCTGAGGAAATGTTTATGGAAGTTCGCCACCAACCCCTTCAATATCTTCTTGTATGTTTTGCCCAAACTGAATTCCATCATGTCAGCCAAGCGAGTAATAAAGTAGAAATTCCCTATCACCTTTCCTCCCAAGTCACCTCCATACAAACTACAAATTCTCCATTTATCCCGCAAACAGAAAACTAAATTTCATCACCCCAGCAGGCTATCTCCAAGACCAAACTAAATACAAATAAACGGAGAATGTCCATCCCGTCCAAGAGATATCCCCTTCATAATTCTAGTGCGACTCCTAACCTCAAAATAAATAAAACAAACAATGACACCATATTTCTACTATCCCGAGAGAACAGCCACTTAACCCTAACCGAAAAGGGAATAGGAGGGTAAAGTTAGTCAAAGCTGAGGCCGAGCGGTTGGAGGGTATGGATCGGTACGGTCTTCAATGCCTGGCCACAGCTATCGGTCATGTGGGTACTAGCAGCATGACCAGGGATAACTTGATAACGTGTGTACTGGGCAGGGTGACTGGTGAGCGAGATGGGTTGAGTGCTCAGAGCCCTTCGGCCATGCTTCCCCTACACTCAACTCCCAGCCATCCCAGTAGTTTGCCGACCCCGAGTACGCTTCCAGAGTTGGGTGGTGGCTGGCAGGGGGGGTTGCCCCTGGGGGGACCACCGGTAATTTCAAACATTGTAGCACCTTCACCTCCTCAAGGGTTAACTCCAGAATTATTGCTTCAGCTCGAATTAGCTAAGCTTCAGCAGCAATTAGAATTAGCCAAGATAGAAGAGAGAGCCAAGATAGAAGAGAGAACAAGTCACCAGCACATAGAGCTAGCAAAAACCCAAGCTGATTTAGAGTCGACTAGATACTGTGCCGACATGGACGTAGAGAAGTCGCGAGTAGAGACAACGGGACAGCGACTTGGGGCTGGTAACCGTGCTCATGATCAATCTCTCGCACTTATTGAAACTGGTTCCGGTGTTTGATGAGAGTGGTGTAACAGAATTTTTCGCACACTTTGAGAAGAAGTGCCAGGAACACCAGTGGCCAGAGAATAAATGGGCAGCACTTGTATCCTCTAGATTAATAGGCAAAGGGTCTTAAAGCCTACGGTGCGTTACCTTTGGAGTCATGTATTGTGTATGAGGATCTCAAGGAGGCTGTCCTGAGGGCTTACGAACTGCAACCAGAAACGTACCGTTTGAAGTTCCGGGGTGTAACTAAGGGAAGAGATAGCACCTTTTTGGAACACGCCCGGGACTTGTCCAATGCTATGGGGAACTGGCTCCGATCTGAGAAGGTAACAACATTTGATGGAATTAAGCAGTTAATGATGTTGGAGCAGTTCTTTAACACCTTATTAGCGGGCTAGGCGGTTTATTTATATGTACCGCCCAGCGGGGTGTTTTTAGCCAAAATAGGGCTGTTTACGTGATCATTTTCATGCCTAAATAAGACCCAGAGTGTAAAACAAGTATCTATCCCTGAAAGGGCATAAACAGAGCTTTCCAATGACACCATAACGATCCTTTTATGATGGCTAGTTTTCTTGCAACAACCGCGCAACGAGAGTGCAAAAAGCACGTAATTAGGCACTTTCCCCATACAATTCCGAATATAGCGAGTGAGAGAGGGAGGGAGGAGGTGGGATACGTGACAGTAGGTTCGCCGCGGTGGTCTGGAGCAGTCATACGCTCGCTACTCTCCTGCCACCACTTGTCTCTCTCTCTCAGCAACATTACGTGCTGAAATTGCCACACGACCTATGTCGAGCGCCGCCAGATAGTCCAGATTTATTATACTCGACTTATGTTGCGCGCCGACAGTTAAGGGTTAAGAGCACGGGCGGTGATCTAACTTTGACCTTAAAGGAGAAAAACCCAAGAACTCTAGTCGAAGCAGCAGAAATGGCTGATCGACGGCTGTCGTTGATTCGGGGTTGCGGGTCCTCACAGAAGTACGATGCAAGTGCTAAGGACCGTTATCCTCCCCCTCCCCGTAGCAATGACACATTTAAACAAAAGAGCAATGAAACTAAAACTGAATCCAAACCTAACACCACGCCGTATAAGAAAAGTCAGGTTTTTTTTACATCACAGTATAAGCCGAAACCGAAATTTATGTGTTTTAAGTGCCACCAGGAGGGTCATAAGGCAAATGAGTGCCCTAGTCGACCTCCTCCGGCAGCCGTGTCTTTTGCTCACGGCATTGGAGTGTTCAAGAGGACATCGGAGTTTGTTAGAGGCAATTCTTCCGAGGTAAATACACTGCCAGTGCAGAAGGATCCGGAAGGCTTATTCCCTGTCCGTGATGCCTTTAGTGACCACAGGGGACTCGGTTGTGTGACATGAGGTGAGAATTTTGCGTGACACTGGGGCATCGCAAACATTGTTGAGGAATTTCACTGGTAAACCTGTAAATACGGCGTGGGTGGTTGTGGTTCAGGGAGTTAATGCAACAAGGTCATACCCGCTTGTAAGAATGAAGATGGAAGTTGATGGTGTGACTCGTGACCTGGATGTAGGAATTGTGGAGAACTTGCCTGTTGGGGGCGTCGACCTCCTTCTCGGCAACGACTTTGCGGGGCCTACTTCTGAGGCTCCACCCTTGGTCGTTGCCGAGAAGCCGGCCGACGTGTGTAGGGAGGAGCAGGAGAGGGTTGAGAAGTGTCCGGTGCAACCTATGGCGTGTGTTGTCACCAGATCTCTTGCGTCCAGGGAGTCACATTCTGGTCAACAGTCTTTCGACAAGCGGAGGAAAGGTACCGAGAAGGGGTTGAAAGTTGATGCGGTTGAGAGTTTAGTATCAATGGACATTCTCGGGGACCCATTATTAGGACCGATTTTCGAGTCTGGAGAAGACCCATTAACTGTTACTAAGAAGACAGAGGATGGGCTTAAAAAGACGAAGAGACAGCAACGATACACAAGAGAGAGAGCAACGGGAGGCTAAATTCAGTGTAGGAGGGGGGCATGAGTTGTTTCGCAAACACTTAGATAAGCTTGCTCCTTCGGACATTCGTAAATTGCAATTAGAAGACCCGGAGGTTCTTGAATGTGGTACCGGTGCTGTCGAGTTGGAGGAGGACAGTGATGCACAGTCGGGAGATGTAGCAACAAGGTACCCTGACGCGTACCCTATGAGAAATGGGTCAGCGAAGACAGTGGTCCGAAGCTTGCTAGTGTATTTTTCCCAGTATGGTTACCCGCGGGAGATTCAGTCAGACCAAAGATCCAACTTCACTTCTAGCCTCTTTGTTCAAGAAGTACCGCAGCATGGGATTGTTACGGTTGTGTCATCTGCGTATCATCCAGAGAGCCAGGGTGTGTTAGAGCGATGGCACTCAGCCTTGTAATCTGTGCTTCGTTATTGTTGCTTTGAGAGTGGATGGGGTTGGGATCTTGGCCTGCCATATGTTTTGTTTGCTGCACGGGAGGTACCTGGGGAAAGTTTGGGATTCAGCCCTAATGAGCTCGTCTTTGGACACCGTGTCAGAGGGCCTCTCCATATGGTTAAAGAAATATGGGAGGGTGCAGAAAAACCTTGTTCTATGCTCAAGTATGTCCTCGATAGTCCAGAACGGATGTTGCGCAGTCTGGAGTTGGCTGGCCGTAATTCGACTAGCTCTCAGGCCCTCATGAAGGACAGGTATGACCTCAAGGTTAAACTCAGGTAGTTTCGCGTGGGTCAGGAGGTATTGATTCTACTGCCCCTTGTAGGTCATCCCTTATCCACGAAGTACACTGGTCCTTATAGGGTGGTTGAGAGGCTATCGGACATGGATTGCTTGGTAGCCACTCCAGACAGACGGAAGCGCAATCAGTTATGTCACGTTAATCACATGAAGGAGTATGTGAGGCACCCCCCTGAGCCTCTCACTGCGCCTGTGATGACGTTTAACAGTCAAGGTGGAGAAGGAGAACGGGACAGTCAAGCTCAGGTGGAGGATAACTGGAAGGATAAGAAATTCAAAGGGGTGCCTGAGTGTGAGAAGGCGTTTGGAGTAATAAAACACCTGTTGTGCACTCACCCGATCCTCAGGGCCCCTGACTTTAGCCTACCTTTCCAACTAGCAACGGATGCTAGTGGTGTGGGGGCTGGTGCCGTCCTTATGAAAAAGGACGATGATGGGCTGGAACATCCTGTTAGTTTCTGCTCGGAGAAGTTCAATTCAGCCCAGGGAAGCTGCTCTGTTGTCGAGAGGGAGCTGCTGGCAGTTGTGCTTGCACTGAGGCATTTCGAGGTCTATGTTCCAGCCTATGGTCCGGTCGTTGTAGTTTACACAGATCATCACCCTCTCAAGTTCTTGGACCAGTTTCACAATCGGAATATGAGGCTGACCGGGTGGTCGCTGGTGTTACGGGAGTATAGCCTGGACATATGCCATATTGCCGGTTGTGACAACGTGGTTGCAGATTGTCTTTCAAGGGTGTATGATCCTGGGTAGATTGACACACGGGTAGCCTCCTGCTTTAGTTTGAATAGTATTTTGCGCTTGGTGCTTGTTGGCTCGCAGTTGTAGCCCAGCGTATTGGGTCGTAAAGCAGGAGTTGAGCGTTTGGTATAGAATAACAAACTAGGCTTGCCCCTATAGTGCAGCCGCAATAAACAAATTAAAAACATAAAAATCAAATAAAAACTCTTTCTTTGATAGTTGAATTTTTTCAGTATGTTATAGCAGTAATTCTGAGTTGCACTCCTCTCAGAATGCTGGGCTAGAGAAGCTCGCTCTTGACGAGCATAACTACATATGATTTAACCTATTGTGTTGGGGAGGGTTATAATTTTGTAAAATGTTTTGTTGAGAACTGTGCCAGATATTTTACTGCCGCTGGGTGATGGGAAGTAGAGATATAGCATGGGTTCTAACAATCAGATTTTTGTGAGCCTTGGGCCTCTGAGAAAAATCTTGGGGGGGGTGTGACGTTAACCACTCCGTTAGAACCGCATGGCTTGTCCTACAGTGACTCGCCAGGATCGCCAGGGCAGTGGATGTGGCTACAGTTGGTGTATTGTTGTGTGCTTTATTTCATATGAAAGCTCGTGTCATGGGCAGTCCAGAAAGGCTCTTTGTTTTCACCCATGTCAAGGCTTTATATATTTAATTGCAAAGTATATGTTTTATCATTAAGTAGTAATGATAGGATTTGAGAGAGAGAGAGAGAGTAGAACAGAGTGTGGGGAGGCGCGCAGTGTTTTGCTATACTCGATGACGTCATAGCTGGCTGGCCTCGTGGGGATTCGTTGAAGGAGTTTTTTACCATGCTTGGTGACGTCATGTTTGGCTAGCTTCTTTAGCATTGGCTAAAGGACTTGTTACAGCATTTCTACACGGTTCGAGCTAGTGCTAGTATATATACAGCTTCCTCGCCACTCTATCCCTCAGATCTGGTTTCTAGAACGCATCCCTCTTATCCCTTTGATACCTGTCCCTGAGCATTATCTATAGCATTATCTAATCCAGCAGGACACTAATAATTATAGGAAGCGGTACTGAACAATATGAATGCCAACCAATGCTTCGTGATCAACTTATCTTAACAACTAACATACACGGGTTATATCAGACCTTAACGCACAATACAACTGGCCAGCATGAAGCTGATTATGCAGAGTTAACCAGAGGGGGTATAATATTAATAAAAGGTGGTGAAAGATATGGAAAATGAGAGAGATAGGCAGAGGAAAAGGTTCTCAGATGCAGAGAGGGGGCCAGGTATCAAAGGGATAAGAGGGATGCGTTCTAGAAACCAGATCTGAGGGAGAGAGTGGCGAGGAAGCTGTATATATACTAGCACTAGCTCGAACCGCGTAGAAAAGCGGTAACAAGTCCTCTAGCCAATGCTAAAGAAGCTAGCCAAACATGACGTCACCAAGCATGGTAAAAAACTCCTTCAACGAATCCCCACGAGGCCAGCCAGCTATGATGTCATCGAGTATAGCAAAACACTGCGCGCCTCCCCACACTCTTATTTACTCTCTCTCTCTCTCTCTCTCTCTCTCTCAAATCCTATCATTACTACTTAATGATAAAACATATACTTTGCAATTAAATATATAAAGCCTTGACATGGGTGAAAACAAAGAGCCTTTCTGGACTGCCCATGACACGAGCTTTCATATGAAATAAAGCACACAACAATACACCAACTGTAGCCACATCCACTGCCCTGGCGATCCTAGCGAGTCACTGTAGGACTAGCCATGCGGTTCTAACGGAGTGGTTAACGTCACAGTGTTCTCACCTTAGCTGTGACCCTGGTCTTGACACGGGCAATGTGCCCTTTCAGGAAGGAAAACTATTGGAGTATCCACTCATCACGGCCCGACCTTGGCCGCCTCTCGCTGGTCCCAGGGGTGCCCGCACCACTCTTCTCGTCGGTGAGCTTCGCATACCGAGTCCGCATTCCCGTCACCCATTTGTTCAGCTGGGTTCCTGCGGAAACAGAAACATTAATTGGGCATTGGACATATTGTATAAATGATTCACGTATCGTCGTGAGCAGGTAAAAGATAGGTACATAATCATATATAGATTCAAGGATGTAAACAGACATTGAATGGAATGTGGGTGATATTGGCAGCACAGCATTTCATATATGCAACTCTTAACATATTTTAACTAATGCAGGATGAATTTAACGTATCAAACACATGAAATCGAACCAAGAACACAACAAAAAGGTATTAAAACACATATTATCACTACAATAACATAATGCACGCTTTACTTTGGGGTACTTACCTGTGACACGAGGTACCAGGCTGTAAGCCTTCTCTTCAAACATCCGCACCTTCTTACGGCTGTCTTTGTACTCCTTGAGACGTTTCTGGTACAGCATGGGGTTGTCCTTCACTCACTCTACCAGCATGTCCTCAGTCTCGTCGTCGAACAGGATCCGGGTAAGTTTGTTCTTCTTGATAGCCTCATACACGGGTATATCATCGGCCATGTCCTGTGAGTCGCCTTGGTCATCGTCACCACCAGACATGGCCTCCAAATCATCGGGCTCCTCTTTGGTGTCGTCCATCACAGCCTCGTCCTCATCGAGGAATGTAGCATCTGCATCCAACTAATCGGCTATGTCCTGAAGATCACTAGTAGTTGCAGGGGCCTGGCTGTCTGGTATGATGTCATCTGAGCTGGGCGACGCACTACGTTGGTTGTGCTTGGGCGGCGGTGGGCGGCGTGGGGTGGCTGCTGTGTCACGTGGTTGGCTGGGCCCAGGCAGCGACTTGGCGACACGCTTGGCCAGTCTACCCTTCACCACATGTCGAGGGTTGATGGACTTGGAAGGGACCTTCTTCTTTTCATGCTTTTCAGGGGCCATGGCGAAGGGCAGCGTGGGTAGCTGGGCAGCAGATAGGGAGGTCAGAGAGGCAGGTCAAGGTTGTGGTCGGTCACTGGTGCTGCGGTGGACTGGGACGAGGCAGCGTGGGTGGGAGCATTTTATAGGGTGTGGGAGGCGTCTGTGTGAGCGGCGTTGGTGCCAACTCTTCACGCGGTGTTGCCAGCACTCGGGCTACACTCCACGACTCGTGTAGCTTCGTGTAGGTACGCGTTGACTCTCGTTAGATTTCTGTTGCACACGTGTTGACTCGTGTTACATCCGTGTAAACTTGTGTAAACTCTCGTTGATTCGTCCTACATTTTTTAAATAACGGTATTTCAAATGACACTCTCGCTTTTTCGTGTTACACTCGTGTTTTTTTTCTCAGTGGATCGTGTTTACTCTTGTTTATTCGTGTTTTCACTCGTGTTTGAATCGTGTAAACTCTGGCATCATGGGGGCACCAAATTTTGGCACTCACATTCGTGTTTTCTACTCTTGTTGATACGTGGTGCATGTGTGTTACATAAGTTTTGTTGCGTGTAGACATGTGTTGATTAGTCAACGTCGAAATGATGACGAAAAGCGACAAATCACCAAAGAGTGCTACACAGGTTTACAAGAGTCAACACGAGTTAACACGAATAACTAAGAGTTATTCAGAGTCAAACACGAGTTAACACATATGAACACGAGTCTACACGTATTTAGGCCACACTCGTGGGTACTAGCTACGGAGCCCAAAAATGTCATGCATGCATGACATTTTAGGACCCCGTGGCGAGTACCCACGAGTGTGTCGAGTAAACAAAGAGTATACATGAGTGTAACACGAATCTACACGAATGTTGAGGAGTATCGACGAGTCATTGCCGAATAGCAAAATGTCATCACTCGTGTTGGACTCGCACACCGACTCGGCTATGTATGAACCAGCCTTTAACCCTTAATTAGCGGGGCCCGACTTAAGTCCGTATCTAAAAACCTGGACTATGTGGCGGGGGCCCAACTTAAGTCTGTGTGCAATTTTGGCGCAATATTGGCTCTGAGAGAGAGCCGAGCGGTGGGAGGATCGTAGGTTGCCTCATGACCGCTCGCCACGACCATCGTGGGCCCACTGATATGTACTCCACACTATTCCACCCTCTCTCACTCGCTACACACGTAATTATGTAACGAAATGACCGTATTTTAGGGATTTTGCCCTTCAGTTGCACGATCGTTGCAAGACACCCAGTGATCGTAGAAGGATGGTTCGGGTGACATTGAAAAACTCAATTTATGCCCTTTCAGGTATACATACTTGTATTACGCTCTGGCTCTTGTTTATGCATGAAAAAGAGCACGGAAACCGCCATTTATGGTAAAAAAAATCCACTGGGCGGCACGGTCAAATATACCGCCTAGGCCGCTCGTTGAGTGTTAAATGAAAACCATTTTTGTTTAGTCTTTCATGCTACGATATATTTCTTAGTGACGGAATCAACTTTGTCGCTATATGCTGCACCGACTCAAGTTTCTTAATGTCCTTACTCAGATAAGGAGACCAAAATTGCACTCCATATTCATGCTTTTAAATAAAGCTATTATAATGTTCTCATTATTATAAGTCAAATTTATCTTAATATATCCCAATACTCGATTGGCCTTGTTTGCAGCTGCTGCACATTGATCTGAGGTCTTTAGGTTTTCAGATATAAGAACCTCCAGGTCTTTAACTAATGCACTTGTTTTGATTGGCTACTGGCTACAGAGCCGTCAGGTGTCAACACACGTTTATGTTATTATATGCCACACTAATATTGGTGATTTCATTAATTCAAAATATTTTGTTATTGGGTTGGAGGAGTTAAACATGATATGAAGTATAATGATGTGTTTGACACCATACTTAACATAGATAAAATTATATAGTAGCCTATCCTATTATAACAATCATGAAACTGTCATAGCCCTTTCCTTTTTCATTGTGCCGCCCACCCTATCTTGGTGATATTATTTCGAGTCCCCTTCTTATTCTATTGACCGCATCATGTCCTTAAATGCATCTTCACCTTCTTAACCCTTAAAAAGCGGCTCACCACTTAAGTCGAGTTAAATAAAGCTGGACTATGTGGCGGCGCTCGACATAGGTCGAGTGGCAATTTCAGCACGTAATGTGGCTGAGAGAGAGAGACAAGTGGTGGCAGGAGACTAGCGAGCGTATGACTGCTCCAGACCACCGCGGCGAACCTACTGACACAAATCTCAGCTCCCTCCTCCCTCTCTCACTCGCTACATACTCAATTATGTACCGAAAGTACCGAATTACCTGCTTTTTGCACTCGCGTTGCACGGTTATTGCAAGAAAACTATCCATCATACAAGGATCGTTATGGTGTCATTCGAAAGCTCTGTTTATGCCCTTTCAGGGATAGATACTTGTTTTACGTTCTGGGTCTTATTTAGGCATGAAAATGATCACGTAAACAGCCCTATTTTGGCTAAAAACACCCCGCTGGGCGGTACACATAAATAAACCGCATAGGCCGCTCGTAAGGTGTTAATGATATCAAACTTCCGTGTCTGTGTGTGTTTTTTTGTTTTTGTTTTTTTTTTGCTTGTCGGTGGGGGGGGGGGGGCAGTATTGACTAGGACTCGGTGCTATACAGTATGTCCTTAGTCGCTTGGCGCTGGGATATTAATAGTGTTATCCCATCGAGTACCGAGTACCGGTGATATCCTTATCATTATATTATGACAACTATTTGGTGATTTTATTCAGTTTAGGAAGGACGTATAGCAATTATATGGCTACGAACCATGACAGTTAACCCTTTTAGCTACAACATATCCTTTGTAATCTTCATAAAATCGCGTTAACCCCTTGAGACCCAGGACGTATATCCTTTATATTTTAATGCAACTCTTGGTCTCACAGTTGTAAATACGATCTCGATGTACCCTCTGAATTTAGTAGGTCCTTCTTCAACTAAATAAAACCGTCTAACTGCAGCCATAATGAAAGGTAAACAAACGTCCTGGTAGTGAAAGGGTTAATATTGCTGAAATCAAGTTTAGAAAACATCGCTGGTACTGGAAGGGTTAATGCATTCCACTGTGGCCTATCATATCATTCCTTAATCTTATTCACTTGTTTCGTGATATTTGGATATCCTTGTTCCCTTCAGACCCGGTAGGGATCTTGAACGCCCATAAAAAACACACCCGAGCTACCAAGGAAGGGCTCTTAAAGACCCATGAGCTCAAAGCCTGTAAGCTTGGTGTGCGAGGCGTCGGTCCGACGCATGTAAACAACAACCGGCTGGACCGACGCCCCGCATCTCCGGCCACAAGAAGGAGTGCGTCGCTTGTTCGTGTGTGCCTGTATGTTATTGTTAAGTATCGAAAAGTAGTGTAAAGTGGCTGTTTTTGCCATAAAGTTATCTCCAATGAAATCATCATCACAACTGAACAAATTGACTTAGAGAGCTCTACTTAACGCCATTCTACAGGTACGAAACACATCTACGCTTGGGGATGCGCGGGAATGCGGAAGCAGTCAGCATAACAAAGATACGGCAGCCTAGGCGTAGACGTTTTTCGGCCAAAACACCCGGGTTTCGGTTTGGAATACATAGCCGGGGCTGGAGGGGTTACATTTTACATATCAGTTCAGCTTGTTACACGTGGCGCGATAATTTATTAACCTATCTAGTGCTGGTGACGTCTCGTATATTGTATTTTTACAATGATTAGATGATTCTACTCATTTTCTGAAGGCCGTCTACCACATTGAAGGTTATATACTATATATATTAATCACATTAGCTGCCACATATTTCTCCTTATCTTCATATTATGGATTAATTATTGATGAACAAAAAAACATACGGCATCAGTAATATAACGTAATGCAATGAAACTCTTCAGTTATGGAAAATGATGTTACGTTAACCATACTAAACTACATTCGGAATATCCTATCAACATATTGCTAGCCCTCTCTTTATATCATAGGGCAGTTGTTTTTACTTCACTCAGGTAACAATTTAATTTGATTTAAAGAATTATTAGTCAGTCGGTCAGTAGTCAGTAGCCAGCACTTCTTTCCAAAAGGGGTAGGGAGGAACAGCCCCTGGAGATTGGGACTGGGAATTTCACTGACAAAATAATGTGCCTACCTCTGGATCAGCGAACCTTAATGAACGATATGCTTGAATACATAGATTGATTGAACCCATTTGACTTCAATCAGATCCGTCCTAAGTTGAGAACAATTTTATTATAGGTCAATTCATATGAAGTAAAGCTTCGTCGAAATAATATATGATTGTCAACAATTGAGTCTCCATATAGCATTGCAAATCACCAAACAACCCTACTGCTTCCCTCCCTCCCACCCAGCTCCCACACTCACCCGCTCCTTCTTTTTACCAGCTCACCACACGTGTAGATGTGATCAATGTGGATATATTAGGATGTTTGTGTTTTTATAGCTCTGCTATAAAATTTAATATATTTAACAAAGTTATCTTTTCCATTTTGATAAGCCAAGCTCCTTCCCACATTGCATAAGATCATCTAATGATAGCCAACATAAGCTGTCAAAATGTGTCATAATATTTATATTAAGATGGGTCTGGGAGAAGTTACCCCTTTTAACCCCTCTTTAGCGAGGACCGACTTAAGGCGGTCTAGAGAACCAAGGACTATGTGGCGGGGACCGACTTTAGGCGGTGTGCAATTTTGAGCAATAATTGGCTCTGAGAGAGAGACGAGCGGTGGGAGGAGCGTAGGTCGGCTCTGACCGTTCGGCACGGCTCCCGTGTGGCAACTGCTCTCCCCTCCACACTCACTACCTCGCTACACAGGGAATTATGTAAGGAAATTACCGTATTTTAGGGATTCTTCCTTCGTGTTGCACGATCGTTGCAATAGAATGCATCGTCGTAGAAGGATGGTTCTGGTGTCATTGGAAAGCTCAATTATCGCCCTTTCAGGGATATATTATTGTATTACGCTCTGGCTCTTGTTTATGTGTGAAAAAGAGCACAGAAATAAGCTCGTTTAGGGTAAAACTACCCGCTTGGCAGGTAGTAGAAGTTACCGACCTAGCCGCTCGAGGAGTGTTAAACACGATGTCGAATTTCCGATTATATTCAGATTCGGAAGGATTAATGATAGTGAAATGTCTATTTGAGATAGTCTTTGGCCTTAGAATCCCCACAGTTCCTTCTTAACCTGTACAAAATCGTCCAAGAAAAGCCATCAAATACTGTCAAAATACATCATGGTCTTGAAAGGAGTATTGAACTATAATGAAGACCTTTATGCATATTTATTCATCAGTAGGAAGTATATAATATAGGGCTTACATATCAATATATATTAGGTAATGACGAAATTAATTTCCTGTTATGTTCAACAACTAAGACCTGTTCTCCAGTACGCATTTATTCATTATACAATTACAAAAACAGTTTCACACAGCCCAAGATTTATATCCTAAATTGAAAAAAAAAAAAATTTGTTTAGGGCTAAATATGATAAATCCATCTATCCTGGTCTAATGTGGTTAATCTTGAGGCACAGGTTACCGCTGTGATCGTTACTCGTTCACGATATTGATGTTGGTTAAAATCAATACCTTTTACATGAAAGGATTATATTACTGTAGCTTGTGGCAAACAAAAATGAATACCCAAATCACTATATATGTCACCTACGTATTTACGTCCATAAATTAATAGTGTTTTAGCTATGTTGTCCTGTCAGCCAATCAAAATCCCTCTGTCATATCACTCAGGTAGGGTGGAGAGAGCCCCCCCAACTCCATCCCCATTTCCCCCAATATGAGCTGCCAAATGCTGTCAGACGATTCAAGAGACTTTTGGCCGGAACTGTACCTAATTTTGTGTGTTTCGCGTCAGTAAGAATATATACAGTATTGGTGGTCTGTGTTGTATAATTTGATTCATCATGTATAATACTCTACTGTATGTGCATTTTATGTATTATATACAATTATTATAGCATGTGCACACACACACACACAGCCCGTAGCCTAGTAGGTAGAGCTCTCGTCTCACACACGAGGGGTCGGGGGTTCAATCCCCGGCCGGGCGGAGACAAATTGGGCTTGTCTCCTTTCATGTGTTAGCCTCAGTTCACCTAGCTGTAAATAGGTACCTGGAATAAGTGGACGACGTTGTGACGTCCCATCTGGGGTTGGCAAAAATGGTACAAGGCGAGATGGGTATCATATGGTTCACCTAAGCCTTCGGGCGAGACGGTACCGTCTATAGTGAGAATGGTACCATACAGATTCACCCTAAGGCTTCGTTTCCGATGTCGCCAATTGGCTAAAAATACAGACTACACACACATCCACAGCCATTCCAACGATACATATAACACCTACACATATAGGAGGCGGGAAATAACGAGCATGCTCACTCCCGCAATACAACTAGAGTAAGTAACTAGAGTAAGTACACACACACACACACACACACACACACACACACACACACACACACACACACACACACCACCACCACCAATAAATAAAACAATAATACAAAAAACAACGAAGTAGTACATACCAAATATGCATTGTGTACATTTAAAACCAACGGCTCACAGTATCGCAACAACAAAAAATATCCCAACATCTGTAAGACAAAACCCTGGCTAATCATTGCAAATAGTCGTACTCGTGATGGCTCAGTGAAAAGTAATACCATAGAAGTTTGCCATTTGGCAACCCGCACGACATGTTGTGAAAGGGGACCCCACTACCTATCATAGCTCCGGTGACACTAACACTGTGGGTCAATAGTGGGGGCGAAGGGGGAGAGAAGAGGGGAAGGGGGAGGAGTGGGAGGGAAAGGGGGGGAATAGGGGTACCATAAAGGGAGCAAAAACGAAAGGTTTGGATGGGAAGAAATACTTTGTGCTAAGGTATGAGGGAGTTGAATAGAAAGGAGTGAGGTAAAGTAAGGTGAGTTGGGGAGAATTTTTGAGTAGGGGGAAAGATGAGTTGGGATGCGCTGGGAACGGAGAGAAAATTTGGGTATGTTCAATATGCAGTTGGAATGTGGAGAAAAGGGTTGGGAGATATGATGGCTTGGTGACGAATGTGAGGGGTGAAGAGAACAGTTATGAGTAGGAGAATAAGGGATACACTGGAGATGATGAAAGAATGTTGGATGGGAATACGAGGTGGAGAGAAGAATGAAGGTAAATGTGAAAGACAAGATAAGGTGCGAATGAGGTTCAGTATGGGATATGATGAAACTAGCCAACACATAGCATATACTTTTAAATTATATTAATTATATTAATAATTGCTTAACAAAACTTATCAAAACTATAATGATAATTATATCGCTGGAAACCGTAACTTTATTCATATTAAACTCAAGATTGTCATATTTCATCTGTGACGTTTTCCCAGTGGCAATCATTAAATTTACCTTGTTGACTCAACATGTAATATTCTAGATGTTTCATTCAGCCCTGACTGCTCAGTCATTTGGGTACTTGTTCTTCTAACAGGGACGACATAATTACTTGGCATATTGATCGTGAAAAGACGATAACCAATACAATTTTAATTGTAATCAGTATAGTATTAATCAGACTGAATAACCGAACGAAATTGACATTCCGGCATACTGATGGGGAATAAAATATTCATGTTATAGGCTAGGTAGTAATACGGGCATATCATACACTTTAGTACGTTCAGAAACCGAAAGGCATGTCTATACTGTAATTTGTTGAGAAGGTACATCAATTTAGTGCAGATTCTGTAGTATAGTGACAATATCTGTAGATACAATATTCTAAAGTAGATATATTTCTGTTATCACGTTTCAGATCAAACATATAGCTATCGGTCTATGTATCGTTTTCTGTCTATGTCTGTATCTATCTATCTATCTATTTATAGTTTTTTTTTTTTTTTTTTTTTTTTTTACTGTACAGGCTCTCAACTTATGCCCGAGAGACCCTGTATAGTACATTCACCGCCCAACACGGTGAAGCCAGTGATGTCTCGTTCCAGACTAGGGAGTGAGGAATGTGAAGCACTTATTAGCTGCAACCAGCCCCTGCCATCTTGCCTTCGCAGGATGCATGGGGCTTAGTTGGCCACGCATGGCTCGAAGCAGCCCCATCTCTGAAGCTGCTTCGTTCCAGTGCTTCACTAACTCACCTCCTAGACTCGGACCATCACTCTCAGAACGCCACCCATTGAGCAATTAACTCACTAGGCATTGTCCCTTTGTAGCATATTTTGAATATGGGAATATTCATAGTGTTATTTAATCAGGGAACAATTAGGGTATTTATTTGGCGTTTCGGTGGGTTTTGTGGTTATGCACTGATACCAGGTACAGCACAAATTCCATCCCAATTATATCTTCCCATTGACATATCTGGCTTCGAACTCGGGTCCATTGGATTACCAGTCCAGTGGCAAGACCAC
The DNA here is from genome assembly GCA_032716605.1 of Paralithodes platypus. Taxonomy (NCBI): domain Eukaryota; kingdom Metazoa; phylum Arthropoda; class Malacostraca; order Decapoda; family Lithodidae; genus Paralithodes; species Paralithodes platypus. The sequence continues at coordinate 6,305,535 of CM064508.1, read as the reverse complement.
TCCACCACACCTCCCCAACTATACCAGTATCACGAATTTGTCAGTTAATCAGTAGCCAGCCCTTACTTCCACAAGGGGTAGGGAGGATCCGTAAGAGACACGAGCAAGGAAAAAGAGGTGACAGGAGAGGAGTGCATAATATTATAACAGTATGCCCTCAAAAAGCAAGCACACAAGCATTCAGAAGCACCAATCACTCATCAGCCACCGAAATCAATAGCTTCACCTCATATGAATTTGTTAACATGCTAATTATTAAACATAACCTGATAATTTAACCTGCGCTTCCCAGCTCTCATCCACGTTAAGCTCCGGGAAAACTCTGTTCACTAAGTTAATTAATGTTGTAGCCTACAAGTACTTACAGTAATGCAACCACCACTACTGTGCAGCGTAGCTTACAGGTCAGTCGTATTTGTAGAATAATTCAAGATTAATTAGGAAATATAGTTTTCATCAAAATTAGTTATAATTAGTTTGATGATGTATACATTTGCCTTGGTAATGTCATTGTTAGTGGAATTTAACTATTCTAAAGTTTGAACACATCATTTCAAAGGCTTGATGGAACGTTATATACATCACAATAGTAATACATGTATGAATAGTGCATCAGTCGCCCCTAAGTGATTGTCTCTACTTACTTGTAGATGTCAGAGATGTGTTATCATTGGACATTCATGTTAGCAGTCTTAGTAAAGGAAACTAACATACAAATTATTTCTATGTTTAGCATTTGTATTCTGTGAAAAGTGGAGCTGACTACATTATCAAAGTGAAATTGGTATCATATCTACAGTAGTTATATAATGTGCCCAAGTATATTTATGTTGTGGGTTCGCTATTAAATCCAATACATAGGCCTACTGTTTGTACACCATTAATACAACTTTAATTACACACACACACACACACATGCACACGAGCGCACAGAGAGAGAGAGAGAGAGAGAGAGAGAGAGAGAGAGAGAGAGAGAGAGAGAGAGAGAGAGAGCATCACTTAACCTAGACTCATTACTCTTCATTGTAGGTAATCTGTTGGTATGATTTATAACCCATCATTTGTCTGGGTGTACATTAATCACAGAACCACCTTGGATCATTCCTGAGAGAGCTTCACCTGCCTTCTGTCGGGCTTCCTTCACACGATCATTAGCAGTTAGAGATGATAAAGTGATGCTGTGTTGTTTGACTGTGGTTCTTTATGCTGATACATTTTAATAATTCTGTTTCATGTAAAGCTGGGTAAAAAATGGCAAGTACAGAGGCTGAATTTATCAAACTAATCGACAAGTGAAGGTTGTATATTTGTTTACTCACACTGGCTATTATAGCACAAATTATAGTAGCAATGTACCAGCTATTGACAGATGTACAGTTCAGGTATAAACCTTGAGCACGTCGATGTAAGAATTATATTTACATTATTCAGATATAATTACAGGAGGATTATATCTCTCAATAAAAGAGGGTGAAGTAAAGCAGTGATTAGATATGTAAACACATTGCTGGGTACATTACAGGCAGCATGCTTGGAAAAAAAGTATCCGGTGGTAGTGAATGTGACTTGAATTAAACACACATATTACTTAAAAACATTTAATCCAGTGATTAAGAATAACGTAGTGAGCAATTACATTCTTGTTTCAGATGGTGTGAATGGAGCTATTAGTACCAAACTCAATAACTGCAATTATGACAACTCTACAAAATATATGGTATCCTGCTGGGATATCTACAAATATCTTTTTGTACGAGCTGACCACGTAGGTTAACTTTTTTCTGTACAAAACAATATCCTAAAGCAATGTGCATAGGGCTTTATATAATATGGCACTTCTGCTACACTACGTATCAACAAACAGTCATGTCAGACAATACAGAGAGAGTATTGACAATAACGCGGGTGGTGTATAGTTAATTAGTAACCTGTTATATCTACTCATTTAATGACCTTATCCACCACTGCATTGTAACCCATGTACAATATTATGTTCTTCCGATTTACCAAAGATGATCAGTTTTGGTAATATATAGGAGTTTTCAGTTTGAAACTTATGCATTATTTTTGCAATTATGTGTTTAATGGTATTGGACAAAATACATATACACTAGGAACAACATCAAAACAACAACAATTCACTAAAAAAATACCAACTTGTATACTGTAAAGACGGTACTACAGGCAACTATGTTACATATTATTATATATGAAAGACAGAATATAATAATGTGACTGATACTGTCCATAGTATGAACACTACAATCAGACAAGGAATATTATGTTTACAAGTACAAGAGTCAGACGAGGCAGAAACATTGTGAGCAGCTCGGGGGATCATAACACCCAGTGGAGATCAAAAGTTGTCACGGATTATATATTATACCTGGAAGTAATATTGGAAGAATGGTCACATCAGCGGCATGAGAGGTTCTTTCATGCATGGCTGACTCCTCTTCTGATATATTTTTGCATCAGTGAAAACAGGAGATTGACGGAGTTGGGTGATTAGTGGAGCGATGAAAAGGGCACACTAATATAATATATGCAAATAGACCAACCTTTGTGTTACGACTGGGGTTTAAATATATCAGGGCTCTTATTCATTGGACTAGTAATGGCATAAATGCTACTACGGAAAGCGCTAGATCCAACCTCTGATGTATATTCCCAGTGAACAAAGAACACAAATACTCTACAGAGTTCTATATGCAATAATAGGCTATCGAACTCTCAATAAATGTGCGTCTACTCTAGGCTTAATGTTATGTGAAAACAGCCTATTACTACCTATAACCGAAGGTGCTTGGTTATGGTATGCAAAGTAAGGTGGTAAGAGAAGTTACAGCTTACGTTACTTTAATCAATAAATGTCAGGCACTCCTGCATGAAAGAAAGTGCACTAAAGTCCTTCAACACTAACAAGGAATCTTCTTTAAATGTTAGATGCTATAAAGATGCTCGTATCGGAAATGGAACCCAAAAAGGCAGGCAGCGGAACAATGCTCGTGCAGGCTATGCACACAAAAAGGCAGAATATATAATGCCGTCGGAGCCAAGAATATCCTAAACACTACAACAATAATAATTGCCACGACAATGCAGTATTCCTATCAACAAAAAGAGCCTAAGTCGATTGTGTCTCCATACATCAAACTAGGCTGCGAAATGCTTGTGTAATCATAAATGGGTATGCATAAAAAGAGTACTTGGTTTAATATACTTAATGTCTACTATGATTGATAAAGTCTAGGTAGAGTCAATGATACGAGATACTGGTGCGCATGGCATGCTGCATAGCCTAGTGCAAATCTCAAGTATGTGCGTCAAATATTACGTTATAGGGAAGGGTAGCTCTCTTGAGAAACCTTAATACCGAAGTATTAAGCGTTCTCCTGGCGTACCTCAAAGACAAACAATCGAGACTAGAACAGTGCAGAATGGTATAGGCAAAAAGCCCTCATTCGTGCATGCTCTACTCTCAATGGCACACAGACTAGAATTTACTCAATCAACTCCAGTTCTCAGGTATGTCGTGCAGCTTTTAACTAAAGCCAGCACCCATAGGAAACAATACCTTATAATATCAGACTCCTAGTCTAGCATTATCTAATCCAGCAGAACACTAATAATTATAGGAAGCGGCAATATGAAAGCCAACCAATGCTTCGTGATACACTTATCTTAACAACTAACATACATGGGTTATATCCATAGACCCCTTTACATAAGGACTGGAAACGAGCACTCTCGGAGTTTGAAACTTGGGTCCATTGCTTAAAAGCAGTATCATGAAAGCAGTGGTCTCTCCGACTTTCTTAAACACAAAAATATGTACACAAACACAACTTTACATATAAATGCATGTAATTTCACACGCAATCGTCCATATCCCCGCCATATTGGCGACATAATGTCTCGCCAGAAAACGAACAGCCCAGGACGATGCCAGACGCCAGTCACCCACGAGACACGTTAGAGGCAACATATTTTTGTTCTGTTGTTCGTTATCTCTCAGCTTATTGTAAGTAATTTTCTTATAAATACTTACCAGTCACAAAAGGATATGTGTTAACAACTTATTTAGCTGATAAATATTAGAATTGAGCTGATGTCAACGGGTTGCTTTGATATGGACTGATAACCATTTTACAACTATTCTTGTTTTTTTGCTTTACAGGAACAATGCCGAAAAGATGTGCTGCATTCAATTGTCGTGGAAACTAAAGGGGAGAGCCATACAGTCCTATGGTGTGTTTCCCGAATGAAGAACAAGAACGACATGCATGGATTAGTGCTATGCCAAATAGCCCAGAAAGTTTGAGAGACAGGTCGAAACTATGGATTTGTGCATCACACTTCGACTGCGATTGGGTCACAGTTCGGGGAGGAAAACGACCAGCTGGGCCTCCTACAGTTTTTAAAGGTGTACCCAAGTCTTGCCTCAAACAACTTACGTCAGCTCCTAGGTTAACTAAAACAGTGACAAGTAAACCAAGACTTAAAAAACAAACTGAACTTGAAAATGAACAAGACAAAATGCATAGTTATGACAAATTTGCAGGAGAGATTGGAAAACACTTCCCTGAGTTTTATATAATGCAAAATGGTAGAGAACTGACAATGTTTAAGACAGATGGTAATGGTAGAGCAGTTGATAAGTTTCTTCATTTTAAAGAGGTACAGTCTCCTTTTGGTTTTCTGCAGCTGGTAGTAGCAGAGAAAAGTGGCTTGGAGATACCAAAAAGTAAACTGAATCTTCAAAAAAATAGCTTGGTAAGTAAGTGGTCTCAAATTGAAGAAATAGTGAAAATTATGAACACTCATGAAGCGACTAATACTGACCGCTTAAAAAGAATAATTTCAGAACTTGACTCTATCACAGAATTTCATGAAATTGAAGGTTTTCAGTTCATTCAAGCACAGTTACAACACCTTATTCCTCCTACAAATCGCCGATATACAAAGCATATGTTAATTCTTGCAGCAGAACTGTTTTGTATATCACCCGCAGCATATAGAACGCTTAGAAACTCCAAAGCAATTAGTCTTCCTTGTGAGAAACAGATTCGCCAATTGTTATCTCGCACTTATGCTGACAAGTGTCTCCCAATCCTTTTTGATCAGTTGAAGCCACAACAGCGGTTAGTTAACATTTTGTTTGATGAAGTCTAGCTTAAGCAGGCCCTTAGATTTACAGGAGAGCATATAGTAGGCTATGCAACAAACGGACCAGAAAATCTAGCAACATCTGCTCTTGCTATTGAAGTTGTTTGTCACTATGGAGGACCACGGTACATCATACGAATTCATCCTGTATCAAAACTGAATGCTATTCAACTGAAGGAAATATTACTTGAGGCTGTATATGTTGTTAAAGCTAGTGGTGGCCATCCAGTGTCGTTCGTCTGTGACAACTGTCCACTGAATCAAGCTGTTTACAGAATGCTTGGGGGTCCTGGAAAAGTAACACTAGCACCAGATGGCATAAATGTTTTCCTTGTCTATGATTATTTTCACATCCTCAAGAATATGAGAAACAACTGGATCACAGAGAAATGCCAAGAATTACATTTTAGCAAGGACGGTACAGAATATTTGGCGTGTTGGAGTTATGTTAAAGCTCTTTACAATGAAGATCAGAAGACACCACTTCGTCTGACAAAACTCACACGCTCATCAGTATATCCTAAACCATTGCAACGTCAGAGTGTGCCCTTAGTTTGCCAAGTGTTCAATGAGAAAACGATTGCTGCATTTGAAGGTCTTAAAGGAACTGTTAAATTTCAGGATGGAACAGTGATATACATAACACTGGTAACCAATTGGTTTAAAATGATGAATGTTAAAAGCAAGTACAGCGCAGTTCATTTACGAGACCAATATCGTGAACCTTGGACATTAAACTGTACAAACTTCGAAGCTCTGCAGGAAATGTGTACAGTTGTATCCAGCTGTCGGTGGACTGGTGGGCATGGCAGAGAGAAGAAACTAACACAGTCACCAGCAGATGCCTTTTTCATCACAACAAGGTATAACATAGGAGCAGCACAATATCTTTTTGAAACCCATAATTTTGCTTACATCCTACCTGCTGTTTTTTCACAAGATCCCCTAGAAAAGTTTTTTGGTCAAGCAAGACAACGTAGTGGAGGAAATTTTTACATTGACATTGGGGATGTTCAAACAGCATCCAAAGTACAGCAGTTGCATCAGCTGTTGAAACGTGACATCGTTCCTGACCGAGCCAAAGAAGTAAGCTGTGAATTTTGTACAGCAGCAATAGATGATGGTGATTTACAACTTCTGGAAGAGCTGACATTACAAGACACTCAACTACTTCTAGATTTAGATGATACTTTAAAACATAAAATTGTCTACATTGGGGGATTTTTAGCTCATAAACATGGACAACAGGAAGCAGATTCTGGGGAATGCTTGTCAACAGAGTTTTTGACTGCGCTCAATCGAGGTGGGCTAAGTATGCCTACACTGGCTACTGTCTTCTTTGTACATAGTGGCATCACCCTTCAAATGTCTCTTCAAGACTCAAAAAAGTGTCGCAATTACTTGAAACAATGCTTGTCTTATGTAGATGCTCCTTTAGCTAGCCATTCAGGAGCATGCCAGACATTGTGTAATGTGTTGTTTAAGGCCTTTGTATTTAACCCTTAATTAGCGGCGAGCAACATAAGTCGAGTTAAATAAAGCTGGACTATAGGTCGAGTGGCAATTTCAGCACGTAATGTTGCTGAGAGAGAGAGACAAGTGGTGGCAGGAGAGTAGCGAGCGTATGACTGCTCCAGACCACCGCGGCGAACATACTGACACGAATCCCAGCTCCCTCCTCCCTCTCTCACTCGCTATATAAGGAATTGTATCGGGAAAGTGGCTAATTACATGCTTTTTGCACTCGCGTTGCACGGTTATTGCAAGAAAACTAGCCATCATAAAAGGATCGTTATGGTGTCATTCGAAAGCTCTGTGTATGCCCTTTCAGGGATAGATACTTGTTTTACGTTCTGGGTCTTATTTAGGCATGACAATGATCACGTAAACAGCCCTATTTTGGCTAAAAACACCCCGCTGGGCGGTACATATAAATAAACCGCATAGGCCGCTCTTAAGATGTTAATACAAGCGATCGATCGGGAGTGTACACTAGGCTGCATAAGGCGACAAGACCAACTTTCTAATGTTTAAGTTAATTATTGTGTTATGCGACTTTTGATATATGTAAAATTATGTGTAAAGTAATATTTTGCAAAGGTTTTACTTTAATTTCTTCTAATATTTAATTAATGTAAGTCATGGTATGATGCTTTGCTTGTATAATACATGTTCTTATAAACTATCTCATTATAACTGTATATTTTCCTATTATGTTCAATCACGAAAGAGACTTATGATTCAATCAACCAAAAACAAATGTTTTATTTTCCTTTACTTGGTTGCTCTAGTTAATAAGATGTTGTAGAGTAAAAACACAAAGTCCCATATCCAGTAAAACTAAAATAAGACCTCAGTTTGTGGGCCTGACAATGGACCCAAGTTCCGGGACCCGAGTATGGCCGACGCCAGTCCTTATGTAGAGGAGTCTATGGTTATATCAGACCTTAACGCACAATACAACTGGCCAGAATGAAGCTAATTTTGCAGAGTTAACCAGAGGGGGTATAATATTAATAAAAAGGTGGTGAAAGATATGAAAAAGAGAGAGGTAGGCAGAGGAAAAGATTCTCAGGTGCGGATTGGGGGACAGGTAGCAAGGGAAAACAATGGATGCGTTCTAGAAACCAGATCTGAGGGAGAGAGTGGCGAGGAACTGTATATATACTCGCACTAGCTCGAGGCGCGTGGGAAAAAAGCGGTTACAAGTCCTCTAGCCACTAGCAAGGGAGCTAGCAGCATGGTAAGGACCTCTCTCCACCAACCCCCACGAGGCAGCCAGCCGTGACGTCATCGAGCGGGACGAAAACACTGCACGCTCCCTCTCACTCTGTTCTACTCTCTCTCTCTCTCTCTCTCTCCCAGATCCCATAATTACTAGTTAATGATAAAACATATACTTTACAATTAAATATATAAAGCCTTGACATGGGTGAAAACAAAGAGCCTTTCTGGACTGCCCATGACACGAGCTTTCATATGAAATAAAGCACACTCTAATACATAACCTGTAGCCCCATCCACTGCCCTGGCGATCCTAGCGAGTCACTGTAGGACAAGCCATGCGGTTCTAACAGAGTGGTTAACGTCACACCCCCCCAAGATTTTCCTCAGAGGCCCCAAGGCTCACAAAAATCTGATGGTTAGAACCCATGCTATATCTCAACCTCCCATCACCCAGCGGCAGTAAAATATCTGGCACAGTTCTTCAACAAAACATTTTTCAAAATTATAACCCTCCCCAACACCATAGGTTAAATTATATGTAGTTATGCTCCTCAAGAGCGAGCTTCTCTAGCCCAGCATTCTGAGAGGAGTGCAACTCAGAATTACTGCTATAACATACTAAACAAATTCAACTATCAAAGAAAGAGTTTTTATTTGATTTTTATGTTTTTTAATTTGTTTATTTCGGCTGCACTATAGGGGCAAGCCTATTTTTTTCTTCTATACCAAACGCTCAACTCCTGCTTTACGACCCAATACGCTGGGCTACAACCGCGAGCCAACAAGCACCAAGCGCAAAATACTATTCAAACTAAAGCAGGAGGCTACCCGTGTGTCAATCTACCCAGGATCACATACCCTTGAAAAACCATCTGCAACCACGTTGTCACAACCGGCAATATGGCGTATGTCTAGGTTATATACCAATAACCTTAGTGACCACCTGGTCAGCCTCATATTCCGATTGTGAAACTGGTCCAAGAACTTGAGAGGGTGATGATCTGGGTAAACTACAACGACCGGACCATAGGCTGGAACATAGACCTCGAAATGCCCCAGCGCAAGCACAACCGACAGCAGCTCCTCCTCGACAACAGAGCAGCTCCCCTGGGCCGAATTGTACTTCTCCGAGCAGAAACTAACAGGATGCTCCAGCCCATCATCGTCCTTTTCCACAAGGACGGCACCAGCCCCCACACCACTAGCTTCCGTTGCTAGTTGGAAAGGTAGGCTAAAGTCAGGGGCCCTGAGGATCGGGTGAGTGCACAACAGGTGTTTTACTTCTCTAAACACCTTCTCACACTCAGGCGCCCATTTGAACTTCTTATTCTTCCAGTTATCCTCCACCTGAGCTTGACTGTCCCGTTCTCCTTCTCCACCTTGACTGCTAAACGTCATCACAGGCACAGTGAGAGGCTCAGGGGGGTGCCTCCCATACTCCTTCATGGGATTAACATGACATAACTGATTGCGCTTCCGTCTGTCTGGAGTGGCTACCAAGTAATCCAGGTCTGATAGCTCCTCCACCACCCTATAAGGACCAGCGTACTTCGCGGATAAGGGGTGACCTACAAGGGGCAGTAGAATCAACACCTGACCCACGTGAAACTCCCTGAGTTTAACCTTGAGGTCGTACCTGTCCTTCCTGAGGGCCTGAGAGCTAGTCAAATTACGGCCAGCCAACTCCAGACTGCGCAACATCCGTTCTCGACTGTTGAGGACACACTTGAGCATAGAACAAGGTTTTTCTGCACCCTCCCATACTTCTTCAACCATATGGAGAGGCCCTCTGACACGGTGTCCAAAGACGAGCTCATTAGGGCTGAATCCCAAACTCTCCCCAGGTACCTCCTGCACAGCAAACAAAACACATGGCAGGCCAAGATCCCAATCCTTCCCACTCTCAAAGCAACAACAACGAAGCACAGATTTCAAGGCTGAGTGCCATCGCTCTAACACACCCTGGCTCTCCGGATGATACGCAGATGACACAACCACAACAATCCTATGCTGCGGCATTGCTTGAACAAAGAGGCTAGAAGCGAAGTTGGGTCCCTGGACTGACTGAATCCCCTGCGGGCAACCATACCGGGAAAAATACATTAGCAAGCTTCGGACCACCGTCTTCGCCGACCCATTTCTCATAGGGTACGCGTCAGGGTACCTTGTTGCTACATCTCCCGACTGTGCATCACTGTCCTCCTTCAACTCTTTCATCTTTTTAAGCCCATCCTCTGCCTCTTCAGGAACAGTTACTGGGTCTTCTCCAGACTCGAAATGTGGTCCTAATAATGAGTCCCCGAGAAGGTCCGTTGATACTAAACTCTCAACCGCATCAACTTTCAACCCCTTCTCGGTACCCTTCCTCCGCTGATCTAAAGATTGTTGACCAGAATGTGACTCCCTGGATGCAGGATCTCCGGTGACAACACACGCCATAGGCTGCACCGGACACTTCTCAACCCACTCCTGCTCCTCCCTACTCACGTCGGCCGGCTTCTCGGCAACGACCAAGGGTGGAGCCTCAGAGGTAGGTCCCGCAAAGTCGTTGCCAAGAAGGAGGTCGACGCCCCCAACAGGTAACTTCTCCACAATTCCTACATCCAGGTCCCGAGTCACACCATCAACTTCCACCTTCATTCTTACAAGCGGGTATGACCTTGTCGCATTAACTCCCTGAACCACAACCACCCGCGCCGTATTGACAGGTTTATCAGTGAAATATCTCAACAATGTTTGCGATGCCCCAGTGTCACGCAAAATTCTCACCTCATGTCTTCTACCCCCCCACTCCACACAACCGAGTCCCCTGTGGTCACTAAAGGCATCACGGACAGGGAATAAGCCTTCCGGATCCTTCTGCACTGGCAGTGTATTTACCTCGGAAGAAATGCCTCTAACAAACTTCGATGTCCTCTTGAACACTCCAATGCCGTGAGCAAAAGACACGGCTGCCGGAGGAGGTCGACTAGGGCACTCATTTGCCTTATGACCCTCCTGGTGGCAACTAAAACACATAAATTTCGGTTTCGGCTTATACTGTGATGTAGAAGGCCCCTGACTTTTCACATACAGTGTGGTGTAAGGTTTGGATTCAGTTTTAGTTTCATGGCTCTTCTGTTTAAATGTGTCATTGTTACGGGGAGGGGGAGGATAACGGTCCTTAGCACTTACATCATACTTCTGTGAGGACCCGCAACCCCGAATCAACGACAGCCGTCGATCAGCCATTTCTGCTGCTTCGACTAGAGTTCTTGGGTTTTTCTCCTTCAAGTTCAAAGTTAGATCACCGCCCGTGCTCTTAAAGAACTGCTCCAACATCATTAACTGCTTAAATTCATCAAATGTTGTGACCTTCTCAGATCGGAGCCAGTTCCCCATAGCATCGGAGAAGTCCCGGGCGTGTTCCAAAAAGGTGCTATCTCTTCCCTTAGTTACACCCCGGAACTTCAAACGGTACGTTTCTGGTTGCAGTTCGTAAGCCCTCAGGACAGCCTCCTTGAGATCCTCGTACACAATACATAACTCCAAAGGTAACGCATCGTAGGCTTTAAGACCCTTGCCTATTAATCTAGAGGATACAAGTGCTGCCCATTTATTCTCTGGCCACTGGTGTTCCTGGCACTTCTTCTCAAAGCGTGTGAACAATTCTGTTACACCACTCTCATCAAACACCGGAACCAGTTTCAATAAGTGCGAGAGAGACTGCTCATGAACACGGTTACCAGCCCCAAGTCGCTGTCCCGTTGCCTCTACTCGCGACTTCTCTACGTCCATGTCGGCACAGTACCTAGTCGACTCTAAATCAGCTTGGATTTTTGCTAGCTTGGCTCTCTCTTCTATCTTGGCTAATTCTAATTGCTGCTTAAGCTCACATGCCCTTTGTTGCTGCTGAAGCTTAGCTAATTCGAGCTGAAGCAATAAATCTGGAGTTAACCCTTGAGGAGGTGAAGGTGCTACAATGTTTGAAATTACCGGTGGTCCCCCCAGGGGCAACCCACCCTGCCAGTCACCACCCAACTGCGGAAGTGTACCCGGGGTCGGCAAACTACTGGGATGGCTGGGAGTCGAGTGTAGAGGAAGCATGGCCGAAGGGCTCTGAGCACTCAACCCATCTCGCTCACCAGTCACCCTGCCCAGTACACACGTTATCAAATTATCCCTGGTCATGCTGCTAGTAACCGCATGACCGATAGCTGTGGTCAGGCATTGAAGACCGTACCGATTCATACCCTCCAACCGCTCGGCAGTAACAGGCCATTGCAAAAATATCCTTGCATCCTCCTCACAGTTCACCCGATTAACCATATCATCATACTGCTGTTCCTCAGTTTCGACATTACATACTGTGTCTCCATTCTCCTCTGATCCGGTATAAGACATGATGCTCACAAAAATTTCCCACCTCAATATTCAGAAAAGAAGTACCCCAAACTCTTATACCTCAATATACACACACAAATTCTCGGAAATACTCAAGGGCTATACTATGTTGCAAAAAAAAAAAATTCTTGCTGATCCCCGCAAAATATTCTCCAAAAGAACAAATGTTCCCTGCTAATAAATGTAGGTTCACCAAATCCTAGGTAAGGTCGCCTTTTGTTACGACTGGGGTTTAAATATATCAGGGCTCTTATTCATTGGACTAGTAATGGCATAAATGCTACAACGGAAAGCGCTAGATCCAACCTCTGATGTATATTCCCAGTGAACAAAGAACACAAATACTCTACAGAGTTCTATATGCAATAATAGGCTATCAAACTCTCAATAAATGTGCGTCTACTCTAGGCTTAATGTTATGTGAAAACAGCCTATTACTACCTGTTTCGGGTGCTTGGGATCAAACGCAAAGGGATGTTGAACTTCTTTATTCCAACCAAGTTTCATCCTGTGAACAAATATAACAAATATAATAACCCTCTTGACAGCAATTTATCGATTTGTCATATCATGTCTAACTAACAATACAAATACATAATTGCAATAAATGAGCTAATAATGTATACACCTAGAATAATAAAGATCTTAATCCGCAAAGAATTAGCTATTCTTAACTAAAACATATCTGCAATTGACCTGAAAGCTAAGGCTATATGAACACATACCCGGTACTCTATTTACATATGAGACTTTTGCAACACACGCACAGTCATGGACATACAGTGTCTCTGAACCCCACTTGATGACGAGAACGAACATTTGTAGCATTGACTAACGAGATTGAGCAGTTGTATCTATAACTATAAACCTTTCATATTTCTACCTCAGTGTAGCATTACAATCCTTCTGAGTATCGTTTGTACTCCCGTCCACGACTGTACACAAGCAATACCAATCACGCCACAATAACTATTTGATGAATGCATAGACTGAAATAATCATAAGCCACAGATGTGTGACATATGAATCAAACACTTAAAAGTCTAGGAACGATGTAAATCTCAATTTAAATTCATAATAATCTATATTTAAGTCAGTACTAACTATATTACCACACAGAGTAATGCTATAATTATAATGTAATCTAGCCACTAAAGATATTCATGAACGAAGATATGTAATGTAAATGTTAAGTAGCTAATGTAATCCTTTACAAATTAATCAATAAACCAAAACATATTTCAATGATGCATTTACAGTATAACTAAACAAAATATATACAATATCACACTTTGAACAGTGAAGATATACTTCCCGTAAACAGCTGTTCTGTAGCTCGATATAAGGAGCTTTGAAATACTCACACTAATACATGACAAACTCTAAACTCCTGTACCACTGTTAGAATCAAGGCGATGCATAATGTTCAGCATATGTTCAGCAACGAGATAGTAATGGGCCTTGCAATATTTGCAGATATTAAATATACTCAAGCACAGTTCCTATTATATATATATAAACCTAATTTGTCAGTACTTACTCCATTACGAGGATAACCCAGCACACCGAGGTGCCATACACACTTGGCCAGGTGGTCTGACCTACCACCAACCGATTCCAGTCTATACTAACCGGCAAGTCACGAGCTATCCACCACCTGACAACTATCCATGTGGATGTATGGGGGAGGGTAGAGGGGGAAGGGGGGGGCAATCGTTACACCAACCACGGGGGAGGGGGAGAAGGGGGTTAGATGGATAAAGCGGTTCTAATCGTCATACTAAATCAATGTCGTTCACTTAAGCTCATCACAATACTAATATTTCATAAGCAACATATTTACAAATGATACCTATACATTGGTCAAGGTGCAGTCGACTGCAGTGGTAAGTGGTACACATCAAAATGAAACATTCTGACACACCAATGAAATATCTTGAAACACTACCACGAACCACACACCCCAAGTCAATTTACCTCAATCAATGTTCACCCACCCAAATTCAACAAACTATAGCTCACCAGTTGTGAAGTCAACTGCACGTCACTATTACAACAATAAATACGATAACTTAAATGTTCACAAAACACTCCCCCCCCCCCAGCAGTTATTATTGTTCTCCTTGTTCCTCAACAGGAAGGATAACAATTAATCTATGAACTGACCTATGTGCAGTTGAATCCTTTTGTCCCTGATATACCCTTCCTGGTTTACTCACTTTGTACCGTACAGTTACATCCCTTACCTTACCGTCACGTCCTTGGCATACTGACTGTACCTGAGCTAATTTCCATTCTCCTCTCACAACATTACTGTCTTGAACTAGAACTATATCACCAACTTGAAGGTTTCTCTTATCGTGATGCCATTTATTTCTAATGATCAAAGTTGGGAAATAATCTCTATGCCATTTTTTCCAAAAGGCATCAACCACTCTTTGCAAAAACTCAAAACGTTGTTTAAGGCTTGTCGGTTCTTTCCATGGTCCGCTTGGTACTCTTGAACTTGCTCTTCCTAATAGCAACTCGTTGGGACAAAGATACACACCAAAATCAGGATCTGCTCCTGGTTTAATCCCGATAGGCCTTTCATTCAGCAAATTTGCTACCTCAAACATGACCGTTTGTAGTTCACCAAAAGTTAATATACTATCTCCAATTGCATGCGTAAGCAATCTCTTGATTGACTTTATTAGGGCTTCACTACATCCATTTTCCCATGGTGCATCTGCTGCTCTGTTAAACGTCCAGTTCATTCCTTGATCATTTCCGAATTGCTTGATTTTTGACCAATCCCAATTACTTGCCAGTTCCTTATTGGCAGATACAAGTTGTGTTCCATTATCTGAATGAAGTGTACCCGGGTAGCCTCTTATTGTCACAAATCTCCTGAAGGTAGCCAAAAAACTTCCAGTGCCATATCCTTCTGCCAAGTCAATGTAGACTGATCGACTCGTTAAACAGTTAAAAACAATTCCATATACCTTGGTGTTGACACGTTTCTTGACACAATCTTTGATCCAAAATGGCCCAAAAAGATCCACAGCTGTGTGATGAAAAGAGGGAGAAGGACGCAATCTTTCGTCTGCAATTTGACCCATCATCTGTCCAGGGCTTTTCTTCTCTAATTTCCGACATATGACACACTTGTTCTTCACAGACTTAATTATTCTTCGTGCTCCTGGAACCCAAAACTTGGATTGTAGTTTGGCCAAAGTAACCTCTACTCCTGCGTGGTCCTGATCATGAAGACTTTGAATATACATCTTAACAAAATGGTGGCTGGGAGTAAGAAGTATAAAGCTATCCTGGTTCCAATTATCCTTCAACCATTTAGACATCCTCTGACCTACTATAATCACTCCGTCTTTATTCATGCTTGGACCAAGTCGTTGATATCTTGTTTGCCAGTCATCAGGTATCTCACTTTGTATGTATTTAACCCACAACTTCTCAGCCTCTTCAAGAGTCTTCTCATTAGGTGGATTGCAAATTCCAGTAATAGATTTGGCTTTTGCCACTGATAATAATCGGCTTGTAACTCTCAGAATCTTCCTGTAACTCGAAAACCGCTCTGTGTTGTTCACGCTGAGGTCTACCGATTTCTGGATCTTCTTGACATTGCTAGTTAGAGAAATCCCTACTCTGTCTGGTAGCTCCTGATCACAATATTGACTGATTGGCCAAGTTTCAACTGAATCTTTCAAATAGGGTGGACCACACTGCCACACAGAATCTGAAGTCATGTCCGTAAGATGGGTTTGTCTTGTAGTTAAATCAGCGGGGTTTTCATCAGTTGAGACCCACCACCAGTGAGTTGGGCTAGTCTTGTTTTGTATTTCAGCTACTTTAGTGGCAACAAATGTCCCAAACCCATAAGACTCCTTTTGGATCTGGGCCCTCACTATTGCAGAGTCTGTGATGTACATAATTTTGTCAAAACTGAAGTCCATTTCCTTCTGAATAAATTCTCCTAGCCGACATCCTAGAATTGCTGTACAAAGTTCAAGACGAGGGACTGTGAGTTGTCTTGTAGGTGCAATTCTGTTCTTGGCTGCTACTAGTCTGGCTTCGTATCCCCCAGTCTGAAGTTTCCATCTAATGTAAGCGCATGCTCCATATGCTACTGTACTACCATCTGTAAAAATTATAAGCATTGGATTTCCCACAGTTCCACTTGGTTGGATGCATCTCTCGAAAGTCAGCTTTTCTAAATCATACAACTCTCTAAAAAATAAACTCCATTGTTGCTGGTCTTGTTCAGGAATGGGGTCATCCCATCCTATTTTCTGATTCTTGGAGATTTTCTCGCAGTTTGTTCGATGCGACCAAAGTTCCCTCATAAGTATCTTAGACTGCAGTGTGAAGGGTACCAATAGCCCTAGAGGATCATATATAGTAGCTATCTGACTCAAAGCCACTCTCCTCGTCAGTTCGGCAGCAACACTGGATTCAATTTCTGACTTCGGGACATCTGCTTCTGTATGTATCTTCTTATACTTGGGCGAGAAGTTTACTTTCACTTTAAATGTAAACTGGTCTGCTTGCGGTTTCCATCGGAGTCCTAGGATCTTTTCTTCTTTGCTCTTCAACAAATGTAGGTCTGTGTCCATGTTTTGTGCATCACCTGAAAGTAACCAATGTTTGATCTTGAATCCACCAGTTGCCAGTATCTCCTCCACTTCCTTTGCCAGATTAATCGCCTCCATTGGATCGTCAACAGACTGTAGGATATCATCCACATAAGTGTTTTTAATCAACATTTCAGCTGCTTTGGGAAATTGGTCCTTTTTCATCTCGGCTGTTGATTTCAAAGCTAACATGGCAATAGTTCCACTTGGTCGATCACCAAATGGTACAGCAGTGAGAATAAAGTGGTCTGGGTCTCTGTGATCTTGAAGGTCTCGCCATACAAAACGATGAGTATGCTGGTCTAACTCTGATAATTTGACTGTATTATACATCTTTGCTATATCACCAGTTATTGCAAATGGTCTTTGACGAAACTTTAACAACACTGCAAACAGATTATTTAACACATCAGGGCCCTTTGCCCAATAATCATTTAGAACATGTCCCATGTATGATGCAGAAGAATTGAAGACTATCCTCACTGGCGTGGATGAAGAATCAGGTTTCAAAACTTCATGGTGTTGTATGTAGTGCACTGGTCCTTCATATGAGCTTAATTCACGACTTTCTAGTTTTCGGGCCACATTGCGATTTACCATGTCTTTGATTTGCTCCTTATATGCTTCAGAATATGCAGGTCCTTTCTTCTTCAATCTCTTCTCTGTTGATTTTAGTCATGCAATGGCAACATTAACGTTATTGGGTAGTTCCTTCGGGCTCTTGATCCAAGGGTACTGTACTGTCCACTGGTTTTCTGTAGAGTCAAACGTCATACCATCCTTGATTAAGGCAAGTTCTCTCTCTTCCTTCAAAGTGTAGTTACCATTCCCTGGAGCACATTTTCCACACTTACAGCCCCCACATTTTGGGTTGCAACTTGTACCCAGGCTTTCTACAACAAAGAATTCTTGTAGTTTATCATTCATGCTTGGTTTTCTTTCAATGAGTATGTTATTGATATCAGACATAACTGCTAAATGGTGAATCCTTACCTGCGCTTGATAAACAACATTTTCAGGAAGGGTTATGAGAGGATGTGAGCCACGTAAACAGTAGCCAAATTGGTTTTTCATCAATTGCAAACAGTCTACAGTTTCAACTACTTCTGGAAGCAAGATGCAGCAGTCTGTACCCACAAGCAAGTCGACTTTCCCAGGAGCTCTAGCAATATCATCCTCTCTGATGTTCTTAAACAGCTTGACTACTTTACTCACATCCACTTTGGTTAGGTCTGCAGTCACTTCACTCATCCCGTAAGCCTTTATTTCCCATATATTGCCTTGTTTATCTGTCAGTGGGACTACGTATTCTTTGCTGTCGAACCATTCCGTTTGATTTCCTACTTTTGTGATGGATAGCCGAACACTTTTCCCATGCAGTCCCAGTTTAGAAGCCATTCGATGTGTGATCAAAGACATGTTTGCTCCTGGGTCCCAGAGAGTGGTTACTTTATGGCTCTTACATGCGATTTTTCTGAACATAAGCAACACATTCTCAATTTGTTGCTTATTAAATTTATGCACTGCATTATGGAAAGCGTTCCCATCCAACTGCATTTGATGTAAAACTGGGTGATGTAATCGGCCACATTTCTGTTGTTGTGCATCTAAAAGTTCACATGGTTTCTTTGTTTTGCAATACTTGGCAATATGTCCCGTTTCCAAGCAACAATAACAGCAGCGATTCTTGCGAAGAGCCTCCATCTTTGCACTATTTTCTAATCCTCGAAATGTTGCGCATTCAGTTATATGGTGAGTGTCCGATCCGTGATACCAGCACTTTTTCCTAATAGCACCATTAGTTCTTGCAGTTCGCATCTGTTGGGAACTTTCAGCTCGGGTTTGGTTAGGTACACTACTAACGAGGTTGGCGACCATCTGTGTCATTTTTACCATATTATACGCGGCTACGCGGATACGCGGCTATCACCCGCGAGGCCCGGGTTCGATTCCCGGCACGGGAACCAGATTCGGACTAATACATGGAAATAATTGACCGAAACTTTGATGATGTCCGTGCAGTCATAGCCACATTAACATCAAAATCTAGTGTTGAAAGTAGTAGTAGTGGCAGTGGTGGTATTAAAGTGAAACGACTTGATGCTCCCTCATTCAGTGGCAACATTAGGGAGTATCCTACATTCAAGAAAGACTATCAACGGCTTATGCTTCGGGATTTTGGTAATGATCCTTATGCTCTAAAGAGTTGTTTGACAGGAGATGCTTTAGAAGTTATTAGAGGTGTTGAAGACAACTACACCGAAATGTTCTTGCGACTGGATGATAAGTATGGGAAACCTCGGAAACTCGCTGATGCTGTAATTAGTGAACTGAAAAAACTTAAACTTATTCCAGAGGGAGACAGTAAAAGATTTATTGCTATGGTAGACATTGTAGAACGTAGCTGGCAGGATCTAGAAAAAATTAGTGTAGCTTCTGAAATGAACACTGTAACAATGGTCAGCCAGATAGAAAAACTACTTCCTAGTGTTCAAAAACGTGAATGGGTCCTAAGAACAGACAGAAGCGATGAACATACCGTGCTCTTCCCGGAATTACTAAAGTTTTTACTTCGCGAAAAGAGAGCATTAGAATATATTGACGATGACTTGAGAAGTAATCGTCCAGTGAATTCCAAAGTGGTTTGTCAAAGTACTGTAGCTGAAGAGGCAGAAGATGGTGATACTAAAGGACTGGTGAACTTTTTTCAACAAATGCATGAGAATCAACAGAAATATCAACAACAAGCTCAAGATAATATGGTAAAAATGACACAGATGGCCGCCAACCTCGTTAGTAGTGTACCTAACCAAACCCGAGCTGAAAGTTCCCAACAGATGCGAACTGCAAGAACTAATGGTGCTATTAGGAAAAAGTGCTGGTATCACGGATCGGACACTCACCATATAACTGAATGCGCAACATTTCGAGGATTAGAAAATAGTGCAAAGATGGAGGCTCTTCGCAAGAATCGCTGCTGTTATTGTTGCTTGGAAACGGGACATATTGCCAAGTATTGCAAAACCAAGTTCACATGGTTTCTTGGTTTTGCAATACTTGGCAATATGTCCCGTTTCCAAGCAACAATAACAGCAGCGATTCTTGCGAAGAGCCTCCATCTTTGCACTATTTTCTAATCCTCGAAATGTTGCGCATTCAGTTATATGGTGAGTGTCCGATCCGTGATACCAGCACTTTTTCCTAATAGCACCATTAGTTCTTCCAGTTCGCATCTGTTGGGAACTTTCAGCTCGGGTTTGGTTAGGTACACTACTAACGAAGTTGGCGACCATCTGTGTCATTTTTACCATATTATCTTGAGCTTGTTGTTGATATTTCTGTTGACTCTCATGCATTTGTTGAAAAAAGTTCACCAGTCCTTTAGTATCACCATCTTCTGCCTCTTCAGCTACTGTACTTTGACAAACCACTTTGGAATTCACTGGACGATTACTTCTCAAGTCATCGTCAATATATTCTAATGCTCTCTTTTCGCGAAGTAAAAACTTTAGTAATTCCGGGAAGAGCACAGTATGTTCATCGCTTCTGTCTGTTCTTAGGACCCATTCACGTTTTTGAACACTAGGAAGTAGTTTTCTATCTGGCTGACCATTGTTACAGTGTTCATTTCAGAAGCTAGACTCATTTTTTCTAGATCCAGCCAGCTACGTTCTACAATGTCTACCATAGCAATAAATCTTTTACTGTCTCCCTCTGGAATAGGTTTAAGTTTTTTCAGTTCACTAATTACAGCATCAGCGAGTTTCCGAGGTTTCCCATACTTATCATCCAGTCGCAAGAACATTTCGGTGTAGTTGTCTTCAACACCTCTAATAACTTCTAAAGCATCTCCTGTCAAAACTCTTTAGAGCATAAGGATCATTACCAAAATCCCAAAGCATAAGCCGTTGATAGTCTTTCTTGAATGTAGGATACTCCCTAATGTTGCCACTGAATGAGGGAGCATCAAGTCGTTTCACTTTAATACCACCACTGCCACTACTACTACTTTCAACACTAGATTTTGATGTTAATGTGGCTATGACTGCACGGACATCATCAAAGTTTCGGTCAATTATTTCCATGTATTGGTCCGAATCCTCACTATCTATGCCAACTGCCAACATGTATTTATCATGACACTTCTCGACCTCCTCATAAGCTTGACGCACTTCTTCATATTTCTGCTTCAATGCATCAATTGGATCGTTACAGGTAATTCGTTCTTTTAAGCCATTTAATTTCCTTGTGAACTTTCTTTTGCAATTGGTTCGTTGCAATTTCATTGAATCAACCTCAGATTTGCGCTGCTCTGCTGTCATGGTTGACGACATTTGCTTATCGCCGGTGTCCGTTGGCAGTTCCTGCCCACCACCGTCCATCCTTGTAGTCTCTTGCAGAGATCGATCCTCGCCCTCTGCACCAGTCGGCTTCTCCTTGTCGCTCATGGCCCCCGGAGATGAAATGTTTCGGGTGCTTGGGATCAAACGCAAAGGGATGTTGAACTTCTTTATTCCAACCAAGTTTCATCCTGTGAACAAATATAACAAATATAATAACCCTCTTGACAGCAATTTATCGATTTGTTATATCATGTCTAACTAACAATACAAATACATAATTGCAATAAATGAGGTAATAATGTATACATCTAGAATAATAAAGATCTTAATCCGCAAAGAATTAGCTATTCTTAACTAAAACATATCTGCAATTGACCTGAAAGCTAAGGCTATATGAACACATACCCGGTACTCTATTTACATATGAGACTTTTGCAACACACGCACAGTCGTGGACATACAGTGTCTCTGAGCCCCACTTGATGACGAGAACGAACATTTGTAGCATTGACTAACGAGATTGAGCAGTTGTATCTATAACTATAAACCTTTCATATTTCTACCTCAGTGTAGCATTACAATCCTTCTGAGTATCGTTTGTACTCCCGTCCACGACTGTACACAAGCAATACCAATCACGCCACAATAACTATTTGATGAATGCATAGACTGAAATAATCATAAGCCACAGATGTGTGACATATGAATCAAACACTTAAAAGTCTAGGAACGATGTAAATCTCAATTTAAATTCATAATAATCTATATTTAAGTCAGTACTAACTATATTACCACACATAGAGTAATGCTATAATTATAATGTAATCTAGCCACTAAAGATATTCATGAACGAAGATATGTAATGTAAATGTTAAGTAGCTAATGTAATCCTTTACAAATTAATCAATAAACCAAAACATATTTCAATGATGCATTTACAGTATAACTAAACAAAATATATACAATATCACACTTTGAACAGTGAAGATATACTTCCCGTAAACAGCTGTTCTGTAGCTCGATATAAGGAGCTTTGAAATACTCACACTAATACATGACAAACTCTAAACTCCTGTACCACTGTTAGAATCAAGGCGATGCATAATGTTCAGCATATGTTCAGCAACGAGATAGTAATGGGCCTTGCAATATTTGCAGATATTAAATATACTCAAGCACAGTTCCTATTATATATATATAAACCTAATTTGTCAGTACTTACTCCATTACGAGGATAACCCAGCACACCGAGGTGCCATACACACTTGGCCAGGTGGTCTGACCTACCACCAACCGATTCCAGTCTATACTAACCGGCAAGTCACGAGCTATCCACCACCTGACAACTATCCATGTGGATGTATGGGGGAGGGTAGAGGGGGAAGGGGGGGCAATCGTTACACCAACCAAGGGGGAGGGGGAGAAGGGGGTTAGATGGATAAAGCGGTTCTAATCGTCATACTAAATCAATGTCGTTCACTTAAGCTCATCACAATACTAATATTTCATAAGCAACATATTTACAAATGATACCTATACATTGGTCAAGGTGCAGTCGACTGCAGTGGTAAGTGGTACACATCAAAATGAAACATTCTGACACACCAATGAAATATCTTGAAACAATACCACGAACCACACACCCCAAGTCAATTTACCTCAATCAATGTTCACCCACCCAAATTCAACAAACTATAGCTCACCAGTTGTGAAGTCAACTGCACGTCACTATTACAACAATAAATACGATAACTTAAATGTTCACAAAACACTACCTATAACCGAAGGTGCTTGGTTATGGTATGCAAAGTAAGGTGGTAAGAGAAGTTACAGCTTACGTTACTTTAATCAATAAATGTCAGGCACTCCTGCATGAAAGAAAGTGCACTAAAGTCCTTCAACACTAACAAGGAATCTTCTTTAAATGTTAGATGCTATAAAGATGCTCGTATCGGAAATGGAACCCAAAAAGGCAGGCAGCGGAACAATGCTCGTGCAGGCTATGCACACAAAAAGGCAGAATATATAATGCCGTCGGAGCCAAGAATATCCTAAACACTACAACAATAATAATCGCCACGACAATGCAGTATTCCTATCAACAAAAAGAGCCTAAGTCGTTTGTGTCTCCATACATCAAACTAGGCTGCGAAATGCTTGTGTAATCATAAATGGGTATGCATAAAAAGAGTACTTGGTTTAATATACTTAATGTCTACTATGATTGATAAAGTCTAGGTAGAGTCGATGATACGAGATACTGGTGCGCATGGCATGCTGCATAGCCTAGTGCAAATCTCAAGTCTGTGCGTCAAATATTACGTTATAGGGAAGGGTAGCTCTCTTGAGAAACCTTAATACCGAAGTATTAAGCGTTCTCCTGGCGTACCTCAAAGACAAACAATCGAGACTAGAACAGTGCAGAATGGTATAGGCAAAAAGCCCTCATTCGTGCATGCTCTACTCTCAATGGCACACAGACTAGAATTTACTCAATCAACTCCAGTTCTCAGGTATGTCGTGCAGCTTTTAACTAAAGCCAGCACCCATAGGAAACAATACCTTATAATATCAGACTCCTAGTCTAGCATTATCTAATCCAGCAGAACACTAATAATTATAGGAAGCGGCAATATGAAAGCCAACCAATGCTTCGTGATCCACTTATCTTAACAACTAACATACATGGGTTATATCAGACCTTAACGCACAATACAACTGGTCAGCATGAAGCTGATTTTGCAGAGTTAACCAGAGGGGGTATAATATTAATAAAAAGGTGGTGAAAGATAATTATGAAAAAGAGAGAGGTAGGCAGAGGAAAAGATTCTCAGGTGCGGATTGGAGGACAGGTAGCAAGGGAAAAAGATGGATGCGTTCTAGAAACCAGATCTGAGGGAGAGAGTGGCGAGGAACTGTATATATACTCGCACTAGCTCGAGGCGCGTGGGAAAAAAGCGGTTACAAGTCCTCTAGCCACTAGCAGCATGGTAAGGACCTCTCTCCACCAACCCCCACGAGGCAGCCAGCCGTGACGTCATCGAGCGGGACGAAAACACTGCGCGCTCCCTCTCACTCTGTTCTACTCTCTCTCTCTCCCAGATCCCATCATTACTAGTTAATGATAAAACATATACTTTACAATTAACCCGTATAGCCCCAGCGACGCGTCTGACGCGTCGGCGATGTATGTAACGCACAGCCCCAGAGACGCGCCTGGCGCGTCACCCTAATTGCGCCGACCGTAACCTCAGGTGTAGCCACTCAAGAGGGCTCAGATTTGTATGGGAACTGTGTACGTATCCCACGCAACCGTGCCGATGGTTGAAAACTCTCAAAGTCCACGTGCGTGCGCGCGAGTGCGCAATAACCTGTTTTTTTGGGATAATTGCCTTAAATTTTTTACTCTTGTAAAATCAGTTTTCGGGGGCTCTGTAGGACCATTTTTTGAGCGGTTTTTCGTGGTTTTTCCTTCATTCCTAACCCATTCGCTATTGTTTCTGGAATAAAACCATTTTTTGAAAACCGGCCGGGTTCTGGTGCGCAAACATTACAAAACTAGCCGGGGCTCCACGGGTTAAATATATAAAGCCTTGACATGGGTGAAAACAAAGAGCCTTTCTGGACTGCCCATGACACGAGCTTTCATATGAAATAAAGCACACTCTAATACATAAACTGTAGCCCCATCCACTGCCCTGGCGATCCTAGCGAGTCACTGTAGGACAAGCCATGCGGTTCTAACAGAGTGGTTAACGTCACATTTGTAATTGGTAAGCAATGTAAGCCTCGAGTGTGGGTAGGATTATTATGGTGTTTGCTGAAATACACATCTAGGTTGCATATTTGCATGAATACCATAGTTATTGCATATTTCATAACAATGAAATATACTGACTTCTCCTTCCACACTCACTCTCACTCTCGCTCTCTCTCAGGAAGGCTATCAGCCAAATAAACCGCTAGAAAGATAGATGGTTAGATAGCTAGATACATGGATAGATCCAGATAATATATAAATGTTTACATAATAGCCAGATATATATAAATATACAGTATATAATATTATATATATATATATATATATATATATATATATATATATATATATATATATATATATATATATATATATATTTATTTTGGTGTAGCCAGGTAATAAATTTTCTTTAAGGCAGGCGAGGTTGAAGGAAATACATGTATCAGCATTAATTATTTTTTATTAAGGCTTTCAATAGAACGAACAGCAATTCTCAGGTGTTCTGGGAGATTGTGCAAAAGGTGAGCAAAATTCATGATGATCCGACGCGTTTCGATAGACAACAATTATCTTCATGGAAAGGAAGGTAAGTGAATAGGATATAACATAACAGCTTATTTATACATTTTAGGTAGATCACAGTAAGGTTTATTGGGTGTCGGCTAGCATATGATTGGCTAGTTGGCGACCAATGAGGCGCGTGCTTTTCCTGCCTCCTGGTTGGCTGGGAGGGTTCGTAGATGCTAGATGTTGTCGTAGGGGGTCTGCTGGGCGAGGGGGGGGCCGGGCCCTTGTGAGGGGCGGCGGGCCAGTTGTATCTCGGGTTTCTGGTCCAGTTTGAAGCGTAGGGTTGAGGGGCGGCGTGCGTTGGTTGAATGAAGTAGTGGGGGGGACGGTAAGGGGGGAAAGGGGAGGGGAGGAGAGAGGGGGCAATGGAAGAATCGGGGTGGTAAGGGGAGTAATGTTAGGGGGTGTTTGAGAGTAAGGGGAGGTGTGGTGGAGTGGTCTTGCCACTGGCCTGGTAATACAAAGGTCCCGGGTTCAAATCCCGATGTATCAATGGGAAGATATTATTGGGATGGAATTTGTGCTGTACCTAGTATCAGTGCATTACCACAAGCCCACCGAAACGTCAATAAAATACCCTCATTGTTCCCTGATTAAATAGCACTGTATGAATAATCCCATATTCAAAATATGCTATAGGGGTGCAATGCCTGGTGAGTTATCTGCTCAACCGGTGGCATTGTGTGTGTGTAAGTGTGAGAGTCCGAGTGTAGGGGGTGAGACAGTGAAGCACGGGAACGAGGTGGCTTCAGAGATGGGGTCGTTTCGGGCCATGAGTGAGCACTGTGCCTCATGTGAAGGCAAGATGGCAGGTGCTCGTTGTACTCTACGTGCTTCACATGTCTCACTCCCTAGCCTGGAACAAGACCTCACGGGCTTCACTGTTCATTGTAAAGCGGTGAATGTTAAGGCTCTCAGCCTATGCCCGAGAGGAAGTAAGTTGGAATATAGAAAGAAAAAAAAAGTATTTGGAGGTCGAGAGTTTGATTGTTTATGGAAGGATTAAGAGTTTGAATATATAGGGCTTCAAGTATAGCAAGTCTTCTGGGTTCTGTCTCTTTATCAATTACGGAGGTGTTTTTATCTAGGTAAGGGCTTGGTGGTGGGGGGCTTTATAGTGGTCTTTGATAGCTCCAGATTGGAGATGGAGGGTGAGACGGCGTGATAAACGATTTTGTGTCATACCAATGTAGGTTTGAGTTCCACAGTCCACATTATTGCAATTGTGTTGGTATATCACATGGTCGTCTATTTTCGGAGTCTTGGGAGAGATAAGTCTGTTACGGAGGATGAGGTTGGAGGATTTGTAGTAGATGATAAGTTTTATTTTGTGGTCGGGGATGGTGGGGAGGACGTTTTTGGTAATGATTTCTTCCATGATGGATTCGTCGGTATTGTGATCAGATGACATGTAGTTGCGGTAGAAGATAGTGATGTCGTTGATAGGGTTAGTAGTAGGGGGGGCATGGTTGTACCATTTATCAAGGTGTTTTCTTATGGTGTTGGTGACATCTGTGTTAGAGTATCCGTTGTTAACGAGTACCTGGGTAAGGCGTTCTAGTTCCTTATGGGTGTCGCTCCACGCGGTGCAATGGGTGAGGGCTCTCCTGATGTAGGCTGCGATGGTGGACAGCAGGTATCGTTGGGGGCATTCACTTTCCCCATTGAGGCATTGGCCATTGTTCGTGGGTTTGGTGTAGACGGTAGTTTTGAATTCTTGATTATTAAACGAAACAAGGAGGTCGAGAAAGGGAAGCTGTCCATTGGTGGCCTCTTCATAGGTGAAGTTGAGTCCTGAGGCGGCCATAAAGCGATGCTGGAGGTCCCTGAGTTCGTTGAGGTCCTTTACTAGTAGGAATATGTCGTCCACATATCTGCAGTAGACCGAGGGGCGGTGGGCATCAAGGAGCTCCTCTTCTATAGTTCCCATGAAGAAATTAGCGAACAGGACCCCAGGGGGCTACCCATCGCTATCCCGTCTATTTGCTGGTACATGTTTTCACGGGGGCAGAGGAAAGGTGCCTCTTTGGTGCAGAGCTCCAACAGCGTCTTCAGTGCCTTCTCCGGTATGTCAACATTGGGTGTGTCAGGGCAATGGTAAACTTTTTTGCAGGATTAAGTTAATGGTCCTGTCCACAGGTACGTTGGTGAATAGGCTCTCCACGTCGAGAGAGGCGGTGATGTGGTCGTTAGTTCGGGGGGCGTCTCGTAAAATATCTAGGAAATCATTAGCGGAGTTGAGCTTATATTGTCGAGGTATGTAGGGGGTGAGGAGGTTGTTGAGGGTCTTGGCGATCTGGTAGGTGGCCGTAGGTATCTGGGAGATGATGGGGCGGAGGGGGTTTCCTGGTTTGTGTGTTTTTACAGTACCATAGGCGTAACCAGGGGAAAATTCCCCGATGAGTTTTTTCATGTGTTTTAGTGTGTTTATGTGTGTTTAGTTTCAGTTTTAGCGTTGATGGCGGTGATGGTGGTGTTGGCTTTCCTTTTTATTTCATCTGTGGGGTTGCGAGGGATCCTTTTGAATTTATTTTTATCACTTAAGATGGTGTCAATTTTCTGCAGGTACTCCTCCTTTCCATGGATCACCAGTCAGGAGGCTTTGTCAGCTCGTTGTATGATGATGCTAGGGTTCTCCCTGAGTTGTTTGGCTGCTTGGAAGTGATGTTTTTTGAGGATTTTACTTTGATGAGATCCTCTGGTCTTGGCCGCTTCTGCTAGTAAGGTGGGTTGTAAGGCTGGGGTGGTGGTGACTTTGCCAACTTTCTGGAGCCGTAGGACGTCATCAAGAAGGACTTCGATTTCTAGACGTTTTCTGTGGGGTCCAGGTTTAGAGGTGTAGTGGCAATTTAGGCCTTTGTTGAGGAGGTCTTCTTGATCAGGGGTCAGGGTAGTGTCGGTGAGGTTTATATACCCTTTCGTCGGCTTGGGGAGTTTTATATTTCCGCCATACAGTCGTGATAGTTTATCGATGGTCGTGCTCTCTGTTTTTCTCTTATGTTGTTCATAGAGTTGTTGGAGTTTTTGGTCAATTTCGTTTTTGAGGTCGTCTGGGGTAGGTCCATCTTCCCATTTCTGTAGGAGGGCATCCCGCTTAGTCCGTAGGTTTTTGGCGATCTCTCGTTTTTCTTCTATCTCCTCTCGTACCAGTTTTTCACGAAACTGACGAGTATTATTCCGGTGTCTGGCATTCTCGTGTAGTTTTATGTTGGTGTAGCCAGCTAATAAATTTTCTTTAAGGCAGGCAAGGTTGAAGGAAATACATGTATCAGCATTAATTATTTTATTATTAAGGCTTTCAATAGAACGAACAGCAATTCTCAGGTGTTCTGGGAGATTGTGCAAAAGGTGAGCAACATTCATGATGATCCGACGCATTTCGATAGACAACTATCATCTTCAGGGAAAGGAAGGTAAGTGAATAGGATATAACATAACAGCTTATTTATACATTTTAGGTAGATCACAGTAAGGTTTATTGGGTGTCGGCTAGCATACGATTGGCTAGTTGGCGACCAATGAGGCGCGCGCTTTTCCTGCCTCCTGGTTGGCTGGGAGGGTTCGTAGATGCTAGATGTTGTCGTAGGGGGTCTGCTGGGCGAGGGGGGGCCGGGCCCTTGTGAGGGGCGGCGGGCCTGTTGTATCTCGGGTTTCTGGTCCAGTTTGAAGCGTAGGGTTGAGGGGCGGGGTGCGTTGGTTGAATGAAGTAGTGGGGGGGACGGTAAAGGGGGAAGGGGAGGGGAGGAGAGAGGGGGCAATGGCAGAATCGGGGTGGTAAGGGGAGTAATGTTAGGGGGTGTTTGAGAGTAACGTTTAGCTGATGGGAGTATTTGGAGGTCGAGAGTTTGATTGTTATGGAAGGATTAAGAGTGTGAATATATAGGGCTTCAAGTATAGCAAGTCTTCTGGGTTGTGTCTCTTTATCAATTACGGAGGTGTTTTTATCTAGGTCAGAGCGAGTAAGGGCTTGGTGGTGGGGGTTTTATAGTGGTCTTTGATAGCTCCAGATTGGAGATGTAGGGTGAGACGGCGTGATAAACGATTTTGTGTCATGCCAACTTAGGTTTGAGGTCCACAGTCCACATTATTGCAATTGTGTTGGTATATCACATGGTCGTCTATTTTCGGAGTCTTGGGAGAGATAGGTCTGTTACGGAGGATGAGGTTGGAGGTTTTGGAGGATTTGTAGTATATGATAAGTTTTATTTTGTGGTCGGGGTTGGTGAGGAGGACGTTTGCGGTAATGATTTCTTTCATCTACGAACCCTCCCTGCCAACCAGGAGGCAGGAAAAGCACGCGCCTCATTGGTCGCCAACTAGCCAATCATATGCTAGCCGACACCCAATAAACCTTACTGTGATCTACCTAAAATGTATAAATAAGCTGTTATGTTATATCCTATTCACCAGGATTGCTCAGTGGCCATTGGGCAGGCCTTCTCTCGTGTTCGCCTCGTCCCACCCATACGTTAAACTGGGTACCTGGAGTGTAAAATCGGCCTTGGCGTAGGTCGTATCACTAGGGTAAATTTGATTACTTGCCTCACCTTTACTATATACTTCCGTTCCCTATGTGTTGTCCGTCCTGTCCCCTCTCGAAAAGTATCCTCAAACTGTCTCTCCAACATAAACCAGCTCACGCAAGTTGGGTCATGCCCCGACGCCTTCATCTCCTACTAAAATTCACTTCCTCACCCCCTACTACTTCCTCTGTACCAACTCTAGTATTCGAAGCATAAGAGTGATCAAAATTATTACTTGCCTCACCTTTACTATATACTTCCATATCCTATTCACTTACCTTCCTTTTAGTCCAGTCAATCTAGCACAAATTATGGCCTATGATGGAAATAATTAGAACAGAAATCAAACCTGTTGTATGATGTTCCTAATGCTTTATTACATCACATATCAAAAGTAGAGAAACATGGGATTGGTGGAACATGGTTAAAAATAAACATGTTAATCATAAACATATTGTAGCGGTAACACAGAATGTTGTACTTCAAATGAGTGTATCACCATTATTATTCATTGTAGAGGGTTGGGATTGGTCTTGTTTGGTAGGTAAAGGGTTGTTCTTTAAGGTACTGTGCTCAATAAAAATCTAAACTCAAAATAAAAGGCAAAAAAGACGATTTGAGTATAGCCGAAAGGCAAAAATTTAACACTTTCCTTCTAGAAACAATTGTCAAAAAATACCTAACAAAGATAGAATAATTTTGATGATATCATCAAGTAGCTGAGTATATTAGCTTTTAAATAATGTATCATAGTTTGAATTTTGATCAATAGTAGCCCAGTGTAAAGAAAAATTAAATAAAACACGCTTTCCTTCAAATAAATGTTTGCCCAAAAAAAAAAATAATAACAATAAAATCATTCGGATTACCACATACCATTGTGTAGCTGAATAAATTAGCTTTTGAATGATGTATCATAGTTTGAATTTTCATCTATAATAACCCAGAGAATAAAAGAAAATGAAATAAAAAACACACTTTCCTTTAAATAAACATTTGCTAAAAAAAAAAATGAAGCCTCGGGAACCTATGATGGCCAGAACCGTCATCAGAACGTGAAAGGGTTAATCATCTTGAACATCTCCATGTATACATTTCATTCATTCACTGTCTACAAAGCTATCTTCAGATGCCATTGCATTTGTGCACCCAACCCCTCTGCATTCTCCACATGCAGCTGAACATTCCAGGCCATGTTTTCTGCATGAGCAGCGTCGAGTGTCGCAATTAACTTTACACTTGCAGCGCACAATCTGCAGCAGTGATTCTGGGGCAGCTGCCAAGTCTGTAGTTTTGGGTTCTAATTGGCCTTGATTACATATCCATCCCCACTCCTCTGGCTTCAAAGTGTTACCCATCCACTCTTGGCACTGAAAATATTATGTACGGGCACTATGGTAACATAAAGCTGATGCTGTTGGAGGAAGGGTGTGTACTTGAACAGAATAGCTGCCTCTCATTGCCTTCTCACAAAACAATCTGTAACGTAGAGAGTCCAATCCCTCGTTTTTGTCACCACTATACAGACGACTCACTAACTTCTCACCAGGAGCTGTAATTTCTGCCATTGAAGATTGTCTAAGAAAAACCTTTGCATATTCTTGCATATCACTGTCACTTCTTAGTTTCCGAAGAGCAGTCTTTCCCAATACCAAACATACGGGAGGTTGTATCACAGCCAGTAATAGCATGTATTACTGGCAATAATGTGCATGTATCTTGGCCCAGTTTCCTCTTTACCAAATTGATGTCCCATATTCTCTTCATCTTCTTTGATATTTGCCGTCCCTCTGACCTGAAGAGCAGTGGAAATACCGTCTGGCTTGGCTGCATGCATAACAACACCAGGAGATCGGTATCCTCTCCAATGAGTGTAGTAGGACACTTGGATGCCTCATTTACTGCTGTCGTTGCAATTAGCACATCTGCGTCACCAGCTGCATGAATTGTTTTGATGCCTTTCTTTTGTAACTTGGCACTCAGCATATGAATGAACTTCTGCTTGTTTGTTGTGTTGGCCAGGAAAACTTCTTTCTTTGTTTTTACACACATTCCTTCAGCAAAATTTACTTGCATACCGACAATTCCTTTGGACCTTCTCTTATGTGTAATATCTTTTGTAGAATGACCTGCTTCATAGCCATCAAATACAACTGTGGGATTTCTATACTTCTCGTGAACGTAGTCTACATAGCGCTGGCAGATGGAACTAAATGTGACATCGCGTGACCATGGCAAGCGCTGTAGAAGAGAGCCTCCATCAATCACATAGCTCATAGCATCTTCATCAACTTGAGCTGACATATCTGTGCATTGTGCCAATTTCCAAATTGAATTAGCGAGTGAAGGTTTATTGGCTTGGCGAAGAAGTCCATTGGTCTCAAACAAAGATGATGGAGGAGAAGACAGTTCATATTGGAATATGCTTTCAATATCATCTACAACATCAGGTGCAGCCATTATGAGACGTTGAAAGAGCAGCTGGGAATCAACATGAATCATTTCACCATCTACCTTTGGCGAGACTCTGTGGTCAAGGGTTATCACTTTATTTTTTTCCCTGAAAGCATACTCCATGACATTCTTTCCCTCCATACTTTTGAGTACCTCTCTGCCCACTTCTGAAGCTTTGTGGGCATTGACAGTTTGGTCTGCTGTGACACCTGTGACAATGTTCCGTAGTATTGGGTCTTGTGCAAAGGGGTTTCTTTCTTGCAGGAGACCCAGTATTGATAACATGTCAAGTTCATCTTTCTTTTGTCTTGCATCTGTGGCTTCTTTGTGTTGTTCACTTGTAGTATAACTTGTTGCCATGAACTCTTGCATGGCCATATTGACATCGGCACATGCAGGCATGGACAGCAGCCACTGTGTACGTTGTGCTTCAGACATTCCACGACCACGCGTTAATCCACCAGTAGTCTTCATACTTCTCATTAGTACTTGCTCTATAGCTAAATCAGATGAAAGTCCTCCCCAAAATCTGTCGCTTCGTCGTACAACATGATACCCTGCATTGAATTTATCATAAACATCTGGATGTTGTGTCTTGAGCTGATGCATCTGTTGCAAGTGGATGTATACAGATTTGGCGTAATGGTTATGGCCAGCAGCAGCGAAGTATGGCAACATTGCAGGTAATGTATGCAGGTAGAGACTCCAGTTTCCTGTACGCTCAGCTTTGATGAACTGTCGAAGAAGGTCAACCATCGTCATATACTGTATCCACAACCGAGCAGTGGAATTGGACGCCAATGTAGCTTTTTCTTCATTCACTCTTTGTTTAACTCTTTCGAGGACACCATCCATACATACCACATCTACAGACAATTCACCTTTCATCAAGTCATCATACATGTGAATTGTATGACGCAAATCCTCTTCTTCAACTGTCACAGGCAGAGATTTATCAGTATCATCAACTTCTTCCAATTGCACATCTGCAGTGCTGTCAACCTTTGTAGTCTCTGGAACAGCACAATTCATTTCTGGAAGAGGAAAACTAAATGTCTGAGATATAATCATTGCATTTAATGCTGCATCTACAAGACAGTGTCCCCTGAATGCTCTTGCTACTGCTTTGCCACTAAGCATATGGGCAACAGCATTTGGTGCATATACCAATTCAAGCAGCTCACCTAGGCCAGTCCCAGACATGATTTTGCCGATGCACCCCAGAAAACTCATTTCAGTGTGGAAGGCTCCAAGACGGAGTATGATAGAGAGCAGGTCACTGTTTGTGCTTTCACCAGCAAGGATCATCTGAGCCTTCCACCAGAGAGGTTGATCAAAAGTGAGGATTGGATGCATATTCTGGCGCTTGGCTTCAGAAGACACAAAACAGAGAGTTGAGTATATGCAACTGAGGTTAGTTGGATCCATATCAATCATTGGGAGGAAAATAATGGATGACTTCCCTGGGTGGATACCATGCGACACTGCTTGCATCATTCCTGACCACCCAGGTCTTGGTGAACGAAGTGGCCAAGAAATTTTCCAAAGCAGGTCTAGCATTGCTGTAGGGTCTTCATAGATAGGCAAATGCAGTTTGTCATATATCAAGGGTTGAGTCTCATTGTTTGTTGATTTATAGAAGTGTATTTTGATTCTCCCGACAGCTGCTACATCCTCTGCTGTTACTGATATCCTGGGGATCTGTTTTCGTGGTTTGGTCATAGGTGTTACTGCAGCAATAATACCCATTCCATGAAAAGTGTTGCGACCATAAAGTGTAACAATGTTGTGGTCTACATTGTCAGCAACAAACTGGATGAAATGTTGTGATGTAATGTTAGGTACATCAATACCTTGGAACTTTGCAGCAGAGCGCTCAAACCGTTTTACTTCAGGGTACGATGAACAGAATCCAAGACTATTGAGGCAGTCAATGAGAAACTTTGATCCGAAGTGGTGGTGCATTTGCACTGACAGACCTATCTGCAGAGGTGCTACTAGTATTCTAGGTCTAGCAGCTTGAACAATTGCTTGACCTATAGCTGCTATTTTGCGCTCAGCTTGTTTCTCGCTGAAGATTGTTTGAAGAAGAAGGTGCAAAGTCTCTGAAACAAAATCGGAATTCTTTTCCAGGGAGGCAATACCATCAGAGCTAGGAAAAGTATCGCCCATAGACTCCATGGACTTTATGTCACTTTGGATGAGTTCTGCAGCTGCCTGAACCAACCTAAGCTTCTCTTTCTCTCTGTCTTGCAATTTTGGCAAATTGTAGAACTCCTTTAGAATATGTGAAGCTGTAGCTCTGAGTGTGACAATGTTGCCTTTCGTGCCACTGCTTGTGATCACAATGTTGTTACCAAAATGTTCTTCTAGTTTGACTTTCATGTACTTTGCAGTATATGCTTCCTTGTCACAGTACTCTTTCATCTTCTCAACAAGATTATTTACAGATATCTGCATATCCTCATTTTTCTGTAAGTACTCAACCACTTTCAAAAATGCTTCTGCTTTCAATAAACCAATTGGCCTGCCTGATGTGTACTGACTACTTTCACCTGATTGATTGTATATAGCTGGTATCTTCTTTCCTGTTCGGAAATTGGTACTGCATAGTTGGTGGTATATCGCATCTGCTGCATCTGTCTTGGGCAAATTCAATCCGACTTTGTACAGTATGAGCCCAGGAGTCCCCACGTTTTTTACACACATCCTGAATAGTCAATTGGAAGTCTCCTGTCCTGACTGGGAATACATCAAATCCTCTTTTCCTTCCAGCGTATTTAGCAGGATGGCCA
Organism: Paralithodes platypus; assembly: GCA_032716605.1. Taxonomy (NCBI): domain Eukaryota; kingdom Metazoa; phylum Arthropoda; class Malacostraca; order Decapoda; family Lithodidae; genus Paralithodes; species Paralithodes platypus. The sequence goes on along the minus strand of CM064508.1, from coordinate 6,270,183 downwards.
CAAAACAAACAGTGCTCATTAAATAAGAACTTGCCATCACTTGATCGGAGCTGACGGCAGGTAGTCGATGAAGTCTCCTGTTTCTTCCTTAGGTCTCGGCTAATGGAATTTCTGTTGCAGTATTCAAAGTGACATTTTTTGTGCACAGATTGTCCTACAATAGTGGTGAGCATCAATCCACGAAGTTTGCTGGCTTCACTAATACCATCACATCCTTTCTGACGAAGCACAACAGTTGCCTCCCCATTGTCTAGGGTTTCATTGCAAATTACACAGGACTCCATCATGCATCTGAAACAGAAAAGGAGACTGTTAAAAATATGTAGATGATTAAAAAATGATAAAGCAGCACAATTAAAAAGGGAAATACCGAGATCCAACACACAATGATTACTTACACATGAACCAACACAAATATATTATTTATTTTCGATTTGACAAAAAATATAATTTGAAGCATGTAGATATATTTACAGTCATGTTTATGGACCCTGAAAATATATGTGTAGACACTAAAATCACCCCATTGCAATAATTACAAGTAAAGAGGGCAAATTTAAGGTTTTCGGAAATGGCCTGGCAGCCATATTGGATTTATGCAAATTAGGTAACTTTCCACCATTTCCTTTTTCCTCCACTTTTGGTATGTTGATTAGGAGGACATGTAGATTACATTACACCAAAAATAAATTTTGTTGCAATTTTTTCCTTATCAAACTACAGATTGACTGGACTATTTCCCTGAAGATGATAGTTGTCTATCGAAACGCGTCGGATCATCAAGAATTTTGCTCACCTTTTGCACAATCTCCCAGAACCCCTGAGAATTGCTGTTCGTTCTATTGAAAGCCTTAATAATAAAATAATTAATGCTGATACATGTATTTCCTTCAACCTCGCCTGCCTTAAAGAAAAAATATATATATATATATATAATATATATATAAATAATTACACAATAAACTCTTCATTGCATTTGACAACAACATAGAGGATAATATAAATGCATAATTTATCTTCTGGGTTGGGAGCGGGTATACAGAAATACCAAAGCTATATTTCAAAGTTTACGCCCATAATTATGCATTTATCAAAACATATTCTATCCATATATTTGGTCATTCCATTTTCGGGTTTTCGCTTCATCCATTTTACATATTTTGCTTTTCCATAATGTGTATTTGACTTTATATATAATATGATGCTCAATCAAATAAGTTTCTTTTCTTAATTGAAATTGATATTATTGCGATTAACTTGTTGATATTTTGTAAGCAATTAAAACCATGCAATGTATGTAAAGATAACAGGTAGATGATACTTTAAGTTGCAGTAAAGTGTAAAATAAACCAGGACAGGTGGTAACAGTGAGAGTGTGAGAAGTAAAGTGTAAAATAAACCAGGATAGGTGGTAACAGTGAGAGTGTGAGAAGTAAAGTGTAAAATAAACCAGGACATGTGGTAACAGTGAGAGTGTTAGAAGTAAAGTGTAAAATAAACCAGGACAGGTGGTAACAGTGAGAGTGTGAGAAGTAAAGTGTAAAATAAACCAGGACAGGTGGTAACAGTGAGAGTGTGAGAAGTAAAGTGTAAAATAAACCAGGAAAGGTGGTAACTGTGAGAGTGTGAGAAGTAAAGTATAAAATAAACCAGGACAGGTGGTAACAGTGAGAGTGTGAGAAGTAAAGTGTAAAATAAACCAGGACAGGTGGTAACAGTGAGAGTGTAAGAAGTAAAGTGTAAAATAAACCAGGACAGGTGGTAACAGTGAGAGTGTGAGGAGTAAAGTGTAAAATAAACCAGGACAGGTGGTAACAGTGAGAGTGTGAGAAGTAGTGTAAAATAAACCAGGAAAGGTGGTAACAGTGAGAGTGTGAGAAGTAAAGTGTAAAATAAACCAGGACAGGTGGTAACAGTGAGAGTGTGAGAAGTAAAGTATAATATAAACCAGGACAGGTGGTAACAGTGAGAGTGTAAGAAGTAAAGTGTAAAATAAACCAGGACAGGTGGTAACAGTGAGAGTGTGAGAAGTAAAGTGTAAAATAAACCAGGACAGGTGGTAACAGTGAGAGTGTGAGAAGTAAAGTGTAAAATAAACCAGGAAAGGTGGTAACAGTGAGAGTGTGAGAAGTAAAGTGTAAAATAAACCAGGACAGGTGGTAACAGTGAGAGTGTGAGAAGTAAAGTGTAAAATAAACCAGGACAGGTGGTAACAGTGAGAGTGTGAGAAGTAAAGTGTAAAATAAACCAGGACAGGTGGTAACAGTGAGAGTGAGAAGTAAAGTGTAAAATAAACCAGGACAGGTGGTAACAGTGAGAGTGTGAGAAGTAAAGTGTAAAATAAACCAGGAAAGGTGGTAACAGTGAGAGTGTGAGAAGTAAAACTATACCCGTGAAACAATAAATACTGTAATTGTCCTCATTTGGTTAGTGGGTGTGTATGACTGTGTGTGTGTGAGAGAGAGAGAGAGAGAGAGATATGCTATGTACTGGCTCAAATCAGTAATGATATAGTATGTTTTTGCCGTTCCAAAGATTAAAAAGCCAATAGTATTTGTGTATTTTACTCATCACGACGATCTGAATTCAAAACATATACTGTATATAAATACTACACATGTCGCCAAGATAGCATACGCATAATTATAACAGAATGAGAGATATACTGTACATAGACAAATTGGATAGTGCTATGTTATACTAACTTCTATGGCAGCCACCAAATTAATCAATGACTCAGCAATATAAAGCCCTAGTGGTCAGGTCCATAAAATGTGCATATTGGCCTGACTCCATCACAGTGAAATGTGTCCTCCATCACCCCTGGTAGTTACCATGCTAGTTGGTGGGGCCACACATTCAGTTTGATGGGTCGGTAGTGAACTGAAGACAAATATAAGTCTAACTCCTTGTGTACCAGCGACCTCTTTTTAATGTTATTCAAGCTACTATTATACGAGTGTATTCAGCTTAAAAAGAGCTTCAAGCAATTAACAGGCTTCGAAATATCTCACTTAACACCGTTTACTTCAACATATCCTTTTTAAACCGCACAACATTGTCTAATGATAGCAAAATAAAATTAACAAAGACGTCGCCGGTACAGAATGGGTTAGAGATAGTATGCAAAAGGTAATTGAAGTGTCCATAATAACTTACCCTTCTTAAGGTGTTCATTAGTTGTAAAAACAAACATTTATTAACTTTGCTTTGGCTTTGCCTTTAATAATGTCAGGGAGAAACTAAATATATCATATGATAGTGTTACGACCGGCACAACGAAATAAACAAGGGCACTTAATATTGGACTACAAGATAGGCTATATCTGCAACAACGGTACGCTAATTCCAAACCCTCGAACTTTTAAGCCGGTGAACAAAACACTTAAACCCTCCAGAGTTAATCTACTGGATAACGGGGTATCAATTAACTGGGTTAAGTGTACTTCTACAAAGGCTTTCCGGTGACGGCAAAGCCTACTCACAACAAGAGTAATTACGTTAATAAAAAAGCTCTCAAGTAATAACAATGCTTAAATAAACTATGACAAGATGTAATAAAAGATTATATGCTTACGTTATCTTTAGTGTGAGTCTGGACTCAACACTAAAACTCGTCAATGCTCTATGAAAACACTTGAAGTCTAGTCCTACAGCTAACAGATATGGAATCTTCTGAAAACGTCTGATGCTCTAAGATGCTCGTCAAATATAGAACAAGAATAATGCAGGGGGGGGGGGGGGGCAGGACACCAATGCGTGTATCTTAAATACACCAACAAGTAGGATACATATATATATATGGGAACAAGAGAGTGCAACAACTCTGTGACAGCACTAACAACAGCAACTCAAACACAGTACTTCCTTAGCCAAAGTAACAGCCATACTGGGTTGTGCACTATGCATCAACCTAGGCTAAAACAATACGTGAATAATTGCTAAAACATACTCGGTTAAAGTTAATAAACAAAATGCTGTCTTTCTTACTAATAAAGTCTAGCAGCAGCATAAAGGTACAGGGAGCCTAGGCAGAGCTCAAGCATGCTCGCAGCCTACTGTCTCCCCTGAACAGATTTCCCTTATCTTACGTTAAGTGACTTGGAGGCTCTCTTGTTAAGTCCAGATCTCAAGTATCTGGTCTTACCCTGGCGCTCCTCAAAAGGTCAACAAAATGAGTTAGCAAGTATACAAGCAAGATAGGCAAAAGCCCTTCGCTTGTATACTGCTAAGCTCGCAAAGGAAAATATGCACAAGGGTGTACTACAGGCAACCTAGCTCCATCGAAGTTGTACAGGCTCTGACTTGCCATATACATAACACAGACAACAACCAAAGATACCCTCCACTGTCTAGCATTAAATAGTAATAAAGAACAACCAAATAATTAGAAGCACCCAACAATATGAATCCATGTGACTATGATGCTAATAACCTCTAAAGCTAATGCAAAACATATATGTGAGAACAGGCGCTGGTAATACGACTGTCCGTCTATGGAAGTCATATGCGAGAACCAGAAGGGATGGGTAATTGAATAAAGATAAGAAGTATTGGAAAGAAGGAGTTCAGAGAGAGGCAAAGCAGTAAAGGGGGTTAGATGTGAGACAGAATGCGAGGGACGTGTAGGACCAAGCGCACAATGCCATGTTCTGACGGGAGAGAAGGAGAGAAGTACTGAGTCTGGCCACCAGATGCCTCTGCGACCAATCACAGGCCGCTACGTCACATGACAAGCAGACGTCATATGCCATGCCATGCCCGCCGTCCAATAGCGAGCGGGCGGGCCCACCGAGCGAGGAATGCACACGTACATACGCACACACACAGCCTCTTCGCTCTCCCCTCCGACTCTCTCTCTCCCTCTCACGCGCTGCATGTTATAATCACTACAGGATATAAAATACTTCTAAGTGTCACAGACAAGAATAAAGGCAAACACTGATCTGTCTGTGACAACATGAATACTAAGAAAGAAAGAATATCGTTCTACGATTATTATAGCCCATTTCACTGCCGTGGCGAGTGCTAGCGAGTCACGAGTACATTCTGGCAAGCTGGCCAGCGTAACAATAGGGATCTTAATATGGCACCAGTAAAAGTATCTTAGCTCATAAGGAAATTAAGATATATAAAAAAAACAGGATTTGTTTTACCCCGTCCAGCGGTGTAAACACGAACCAGTCCCGGGGTAAACAAAATGCATACCAATAACACTGATATAAATGGCAACAAAGGTAAAACTACTGTTCCTCTCTAGTGAGTGGATGGCAAAACACTTTGAACTGTGCCCCATTTCTAGTTTCTTCAATTATAGAGTGGTCTACCACTAAGTGTGTCAAACTGGAGCATTGTTTTAGGACAGTTTATACTTTTCTTTTATTGTATTTGGTATGTAAACTATACAACACAATTACAAGAAAACGGATCATTGCTTTGAGACCTTTTATGCTATACTTCTATTGTTTATATTTGGTATATATGTAAACTAAAATCTAAACTTCTAATACCAGCATATATTCAATACCCGGTATATGAAATTAAAAGAAATTACTCCCTTTTGGTTCAACAGCTTGACACTGTGTATACAATTTTTGGGGGGAGAGGGAAGACCTAATGTATCCACTTTCCTAAATCTGACATCCGCTTTTACTTCTTCAATGAAATACATTAGTGCCTTTGCCCGCACTTTGTCCTCAACTTCAGTGTTGGCTGGGCCAGCTAGGAGAAGGGACACTTCTACAATGTCAATATCGTCCTTCTGTGACCGGTCCCAGAGCAATTCTTTAGAATTACTAGATGGCACGGATTTCTTCATGAATATCCTTTCTACCTCATTCACTTTACTCTCATCATGGCTAAACACTTTCAACACTTTGCCCCAATAATAAATGGACGTCTTATCGTACATTACAGCATAACACATGTCCACCTCTATATCCTTCTCCTTGGGCAGTTTATCCATTAGTTCTCTACGTCTCAAAACCGCCTTTACCGTTTGTTCTAGTTTCATTAGGTTATCATGATTTAATTGCAACAAATCACTGTTTACTTCTGAGTCCGAGTCAATGGTATCTGCAATGGGATTATCAACCTCTTCTTCTTCTGCCTTGGTCTTCCTTTTCTTTTTCTCTTCTTTGCTTCTTTGTTGCGCAAGGAACTCGTCATCCGTTAACACAGCCCCATGCATTGATATTTGATGGCGTTTCTGGGGCTGTGAGGAAGATTTACTTGGGCGACCTCTTGATTGGATAATAGCCTCAAATGATGTCTCGTCCTCCTTTGGCACAAGAGTCACTACGTAGCGCATCCCTTCTGGTGCATTTTTCTGCATTTTTCGGATGAGGCTTGTTGGGATGCAAGCTGGGTAGCGCTAGAGGTGGAGTTACTTGGGCTGCTGAAGTCTAAGTGCCGCTTTACAGTTGCCAGCCTGTTCTTTTGAGGCATGTCTGATGTAGCGGAAGTGCTTGGTTGTGGCTCCTCTGGAGCGAGTTGAGGTTGTTCATCAACATGGTCTTCTTTATTTGTTTGAAGTGGAGTGAGAACAGGTGACCCATCCTCAGTGAGTGGTTTGCCTTGTGCCACCCACCTGTTGTAGGATGTTAGCTTCACTTTGTCTGGGCATTCCAGTTTATATTTCGATGCATTAACTGGGTATATGCCAGTAGCTCTAAACTCTGACTTGATGTTCTGTTCACTCAATCCTTGATTCAAAATTTTGCTCAAAAGGTTTACAAAACTGGTCTTCCGCAATTGCTCACTAACACCTGTTTGGTGCACTCAGATACAGCAACATTTCATTACAATATTTTCACATCAAATATATATATTTTTCCTATGACTTCATAAGCCTAATAATTATGATAAATTGCCGCTTAAATAATATTAAGTATTTAATCACTCAATTTGAGGGATTCACTTTTGAGTAGCATGAGTTATTATCACACCAAAACCTGCCTAGTGTGAGCCAAAGTAAACTGCATTGCTATAATTGTATCACCTTCGTAATGAGAGAACTATTACACTATAATGACCAGGGGTGCTCGCTTTGACATAACTAAAATCGACCAGTGTTTGACAAATTATTATAATCTGGTTGATTGCACTTAAAAACAAATATACTTTCTGAATAATACAATTTTAGATTAAATAATACCTAATAGGGGGGAGGAGTCGCATTACTGAGCCTAGGACACAGGGGCTACTGTATAATTTTCCGATTACCATCCGATGACTGCCTACAAACTCCACACCCGTTACCTTATTAGGCAATGGTGGCTATCTACTACAAGGGCACTTTCTGTGAATCCGTCTGTCTGTTTGTTCATGATCTATTTCCTCAGTTTTCAAGATGGACAACCCATACTTGGCATGCATAGTAAGGGGATGCCAGAATAGGTCTTAAGCAAAACATATTTTGTCCCTTCACCCCCAGGGTGGGTCATTGTTTACTTGCTCCTAGTGTGGCCTTTGTCAATAATATATATACATATATATATATATATATATATATATATATATATATATATATATATATATATATATATATGTATATATATATAATATAGACCACATCATATTACCATCAATATGTTATCCCAGAATCTGTTCCATTCAGGTATTGTGGCAGATGTTTCAGTGACGAGACGAGTTCCTAAATGCCTGTGGTGGATTTACAGCCGGAAAGTGAATGAGTGTCCTTTCAAAAGTGATTAATGATACGGTTCCTGTGCAAGATAACACATGATGAAGTGATCATTGGTCAACACACACACACACACACACTACTATACCTTGTATTTGTCTCCTACACTGATCATTAGGGTAATACATTATTCATGTCAAGTTAATGTAGTGATTATCGTCATAGTCCCACCAACACCACAACAATAAGTCGGAGAGCGGGAAGTTCCTATCTGATCCACCCACCTATGGATCCACCACAACATTAGTCAGCCGTCTTCCCACATTGAACACGTTTCCGGTATGAGGAAAATCAACACAGAACACTTTTTTTTTTAATTATTTGAATAATTGAAGCATGACAATTTGAACACAAATTATGAAGCCAGTTGCAGTGAAGTCTCTATTAACATTATTTTGTAAACAAAACCATTTTCACAATATCGTAAAAAGAAAATGGATGAAAGAAAGAGTGTGTGTGTGTGTGTGTGTGTATGATAAAACCAAGGAGCAATACCGCTGTAAGGAAAATAACTACACACAAACACATGAAGACCCATGTAATTTAGTCCCATAAGTATAAATAAGAACTCAATGTAGTGAAAGGATCTTTGGCCCATCTTGTTCATATGATCCACCAATGTAGCGACAGACAGCATCAGGGGTCATTGTCGCTGGGATCTGTCTTAACATTACTATTTCACCAACATTACACTTTGGTAACAGGAGGAGGAAGTGGTCATAAATATTGAATGTGTATGGGGGGAATGGAGTGTGTGTCTGAGGGATATAGACACTGAAAGATATATTCCTAAACATTTACTAGAACAACATTTTAATTCATGATGAAGTAATAAAGCTTGCCATTTTTGTAAAAGCTGTATGATATACATTCTCTTTTATAGTTAATTTCCTGGTGAGGGCTGGTCCTGTCCAGAGTGAGGTCTGGCACCCTCTACCGAACCTTAGCTGTTGTTGTCTGTCTCTTTTCCTGTACTACCCCTACTACTTCGGGAGCGGGTGGCGAGGAATCCTTTTCCCCTTGTAAAATTCTCTCTCTAGACGTGACAGAGAAAGGGGCGAGGGGACGTGAAAGTGGTCCCTGATCCCAAGAGTTGGAACTTTTAATGTTATTTCTGTTCGGGCTCATTTTCGAGTCAGGCACCCCTAGCTATGGGGTATGTGTCTGGGTAAATACATACATACATAAATACTGTTTGAATGGCAAAGATTAAAATGGCCACTACAATATACATAACACCCTTTCCACATTTAAAAAACGCAACCGAGACGGAAATGCCCCAAAGTGCGGGGGAAAGGTGTTTACTTTGCAAAATCATAGACAACCAAGAGAAGAGAGGCACCCAGGAATTTGTCTAAGACGATGTGGGTGGTGGAAAGTTACATAAGAGGTAGGGATAATGGAAGGCAGGAAGATTAGTGGGAGAGAATCTGATAATGACAATTATTATAATGTAATGTAAGTACCAAGTATATATACATTGTGTGACCAACTAAGATATTATCACTCTGAGGAAGGCATGGTGAGGAGAGGCAATAATATAACTTGTCTTCGTAAATTTGAACGCATAAAGTGTTTCATACAGTTAAACATTTACAAGAGCTAAGACTCTAAGGTCTATATATCATAGCTGTATACGATTGCATACTCTAAATGCAATTACAAATTACATCATTATTTTTATCTCAATACAATGGTGTGGAATTAAAAGCAACAGCAAATACCTAATCAACAATCACCTCGGGAATAATAAGTGAAATACCAAGAACCATGTAATTAAAGCGCCTTGAAAACTTGAAATGGAAGTGGACATTTTTTGGAGGAGAGTACAATTGTGAAACTAATGGTCCAATAATCCGAGCGAGGAGAAGATAAGAACTGATCAAACATTTTACTGGAAGGGGGAAGGGAGAGAGGAGAGAGGAAAAAGGAGGACGAGGAAGTGTGAGGGAAACAAGTTAAAGAGGTGAAGGAGTGCAGAGATTTTGGATGAAAATGTTTATGGATAGTTATTGTATAGAACACTTTATGCTGTCAAGAAGAGGACGAAACTAGTACAAACATTTGCTATATAGTTTATAACAAATATCTGTCCTACTCTCCTCTCCTATCTTACTTTTGTTTAAGCTTTTGTAACTGGAAATGGGCGAAAGAAAACGGTATGTAAATGCTTACACATATTTACTGGTTGAATTTATGCAAATGGTAGAAATGTCAGCTCGATTGTTCAAGCAATGTACGAGGAATAAGAGATTAGTGTTCACGATTTGTGCACTCGTCGTAATAAATAGGCTGTAGTGTAACCTATAACATCTACCACACCGACCCGAATCAGGCCAACCAACTGTACTGTGGATCCATTGGCGAGATTATGTTACCTTGACAATAATTGCAACAACCAAGTACCTTCAAACGTAATCGAAAACTACTAGTCAAAAATTATCAATGCACAATGCTATCTAACAAAAGAACAATGACGAGTTTTAGTCAATGGTGTTTCCTACGACTGAATTCCTGAAACTTTTGGAGTTCCACTGTAATTTGCCCATGCCACACTGGTGTAAATCATAATACTCACGGCATCTATCTATCTATTGCCCGACGCTGTGATCCCCGATGGGTTGGCCACGAACGACCCGCCCCCATGCACCTCTGTCCCCAGTCAGTCGACGACCCTCCTCCCAACCAGCACCGCCTACTTCCATTTACTTCCTCACTCAATCCTTCCACCTCTTTTTTCGGTTTACCTCTCCCTCTCTGTCCTTCCACCTCGCTCGCATACACCCTCTTAGTCAGTCTCTCGCTTCCCATACGTTCCATTATGACCGAACCATATCAAGGTGTTTCTTTTCACACTTTCCAGCACATCTACCTCCACAGCACACCTCCTTCTTACTTCCTCATTCATCTGTCTATCCCTCCATGTAACTCCACATGCACTTTTCAAGTAACTCATTTCCACCCCTCTCACTCTTGGTCTGAGTCTCTCAACCAACGTCCATGCTTCGCTTCCGTAAGTCAGTGTCGGGATTACCACACTGTCATGTAAGGACTTCTTCACTTTTAATCTGACCACCCTATTTCTTGTTACTGCTTTCAGCATTCCTACAACCCTCTTCCCCTGTTGCACTCTCTCCCGCACTTCTTCATCCATAGTCCCAACACACTGCCCAGATATTTAAATGAGCTGACAATCTCCGTAGCCTGACCGTTCAACTTCACCTAACACTCTGTGGCTTCACCCCTTTCGAAGACCATAACCTTACTCTTCCCCGCATTCACTTTCAGATTCCGGTTTTCGCCCATTGTTCCAAACATATTTACTAGACCCTGCAACTCCCATTCATTATCGCTCATCAGAACTGCATCATCAGCAAACAGCAGTACAGGTAGCTTCCACTCATATCCCTCACTTATCAGCGATACACCAACATCCACTGCTCTTCCTTGTATTTCTTTCATGACTCCATCCATATATACAGTAAAGAACCACAGGGACATCACACACCCCTGTTTCAACCCAACATTCAGGTCAAAGAACTCTCTCTGCTCATTCTCCACGCAAAATGCCGCCTTTGCACCCTCATACAAGTTCTTCACTGCTTTCAGCAACTTGCCATCTACTCTGTATATTCTAAGTACTTTCCAGATATGTTCTCTATCCACTCTGTCATAGGCCTTCTCCAAGTCCATCAAGGCAACATACACCTCTTGTTGTTTCTCCAGATATTTCTCTAAAACACAATTCAGGGTAAAAATCTGATCTACACATCCTCTTCCCTTCCTAAACCCGCCGTGCTCGTCACCTATCTATTTCTCCGTTCTCACTCTCACTCTCTCAATCACTACTCTACTGTACACCTTCCCTACTACGCATAGATGGCTACCACACACTCCTCTTTCCCTTTTACCCATATAAAGGGGGACTATTATGCCTGTCTTCCAGTCATCAGGTGCACTTCCCTTCTCCCCTGCTAGTTTGCACATTTTCCACACCCATTCGACCACTATCTCACCACCATACCTCAACATTTCCCCACACACTCCATCTGTTCCTGGTGCTTTCACCAACTTCACTCTGTTAATGGTTTCCCACACTTCTGACCTGATCCCCACCTCCTCCTCCACTACTTCTCTTCTTCTCCCTCCATACCCCATCCAACTATGTTTGCTGGTGCTTCATTCCTTACATTCAGCAACTCGTTGAAGTACTCCCTCCATCTTTCGACTCTCTCTTCCTACTCGGCGGGCATTCTCCCATTTTTATCTTTCACACCCTTACTGTTTCGCTTGCTACCTTCCCTAACTCTCTTGACTTCTTTCCAGAAGTTTCTTACACTCCCTCCATTTTACATTCAGATTCCCTCCAAATTCCTCATCTACTCTTCTCTTACTTTCCTTCACTACTCTCTTAACCACTCTCTTTCTCTCCACGTACCTCGTTCGCTTCTGTCTCTTCAAATCTTTATTCCCTCTACTACCCAAGCATTCTCTATACGCTTTCTTCTTGTTTTCCACAGCTATTTTCACCTCTTCTGTCCACCATGCTGTACCTTTCACTTCCCTCCCTCTTCTCCTTACTCCACACACTTCCTTACATGCTTCACAGATTTCATCCTTAAACACCTTGCTCATCTCCACTTCCTCCATATCTTCCAGGTCGAACTCATCTAGTCTTTCTACTGCTCTCCTGTACTCTTCCCTGATTTCCTCCTCCTGTAACCTCTCCACCCTCCTTGCCATTCCACCTTCCTCTCGCCTCCCTCCAGCTCTCCTCACCCACTTCCTTTGTATCCATATTTGATCTACTACATAATTATCAGACAGACCCCCTCCAATACCCCTATACACCCTAGCATCCAGCACAGATCTCTTCATTCGTTCATCCACACATATATCGCACACAGCATCGCAAGCACATAATTTATAATAAGGTCCTCAATTTTCAGTGTTGTATTGGAATTATCACCTGTATTATATGTAGATAATATACATACAATTATATAATGATAATCCAAGAAGGAGGAGCATATTATATATGCCTTTCCTTGAAACCGTATGTGATAATTATATGGTAATTCGGAAAGAGAACACCATGTAGTCAAACATTAGATATACAATATAGCAACAATATAGCATCTCTATAATTATATCGGTGGCCAACGCTTAAACATGTTGTCAAGGATTTTAAATATGTTTTAAAACTTAATCAGAATTAATATATGCAGATAATATAATATACTATAATACAATATAAACACCCGAGATGGGTCTGTCCTTAGGGAATCGTAGTTTCAGTAGGAATTAGACAATGAGTGAGGCAGCGAACATCTTAATTTTCATATTTTTAAGCGTTTCGACATATTTTAAATGTGATAATCAGTGATAAAAACGTTAGAAACATTAAAACTCATTAGACATTCATTTTAATATATAGGTAAATCATTTAGCAAAGGGTAACATTCATGCAATTGAAAGGGAGGGGGCAGACAACATAATATTTAACTGGAGCTTGTTAACTTTGATATATATTGATTCGAGGGCTCTCAAATTGTTAACAGTTGAACTGTCTACTATTTTGAAGTTATGTTTAGAAATTAAAGTATTACACAGTTCAACATGTTCCCTTACGGCTGAATGAGGAGGAGCCTTTAGCCGACGACCTGTTCTGCTGGGCTGACCTAGGTGTTCATATATTCTCGTTTTGAAAGAGCGAATAGTGCTTGCCAAACTGGGTATTTGGGGAGCACTATTCGCATAAACATATGCAGAACATATTAGAAGGTCCGACTTCAAAAAGAGAGAGTAAATAAAATTATAATGTATTCCCCAGCATGAATGGTCAAAGAGAAAAAAAACAGTGAAAATGAAATGAAGGAGACAACAGAGGAGGGGGAGAGAGGAGTGCAGGTAAAACAAAACAAGATGAAAGGTGAGTACAATATAAAATACACATTGTAATTATAAAGTGTTTTTTGTTGAAACAAATAAATACATTGAAATATAACAACGTAAAATAACAGGATATGCACATTTAAAAGAATGAGTTGCAGCCTACCCTGTGGCATTATTTATATGTACAAAGTGTACACCTACAAATCATATTACGGATTCACTCATTTGATACTGTAGCTAGTTATAAATCATATCTTATAGCTTTATAGTTTGGCTACACAGGATTAAATATTGGAATAAATATATAGTTATTATGGCTTTTAGGTGTACAGTAGCTATATACCGTAGTGTGTATATCTGCTATAAAAAGAACACTCTGTGAGAATTTCGTCTGTTTCTTCACGAACTACTCCGTCGGTTTTCGAGATGGAGAGCCCATACTTGACATGCCTGATAAGAGAGAACCAACATAGGTCTTAAGCGGGGGTGGGGGGATTGCCTGACTAGATTTTAAAAAGGGGAAAGGGGTGGGGCTACGATTCTACCGGATAAAGTAGAAGATCCGACTTAAAATACAAAATAATATAAGTAGATAAAACATGTATTCTCCATCAGTAAAAACGTCAATGGTGAAAAAGAGAAACAAAGTGAAACTAAAATGAAGGAGACAACAGAGGAGGGGGAGATAGGAGTGGAAGTAAAACAAGTTGAAAAGTAAATACAATATACACTAAACATTGTAGTTATACATTGTATATTTTGTATTAATATTAAATATATCTAAATATAACAACGTATAAGAAAAGGAGATACAAATTTGATTTTCCCCGGGCAGCGCCGGGTACCTCAGCTAGTACAGTACAGTATATTTCCGTTATGAAGTCAGTTTAAAGTACACACTAAAGTTATTGAGTGTATTTAATCATTGCAAACATGAATAACCTTTTAATGAGCTTCCACTTTGTGCAACACCATGTCAAAATGCACCACTTCACCACTTTAAAAAAATATTTGTCTGACCAATAAACTTCCTATTATAATAACTCCAATAATTAGGGTACAGATAATTTTGCATATTTCAACTTTACCATATCCAAAATATTGGACCGATCATTACTGATGGTATTAGTTTAATTGGAGGTCAACTATGCTGACAAAGATAATGAATTACCCGAGTGAGAGACAAGGACGGAGGTTGGCTGTTTGTAAACATTGATGGGGTGGTGAGGTGGGGGAGGTGTTGCTCCTTAGCTCTCCAAGTTAAACAAAACAAAAATCAACACCTATGAGAAATATTTGTACATTTTTCGGGAGATAAGTATTCCGGCTGAAGGCTGGTTCCTCCTAAATTACAGGCTCGCTATCACTCGCCAGGGGGAATTTGACACCTAAATGGCACGAAAAGTAATAATGTTGGCAAAGAGTTGGTACGAAAGTTCCTAAAATCGGCAAAGTAATGGGGCCAATGCCTTATTCTTTCAAAACTAATCCGGCTAAACATGATGGAGAAGGAGATCCAGAGAAAACCAATACCTCTCTCCAAACCAATACCTCTCTCCAAACCAATACCTCTCTCCAAACCAATACCTCTCTCCAAACCAATACCTCTCTCCAAACCAATACCTCTCTCCAAACCAATGTTTTTTTCCCCGAATGACAAATAAAGCTGTTGTGGACAACATAGAAGAACACATGCACACATTTATGTGAATGTTTTGAAAATTGAAGATCGAAAACAAAGAATCAAAATTAGAAACGTGGTAAACATTGCACTCACCTATGCTGGCTGAGGCATGCGTTCTAACGGTCACCTGCTAAGTGGCACCACTTCATCCTTGGTGTATATCCTATCTGCCCACCTAATATCGAGAACATCGGTTCATAACTTTGTGAGACACCTACGTTGGTGGAGATATGCGCTCTACCGGTCACCTCCTAAATTGAATCACGTCTTCCTTGCAGTATTTACCTGCCCACCAAATTTCATGAAAATCAGTTACTAACTTTTAGAGATATCTTGTTTATATAAGGACGGACAGACAGACAGACGGATGCAAAAACATAACGTCGTTCAACTTCGTCGGCGAAGGTAATAAAAGAGAGACAAAAACGAAAAAGTAGGTATATTCAACTGAAAAGCTAAAAACAAAAAGGGAAGATTAAATATTTTTAGAGTGAGATAACTTAATGGGAGATGATTAGTTTCTCTAGTCCCCCTTCTTCCTCATAATTAACCCTATTTTAGACATTCAGCTCATTAGTTTGGCGATTTTAAGACCTTTCGCCCCATTTATTTGTCAATATTAAGATTTCGTGTAATTTAGGTGTCAATTTTTTCCTGATGAACGATAGCGAGCCTGTAATTTAAGAGGAACTGGCCTTTGGCTGGAACATGTTTGTATAAAAAAATGTACACATGTATTTTGAAGGAAGGTCTTGGAGACTGATTTGTCAAGTTTGCTGGAGTTCTAGGGAAGAAACTTTAAAAAAAAACACATATACTGTGTATATATATATATATATATATATATATATATATATATATATATATATATATATATATATATATATATATATATATATATCTATATATATATATATATATATATATATATATATATATATATATATATATATATATATATATATATATATATATATATATATATATATATATATATATATATATATAAAGATATATACATGAGCAAATATACACGGCCATCCTCCCTTAATGAAGCCATCACCAAAATAGAACTGTAGGACTGGAACCCGAGCAACATCAAACACACTTTATTGGCTGGGGTATGGACATTTTTGTACCGTGGTGATTACATGAATACTAACTACAGACGCCACATTCACTACAATATTAATTCTTTATATATTCTAAATGTAAATCAGTTTCACCCTCTCCTTGAATACTTATATTATAAGCAGGGCACTCTTGATATTGCTGATATTGTATATTTGGCAGATTCCAAACTGCTTATTGTTTTCAAATGGGCTATGTCGATTCGTTATATTTTGTTTTTGGCTGCGGTGATATTGCATATTGTATCATATGGGTAATCTCAATATAGCGAACGAACACTATAGGCGATTTAGTAAAGGCAGTCTATAAATTGTAATCCCTAACCTCTCCCTCAAAATGGAATGGAACGAATGGGTTGTAAATTGCCGCAACTGTTCCCTGACTGACTCTTCCCAAATGGTGAACATCTTAGGTCGATTAATCTAGCATATCTCTCTCCCAAACAGCACAGCAGCTCACATATTGTGGTCGTAGATTATCCCCGAGTCCAGTTATCTCCGGGCTGGTCGAAGGAGGCGTGAGGGATGGGGTGCGGTGGGGTGGGGGGTGGGGGGTGGGGGTGGGGGGACTCTGATTTGGGTTTGAAGTGGGTGGCTGAATTACGAAACAAAACACATAATAACAAATCTACAGAAATGTCCACCTAATGTATTTTCAAGTAAAGTCCATGGGGTGGTTGAGAGGCTTACTTTAATTGCTCAAGTGTTTGTGAAAGTGTGTGAATTATTGTACTCCTGGTATGCCTTGTACAGTATATATAGGCCTATATATATATATATATATATATATATATATATATATATATATATATATATATATATATATATATATATATAAATATATATATATATATATATATATATATATATATATATATATATATATATATATATATATATATATACAGTATATATATATATATATATATATATATATAAGAGAGATATATAGTGCAGAGAAACAAACTTGGTGGGCCCAATATAAATGGTCTGTGGCTCAAGATATAGTTTTATGGGCCCAATATAAATGGTCTGTGGCTCAAGATATAGTTTTATGGGCCCAATATAAATGGTCTGTGGCTCAAGATATAGTTTTATGGGCCCAATATAAATGGTCTGTGGCTCAAGATATAGTTTTATGGGCCCAATATAAATGGTCTGTGGCTCAAGATATAGTTTGTGGGCCCAATATAAATGGTCTGTGGCTCAAGATATAGTTTTAGATATGCTTGATGCCAAATACAAAATGCACATAAAAGACTGAGCTCAAGTATGCTGCGTATTGTTGCGAAAATTAAAAGGTTTGTGGCTCAAGAAGTCTTATTAGACGTTCTTTATGCCAAATCAGGAATGCAATTATACAACTAAGCTCAACTTATGCTGGCTGTACAATAATAATCAGAGAGTGTACATAAACATTTAAAACATTTATTCATGCAAAATGCTTAATAAAGTTTAAAAAGTATGCTTCACTTTGTTGCAGGTAATTAAAAAGATTTGTGACTCAAGATGTCTTCGTTCTTTATGTAAATAAAAGATCGAAGCTCAAATATGCGGAGTCTACTTAAAAAGGATAAACATTTATTCATGCTATATGCTTAATAATTTATATATATATATATATATATATATATATATATATATATATATATATATATATATATATATATATAGAGAGAGAGAGAGAGAGAGGGGGGGGGGGGTCAAGAAACAATAAGGACGAAATATGACCCTTTCTCTCCGACCAGTCCTCGTTACCAACAATGTCCTCCCTCAGTGTCCATCTTAGGGTTTCCTAGCTCACGCTTTTATTTCCATCACGTTCCTCGTTTTGATATGTATCAAATGTGTCCTTAAGTTGGCCTTGTTCATTAATATATATCCTACATCTATGTCTAAATGTATCCTATATCCTTGGTAGTTCCAGTTTGCTATCGTAATTTTCATCAATATCATGTAATATGTATGCAGCATATACTTTTAATTTGGCCAATTAGCAGCCACTACAAATCCCCAACCCGATACCCTGTCACCCCATCCACTAACACCTTGCACGACGAGTCCCAATATAACTGGAGTCAACGGTAATATATGTCAACACTATCTCAATGGTGTGTATGACACGGAGAGAGAGAGAGAGAGAGAGAGAGAGAGTATGAATTGTATATTTTTCGTTGGATGAAGTCATTGAAATTTGCGGAAAATATAAGGATGATTTTAGAAGCAGAGTCCAGTTAGTTGGCCTACATGAATGTGAGGTGTTTAACCCCTTCTGCAATGGTGACGTCCTTTTAACCTTATTCTGGCTACTTTTAGACGATTTTGTTTAGTCTAAAAAGCGGCCTCCACCAAGGAATAAACTTCGAACTATCTTTCTTAACCTCTTCTACTACCAAAGGTCCTTCTTTAACTGCACAAAATCGTCTAAATATAGCTAGAATAAAAGTAAAAAGACGTCGTCGGTACATAATGGGTTAATCCATCATATTTTATTTGAGCCATGGATTGTTTATTGTAGCAGAGACATGTAGGCCAACTCAGTTTTTAATTACTGCAACAGTGTAGTGGCCAACATTCTGTCATTTGTTTTTATATTGATATGTATTGAATTATGACTAATATTACATCTTTCAGGCCAAGGTTCCAAGCAAATTAACCCTCTTTGCATTTAAGTAGGTGGGTAAATTGTGCTTTTTACTAAAAGAACAGTTCAGTCACATTAATATTTCATAGGTATCGACGGGTTTATACTCTATCACTATCTTTTGTATGGCAGCTTATCTAACTACTCAAACATTATCAAACCTAACCGTTACAATAGAATACGCGAGTTGAAAGCAATTTAAGGTTATATTAGGTCAATTACGGATGAGTAAGTTACCCAGGCAAATGCTGATGTTGAATATTTTCTCCGCGATGTTGAGTTCAATAATTTCGAGTTGGTGTTTATTACAATGAAAAACAACAGCTTTTAATATATTAACCCCTCCTGTACCAGCGACGTCTTTATTATTTGATTTCAGCTACATTTAGTTGATTGTATGAAGCCTAGGAAGTATATATGTGAGATGACAGGGCGAAAAGAAGATGAGTCCAACACCTTCAATAACCCGTCCCCACATGCAGAAGAGCCCCCAACCTCATCATGTAGGATTGCGTCCATAGCAAACAGGAGAAGAACAAGGAATAAGTCTACCCTCAAAACCAAGAATCACCTGCATCAGTCGCCCCTACAAAACACAGGTAGATAATGACCCCCGGGCGCTCAATAAAGAATGGCCGCCCTTCTCAAAGGATCAGCACTCACAACAGGAACCAGATTTGGATTTTGACGAATCCTACTTTATGGAATTCGACAGCAGCCACCTTCGTTTCTGTCTATCTACCCAGACGGAAATACCTACTCTTACCACTAAGAAGAGGGGCAACAACTACAACAAGAATATTCCATCTAACAACCAGAACATTTCATAGAAGCCTACAAATATTAAGAAACCTGTAAAACTGTAAATAATTTATTATATACTTATCCAAGCCTTCTAATACCTACTTCTAAAATAAATAAATAAAGAATACCATTCTCCATATAACCATGCATGTACTATAATTTAAGAATTTATATAACCAACCAATAATTAAAAAACTGTAATTCTCATGACTCTCATGTTCAGAAACGCATCAGCCATGCCACTATCTGAAATGTGTAGTACTACCTGACCAAAAACAGGATATTGTTAAGCAAAATTGATTCACTGTCTAGCACGGACCCGTCTGTGCTTGGATTATACGTGACCAAGTCAACTCGGAGAAAACTTCCGTAGGGTTAGCCTAATTCCTCTTGAAAAGTATCTACAAGCTGCGAGTTGTGCTGGAGGACCGAGAGAGTTGTGTTAACGTACCTGTAAGTAATTCTTCTAGCTATACCGTGTGAAGGTATCGTCTTCCTCCCCTGGTGTAAACAGGCAGACGGGCAACTCACCTAGCCGCCATGTGTGACCAGATCTCTCATGGCTGTTTCCTCCTATACTCCAACTCAAAATAAGTGCTTCTTGTTCGATCTGATGAGTTTGTTGATTATTGCGAAGTTCAGATAGGATATGTTATGTGTTCAATTTTAACGTAAACCGCCGAGTTCAACTATTCTCGCCTTCTAGCAATCGTTTCTCATATCGAGAGAACATACAAACACTGTTTCGGGATTGATGTATCTATATGCTTTGTTATATATATTCCTATATTACATATAATGTTTATAGATATATTCGTTCGGAAATAATACCCGCACACTACATGTAAATACCAGTGAACGCCTGTCAGATCTTATTGCACGTTTAATTATATTAGCTGGGTACGTAATTGTGTATAATAATGTGTTCACAGAGAGTGTTAATTTATTTTGTCTCTTAGTCAGACCTATTTATATTCATGCTTCCTGACTTCAAACTCAGCTTAAGCGTTATTTGAATTCATTATTAGATTCTATATTGTTACGACCGGGGCTACGAATAAAACAAGGACACTAATGATTGGACTAGTAATAGGGCACTATGCAACAACGGTACGCTAGATCCAAACCCTTGAACTTATATGCCGGCTATCAAAAACACCTATACCCTCCAAGGTAAATCTGCAATAACGGGGTATCCTTAACTGGGCATAAATGTACTCTACTTCAGGCTAACCCACACTGGTATAGCCTGATAACAAACAAGATGCAAGTTACGTTAAAATGCATAAAAGGGGAGCTATGGAAAGGTCAATTAAATCACTGCAAGATTTAATACAATAAATAGATGCTTCAATACAGTTACTCTAAACAACAATAAACTCTTCACTCCTATCTGAAAGAAAGTGAAGTCTAGTCCTACAGCATAGACCTGGAAACTTCTGAAGAAAGTCTGATGCTCATAAGATGCTCGTATCTTAAATTATATAAAGGCAGGAGGCAGGACACCATACGTGTAGACTGAATACACTAAAAGATAGGACATATAATGTTAACTGACACAGGAATACTATAAATGCGCAACGGCAGTAATGCTCGACACTAAAAGAAATACTTCCTCATCAATGAAACAGTCTGTTATGGTTGTGCAACTCAACAACAACCTAGACTAATAAATTCTCTGAATAATAATGCATACATATCATAAAGAGCTCATGTTCTAACTAGTGTCTGCTCGGCGAATAAAGTCTAGCTGGGATATCAAGGTTAGGAAACTGTGGCTGAGCAAGACTGGCTCATAGCCTAGCGTTGTCCTTAAGGCGGTATGATTAAAGTTACATTAATGACGGGGATGCTCTCTTGGTAGATCCAGATCTCAAGTATCTGGTTCTACCCTGGCGATCCCTCTAAAGTCAAGCAAAGATGCAGCACTGTGTTCTAAGGTAGTAGGCAAATGCCCTCTTACAACACGATGCTGCGCTCGCAAAAGGCACAACCAAAAGGACAACCTAGGCTACCACAGACACCATCGAAGTCGTGTAGGTATAAGCAAACCGTACACACATCGCTGACAACGACAACATAAGCCTTATCCCAGTCTAGCATTAAATAACCCAGCAGAGCACTAAATCAAAAATGGAGACACACACCAAGTTCTTAACCTCTACTAACTAGGAACCCTCAAACCTATTCTTAGTACATGTAAATATCTCAGAGAGCGACGCACATAATACGATGGGCCGATATGAAATCGTGTGCAGAACCCAAAGGGAGTGTTGTGACGTTAAAAGATAAGAGGAATGAAAGAGAAGAAGTTGAGGAAGAGAGACAGTATCAGAATGGTGGAGATATGGGGGACAGTGGAAAAAAGGATGTTAGTCATGTGCATCCCTAGCCTTCTCTGAAGAGGGTAGCTCCTCGGGACCCCCAGGATCCCACAAAGGCATGGTGGTCGGCCAATCACAGCCTGATACGTCACAAGGCAGCAGGCCTCCATGACACGCCAAGAACCACCAGCCAATCACAAGGCGTGGGAAGGCACGCGCGCGAGCCTACTAGCGGGGGAGGCAGCACATGTATACGCACGCACACACTACCACCTCACTGCCTATATTGTTCTCTCTCCTTAACTATACACAAAGCATGTTATATTCTACTCATAATATAAAATACTTCCCGTTGTCACAGACGAAAATAAAGACCACCACTGGACTGTCTGTAACAATGCAAGTACTATGAAAGAAAGAACAACATTCTCTGATAACTGTAGCCCATTTCACTGCCCTGGCGAGCGCTAGTGGCTAACGGGAGGCGATTCTGCCAACGCTGGTAGGCATCACAATATCTATCACTTCGCGTTAATATTGATATGAGACCTCAGCCTCTCACACGGGTTAATATCAAATTATTCTCAGTTCCCCGAACTAATATCTACGTTTGTAACTGTATAAGCTAACAGAGATTTATATCTTCTATACGTTGAACTAGCTTTCAAGTTATTTGTACTTCATTTGATATTTTAAATTATATACCTTGCCATCACTGAATATGTGTGACCTCAGTAATATTTACCTACCTCGTTCACGCTTTACCTCGCGTTACTTTACCTCAGGATATCAGATATTGTTTTGAGACTAGCCTCTCTGTGTTTGTTTATGCTTTGTATGTATATTCATCATCTTGCATTTATTAATGTTACTATTTATTGAGAGCAACTTTTATTCTTGTTCCTCTATGACCCAGGAATAGTGATCTTTATTCCATATTTATTTCTGAGCATATTTCTATATAAGTAAGACTCAGACTCCAGTCATTTGTGTATTGTACCCTAGATATATATGAAATCAATCTTGTGAACCGCAACTGTGTATTCTGTGACATTGGTGGAGATTGATTTGATTAAGATTTATATAATTAGTCAGCTGTGTTCCAGTTGAGTGTTGTAGTTCTAAGCTTTCCTAAGGTGGAAATAGTGAACTAACTTAAAGTGTGCAGAATTATAGCATCGCATAACAATATGGTAACTAAAAGGATTGATTGTGATAGTCTGTAGCCTTTTAATTGGTTGACGTCCTTCCTAAGCGGACGGAAATAGTCTGAAGGCCTCCATAGACACTCCGGCCGACAGATCAGGTTCCATTCTAACTTCGATTGCAGCGTCGCCCATACACATTCCAATCTACTTCAGTTCTGCCGAAACGCTGTACTGTGTGGACATGGCCTCTCCACTCACTGACAAGGATTTAGATCTAGCTTTTGGAGAAGTCACTGTGGCTTTTATTGTAGCAAGTGTGATTTGCAGTTTAGAATGGTATCTTATCTTGATGAAGCCCATAACAATTGCTTTGCTCATCAAATACCAAGATGTACATCGTATTATATAATTAATATACCCTGGGGAAAGAAATGTTTGTATCTAGGCCGATACAATCATAAATCATCCCTATAGACTATGTAGAGCTAATTAGTTAGCAATAGAGAGAGAGAGAGAGAGAGAGAGAGAGAGAGAGAGAGAGAGAGAGAGAGAGAATTATCATTAGTGAAAGTTGTCTCGATAAATGTACATTTTCTGGAAAATTGCATAGACCTAATTTGACTGTATTTACTAATATACAGTTCTATTATCTAAACTGGCATTTAAGTGTATATATATATATATATATATATATATATTAGTAGGGCAATGAGAAGAAATACGTTGTGGACCATCATGATTTATTCTAATTTTCGGCGACGTCACGCAGCCATCCTCAGAAAAGGGTTTCCAACAGATCCTAAAAATTGAGTATAACTCTGTATATATTGCTAAAACAGGATCACTAAAATGTAATGCATTGTTGAACACGTGGCAATTTGCCTATCTAAAAAACAATTAAACAACATAATTTTGGCCAACTAGGCAAGGTTTGAATATAAAATAAAATAAAATAAATAAAATTCAAAAATGCTAAATCTCAATGCAACAAAAGAAAGCAAAACGCATAAGATATCAAATTTATATTATATATATATATATATATTTTTTTTTTTTTTTTTTTTTATATCTTATGCGTTTTGATTTCTTTTGTTGCATTGAGACTTAGCAATTTTGAATTTGATGGTGTCTAGCCGTAGATTTATTTTATATTCAAACTTTGCCTATCTATCTATCTATCTATCTATCTATATGCTCAGGCCCAATCCCCATTTTGGGGGTAGCCGACTCAAGACAGAGCAAGAACAGGGAAAACACAAAAACAATATAAAACAAAAAATAAACACAGATAAAAAACACAAACTCTCACACATCCAGGTTACCCAGGAGAAGACCCAGAGACCAGGGTTACCAAGGTCGCTCCAGCACTCCCCCGGCCCCTGACCACCCGGAGAGGTTCCGATCTCGGCAGGCAGACATGCAGCGGAGCCAAAGCCACAAGCCCTCCCACCACACCCTTCATATTAATCGTCTCCCCGGGCCAGGCGCCTGATGGACTATTATCTAGTCCAACTTACGCCCGACCCCTTACTCCAAATGACCACGTGTTCACTCAACTATTCACAAGCATTCTCCATTCACTCCTGTCCACCACCACTTCCCCTGCCTGATCTATAATCATTCCTCTATCATCCAAAGCCTTTCTTACACAGTCTCTCCATCTCAATAGGGGTCTTCCTGCCCTTCTATCTCCCCTTGTACCTGACTCACATATTCTCTTTGTAAGCCTTTCATCTCCCATTCGTTCAACATGACCATACCAGCTCAGCACCCTTCTGTCCACTCTGGCTGATAAATGTTCCTGCTGCCCCACTCTCCTACGTAGCTCTTCATTCCTCAATCTGTCTCTACGAGTAACTCCACACATACTCCTCAAGCAGCTCATCTCCATCACATCCAGCCCTCTTTTCTCCTTTTTCTTCAGAGCCCATGTCTTAGCCCCATACATCACTGTTGGCACAACAATTCCTTGATACAGTGCACTTTTTACTTTCACTCCGAGATTTCTCGTCTTCCACATACTTCCCATTGCTCCGAAAACCTTCCTTCCTTCACAAAGTCTCTGTTTCACCTCCGCTTCCATACCTCCACTCCTGCTTATTGTTCCTCCTAGATATTTAAAACACTCTACTTGTTCCAATATTTCCCCATCCAGCCTCACATCTAGATTCACCCTATGCTCTCCCCTATTACACACCATTACTTTACTTTTATTGACGTTCACCTTCAGTTTCCTCCTTCCACAAACCACACCAAACTCTTTGACTACCCGCTGCAGTTTCTCATCAGAATCCGCCACCAATGCTGTGTCATCAGCGAACAGCAACTGATTCAACTCCCAATCTCTACCATTCTTTCCTACTAAACCCAATCCTCTTCCCATAGTTCTCCTTTTCACCTCCCTCACCACACCATCCATAAACATATTAAACAGCCATGCGGCCTCGTGTTCTTTACCAGCTCAGAGCTTGCCTGACACGCGTATCGCCTACATCCTTTGCAATTCTGTCCCCCATACTCGCTACTTTGCATACTATTTCTCTCTCTCGACTTCTCCTTTCTCATTCTCTAATCTTTATTAAACTCAACATCCCTTCTGGTTTCAGCATAGACCTTCACCGTCGACCAGTCGTATTGTACGCGAAGCTCTCAGATATTGCCATGTATTAGGTTAAGGAGGTATTATGCTTTATTGAGGTTTAGAGAGACGGACTTTTCCGTATGTGTCCTCTCTCGGGAAGGTTGTAGACCGGTATATGGCTCCCTTGCAAGGTGTTGAGTGATTCTGCTTGGTTATCTAAAGCTAGACTAGGGGTAAGGTTACTGTGTCGTTGTCTCCGATGTGTGCAGTGTTATCTAAGCTCTGCACGACATCGACAGGTACTGTGGGAGCCTAAGTTGTCTTCGGGTTGGTTTACGTTGCGAGCACAGCGCTGTGGTGTGAGAGGGCCATAGCCTATCCCTCACAACATAGTGCTGCCTCTTTGTGTTGACTTCTGAGGGATCGCCAGGATAGAGCTAGGTACTAGAGACCTAGATTTATCAAGAGAGCATCCCCGTCATATAACGTAATCTTCATTATACCACCCTTGGACGTTAGGCTACGAGCCGCATGCTCACCCATTGTTGCCCTGCCTTGATACCCCAGCTAGACTTTATTAACTGAGCAGACACTGGTTAGAGATAAGCCCCATTATTATATGTATGCAGCATTATTATTCACTGCACTTTTGAGCCGAGGTGGTTGTTGAGTTGCACAACCCGAGTAGGCTGTGTTGTGTCACGAAGCATTTCTTTAGTTGTCGAGCATTACTACCTTTGCGCAGTCTTTATTATTCGCCTGCCTATTATTACTATATGTCCTAGCATTTATTGTGACCCGTATTCTGCATTATAATTGTTCAAGATTCTTTACGAACATCTTCCCAGCATCAGACTTAGTTCATAAGTTTCCAGTTAATGTTGCAGGACTAGCATTGCACTTTCTTTAATACAGGAGTGCCAGTTATTTGAGTATCTACCGTAATGTTAATTAATCACGTTAACTATCTTTTCTTTGTGTAACATAATCGAGTAATCTTTTACTGTTTGAGAATAGGCCGTTTCATTGAGCGTCAGCCTAGTGTGTGTGCACCAGTTACCGAGTCATAGGATACCTCGTTGTCCAGGCACGACTCAGGGCGGTAATGGTGTTTTGTTTTCCAGTGTTTAAGGCAGGGGTTGGATCTAGTGTTACCGTTGTTGCTTTTTGCCATTATCTAGTCCAATGTTGAAGAGCCCTGTGTCTTTGAGAACCTGGATCGTAACAAATGGCGACCTAGCTCAGGATCTTGTGAACTAAGAGATAATTGCAGGATTGTTGTGGTCATTTGTTTTATTGAGGAATATAGTGGGCACGTTAATTCTTTTTTGGCAAAGTAGTATAGCACTTGAGAGTCTTCAGACATTTTTGGCAAGTGAATAGTGCTACATAGGAGCTTGGGTACTTATTTTTTTTTATAAACGTGAGAATTTTTGGTGGACACAATGGGAGACGAATCAGAACACAGTGGTGGGTCAGGTTACGATACAGGCTCGGAGGGAGAAAGACCTGTGGAGTGGCTAGTCGATAGCGAGGAGGGTGCTAGAAGATTTTTAGAGGTGCCCCTTACCGCTGCCAGGGTGTTGAAGCTGAATAAGTATGGCTTAAAGTGTGTGGCAGGTCTTCAGGGTCACCAGGGTTTAAGTGGCATGAGGAAAGATCAGCTGAGGACTTTGATATTGGGTTTAGAAGGGAGAAACCTGGGTGGAGAGGCGAATGGGGGCCCCGGTCCCCAGCCCCCCCCCTCCACTCTACCCCCGTATCAAACGTCAGGGTGCCTGAATTTAGTACATACCCCCAACTTGATGGTCAATGGCAGCGTGGAATTCAATCACAGGGACCCTCTCCATTAAATGCACCTTCCCCTCCTCAAGGGTTGACTCCAGAATTGTTGTTTCGGCTTGAGATGGCCAAGGTTGAGGCTGCCGAGAGACAGGCTAGTGTGCAGGCTGAGGTTGCGAGAGCTCAGGTTGAGGCTACCGAAAGACAGGCTAGTGTGCAGGCTGAGGCTGCAGAGAGAACAGCTATACGAGAGGCTGAACTGCATGCAGAGTCTACTAGGTATCGGGCTGACAGGGAGCTGGAGAGATCTCGAGTGGAGGTAACAGGGCGAAATATTGGGGGAGGTAACAGACATCGGGACCAATCTTTGTCGCACCTGTTGAAGCTAGTCCCTGTATTTGATGAGTCGGGTGTCACCGAATTTTTCATGAGATTCGAGAAGAAGTGCCAGGAATACCAGTGGCCTGGGGAGAAGTGGGCAGCCCTTGTTTCCTCTAGACTTGTGGGCAAGGGACTCAAGGCTTATGATGCATTGCCTATAGAGTCTTGTATTATCTATGAGGAACTCAAGGAGGCTGTCCTGAGAGCATACGAAGTACAACCAGAGACGTACAGGTTGAAGTTCCGGGGTGTTACCAAGGGTCGGGAGAGCACCTTTTTGGAACATGCCCGGGAGCTGTCCGGTGCTTTTGGGAATTGGCTGAGGTCGGAGAAAGCTACTACGTTTGACGACATTAAACAGTTGGTGCTTTTAGAGCAGTTTTTCAAATGCACGGGCGGCGACCTGACGTTAAACCTGAAAGAAAAGCAACCATAAACTCTACAGGAGGCAGCTGAGATGGCTGACCTCCGGCTATCACTAATTCGTGGGTGCGGGTCTGCCCAGCGTAGTGAGGCAGGTAACAAGGGGCATGACGCCCCACCCCCCCGAGTTAGTGATATACCTTATGCAAACAAGTACAAGAGCCATGATACCAAGACTGACCACAAGACTAGCACCGTCCCGTTTAAGGGGCCGGGCCCTTCCCAGTACCAAGGGAAGCCCAAAGGGGAGTTGGACTGTTATCATTGTCATAAAAAGGGGCACTTTGCAAGAGTCTGTCCTAGCAAACCACCTACTGCAGCTGTGTCTTTGGCCTGCAACATTGGTGTGTCTCCGAAGTCGTCTGAGTTTGCCCGGGGCAGTTCGTCAGAGGCTGAGGCACAGCCAACTCAGAAGAACCTGGGAGGCTCGAACCCTGCTGAGGATGTTTTTTGCGACCATAGAGGGCGGGGTTGCGTGATTTGGTCGGGGCGCAAGTATGGAGTAGAGGTCTTGCGTGATACAGGTGCTTCCCAGACTCTGATGAAAAACTTGACTGGCTACCCTATAAACGCGGCTCGGGTGGTAGTGGTGCAGGGTATTAATGCAACTCGGTCATACCCGCTGGTGCGGTTGGAGTTGGAGGTGGATGGTGTGGCACGTGAATTGGATGTCGGGATTGTGGAGGAACTGCCAGAGGAGGGCGTCGACCTTCTTCTCGGCAACGACTTTGCAATGCCCGCTTCTGAGGTTCTACCCTTAGTCGTTGCCGAGAGGCCGGCCGACGTGAGTAGGGAAGAGCAAGAGTGGGTCGAGCGGTGCCAGACACAACCCATGGCGTGTGTTGTCACCCGAGCTCGGGCAGCTAAAGTGTCACAGCCTAGTCCTCCGTCTTCAGACGAGCGGAGGAACGATCAACAGGAGGAGGCTAAAGCTGGAGTTGGTTTTAAGAGTTTTGACTCGGCGGCTCTCCTGGGTGATTCAGTATTAGCACCATTACTTAATTCTGGAGTAGCCCCTGGGCCTGTCATCGAGAGTGACGAGGCTGGGCATGACGAGTCTCCACAACAGCAACGTTATGTACATCGAGAGAGACAGAGGGAGCAGCCCAGTATCGGGGAAGGTCATGCATTGCTCCGGGAGCAGTTAGATCGCTTGGCACCCTCAGATATCCGTCGGTTGCAACTAGAGGACCCTGAGCTCCAAACGTGTGCTAATGGAGCTGTAGAGCTCGACGAGGACGGCGATGCACAGCCAGGAGATTTTGTTTATTTAGAAGGCATCCTCTATAGGCGTTTTCAAGACCCTAAACGTAGTTGGCAAGAGGGGTCCGGAGTAGTGGACCAGTTGGTGGTGCCACGGGAGTGCAGGGATAGCCTACTGAGGTTGGCGCATGACATACCACTGGCAGGATATCTAGGGGTGAGAAAAACGGTGGCGGCTTTAGATTTTTTTTTTTGGTGGCCGGGGTTGACGGGGCAGGTAGTAACCTGGATAGCAAGGTGTCATACGTGCCAGAGGGTTGGAAAACCTAACCAAACAATTCCGAGAGCCCCGTTGCACCCCATTCCTGTCAGTGGACCGTCCTTCAGTAAGGTCATCATTGATATGGTCGGACCCCTACCCCCTACTAGTGCCGGTAATAAATTTCTATTAACTATCATGGATGTGGCCACTCGTTATCCTGATGCATATCCAATGAGAAATGGCACGGCGAAAACTGTTGTCCGGAACCTGCTCTTGTATTGCTCGCGGTATGGTTACCCGCAAGAGGTGCAATCGGACCAAGGTTCTAATTTTACATCTAATCTGTTCAAACAAACTATGATTCAGCATGGCATCAGCACTGTCGTCTCTTCTGCGTATCACCCGGAGAGTCAAGGGGTGTTGGAGAGGTGGCACGCCACGCTGAAAAGCATGCTTCGATGTTACTGCGCAGAGAACGGAAAGGATTGGGACCTTGGCCTGCCGTATGTTTTGTTCGCGGCAAGAGAAGTACCTGGAGAGAGTCTCGGTTTCAGTCCGAATGAGCTTGTTTTCGGGCATCAGGTGAGGGGCCCTCTCCACATGGTGAAGGAGATTTGGGAGGGTACCGCTAAGCCATGTTCTATGTTGAGATACGTCCTCGAGAGCAGAGAGAGAATGCTTAGAAATCTGGAGCTGGCCGGGCGTAATTTGGTGAGTTCGCAGGCCCGTATGAAGGACAGGTACGATACTAAGGCGAAACTCCGGGAGTTTCAGGTAGGTCAAGAGGTGTTGGTCCTGTTGCCTTTGTCAGGTCATCCTCTGGCTGCCAAGTACGCTGGGCCTTATCGGGTGGTGTCAAAGATCTCCGATCTAGATTACCTCGTTGCCACTCCAGAACTGAAGAAGCGTAACCAACTATGCCACATTAATTTATTGAAGGAATATGTGAGGCGCCCACCTGAGTCACTAGCTGTCCCTGTGTTGACCTGCTGCGGTCATGGTGGAGAAGGAGAGGGGGGCAGCAATGATCAGGTGGATGATAACTGGGATTGTCATGTCTCGGCTGATCAGTGGGCAGGGAATTCGAGCCAATGTGCGCATGATGCTCTGGCGCACCTGCCGGAGGAACAGCAGGTGGCAGTGCAGCGCCTGTTCGATTCATACCCCACTGTATTTGCCGAGCACCCAGGCCTCACTACTCAAGCGGTGCATGATGTCGATGTAGGAGAGCACCCCACCTTCAAGTCGATACCTTATCGGGTGCCACCCATTAAACTCCCAGCGCTCAGGGATGAGCTGGAGTATATGCTGGCGAGAGGCTTGATCGAGAAGGGGGCAGTACGGTGGACTTCTCCTGTCACTCTGCAGCCCAAACCTGATGGAAAAGTTCGGTTCTGCATTGACTTTAGGCGGTTGAACGGGTTGACCCCCACCAGTGCATATCCTCTTCCCCGGGTGGATGACAGTGTGGATAAGATCGGGAAAGCAAGGTACTTGACCAAGGTAGACCTCGTCAAAGGCTACTGGCAATACCACTGTCTGAGCGGGCTAAAGAGGTGTGCGGGTTTGTGGTGGATGGCAGTACTTACCGTTGCACGTGATGCCATATGGTCTGAAAAATGCACCGGCCACTTTCCAGAGCTTAATGAACGACATCGTAGCAGACATCCCAAACTGTACTGTCTACCTTGATGACGTGATCATTTATGACAACGATTTCCAAAGTCACTGTGAGCACATTGAAGCCTTATTTAGTCAACTTAGTAAAGCAGGCTTGGTGGTTAATCTGAGCAAGTGTGACTTTGTGCAAGCCACGGTGCAGTATCTGGAGTTTGTGGTTGGGTTAGGGCAGGTGAGCCCGCCCCAACAGAAGATACAGGCTATCGACTTGTTCCCCAGGCCGACCACCAAGCGGCAGATCATGAGATTTTTTAGTATGATTGGGTATTACCGCCGCATTATAAGAGGCTATTCTACTGTGTTAGCTCCTTTGACAGATCTACTAGCCAAAGATAAAAAGTTCCGCTGGGCACCTGAGTGTGAGCAGGCGTTTCGAGTAGTTAAACACCTTTTATGCACTCACCCTATCCTCAGGGCCCCGGACTTTGAACGACCATTTCAGTTGGCGACTGATGCCAGCGGAGTAGGGGCTGGTGCCGTACTTTTGCAGACAGACGAGGAAGGTCTTGAGCATCCAGTCAGTTTCTTTTCAAAGAAATTTAATTCAGCACAGAAAAACTATTCGGTTGTTGAAAAGGAACTGCTGGTAATCGTGTTAGCGCTCAGACACTTTGAGGTCTATGTTCCTGCCTATGGGCCAGTCGTGGTAGTGTATACCGACCACCACCCGCTTAAATTCCTCAATCAATTCCACAATTGAGAGCAGTGGAAATGAATTACTTAAGGAGTGCGTGCGGAGTTACATGGAGGGATAGACAGACTAATGAGGAAGTAAGAAGGAGGTGTGGTGTGGAGGTAGATGTGCTGGAAAGTGTGAAAAGGAACAACTTGAGATGGTTCGGCCATATGGAACGTATGGAAAGCGAGAGAATGACTAAGAGGGTGTATGAGAGCGAGGTGGAGGGACAGAGGGGGAGAGGTAGACCGAATATGAGGTGGAAGGATGGAGTGAGGAAGTACATGAACGAAGGTGGTGCTGGTTGGGGGGAGGGGCGTCGACTGACTGGGGACAGAGGTGCATGGGGGCGGTTCGTTCGTGGCCACCCCTTCGGGGATCACGGCGTCAGGCAATAGATAGATAGAATTCCACAACCGGAATATGAGGCTGACCAGATGGTCGCTCATGTTGCAAGAGTACAACTTAGACATTCGCCATATTGCCGGTTGTGAGAATGTGATTGCGGACTGTTTGTCGCGGGTGGAGGATCCGGGGTAGGCTACCACAGTATGTTGGTATAGCCTCCTGTCTTGGCTCGCGGTGTATTTTTGCGCTGGTGCTTGTTGGCTCGCGTGTGTAGCATCAGCGTAGGGTCGCAGGGCAGGAGTTGTTGGCTTTGATTAGAAGAAAATTAGGCTACATCTATAGTAGCCGCCAAAAACAACATTAAAATAAAATATGAAAAATTAAATAAAAACTCTTTCTTTTAACCCAGTGAGACCCAGCGTCGCACGTGATGCGTCGGCAGTGTTTGATCACCAACTCCCAGCGACGCATCACGTGCGTCCGACATATAAAAAAAACTTACGTGGCTCGTAAGGTAGGAAATGGCGGGAGAATAGGAGGGGGAGGTACCGTAGTGTGTGTGGGAGCCGGGCCAGTAGGTGTGACGGGCCGAGACAGCCGCGCGGCTGGTGGTGGTGGGTTTAGTGGGGATAGTTTACACCCTTAGTTCACCGCCACTTTGAACCTTCATTACACCGGTCGTATGGGAGCTAGAGGCTTGAGATTTATGTGAGACACTCCTTAGGATGTATGCCGTACAATGCCATACTCAGTTTTTACCCTAGTGCTCCCGGGCGGGTGGTCATGCGGGGGCGACGAACTATTGAACCCCCCCCCCCCAAATAACCGAAATGAGTTTTTTTTATGTTTTTCTTCATTTCTCACCATTCTCTTCCATTTTGGCTCAACACATTTTTTTGAGGCCCCACCCCCCAAAAAAAAAAGTCTGAGGTGATTTTTTATTTTATTTTTTTCATTTCTCATCCTTGTCTTCCATTTTAGCAAACCAAAAAAAGAAGTGAAAATGGCTTGGGACTGGGGTGAACAAAATATTATAACTAGCCGGGGCTCAACGGGTTAATAATTAATTTTAAGATAATATTGTAGCTGAGTACTGAGTGCAATTGCTTTTCCCTCAGTAGGCTGTGCTTCTTAAAGCTCGCTCTGGGAGCACAATGTTATGAATTAATGTATTATATTTGGGAAGGGTGATAAGATTTTTTTATATATAAAATGTTGTTGTATTTTTTTTTTGAGGAAACTGAGCTTGCATTCCATGAGAGGCGGAGTGGTTAGGAGTGGCAGATTCTAGCGACATTCTGCCTGTTCAGATATGGGCTCATGGTTGAGTGTCCCATATCTTGGGGGGGTGTGACGCCTCCCGGCGTTAGCAGAATGGTTGCGTGGGGCATTGCAGCTCGCTAGCGCTCGCCAGGATGGGGGGATAGGCTACAGTTGTCCTAGAATAATCTGCTTTATTTCATTAGTGTCGTGTTGCCACAGACAGTCTAGAAATGGTCTTTGTTTTGGTCTGTGACCGCGCCTTATATTTTATATTCGCTATAATATAAATGTTGCTTGTGTGGGAGGCGAGCGAGAGAGTGTGAGGGAGTACACCCGGCAGCGAGGTGAGCTATGACGCGGCTCGCTTGGGCGCTGACGGCGTTGGCGGCCGGGTGGTCAACTAGTCCCTTCCCGTCGCGGCGTCGTGTTCTTTACCAGCTCAGAGCTTGCCTGACACGCGTATCGCCTACATCCTTTGCAATTCTGTCCCCCATACTCGCTACTTTGCATACTATTTCTCTCTCTCGACTTCTCCTTTCTCATTCTCTAATATTTATTAAACTCAACATCCCTTCTGGTTTCAGCATAGACGTTCACCGTCGACCAGTCGTATTGTACGCGAAGCTCTCAGATATTGCCATGTATTAGGTTAAGGAGGTATTATGCTTTATTGAGGTTTAGAGAGACGGACTTTTCCGTATGTGTCCTCTCTCGGGAAGGTTGTAGACTGGTATATGTCTCCCTTGCAAGGTGTTGAGTGATTCTGCTTGGTTATCTAAAGCTAGACTAGGGGTAAGGTTACTGTGTCGTTGTCTCCGATATGTGCAGTGTTAGCTAAGCTCTGCACGACATCGACAGGTACTGTGGGAGCTTAAGTTGTCTTCGGGTTGGTTTACGTTGCGAGCACAGCGCTGTGGTGTGAGAGGGCCATAGCCTATCCCTCGCAACATAGTGCTGCCTCTTTGTGTTGACTTCTGAGGGATCGCCAGGATAGAGCTAGGTACTAGAGACCTAGATTTATCAAGAGAGCATCCCCGTCATATAACGTAATCTTCATTATACCACCCTTGGACAACGTTAGGCTACGAGCCGCATGCTCGCCCATTGTTGCCCTGCCTTGATACCCCAGCTAGACTTTATTAACTGAGCAGACACTAGTTAGAGATAAGCCCCATAATTATATGTATGCAGCATTATTATTCACTGCACTTTTGAGCCAAGGTTGTTGTTGAGTTGCACAACCCGAGTAGGCTGTGTTGTGTCGCAAAGCATTTCTTTAGTTGTCGAGCATTACTACCTTTGCGCAGTCTTTATTATTCGCCTGCCTATTATTACTATATGTCCTAGCATTTATTGTGACCCGTATTCTGCATTATAATTGTTCAAGATTCTTTACAAACATCTTCCCAGCATCAGACTTAGTTCAGAAGTTTCCAGTTGATGTTGCAGGACTAGCATTGCACTTTCTTTAATACAGGAGTGCCAGTTATTTGAGTATCTACCGTAATGTTAATTAATCACGTTAACTATCATTTCTTTGTGTAACATAATCGAGTAATCTTTTACTGTTTGAGAATAGGCTGTTTCATTGAGCGTCAGCCTAGTGTGTGTGCACCAGTGACCGAGTCATAGGATACCTCGTTGTCCAGGCACGACTCAGGGCGGTAATGGTGTTTTATTTTCCAGTGTTTAAGGCAGGGGTTGGATCTAGTGTTACCGTTGTTGCTTTTTGCCATTATCTAGTCCAATGTTGAAGAGCCCTGTGTCTTTGAGAACCTGGATCGTAACAATAGTATCCCAGGTTCGAATCCCGGGAGGATCACATGCTTTTCTTAATTCCATTGGAAGGCTTTTGGTGTTGGCAGTGATAATACTTGATTAGATTATTCTATCACCTCCACCTCTCCATTTCTATGTCAATCCCTTCACCGTTTTTCTCAATTAACGGAATTGGATCTCAAACCACCCAATCAGGCATTTCGTTCATACAACATTGTCAGATATTATTCTCATCTCAATCACCTCATTCTCTCGGCTTTATGAATACCTGCAAGTCTGAATTCATCAACACATACCATAACTGAAGCTGGTATACTCGCTGGTAACACATATTTCTCTGTAGTAAATACCTTTCATAATTAGTTATGCTCCAAATATAACCTAAGCTATCTCATTATATTACTAGTTTGTAGAAAAATAATGTAATAGGATAGTAATACAATGGTAACTGGAAATAATGTAATAGAATAGTAATACAATGGTAACTAGAAATAATGTAATAGGATAGTAATACAATGGTAACTAGAAATAATGTAATAGGATAGTAATACAATGGTAACTAGAAATAATGTAATAGGATAGTAATACAATGGTAACTAGAAATAATGTAATAGGATAGTAATACAATGGTAACTAGAAATAATGTAATAGGATAGTAATACAATGATAACTAGAAATAATGTAATAGGATAGTAATACAATGGTAACTAGAAATAATGTAATAGGATAGTAATACAATGGTAACTAGAAATAATGTAATAGGATAGTAATACAATGGTAACTAGAAATAATGTAATAGGATAGTAATACAATGGTAACTAGAAATAACGTAATAGGATAGTAATACAATGGTAACTAGAAATAATGTAATAGGATAGTAATACAATGGTAACTAGAAATAATGTACTAGGATAGTAATACAATGGTAACTAGAAATAATGTAATAGGATAGTAATACAATGGTAACTAGAAATAATGTAATAGGATAGTAATACAATGGTAACTAGAAATGATAAGTGTGATTGAATGGTAACGTTGGTGTAAAGTAAAATCCTGTTATCTATATATTTTGTGTTTTATGTTTGCTTCTCTACTGTATATTAATGTGAACAGGTTGACAACTACTCAAATTCGTATTTGTCATTACAATAAATGTATGGTATGCATTAACAATATCACAAGATGCTGTATAAAATCTGTGCATAATAACACATATACTGAAAGGAACCAATATAGCATACAGTAATCTCTCTCTCTCTCTCTCTCTCTCTCAGCTAATGACACAGTGGCTGGCCTGATTCATCACATCCAATTGCTGCAACACCTCCGCCTCCCAATGATACTGTATATCAGCAAGGTTATTGTCCTCCAGTCTTCTTTGATATATATATATATATATATATATATATATATATATATATATATATATACACACGAACATATCTTTCAGAGGACCCAGTCTCCAGATGTCCACATGTATCCTCCATTTACAGTTACAGACTTTAGAACAGTCCACCTGTCTCGTTCTTTACATTGTCACCTGCCACATACCCGAGGCTCACAGAGGCTCTTATAATATATATATATATATATATATATATATATATATATATATATATATATATATATATATATATATATATATAATGTCATCTGTGTATACTCAGAAACATATTATTATACAATCTGTTTCCAACATTCTTATCACACATCCACACGGCTGGAGAGGGATGTTGGGATGTACAGGAGGCTAATTGGTATATCATGTTTGTACAATAAAGTAATTTTTCACAGCAATCTGGAAATAATTAGACTATAGTTAGCTGTTACCAAGGGTCGAAAATACTATGAGTCCCCAAAAAACATACGACATTGATATATAAAAACACTCGAAAACTGTCTACAAAAACTGTTATAAGATATCAAGCACAGCATATGAACGTAATAATCATCATTATAGTACCTAATATATCCATACTTTTGATAATCATTCATTGATGCCAACCTGAGCCTGAAGATGGCTCTTGGGTGGCCTTAGGGACTTTGTAATATAACAGGCCAAGCAGAAACAGAAGCATTGATGAGATTTCAGTTCCAGATTCTGAGAGAGAGAGAGATAAATGTACATATATTTACATAGATACACTGGCCACACAGACCTTACGATCCAAACGAGGTGGTCAGGAATTAATTATAGTAGAGATGGCATATCCGATAGAAAAGGACAGTTGAAGGAAAGGATATACAAGAAGAAGGCTCTCTCCCCGGCTTCGAAATCCCCAGAAGGAATTTAGTATTATGGTTAGTGCCCCTGCAACTTCTTCTTTGACTAATTTAATTTTTGTGGCACATTTAGGTTAATGGCAGTATTAAATACATTAGAGAAGTGTTGATTAAGAGTAGCAGCTAAGTCCCTGATGGCTGATTCTAATTCACCTCGACTATTACATAGAGGAGCTGTCTATTATTTGATTTGGGAGTGTGTTCCTCTCATCAATCACACTGTGAGTGAAGAATGTATTTTGTTGTATCTAGATTCGATCTCCTACCTAATAATTTTAAATTGTTTCCTCTTGTAGATATGTCTTTGGATTTTTATAATAACTTATCTGGGTTAATGTTACTAAATCCTTTTAACATTTTAAAACACTCAATCAATTGCCCTCGCATCCTTCGTTTCTTAAGTGAAAACAGATCAAGTTCTTTTAGTCTTTCATCATATGATTTATTTCTTAATGAAGGGATTAGCTTAGGGGCTCGCCTTTTCACATATTTCAATTTGTGTACATCTGTTATGAGGTGGAGTAACCAAAACTGCACAGTGTATTCGAGGTGCGGTCTCATCATACTTTTGTATAAGGGCACAACTACAGTATTATATGTCTTTGCTGTGATAGTGAAAGTTTCTTCTGATGAAACCTAGTGCCCTGTTTGTCTTGTTTGCGGCCGCTGTGCATTGATTAGAAGATTTAAAGTTTTCGTTTATCAGCACTGCCAGGTATTTTATTTGTGTTACATTTTGTATCTTCTCTTCATTCATGTAGTATTAATACTTATTGTTTTTGGAACCTATTTGCAATATCTGACATTTGTTTACATTAAACGGCATTTTCCACTTTTCCGACCATTCCGCGATTTTATTTAAATCAACTTATAGGATTATTCTATCACTTTCGGAAATGTTTGCATTACCAATCTTCGTGTCATTCGCGAATTTGGAAATTACATTATTTATGCCAATATTTATATCATTGATATATATTAGGAATAACACTTGTCCCAATACTGAGCCTTTGGGGGCTCCACTAGATACTGAGCTCCATGTTGTTCCACACCATTGATAACTACTCTTTGCTTTCTTTCACTTAGCCAGTTGTTAATACAATCATACGTTTTACCCTGTATTCCTATGTCTCTTATTTTCTGTAATAATGTATCATGTGGGACCTTGTCGAAGGCCTTTTGAAAGTCTAGATACACTATGTAGAGGCTTTTGGTGAATTCATTTAGTTTGTATAGGCTGTCATAGAATGTTATTAAATTAGCTAGGCATGATCCCTTTGCTATGAATCCTTGCTCACCATTGTTAATAACATTGTTGTTCTCAAGGAATAATAGGATTTTATCCCTTATGATTGATTCACATAGTTTTCCAATTACAGAAGTTAAGCTAATTGGCCTATAGTTATTTGGTAGGGTTTGTTTTCACAATTTTGAAATATCGGTGTTATATTGGCGATCTTCCAGTCGGTGGGCACATGCCCTTGTTTGTGTGACATATTTAGTATTATGGTTAGTGCCCCTGCAACTTCTTCTTTGACTAATTTAATTCTTGTGGCACATTTAGGTTACTGGCAGCATTACATACATTAGAGAAGTGTTGATTAAGAGTAGCAGCTATGTCTCTTATGTCTGATCTTAATTCACCTCGACTATTAAATATCGGGCCAATGCCACTTTTAATTTGTTTTTGCTATTTATATATCTATAGAATTGTTTTTTATGTTATTTTTGCTCGCATGTGCGATTTTAATTTCGTAATTCCTCTTTGAAGATTTAATTAGCGATTTAACTTTCCTTCTCGCAACCTAGTATTTATTTTGGATGGTAATATAATATGTATCCCTTTTTCATTTGTGTATACGATTTCTTTCTCCAATTGCTCTACTAATATTGTTATTGTACCATAGGGGTTTATTTATACTTTTATTGTGTCGCTTACGCATAGGGATATATTTATTTTGGGCAGTAAAGAAATGATCCTTGAATGTTTTCCCAGCTTCTTCGGTGCTAGAGAGGCTATTTATGCGTGTATGGATATCGTTTATCTCTTTTTTTAGTCCCCTAATATCCACTGTGTTGTAGTCAGGTATGCATGTCTCGCTAATAGTGGTGCTGTGAGTCATGTTGTTCTGGAATCTGATGATATTATGATCACATCCACTTAACTGTTCACCAACTTGTACAGTAAGTTTGACGTCATGTTTTCGTGAGTTGTGATAACTAATTCTAATATATTGTCACCTTAGTGGGAGTCTGAATTAATTGATGTAGGAAATTATCGTTCATAAATTAGGTCATTCTTTCCGATGCATTTCCCGATCCGATTTTATCATGCCATATAATATAAGGTAGGTTAAAGTCGCCCATGATAACGGTTTCTTTGGCAGTTAATGTTTTTGTTAAGGTATTGTAAAGTGATATATCCTCTTAATTATCGTTGGGCATCTTTATACAACTACAATATTCATATCGATATTTGTGTTGCTTTTTTTTACGCATAAAAGTTCGGAATTATTGGAAGGAATTGGTATTTCTATTGAACTAACAGATTACTTGACGTATAGCTTAACACCTCCTCCTCTCCTTGATAACCTATTTTGAAGATAGAGTTTGTATGAGTTAACTTGCTATTCGTGCATAAAATCGATATTATTGAAATCTAGAAACGTTTCGGTAATTGCAATTATATGGATTTCTGTGTTTAATAACATAAGTTTAAGTTAATTTATTCGTAGACTCCCTGGAGCATTGATATATAGTACATTGATCGTTTTATGAGAAGCCATTATTTTAGATTGAGTTTCTGTCAGCAAAGTCAACTGATGAGAGTTGAGAAGTGTTTTTTAGCAGATCGTAGGCTAATACGAGGTGAAGGAACCGGTTTCATTACCTTGTCAACACCTGAGTCTACCTGGGTGGGTGAGATGGGTGTTGACCTGCTTGGATTGACTTGACCGACTAACTGAGTCTTTTGTTTACGTGGGAAGGTTTAGGGCGAGAAGGAGGAGGGGGGGGGGGGGTTTTTGATGGGCAGCTGGGGGTGGAGGGGATAGGACGGGTTGGGCCAATGCCTTCTCTATACAAGGCCTGCGCGACCATCTGTCACGTGACCTCCTACGTCACGAATATTAGGGGGTCGGGATCCTAAACCGCATTGGCAACTCGACAACTAGTCTAACTGGCAACTGTTCAGTACCTTATTTGCAGTGTGTTTGAACTGTTCCTGTGCTTTTGGTTTTCGTAGACATAGCCTATTCGTGAATATATAGACTTTTAACTCTATGAAATACTCTTAATACTATGCCCTATACGTGCTGTGTGCCTTAGTGCAAAGGAAACTATGATAATGGGCCTAAAGTGTGTGTATTTTCATTCCCTAAAGACGAAAATATTTCAGCTCAGTGGACGAGAGCTATAACACGAAAGGATTATACACCTAATCAGTGCAGCAAAGTAAGTACATGTATTATTTTTATTGTCCCATGATTACATTTCCAAGTGTATTAACCTTTAGATAATATACTGAATATCTGATACTGAAGAAGAGGGTAAAAATTAACTGAGAATAATTATGGGTAAGCACGAGTTGAACTAGGACTCAACTATGGCGACGGTCACGGTCAAGTGGCGGCCACAATAATGTCAAGGCAGCGGTATTTTTACATACCAAAAGCTTTATATACTCACATATACAAGTATCTGAATAATGTTTTAAGAGTTGTTTTCTATTGCAAGAACGGTATTGGTTATAGTAATCGTAGTAGCCAGTTTATTATAATTTATATACCGGTATATTGAAATTAGCTACAGTAATATGAACTATAATAGTCCTCCCGTTTCTTGTTCAATTTTCTCTGATTCTCCTTGTTTTCTTATATTTACAACTTACGGTTTCTAAGCATAATATGTCATCCAGTATATGAATAATATTCTGGGTTAATAGCGCTTTTATTATTATTATTATTATTATTATTATTATATATATATATATATATATATATATATATATATATATATATATATATATATATATATACTGTATATATATATTTATATATATATACCGGTATATATATATATATATATATATATATATATATATATATATATATATATACACACACACAATCATCCTATTACCCATACGGTACATAAGAACATAAGCAAATCGGAGTCTGCAGAAAGCCGATTGGCCTAAGCAAGGCAGATCCCTGTCGAACACAACCCCAATTACAAAGCCCAATTATAGGCTCAACACTCTAATACCCTGAGGATCATCTTACCAAACGGGTTAGAGATTAACGCAGGATTACGGGGGTCTGCAGAGCGCTGATTGGCCCAACCCTGCTGATCCCCCTTCACACCCAATCCTTTTCGTCCATATGCTTATCCAATTTTATCTTAACCCTTAAAAAGTGGCTCACCACATAAGTCGAGTTAAATAAAGCTGGACTATGTGGCGGCGCTCGACATAACTCGAGTGGCAATTTCAGCACGTAATGTTGCTGAGAGAGAGAGACAAGTGGTGGCAGGAGAGTAGCGAGTGTATGACTGCTCCAGACCACCGCGGCGAACCTACTGACACGAATCTCACCTCCCTCCTACCTCTCTCACTCGCTATATACGGAATTGTATCGGGAAAGTGGCTAATTACATGCTTTTTGCACTCGCGTTGCACGGTTATTGCAAGAAAACTAGCCATCATAAAAGGATCGTTATGGTGTCAATCGAAAGCTCTGTTTATGCCCTTTCAGGGATAGATACTTGTTTTACGTTCTGGGTCTTATTTAGGCATGAAAATGATCACGTAAACAGCCCTATTTTGGCTAAAATCACCCCGCTGGGCGGTACATATAAATAAACCGCATAGGCCGCTCGTAAAGGGTTAAAGCTCCCTATCGTTTTTAATCCCACTATAGCACTTGGTAGTCCATTCCACCCATCTACAACTCTGTTACCAAACCATTATTTGCCTATATCTTTTCTGAAACTAAATTGATCTAATTTGAAACCATTGGTACGAGTTCTTTCGCTATCACTGAGCTTTAGTACATTTGTCATGTCCCCTTCGTTAATCCCACTAACCCACTTGAACACCTCTATCATATCCCCTCTAACTCTGCGACTCTCTAACGAATGTAAGCCTAATTTCTTCAACCTTTCTTTATACGGAAGATTTCTAATATTATGGAGCATTTTTGTCATTCTACGTTGTACTCTCTCCAATGAATCTATGTCCATTCTGTAATAAGGACACCAAAATTGAACAGCATAATCCATATGGGGTCTCACTAATGGCAAGTAAAGTTTTAAGATAACATCAGCAGTTCTGTTACTCACACTCCTAGAGATGAACCCGAGAATCCTGTTTGCCTTGTTTCGAACGCTTATACACTGTTGTCTAGGCTTCAAATAATTGCTAACAAACACACCTAGATCTTTCTCACAATTCGAGTTTTCTAATTCCATATTAGCTAGTTTATATTTAACATTTATTTGAATCTTCCCTATCTTTAATACCTTGCATTTGTCAATGTTAAACTTCATCTGCCAATTTACTGATGTGACGCTCCTGCAATGTAGCCACGTGCGGGCAGGCGCGCGCGTCGGCTGCCCAGCCGCTTAGAAACCGGCTGGCGGCAGTCGGCTGGCCGGCTTTTCCTTAGTATATATCCTACGACAATGTAACTAATGTCTGGGATATTCTTATGTTGTTTCACAGCTTGAAGCTGCCCTTATTCTTAACC
The DNA here is from genome assembly GCA_032716605.1 of Paralithodes platypus. Classification (NCBI taxonomy): domain Eukaryota; kingdom Metazoa; phylum Arthropoda; class Malacostraca; order Decapoda; family Lithodidae; genus Paralithodes; species Paralithodes platypus. The sequence continues at coordinate 6,226,441 of CM064508.1, read as the reverse complement.
AACACATCTTAGTATATTTTATTCTCGATAGTTGATTGTTTCATTATAATATATAAGATGTAAGTCTATTGAGAGTGGGAGGAGACGAGAGAGAGAGAGAGCGAGCGAGCATGGTGGGGGAGGTGAATGTTGCTTTTCCTCCTCCCTCCTCCCTCCCGGAGGAGTTGGTCGCCGCGTGGTCTTTTCTCTCGGTTTTGATTGGCTGGTGGTTCCTGGCGCCTTCTGCAGGCCTGCTGCCGGGTGACGTAGCGGCCTGTGATTGGCTGACCACCGTGCCTTTGTGTGGGATCCTGGAGGGGTCCAGAGGAGCTATTCTCCTCAGAGCTCACCTCACTGTCGTACCCTTCGGACCCCCTTGATATCTATCCCTCTCAACCCCACTTAGAAACTTTCTCTCTTACTTTGTATACCTTCTTTCCACTACTTCACCAATCTATTTAATTATCCCATCCCCTTGATAGACCTTATATCTATTATTGTATTAACGACGAGCTCTCAGATAACTAGATAGGATTTTGGGCCTTATGCAGAGATATAATTGTTAATGAGACCTAGGAAGCTTTTTTGTTGTCTCATATTTGGTGGTTTCATGCTTGCTAGTGTGTTCTTGTGGCAGGTGAGCAGGGGCTAGACCGGAGGGGAGGCTTTTTGCGATTCTTTAAGTAAAGTCTGCTGGTGCAAGTCCTGTGAACCTGCACGACTTTACTAGGATACCCGTGGGAGTCTGGGGGCATTTTCTTGTCTGTGTGCCTGTGTGTCTAGTGTTGTGTTGTGTGAGGGCCCTTGCCTAGTCCATTCAGTACTGCGCTAGCACGTCTTGCGTTTGTTTTAGGGTCGCCAGGAGAGAGTCAAATACTTGGGATCTGAGTCTCTCAAGAGAGCACCCTTTCAATTAGAGTAATTTGGCGCACAGACTTGGGAACGTCCCTAGGCTAGAGCAGGTGGCTCAGCCCGGGTATCCGAAGCCTATATCCTTCCAGCTAGACCTCTGCCAACTGGCAGATTAACAGCTAGCGGTTTATTATATCTGTATGCTTGTTATTGTGCCACAGTTTACCGTCTTTGTGAGCATTGTGAGTCAGGGTGTGGCTTAGAGACTCTGTCCGAGCAGGCTTGCCTGACTAAGAGTGAGAAGCACACCTGTATGTGGTTATGTTGCGAGTTGCTGCCTTTATTTAATTATACCTATGCCATTATACACTGTATGGCCTATCACTAGTATTTATTCCTGCTTATGAGATAAGAGTTCTCTAAATCCGTAACTTACTTTCTTTGCTAAGCATCAGATCCTACAGTAGCCGCATGCAGTTTAGAAACCTGCATCTTGTCTACCTGTACGATGTTTTGAGGACTGTTTGATTTCACCTTCTTTCACGCAGGGGTGATTAGTTGTATTAATTAACGTAACGTTAAATGTACTTTCTTCTAGTTTGTTATTAAATTGTTTCTGCAATTTAATTCCGTTATCTATCTTTTCCTTGAAGCTTCAAGTCAACTTAATTGTGTGATCTTTTATATAGCCTGCTTGGACTATCAGCAGTCTATAGTGCGTGCACCCTGTAACCGAGTCATAGGATACCTTGTTGTCCAGGCAGGATTCTTGACGGTTTAGGGTGGTTTGTTGCCTGGGTTTATAGATAAGGGTGGGATCTAGCGTTTTCCGTTGTTGCTTGTTGCCGCATACCTAGTCCAATAGAAAGAGCCCAGTGTTTATATATCCCAGGACGTAACAAATGGCGACCTTGCATAGGATTTACTGAACAGAGGAATATAGTGGTCATTTGTTTTGAGATTCCTTATGATTAAAGGAATACAGTGGACATAGTTTTTTTTGGAGCAACCAATATAACACATTAAAGACTTCAAATAACATTAGTATATACATACTTGCATAGGAGATAAGGCACATTCTATAACCGTGATAATTACTGCAGTACACAAGCATGTCTAATACATCAGAACACAGTGATGGGTCAGGTCACGATACAGGCTCGGAGGGAGAAAGACCTGTGGAGTGGCTAGTGGATAGCGAGGAGGGTGCTAGATTTTTTTTAGAGGTGCCCCTTACCGCTGCCAGGGTGTTGAAGCTGAATAAGTATGGCTTAAAGTGTGTGGCAGGTCTTCAGGGTCACCAGGGTTTAAGTGGCATGAGGAAGGATCAGCTGAGGACTTTGATATTGGGTTTAGAAGGGAGAGACCTGGGTGGAGAGGCGACTGGGGGCCCCGGTCCCCAGCCCCCCCTCCACTCTACCCCCATATCAAACGTCAGGGTGCCTGAATTTAGTACATACCCCCAAGTTGATGGTCAATGGCAGCGTGGAATTCAATCACAGGGACCCTCCCCATTAAATGCATCTTCCCCTCCTCAAGGGTTGACTCCAGATTTGTTGTTTCGGCTTGAGATGGCCAAGGTTGAGGCTGCTAGAGCTCAGGTTGAGTCCGCCGAAAGACAGGTTAGTGTGCAGGCTGAGGTTGCTAGAGTTCAGGCTGAGGTTGCTAGAGCTCAGGTTGAGGCTACCGAAAGACAGGCTAGTGTGCAGGCTGAGGCTGCTAGAGCTCAGGCTGAGGCTGCAGAGAGAACAGCTATACGAGAGGCTGAACTGCAGGCAGAGTCTACTAGGTATCGGGCTGACAGGGAGCTGGAGAGATCTCGAGTGGAGGTAACAGGGCGAAATATTGGGGGAGGTAATAGACATCGGGACCAATCATTGTCGCACTTGCTTAAACTAGTTCCTGTGTTCGATGAATCATGTGTAACTGAGTTTTTTATGCGATTTGAGAAGAAGTGTCAGGAACACCAGTGGCCTCAGGAAAAGTGGGCAGCATTAGTTTCATCAAGACTCCTAGGAAAGGGGCTAAAAGCGTATGATGCACTACCTTTAGAGTCCTGTGTAGTTTATGATGAGCTAAAGAAGGCTGTGCTACGGGCCTATGAGTTACAACCAGAAACTTACCGCTTGAAGTTTCGGGGTGTTACTAAGGGCAAGGATAGTACCTTCCTAGAACACGCCCGGGACTTGTCTGATGCACTACGACATTGGCTGCGTTCTGAGAGGGCAGCTACTTTTGAGGAGTTGAGGGAGTTGGTTCTCTGGGAGCAGTTCTTTAAGTGCACAGGCGGGGACTTAACATTAAATATAAAGGAAACAAATCCTAGAACTCTCCAGGAGGCAGCAGAAATGGCTTACCTCCGACTGTCTTTAATTCGAGGGTGTGGAGCAGCAGCTAGGAGTGAGTCGGGTGCAAAGGATCGTAGCCCTCACCCTCCCAATAATTTTGATACACATAAATACACAAAACCATCTAGCACTGACAATAAAACTGAACATAAACCAAATACCGTCCCGTATAAGAAGTCTTATGGTACCTCCCACTCTCAAGGGAAACCAAAGAGTAAAGAGTGCTTTGCATGTCACAAGGAGGGTCACTTTGCAAATGCTTGTCCGAACAAGCCACCAAACAAGGTTGTGTCATTGGTCCGCAGCATAGGGGTGTCGCCTATATCTTCTGAGTTTGCCAAGGGTAGTTCATCAGAGGTTGGGACACAGCCTGTGTTCAAGAGTCCGGAAGGCTCGAACCCTGTCCGCGACGTCTTTGGGGGTCATAGAGGGCATGGTTTTGTGAGGTGGGCTGGCGAAAGGCGAGGAGTTAAGCTATTGCGTGATACTGGGGCTTCTCAGACCTTGTTAAAGAACTTTACTGGTAGACCGATTAACGCTGCTCGGGTGGTGGTAGTTCAGGGGATCAATGCTACGAAGTCCTACCCGCTGGTGCGGATGGAGCTGGAGGTGGGTGGTGTGGCGAAGGAACTGGATGTCGGAATTGTAGAGAACTTGCCTGTTGGGGGCGTCGACCTCCTCCTCGGCAACGACTTTGCGGTGCCTGCTTCTAAGGTTTCACCCTTGGTCGTTGCCGAGAAGGCGGCCGACGTTAGTAGGGAAGAACAGGAGTGGGTTGAGAAGTGTAGCATACAAACCATGGCGTGTGTTGTGACGCGTTCTCAGACATCCGGAGCCTTGCAGCCACCTCCTCAGTCTATCAAACCGCGGAGGAAAGGTCACAAGAAAACGGGAAGTGTTGGTCAATTGGAGAGTTTTGAGCCGGCAGTGTTTCTTGGTGACTCATTATTGGCACCTATGTTAGAGTCTGGAGAGGCCCCGGGGCCTGTCACCGCTAGTGCAGGTGCAGGGCAGGAAGAGACTCTGCGACAGCATCGTTATGCGCAGCGTGAGGAAAGGATGGCTCAGCGGGACATTGGAGGTGGAAATAAATTATTTAAGATGAACTTGGATAATCTGGCACCTGCTGATATATGTTCCTTGCAGCTGGAAGATCCTGAAGTCAGGGCGTGTGGTAATGGTGCTATCGAACTGGAGAGCGAGGGGGATGCGCAGCCTGGTGATTTTTTCTTGTCCGAGGGGATCTTGTATCAGAGACATCAGGATCCCAAGAAAAAGTGGGATGGCGGGTCAGGATTAGTGGACCAGTTAGTAGTACCGAGGGTGTGTCGTGAGAGCTTATTGAGATTAGCTCATGATGTGCCTTTGGCAGGGCACCTGGGGGCACGTAAGACGGAGGCAGCTCTCAGCAAGCTTTTCTGGTGGCCTGGGTTAAAGGCGAGTGTCGTGTCATGGGTGTCACAGTGTCACACTTGTCAAGTTGTTGGGAAACCCAATCAGGTCATCCCGAGAGCCCCGTTACAACCCATCCCTGTCATTGGGCCGCCCTTCAGCAAGGTAGTTATCGATATGGTTGGCCCATTGCCCCCCACTAGTGCCGGCAATACATTTTTACTAACTGTAATGGATGTAGCAACACGGTATCCAGATGCTTACCCCATGCGCAACGGGATGGCTAAGACTGTTGTCAAAAACCTACTTGTCTATTTCTCTCGTTATGGCTACCCTCAGGAGATCCAGTCTGATCAGGGATCCAATTTTACTTCTGCTCTGTTTAAGCAGACCATGCAGCAACATGGGATAGTGTCTGTGGTGTCATCTGCCTACCATCCCGAGAGTCAGGGAGTTTTGGAAAGGTGGCACTCGACTCTCAAGAGTATGTTGCGGTGTTATTGCATGGAGAATGGGAAGGACTGGGATCTAGGTCTCCCATACGTTTTATTTGCTGCGAGAGAAGTACCTGGGGAGAGCTTAGGATTTAGCCCGAACGAGTTGGTTTTTGGACACAGGGTCAGGGGGCCCCTCCACATAGTCAAGGAGATCTGGGAGGGAGTCACAAAGCCATGCTCGCTTCTAAAGTATGTAGTTGAAAGCCGTGAGAGAATGCTAAAGAGCTTGGAGGTAGCAGGTCGGAACCTTAAGAGTTCACAAGCTTAGATGAAGGACAGATACGACCAGAAGGTGAAGCCGAGGGAGTTTGAAGTAGATCAGGAAGTACTGATACTACTGCCTCTGGTGGGACACCCCTTGTCTGCCAAGTATTCTGGTCCGTATCGGGTTGTAAGGAAGGTTTCTGATCTCGACTATTTAGTAGCTACTCCTGATCGTAAGAAAAAGAACCAACTTTGCCACGTAACTTTGATGAAAGAGTATGTGAGGCGCCCCTCCGAGCCTCTCTCTGTCCCGGTGTTGATCTGCAGCGATCGTGATGGAGAAGGAGGAAGGGACAGTCAAGCTGCGGGGGAGGATAATTGGGACTGTCATGTTTCCGCGGACCAGTGGGCGGGGAATTCTAGACAAATGGCTCACGAGTTGATATTGCACCTGCCTGAGCAACAGCGTGTAGATGTGCAGCACTTGTTTGATTCAAACCCAGCTGTTTTCGCGGAGCATCCTGGCCTCACTACTCAAGCGGTGCACGATGTCGATGTTGGGGACCACCCGCCCTTTAAATCAGTGCCATACTGTGTTCCCCCTATTAAATTACCAGCACTTAGGGAGGAGCTGGATTATATGCTGAAACGTGGGCTGATTTCTGAGGGTGCAGTAAGGTGGACTTCCCCCGTCACACTGCAGCCCAAACCAGATGGCAAGGTGCGGTTTTGTATAGATTTCCGCAGGTTGAATGGTTTAACCCCCACAAATGCCTACCCTCTCCCTCGCGTGGACGACAGTGTGGATAAGATAGGAAAGGCCAAGTTCCTCCCTAAGATAGACCTTGTTAAGGGTTATTGGCAAGTGCCCTTGTCTGAGCGAGCGCGAGAGGTGTGTGGGTTTGTGGTGGACGGTGCCACATATCGTTGCCATGTTATGCCATACGGGCTGAAAAATGCCCCTGCAACGTTTCAGAAATTAATGAACGACATTGTAGCCGACATTCCCAACTGTACAGTGTACCTAGATGATGTCATAATACACGACGATGATTTTAACAGTCACTGTGCTCACATCGGACAGCTTTTTAATAAACTGAATGAAGCAGGTTTGGTGGTAAACCTGGGTAAGTGAGATTTTGTCAAAGCCACAGTTTTGTACCTGGGGTTCGAGGTGGGTATGGGTCAGGTGTGCCCTCCACAGACAAAGATCAAAGCCATCGATCAGTTTCCCCAGCCTACGACTAAGAAACAAATCATGCGGTTTCTAGGTATGATAGGCTATTATCGTCGCTTCATCAAAGGCTATTCGACTGTACTTGCACCTTTAACTGACTTATTATCTAAGAACAAGAAGTTCCGGTGGTCTCCTGAGTGTGCAGAGGCGTTTTCCTTGGTGAAACACCTGTTATGTACCCACCCCATACTCAGGGCCCCGGACTTCAGCAGACCTTTTCAGCTGGCGACTGATGCCAGTGGCGTAGGGGCTGGGGCTGTCTTGTTACAGACAGATGATGAAGGTATTGAACATCCAGTGAGTTTTTACAGTAAAAAATTCAATAGTGCACCAAGGAATTACTCTGTAATTGAAAAAGAACTCCTAGCGATAGTGCTGGCGCTCAGGCACTTCAATGTATATGTTCCTGCTTTCGGACCAGTCATAGTGGTTTATACCGATCATCACCCTCTGAAATTCTTGAATCAGTTTCATAACCGGAATATGAGGCTGACCTGGTGGTCACTCATGCTTCAGGAGTATAATTTAGACATACGCCATATTGCCGGTTCTGATAACGTGATCGCGGATTGTCTATCAAGGGTGGATGATGTTGGTTAGACTGCTACAGGATTGAGGGTTGAGTGTGGAGGAAAATAGGCTGTCACTGTAGTTCAGCCGAAAAAAAAAAAAAAAAAAAAAAAAAAAAAAAAAAAAAGCAAAAAACCTTATAAAAACTCTTTATTTTTATAACGTGTAGAATTTTGTATAAGATGTTGTAGCAGTATCTAAGTTGAATGTTTCCGCTTATTGTCGCTAAGTTAGTTGAACTTGCTCGGTGGAGTGCAACAGTCTTTATTTTTTGTATATATAGTGCCGTGTGTCGCAACAGTGTGTGGTACTATGAGAAGCTTTCTGTTAGATATGAAGAACTTAGTCAAGTGTCTTATATCTTGGGGGAGGTGTGACGCTCCTGCATAGTAGCCACGTACGGGCAGGCGCGCGCGTCGGCTGCCCAGCCGCTTAGAAACCGGCTGGCGGAAGTCGGCTGGCCGGCTTTTCCTTAGTATATATCCTACGACAATGTAACTAATGTCTGGGATATTCTTATGTTGTTTCACAGCTTGAAGCTGCCCTTATTCTTAACCAACACATCTTAGTATATTTTATTCTCGATAGTTGATTGTTTCATTATAATATATAAGATGTAAGTCTAGTGAGAGTGGGAGGAGACGAGAGAGAGAGAGAGCGAACGAGCAGGGTGGGGGAGTTGAGTGTTGCTTTTCCTCCTCCCTCCTCCCTCCCGGAGGAGTTGGTCGCCGCGTGGTCTTTTCTCTCGGTTTTGATTGGCTGGTGGTTCCTGGCGCCTTCTGCAGGCCTGCTGCCGGGTGACGTAGCGGCCTGTGATTGGCTGACCACCGTGCCTTTGTGTGGGATCCTGGAGGGGTCCAGAGGAGCTATTCTCCTCAGAGCTCACCTCACTGTCGTACCCTTCGGACCCCCTTGATATCTATCCCTCTCAACCCCACTTAGAAACTTTCTCTCTTACTTTGTATACCTTCTTTCCACTACTTCACCAATCTATTTAATTATCCCATCCCCTTGATAGACCTTATATCTATCATTGTATTAACGACGAGCTCTCAGATAACTAGATAGGATTTTGGGCCTTATGCAGAGATATAATTGTTAATGAGACCTAGGAAGCTTTTTTGTTGTCTCATATTTGGTGGTTTCATGCTTGCTAGTGTGTTCTTGTGGCAGGTGAGCAGGGGCTAGACCGGAGGGGGGGCTTTTTGCGATTCTAAGTAAAGTCTGCTGGTGCAAGTCCTGTGGACCTGCACGACTTTACTAGGATACCCGTGGGAGTCTGGGGGCATTTTCTTGTCTGTGTGCCTGTGTGTCTAGTGTTGTGTTGTGTGAGGGCCCTTGCCTAGTCCATTCAGCACTGCGCTAGCACGTCTTGCGTTTGTTTTAGGGTCGCCAGGAGAGAGTCAGATACTTGGGATCTGAGTCTCTCAAGAGAGCACCCTTTCAATTAGAGTAATTTGGCGCACAGACTTGGGAACGTCCCTAGGCTAGAGCAGGTTGCTCAGCCCGGGTATCCGAAGCCTATATCCTTCCAGCTAGACCTCTGCCACCTGGCAGATTAACAGCTAGCGGTTTATTATATCTGTATTCTTGTTATTGTGCCACAGTTTACCGTCTTTGTGAGCATTGTGAGTCAGGGTGTGGCTTAGAGACTGTCCGAGCAGGCTTGCCTGACTAAGAGTGAGAAGCACACCTGTATGTGGTTATGTTGCGAGTTGCTGCCTTTATTTAATTATACCTATGCCATTATACACTGTATGGCCTATCACTAGTATTTATTCCTGCTTATGAGTTAAGAGTTCTCTAAATCCGTAACTTACTTTCTTTGCTAAGCATCAGATCCTACAGTAGCCGCATGCAGTTTAGAAACCTGCATCTTGTCTACCTGTACGATGTTTTGAGGACTGTTTGCTTTCACCTTCTTTCACGCAGGGGTGATTAGTTGTATTAATTAACGTAACGTTAAATGTACTTTCTTCTAGTTTGTTATTAAATTGTTTCTGCAATTTAATTCCGTTATCTATCTTTTCCTTGAAGCTTTAAGTCAACTTAATTGTGTGATCTTTTATATAGCCTGCTTGACTATCAGCAGTCTATAGTGCGTGCACCCTGTAACCGAGTCATAGGATACCTTGTTGTCCCGGCAGGACTCTTGATGGTTTAGGGTGGTTTGTTGCCTGGGTTTATAGATAAGGGTGGGATCTAGCGTTTTCCGTTGTTGTTTGTTGCCGCATACCTAGTCCAATAGAACGAGCCCAGTGTTATATATCCCAGGACGTAACACTGACCATTCGTGTAAGGTATCTAGATCCCTTTGGAGGCACTCTATATCTCTATCTGAATCAATTGTTCTCCCCATTTTGGTATCGTCTGCAAATTTACTTATCCTACTAGTTATACCTAAATCAAGGTAATTTACGTATATAACAAACAACAGAGGACCTAATACAGATCCCTGGGGGACACCACTTTTGACTGCTCCCCATTCTGACTTCGTACCATTTATGCTGACTCTCTGCTTCCTACCAATTAGCCATGACCTAATCCATCCCAACAACGCCCCACCTATTCCATGCGCCTCAACCTTTCTCATCAATCTCTCATGGGGGACTCTGTCGAAAGCTTTACTGAAATCTAAATATATTATATCATATGACTTGTCATTATCTACTGCTTCATATACCTCTGAGAAAAAACTAAGCAAATTAGTAAGGCAAGAACGTCCCTGAGTGAATCCATGCTGAGAAGAATTTATTAAATTTAATGTATCTAAGTGGTTTCTAATTTTACTAGCAATAATTGACTCTAGTAGCTTTCCTATGATTGATGTAAGACTAATGGGACGGTACTTGGATGCTATTGATTTGTCACCTTTTTTGAATATCGGAACTACGTTTGCAAGCTTCCAAGCTTCTGGAACTATACCTGTCTCCAATGACTTGTTAAATAAAAATGTTAATGGGTAACTTAACTCATCCCTACATTCTTTTAATACTCTAGCCTATACCTCATCAGGACCAGGCGATTTATGAGGTTTCAGTCTGTCAATTTCCTTAAGCACATAATTTCTACTTATAGTAACCGTACTTAACCTATTTTCTATACTATCGCTATATACCTTACGGACTTCTGGAAACTGTGCCAAATTTTCATTAGTGAAAACGGAAAGAAATTGACTATTTAATGTACTGCACATTTGTAAATCATTTTCTGTCATTTCTCCTATCGAAGTTTTAAGGGGACCAATTACATCTCTAACCTTGGATTTATATAGTTGGTAAAAAGCTTTAGGATTATTTGTCGAGTCATTGGCAACCTTAATTTCATAATTTATTTTTTCTTTCCTAATATCCTTTTTTACCTGTCTTGATAGATTCTTATAGTAAGCAAGTAGGTGAATTTCGCCTTTCCTAATTGTTCTATATATTCCTCTCTTTTGACCTAGAAGATCTAATAGTCTATTATTCATCCATTTGGGTTGATTCTGTGTTGATCTAAATTTTCTTTTGGGGATGTATTTATTTTGTGCATTGAATACTGACTCGATAAAATTATCGTATGTATCTACCAAGGTTGACGTCTCTTCCTGACTTAAGATGAAAGGTGCCTGAGAAGGGGTACACTCATTTGGACACCTGGATCGACTTAATTTTTTTACCATAGGGTCAGCTAATAGGGCTCTTCTTAACCCACCATAATTGGCTTTTCTGAAGTCAAATATTAATGTTGTATTCTCTCTGGTATTACCTTTCCATTGTATATTAAAATACACAGAATTGTGGTCACTATTTCCTAGGTGGTCCCCTATCTCTACATTATTTACCATATGTTCATTATTACTGAAAACTAAATCGAGAATATTATTACCTCTAGTCGGCGTATCTATGAATTGAAATAAAAAACTATCTTGTACTACCTCTATAAACTCCTCAGAATCAGAGTCTCCTATTTCTATCTATCTATATGCTCAGGCCCAATCCCCATTTTGGGGGTAGCCGACTCAAGACAGAGCAAGAACAGGGAAAACACAAAAACAACATAAAACAAAAAATAAACACTGATAAAAAACACAAACTCACTCACATCCAGGTCACCCAGGAGAAGACCCAGAGACCAGGGTTACCAAGGTCGCTCCAGCACTCCCCCGGCCCATGACTATTTGATGCTGCCAATCTATATTCGGAAAATTAAAATCCCCCATAATGCACACATTGCTAAACCTTGATGCCATTTTAATTTCCTCCCATAATGACGTTCCGTCATTTCTACTCATATTTGGCGGTCTATACATAACTCCAATAACTATGGTCTCACTACCTTCGTTAACCTCTACCCAAACACTTTCATTATCGTTATTTAGTCTAATACCTGATTTAATACAGCTTTTTAATGTACTCCTGACAAACACTGCTATACCGCCACCCCTCTTACTAGTTCGGTCATATTTAAACAAACTATATCCTGGTATATCAAATTCTGCTAAAAAATGCCTGGTTTCTGTATTAATCCAGGTTTCAGTTAGCGCTATTATGTCTATATTTTCTTTGGTAACAAGGGCTCTAAGTTCGTTAATTTTGTTACATAGACTCCTACAGTTTGTGTAATATACTCTCAATTTACTTCTTTTCTTTATACCTAATTTACCTTTATGTCTAACGACATATCCATCTTCCGTTGCACCATCACTACTATCATTTGCAATATAGTCATAATTTTTAGCATGAGACTGAATATCCTTATCGCTTTCGCCTGACGCTAAAATTGTTCCATTAACCTCTCATTTACACTCTCAATATTTCTGTTCAAAACCCCACAACCACCCTATCTAAAGAACTAGCTAATGTAGAAACCCCTAACCGTGAAAGATGAACCCCATCCCTTGCGTACATCCCATCTCTCCCATAGAAACTATCCCAGTTATCAATGAATGGTATTGCTTTTTCTTTGCAATATTTCTCCAAACGGCAATTGACACCAATCGCCCTGGATGCCCATTCCTTGGGAACTCCTCTTCTGGGTAGGATACAATGTACTACATGGATCCCTCCCTTCATCCTAACCTTATCTAACACATCCCGATACTGCTGCAGCAGTTCCTCACTTCTACCCTTACCAACATCGTTACTCCCGGCACTGAGACAGATAATGGGGTTATCTCCACTATCTTCCAAGATGTGGTCCATCTTCTCTAAAACCCTCCCAACTCCATGGCCAGGCAGACACACAACCTTCCTAAGTTTAGTGCGGGTAGCCCTAACTAAATGTCTTACCATGGAGTCGCCCACAATCGACACAGACTTACCTTCTCGGGACACAGACTTACCTTTCCCTCGGGAGGATCCAGCAGCTGCAGTTGGAGAACTCCCGGTGGTGGCAGAAGCTCCTTTGGTGGTGGAGGTGTTGGTGGTGGTGGTAGGTAGCACAGCGTCAGTGGTTGGAGCAGAGTCGGCGGCAGGCACTTCGGCTAACCCTCCCTTATCCTGACTATCTTTTCCCTCACATTCGTCTCGCAAAGGAGAGAATGTATTTGTCACACTCATACCTATTCTACTATCCTGCTTCATGAGTGTGACTTTCCCACCCGTATTTTTAACAACCTGCCATAAATACAATTTTTCATCAACTTCCTCCCTTTTCCCCTTACGCGACTTAATTTCCTCTTGGCTAAGCTTGAAAGCTAGATTTTCGTCTTTAATCAAATACACTTCCCTCTGAAGTTTAACATTAACCTCCCTTAGAGCCAAGACCTCTTCCTTCACCACAACCATCTCTTCCCTTACCTGGAGAATAAGATGATGCAGTTCAGTAAAGTGTGAGAGCAGTGGAAATGAATTACTTAAGGAGTGCGTGCGGAGTTACATGGAGGGATAGACAGACTAATGAGGAAGTAAGAAGGAGGTGTGGTGTGGAGGTAGATGTGCTGGAAAGTGTGAAAAGGAACAACTTGAGATGGTTCGGCCATATGGAACGTATGGAAAGCGAGAGAATGACTAAGAGGGTGTACGAGAGCGAGGTGGAGGGACAGAGGGGGAGAGGTAGACCGAATATGAGGTGGAAGGATGGAGTGAGGAAGTACATGAACGAAGGCGGTGCTGGTTGGGGGGAGGGGCGTCGACTGACTGGGGACAGAGGTGCATGGGGGCGGTTCGTTCGTGGCCACCCCTTCGGGGATCACGGCGTCAGGCAATAGATAGATAGATAGTTCAGTAAAGGACTCGCACTCCATACCTGACATGATCCCAAAAAGCTTAGCGAGGAGCAAACAACTAAGTACAGAAAACAAAAACAAATAAGTCAACTAACAGCTAAAAACTGAGCTAAAACACTTTTATATATACACGAGTGCACTGCCTCCAAACACAGGTAGGTGCGTATGGTCACTGGGTCACGAGCAGGTGGTCCGGGCAGGAACTCAAATTAACACAACCTCCTGTCACTGACTGAACTGAACTGTTGATTTACGTAGGAATATTAATTTAGGGTAATAGAAAAATAGACATCAATCTTACGTTTAACAACCATTTGTTGACCATATTTTGTTTGATATTGCAAAAATATTGCAGGGTGTCTGTAGTAGAGAAGATTACATAATTAGGCCTTTTTTTTTTTTTTTTTTTTTTTTTTTGTGGTGGTAAATGGTAGGCTATATACTACCTACTTATATTAATCAATAGAAAATGTTACTGAGCCAAATTGTGCGCGATGATAATATATATATATATATATTATATAACTCGGTATATATATATATATATATATATATATATATATATATATATGCCTATCAACACTATTTAAATCACGAACATATACATTCAAACATATATGTAACATACACCACTCCCACCTATTTACAGGTGTGTGAACTACACTTCCATCCAGATGATATAGAGAGGGAGACTTCATACTTTGATGAGAACACTGGAAGGACGCTTACGGCTAAATTAAGCAAAACAAGGATTTGTAAAGGAGCAGTTCCAACTAAGTTTCCTAACTGTGCATATACCTGTAAGCTTACACTAAAGTCGTTGTCACCCTCAAATCTTGAAAAACAAAATGTCAATTTAGTTGTATAAATTTTCAATGAGTATACTATTAATGCATTACGAGAAAAACATAATTTGCCATGTTATGAAGATGTTGCAAAATACATACAAATAATCCATGACGTGGTGGACGGTAATGAATGTCAAATCTACATATAAAGGTATTCGTCTTAATAACAAATATGCTGCCCCATTGACTAATGATGAAACTTATGAAAAATATATGTTCTTGCATTACTTTCTCAATTGGTTAAATCTTTGGGATGGCATGATAGAAGTAGCTGGAAAACTGACCAATGCAACATTTACTGCTCTCAAACATACAACCACTGCAATATTACATATAACAGATTATTGTATAGGCGAACTTAAAATGAAGTACATATTGCCAGGAAAATTTCAAACGGATCAACTGGAGGCGAGGTTCGGCAAATATCGGCAGCTTGCAGGTTGCAATTATAACATATCTGTTCGGCAAGTGTTTGAGTGTGAAAACAAATTGAGGATGATGTCAGTGCTGAGGATACCGTTCCATAACCAGAGTGTTGATTTAAAAGATTTTGAAGAGGAAAAGTGGGAGAAAATGGAAAATAATGATTTGCTACACATGCATAGGTTTGATATAGAGGTAACGGATGATGATATTGAGAAATGTATGGATTATCTCCAAGTTATAACCTATCTTGCTGGTTACTGTTGCCTTGCTAAATAATTTTTGTACTAAAGAAAACGACTTCATAAATCAAAACAAATTGTCAGGGAAAAAGAGGAAGCTTCAGACTTTGACATAGGCTAAAGGCTGAGTCACATGTGCGTGTGTTTCTGGCAATTTTCCATGGCCAAGCTCTTTCTATTGACATTCAGGGCTTTTCCAAATTACTAAGAAAAGCTAGATTTAATGTAGATTATCTTAGGTGGCTTATTTCTTCTAATACTGTATAATTATATAAAACCATCATATCTTAATTGCTCCAAACAATTTCTAAATAAATAGCTCATGTGACGCCACCTTAAGTGATGCAATATAATGAATGTAATGAGTTGCGGTGGAGGGTGGATTGATGTGGGTGAAAGAGTTAAGTGGATTTAAATTATAATTAAGGTGGAGAGTTAGAAGTAAAACTTGATGAAAGAGTTTGTGTGAGAAGAAAAGTGGGCGATTGAACTGTATATGTAAAGAGTTGATGATATTTATGGCGATATTCATGTAAATAACATTTGGAAATAGTGTCTAGTTTGTGACTTTTTATCCGCTCTTGCAGTAAGCTTAGCTTAATGAAATGGACATGATTTTAAAATATTTATCCAGTTTATATTCATAGCCTACTTCCCACATAAGTGATGAGTATATGTATGTCAGTTAAGTTGGAAATCATATTTATTTTATCGAATTAGATATCCGATCTTGCATTA
Organism: Paralithodes platypus; assembly: GCA_032716605.1. Classification (NCBI taxonomy): domain Eukaryota; kingdom Metazoa; phylum Arthropoda; class Malacostraca; order Decapoda; family Lithodidae; genus Paralithodes; species Paralithodes platypus. Next base: position 6,210,903 of record CM064508.1, on the reverse strand, counting down.
TGCATAGCTTAACACCTTACGAGCGGCCTATGCGGTTTATTTATATGTACCGCCCAGCGGGGTGTTTTTAGCCAAAATAGGGCTGTTTACGTGATCATTTTCATGCCTAAATAAGACCCAGAACGTAAAACAAGTATCTATCCCTGAAAGGGCATAAACAGAGCTTTCGAATGACACCATAACGATCCTTTTATGATGGCTAGTTTTCTTGCAATAACCGTGCAACGCGAGTGCAAAAAGCATGTAATTAGGCACTTTCCCCATACAATTCCTTATATAGCGAGTGAGAGAGGTAGGAGGGAGGTGAGATTCGTGTCAGTAGGTTCGCTGCAGTGGTCTGGAGCAGTCATACGCTCGCTACTCTCCTGCCACCACTTGTCTCTCTCTCTCAGCAACATTACGTGCTGAAATTGCCACTCGAGTTATGTCGAGCGCCGCCACATAGTCCAGCTTTATTTAACTCGACTTATGTGGTGAGCCGCTAATTAAGGGTTAATGAAATAGGAATGATTTTATAATATTATATTTTATTTATATTCATAACCTAGTTTTCAAATAAATTATACGTATGTGAGGGGCAAATGCAAGTCAGAAATGTCTACTGTAAAAGGGACGTGTAGGGTTTAGTGAGTTTCAGGGAAAGTCTTGGGTTGAGAGTGGTGGTAAGCGAGAGTTGGGAGAGCGGCTCAGAGCGCGGGGAGACGGTCAACCTAAAGCTGTGACGTCACCGACCTATCGCTCAGGCCTTGTATAGAGAAGGCATTGGTTGGGTACGGGGAGAGAATGGAAGAGTAGGGGGAGAGAGATAGAGAGAGAGAGAGAGAGCAAAAGCTATCTGCATTGAAAACACTATAAAGGGAGCGCATGTAACAATTGATGGGTGTGTGTGTGTGTCGTAATTCGTTGCCACCACAAGGCTGCCTATTTGTTATTGTATAAGCTTGTACATTATTTTACTAATATTAAGCATCAATAGTCATAAGATAAACTGTTTATATTTTAAGGTTGCCTTATCAATCCGGGTTCGTAACACGTTCTGTATAGATGAGCTGTGTTGCATTAGGTATTTGGGTAGAAAGAACATCTAAGAGTCAAACGATGACAAACTCTCTCAATTGAGCCAATGACTCATACAGACACTTCTACAACTGCATTAAAACACATATCATTATAACAATGAGGAATTACTATGTCCAATACCATGTGTGTGTTGCTTGCCCCCCCCCCCCATTTGATAATTGAATCAAATACACCATAGTTTGACGAATGTTGGTCAACGCAAATTGGATTCACTGATACTAGTATATTGGACACCGCTTGATGTGTTGGCATGTCTGTGGCATAATGTTTAAGTAATGAAATTATGCACATATATATTTAAAAAAACATAAATACTTTTACTGAAATGGGGCTCCATCACACCAGTAATACATTATAGCAATAACGGTATTCACGCAGAGCCAGCCTGTAGTAACAGAGGAACAGCTTTGTGACTTGTAAGAATAATATCGAAGAGTACTATAATTTGTTATAAAACTTTAAGGTACAGATCATGATAGAGATTGCAATACCTTCAAACTCATTATTATCACATACATAAAGCAGTAATTTAAATTGTGTGGCGCTTCAATCCTATGTGCAGAATATAATACTAATGATTCACCATAACTACATTTGTTTCTAATGTTCAACATTCTTCCGGAGGTGATCTGGTGTACAGGGAGTCTGAGGGGACCCAGACTCCCTCTCCCCCCTTAACTATTGAAATACCCTAGTATCTACCTGCCAGGTTTTTACTTAGTGCTATCGATATGAACATTAATTAAGTTGGTTTTATCTCTTACTACCGCCCTGCCATTTATTAGCTTGTCTTGCCTTCCTCCTTACACTGGGTCTCTCTCTCTCTCTCTCTCTCTCTCTCTCTCTCTCTCTCTCTCTCTCTCTCTCTCTCTCTCTCTCTCTCTCTCTCTCTCTCTCTCTCTCTCTCTCTCTGTGTGTGTGTGTAAAATAAAATTTAGTCTACAAATATTCTGAATGCCAAGAGATACTACTTCAATTCAGTTTTGTTGTTGTTTATAGAGACCAATAAACTAGACCATAAAATTGAAGTTAGTGGTGTCACAAAACCAAAACGACGTGACTAGTTGAAGCACAGCTGTGTATAGCCCGCCATAAACACCAACATTAACCTCTACTGAAGAATATAAAACAACAACAAACACCATAAAATGTCCTCAAAATCACTTGATGTCTGTAGAGAAAAGGTGTTAAATTGTGTTTCATATAATTAGTTCTATCTATCTATGATACCAATGACGATACTGGTAGTGGATGGACTTTTATTGAGAAAGGTAGTAACTACTATGGAATTGTTAATGAAATATGTAAGAGAATCAGTTGTTTATTTGAGATTATTTAAACCACTTTGTTCTTTGATGTCTGTTTAGGTGGTTTATTATAATAGTGTAACTGTATCGGAAATACAAAACTAGAAAACGCCATAGACTTGAAGGAGCTTGAGTGAAATTTGGTGGAGTTGTAACATCAAACGTTTAAACGTACTACCCGAGTCGATCAATATTTTTAGTTTTCTATGTGAATGAGGGAGACATAAGGCATAACTGCCTACAGCGAGTGCCTCCCTCAGGTTTGAAAGAGTGACAGTGCCGAAATCAAGGGACGCTCGAGCTAAAATTCCTGGACACACGGAGTTTAAAGCAATTTAAGTCATAGGAAGAGGGAAAGACTGATTCAGGGAGAGAGTTCCAGAGCTCAGCAGTTGAATAAAAGAAAGTCTGAAAATAGTGTTTCACTCTTGTGTTGGAGAATTGCACAGAGTACGGGTAGGATTGTGTTGCAAGGCGGGTACTACGTACCTTACGTATACGAGATGGTATGCACTGGGAAAGCTCCGAGGAACACAGATTAGTGTAGTAGCGATAGAATAGCGAGAGAGGTGCAACATTGCGGCGAAGAGAGAGAGATTGCAGAGAGTTGGTGAGTGGACGGAAGTTAATGATACGAAAGGCTTTCCTTTCTACTTTGTCTAGGAGTGCGGTGTGAGAGGATCCTCCCCACCATTGTGAATAATACTCAATACAAGGACGCACTGTGCCCCTGTACAAAGCAAGAAGCTGCACAGGGTTTAAGAACCCCTTGAGGCGGTTGAGCACACCCAGCTTCTGGTAGACTGCCTTAGCAAGACTGGTAATATGGTCATTCCAAGTGAGAGCAGAAGAAAAAGAGACACCTGCAGGAATATTTTGATCCTAATTAATATAAGTTTGCAAAGAACCAAATAACTTCGTCTTTCGAATATCGACACTGTGTGTGTACATAATGCTTACAAGATTTACCCGCCAATTCTGCATTTTGCACAAACTCTTTCAGTAGAGCGTTTGTCTCCATTTAAATAATTAAAGTATAGAATAATATCAATCATAGTCCAAGATCTACAGTATATAACTGATTAGTAAATGTCAATAGGTAATAATTAAAGTACAGTATAATATCAATCATAGTCCAAGATCTACCGTATATAACTGATTAGTAAATGTCAATAGGTAATAATTAAAGTATAGTATAATATCAATCATAGTCCAAGATCTACCGTATATAACTGATTAGTAAATGTCAATAGGTAATAATTAAAGTATAGTATAATATCAATCATAGTCCAAGATCTACCGTATATAACTGATTAGTAAATGTCAATAGGTAATCCCCATACAGTAGTTGGAAATCGTTGTCTACTAATGAAAAAACAACACAGAAAATAACTGGAGTTTTGATTTGGTTATATGTTGCCTTAATATTCCACAGGACTAGTATTACTTTAGATATATATTTCCACAACTGCCATAAAACTATTTCTCCAGTGTTGTCCCGAAGGAGTCACTGGCTAGGAGAACAGTATTCCATTACTGTCATATTTGCGTCGAGCTGATGTGTCAGTGTGTGTGTGTGTGGCGAGGGGGGGGGGGGGGCGGGGGGGATTAGTCTGGGTGGTTTTTAGTACAGATTGTACACTATTTATCTTATATTATGTTCTGCAACATCCTTGCGCACTCTTCAACTTTATGTTCACGAAAATTAAGTGAAAAAACATCCTCAAAACCTGCAAGGGTTAAGCATATCTGTAATACACGAACACGGTACCAGCAAGACAGGTACAGGTATATATTACAGAGTATCAACATAAATACACAAGTATAGTTAAACAAACAACATCGATTTTTAGGATTAAAAAGAAGTTGGAATAGTGAACAAACAAACCTCACAACAAACTCCACCAGGCCAAATTCAATCACTAAATAAAGAGCTTCCATTGGTTATATTGGGTAAGTCGGGTAATGGCTATTGATGAAGATGTATTCATAGAACACTCATGGTGAAAACGATGGTGGGAGAAAATAGCAAGAAGAGAAGAGATCGAAAGAGTCTGACGGAGAAAGCGAGGCGAAGGGTTAAGGTGAAAAGGGGACAGGTGTGGGAACGGATTAAAAGAAAGTTGTGATAAAGGAAGATAAAACGTAGGAGAAAATCTAAAAGAGGAACATGGATGAGAAGAGAAAACAGAGCGAAGATGCATTCTCTCTCTCTCTCTCTCTTGCCTAGATGGAACCGATGGGTCAATAGTGTTACATAAATAATAAATTTACACGCTCGTCAAGAACTTTAGTGAACTAATATTTGTTCATTATACTCCTGTAAACAAAATTAATTCTTGCAATCCAGTTCATCTTTTGCAGCAGACACAAATAGTCACAATTATATAAACAAACAGTCACTTTCGTGAATGAGCACAATGACAGCCAAACATTTACTGCTGGAAATGTGACCCAAGAACTGTAAATATTGGCCTGGGAAAATGATTCAATAAATAATGCAAGAAAAGGAGTGTGGCATAAAGCGTCGTATTCTTAACATGTAAGGATTGATGTGAGTATTAATGTATGAAAGATATATGAGATTTGAGGAAAACTATGGAAATAAGACAGTAAGTCAGCAAATCATTCAGTCCAGCGTCCTAGCAGTGTACATGTGATAAGTGAGCTAACAGTGCCCCCTCCTATAAACACCGTCACCACCCTCGTTACCTAATAAGAGAGCCAGCAGTGCCTCCCCGGGCCCTCTAAACACCGTCACGGCGTCACCACCCTCGTTACCTAATAAGAGAGCCAACAGTGCCTCCCCGGGCCCTCTAAACACCGTCACCACCCTCGTTACCTAATAAGAGAGCCAACAGTGCCTCCCTGGGTCCTATAAACACCGTCACCACCCTCGTTACCTAATAAGAGAGCCAACAGTGCCTCCCTGGGTCCTATAAACACCGTCACCACCCTCGTTACCTAATAAGAGAGCCGGCAGTGCCTCCCTGGGTCCTATAAACACCGTCACCACCCTCGTTACCTAATAAGTGAGCCAACAGTGCCTCCTCGGGTCCTATAAACACCGTCACCACCCTCGTTACCTAATAAGAGAGCCAACAGTGCCTCCCCGGGTCCTATAAACACCGTCACCACCCTCGTTACCTAATAAGTGAGCCAACAGTGTCTCCCTGGGTCCTATAAACACCGTCACCACCCTCGTTACCTAATAAGAGAGCCGGCAGTGCCTCCCTGGGTCCTATAAACACCGTCACCACCCTCGTTACCTAATAAGTGAGCCAACAGTGCCTCCTCGGGTCCTATAAACACCGTCACCACCCTCGTTACCTAATAATAGAGCCAACAGTGCCTCCCCGGGTCCTATAAACACCGTCACCACCCTCGTTACCTAATAAGTGAGCCAACAGTGTCTCCCTGGGTCCTATAAACACCGTCACCACCCTCGTTACCTAATAAGTGAGCCAACAGTGCCTCCCTGGGTCCTATAAACACCGTCACCACCCTCGTTACCTAATAAGAGAGCCGGCAGTGCCTCCCTGGGTCCTATAAACACCGTCACCACCCTCGTTACCTAATAAGTGAGCCAACAGTGCCTCCTCGGGTCCTATAAACACCGTCACCACCCTCGTTACCTAATAATAGAGCCAACAGTGCCTCCCCGGGTCCTATAAACACCGTCACCACCCTCGTTACCTAATAAGAGAGCCAACAGTGCTTCCCCGGGTCCTATAAACACCGTCACCACCCTCGTTACCTAATCCCCTTGTCCAAACTTCTTGTGATCCTCCCTGATTTCTTCCATACATTCCTGCTGTTTCTTCCTTTCTTGTTTACTGTCTTCTCCTATTCTTCCTTACATTGCTTTCCTTTTTTCCTTCCTTCTCGTTCACCTCCCCTCCGTTCTTCTTGTGATCCTCCTTGCATGCTTTCATACATCCTTTCCTTATTTCATCTTTTTTTGTTTAGAATATTGTTATTTAGTAGATTATTGTCAATTAATTTGAGCCATGTGGCTCTTATGATGTCACTCAGATTATTATATTTTCCATTTAGTTTGCTAAAATAATCACTTCGGTGATATCCTGTAGCAGAGGAAGCAGTAAGTATAAACAAAGTATGTAATCATGTCTACAACTTACCAGTCACTTCTTTTGTTATAAAAACTAAATGCATTCAGTGTTTACAGCTATATTGATCATGCAACGTTTCTCTCTCTCTCTCTCTCTCTCTCTCTCTCTCTCAGTTGTTTGTCAATCGTAGATAATTGTTAAATACATAATGATTTTACTGTTAGACGACAGTTTTGTAATTATTCATTATTCGCCAGGAGAGAAAGACAGAGAGAGAGAGAGAGAGAATTGTCAATATTTGTCATAAAAGGAAAGGTTGTGTTTGGAAAGGTTATTATCTGGGCAGACCAGACATGCAGACACAGTAGTAATTATATTAGTAAAGTTATATTTTCTGAACATGTTATAAAACAATGTAGCCTCATTCACGCCAAATACTTTATTGCAGTAAGTGAAGGAGGAGGAGCGAAATATCAATACTAATGATTAATATATTTAATGTTGGTGTTTTGCATTGTTATAAGCGTCAATTGTCCACATAGGTGAATTCAACAACGATAATATCCATCAAAATCAATGTCAACGGTAATATATTCGTTCCTAATCAAGCACGGGCTTGGAGCCCGAGCTTCGAGGTTGTGAAATCGGTCATGATTAAAGTAATGACAATATTGAAATATATTATACAGCTGGTGAACAATTACTGCTGTTGTAGTAATAAGAAATATAATTAGAGCTCATGACTCCGCCACACTGACCAATCTATGGTTAAAATAATATATAAGATTAATTAAACTATTAATTTGCAATTGACTAAATTAAACTGCATCTACGTTCATCCATATATTTTCTGCAAACTTCAATCACTTCATCCAACGAAAACTAAACAATTTCCACCTCTCTCTCTCTCTCTCTCTCTCTCTCTCTGAGCTGATCAAGCTCATCAAGTCATTTAAGGAGAAGTCATCAAGGATCATTTTCTCAGGAATCGTCCACCGGCTCGGTGTAGAGAGCCGATTTTACAACATAGCCATCAGGACAAATCGTTGTCTAGCTAACCTTTGCCAGAAGGAGAGGGATTCGTTGACACATGGGACAATTTTTACTACGATGATTATTTGTTTTCGGACGACATAGTTCATCTGAACCAGGTGGGAGCAGCACGTTTTGGACGTCTTCTCAACGAGGCGGTGAAGGATTTTCGGAGAAGAAATACATTACAAACAGAACAACCAGGAAGGAGGACCGAAGACAGCGAGGACGGCGACCTGCGAAAGACAATTTTAAATGCTAATATGTCAAGAACCACGAATTTGGATAAAGCTCCATCAACAAGACCCGAATCCAAAACCGCCAGGGACGAGGATCGAGGGAAGCCATGAACTTAAATGTAGATCCAACCAGAACCAAAAATTTGATTAAAGAGTGTTCCAAGAGTTCTATAACCACAATTTTCATATGTTCTATGCAAACGCACATAGCATACACAAACATTTTTCAGATTTAGAGAAACTAGTGCTTACAGAAAATGATGACGTAATTGGCATAACAGAATATTGGCTTAATAAAGAAGACAGAGACTTTTTATAAAGTATTCTCTTCTCAGTTATGTAATGTTTGAGAAAAGACAAATTGATTGAAATGGAGGTGGCGTTTTGTTCTTTATTAAAGAAAGTCTTAACCTGATCCTCTCGGCAAAACCTCAAATTTTGAACATCGACACATCCTTTGTCCTAATAAATAATAATATAAGTACAAAATAATACTTGCATTAATATACAAACCTCCAGTCCAATCAGTGCAAACTGACCGAGAAATTTACGAACAAATTGCGGATGTGAATAACTCACAAGATACCGTAATTTTTGGCGACTTTAATTTACCTGTGACCAATTGGGGCGATACTCTTACTACACACTCCGGACATGACTTATATGCGAACTTGCAAGAGAGTTCGCTCTATCAATTTGTTTGATCGCTGACCCATGGTAATAACATTCTTGATCTTGTACTGGAAACAAAAGAAGAATTAATAGAGAATTTGAATGTTCCTGATGAATTCTGTAATAGTGACCATCATACAATCACTTTCCATTTAAAATTCAACAGCAACGAACTCAATACCAGCAAAGAGAAGGTCCCAAATTTCAAAAGAGCTAAACTTCCGTAGACTTACAGCAATATTTAAGGAAATCGACTGCAGTTCTATGATTAACAATGATGATCTAAGCCAATCATGGAGATTTTTCACCTCCACTTAATCGAATGGTGTACACGAGTGTATACCATTAAAAACACGAAGATCAGTACATAATAATAGGCTTAAGTGGTGGAATAAAGACATTGCGGATTGTCTGCTTGCTAAAAAGAATGCTCATGATAGATTACAAATCTCTGATACTCATAAAAATAAAGTGATATTTGTAGATCTACGACGCAAAGCCAAAATGATAATCAAACAAAGTAAAAACATGCTAGTGACTACAACGATTGGATCGTAAGTCGATGAGAAAGGAGATTACACTAAAGATGAAGCAAAAATTAGTAACGCTCTCAAAACCTTCTTTGCATCAGTTTGTACAACAGGATAGCTTAATAATATCCCTACAGCAACGCCGGTTCAGATAGATAATTCTGACGTTCTAAGCAGTATCAGCATTACAGAAAGAGAAGTTTTGAAATGTTTAGATAAGCATAAGGTAAATAAATCTCCTGGACCTGATACTCTCTTGCCTTGAGTTCTAAAGGAAGCTAAGTATAAGCTCTCCAAACCACTGACATAACTCAAAATATCCTTACAGTCTGTGGCTATGCCTGATCAGTGGAAGCTTGTCCACGTAACATCAATATTAAAAAAATAAAATAAAAAAATCCTTACTAGTAAGTATCGTCCAATTAGCTTAACCTCAGTTGTATGTAAAATACTAGAAACACTCATTGGAGACAAACTCGTAAATCACTTAGAGGAAAAGAACATACTTAAAGATACTTGACAAATTTTTTGTAATAAACGAAGAGGAAAAGAACATACTTAAAGATACTTGACACATTTTTTGTAATAAACGATCCTGCTTAACAAACCTCTTAGACTTCTTCCACGATATCCTCAACTTATATGATGAGGTTAAAGCTGTAGACATTATATACCTTGATTTTTAAAAGGCCTTTGACAATGATACCCACAGACGTTTATTGATAAAACTAAAAGCGCATGGAAAACAAGATAGTGTGTTGAAATGGATAGAAAATTGGCTCATTGACAGAAAGCAAAGAGTAATCATAAACGGTGAAGCATCCAAATGGATCAATGTAAGTAGCGGGGTACCCCAGGGATGGGTACTGGGCCCATTTCTCTTCCTAGTTTACATTAAACCCTTTCACGCATATGACACAATTTTGAGCCTATTGGGGATACTTTAAAGCCTTTGTTACCATCAGAGGTATTTATAAACCTTTAGTTTAGTTACTTCAACCTCTGCAGTTGTCTTTGAGTTAGCTGTGGGTAGAACATTAATTTTGGAGGTAATTATAAGAGTGAGAGAACTCTATTTATTATTGCTAATCTGGCAACCTCTGCATCATAAAAGCGTGAAAGGGTTAATTACATAGATGAGGGCCTCACCTGTACAATCTCAAAGTTTGCTGACAATAAAACAATTGCAAATAACGTACTCTCAAATGACTATGTTGAAGAAATGCACCATAATCTAGATAAGTTGTCACATTGGGCTCAAATTTGGCATATGTGTTTAATGCGAATAAATGTAAAGTACTCCATATCGGAAACCGAAATGAGAAAGAAAACTATTCAACGCATGGCAAATAGCTTAAGAGTGTAGACAGAGACACTGATTTGGGAGTAACAATATCGAGTAACCTAAAACCGAGTCAACAATGTTCAGAAGTTGGTAAAAAATAATTGGCTTTATATTTTTTACTTAATTATGATTAAAAAAGGATGTGAGCAATACAAAGCTGCCATATTTACTAATACACTGGGGAGTTTGACTGAAAAGCTAAACAGATACAATGAAACGCGGAAAGTGAGAATGCAAACTGAATACAATTACTTTGACAATTGACAAAGAAGCAGGGAAAAAAAATACAACTAAAGATGTATCAAGAAAGCACAAATAAGATATATATTTAAAAACTGCACAGACAAATAAGAAGGACGAACGTAGTAATGAAAGGAATAACAGTGCATCAAGAAAGGAACAAATTATTAACGGTTTCAACTTTCACGGTATTGTGATCTGAGGAGCTGGACGAAGATACTTGTTCACCCTTTGAGGCTCACAGGTCAACTGTGAAGGTGATATTCATTGAGAGAACTCTGAAGAACATTGATTAAAGTAATAGTGGTAGAATAGTGAGAGAGATGCAACATTGCGCCAAAGAGAGGGAGATTGGAGAGAGTCGGTGAGTGCCTGTGAGTTAATGAGACAAAAGGCTTTCTTTTCTACTTTGTCAGGAAGTGCTGTGTGAAAGGATCCTCCCTACACATGTGAACAATACTCAATACATGGACACACTGTGCCTCTCTACAGATCAAGAAGCTGTGCAGGGGTAAAGAACCCCATGAGGCGGTTGAGCACATCTAGTTTCTAGGAAGCCGTTTAGCAAGGGTGGTAATATGGTATTTCCAAGTGAGATCAGAGAAAAGGAGAAACCGAGGAATACTGAGATTAGATGTATGTAATTGTATTTAACTTTCAAATGTATTTGTCAGTATCATTTTATAACTGCCATTTATAAGTTATATTTTACTTACCTTTCAACCTGTTTTACCTTTACTCCTCTCTCCCCCTCCTCTGTTGTCTCCTTCATTTTAGTTTCACAATTTTTTTCTTATTCACTATTCTCGTGTGTATTACTGGGAATATAATTTGTTATCTACTCTCTCTTTTTGAAGTCGGACCTTCTACTTTATTATGTTTATGCCATACTTATTTTCAAGATCTTATTAAGTTATAACACGTCCAGCCCCGGCTAGTTTTGTAATGTTTGTTCACCAGAACTCGGCCGGTTTTCAAAATTTTTTTTTATTCCAGAAACAATAGCGAATGGGTTAGGAATGAAGGAAAAACCACAAAAAAACGCTCAAAAAGCTTAAAGAATGGTCCTACAGAGCCCACGAAAACGTATTTTACAAGAGTAAAAAATTGAAGGCAATTACCCCAAAAAAACAGGTTATTGCGCGCTCACGCGCACGCACGTGGACTTTGAGAGTTTTCAACCATCGGCACGGTTGCGTGGGATACGTACACAGTTCCCATACAAATCTGAGCCCTCTTGAGTGGCTACACCTGAGGTTACGGTCGGCACAATTAGGGTGACGCGCCAGGCGCGTCTCTGGGGCTGTGCGTTACATACATCGCCGACGCGTCAGGCGCGTCGCTGGGGCTGTACGGGTTAAAGCAGATATAAATTCGTAATATTACGTTAAAGTGTTGGCGAACGATATCTAGATAAGCATTATTGTTATTATACTGTCTATTTAATGTTTTAGTAAATTCAAAGCTCTATCTGAGTTGCCATATTTTTATCAAGCTATGCTTTCAGATTAAAACATTGAGAGTAGGGGAACAGAGTACATATGTAGCAAAGTTTTTAAAATACATTACATATCCAGTATCATTATCACCCAAAATCAGCAATCTTTCTCTTCACCCTCATGCCCACTTGTCTCCACCATTCTCACTGTCTCCACCACTCTCACTCACTTGTTCCCACCACTCTCCGTCACCCTGCCCCACTCACCTTCAACGTCCCCTCCCTCCAGCCCTCACCCTTCCACCATGAACCATTTCAGTATAAAGTGTGATCAGTTCGTATCTCCTTCTTCTCCTCGCTCGGATTACTGGACCATTAGTTTCACAATTACACTCTCCTCCAAAAATGTTAACTTCCATTTCAAGTTCTCACGGCGCTTTAATTTCATGGTTCTTTCACTTTATATTCCTTAGGTGATTCCTTATTTATTTGCTGTTGTTTTTTTATACCGCACAGTTGCATTGAGATACAATTATCTATATATACTTATTGCATTTAGAGCTATGTACTCGTATAACAATGTTATAGTTTGCTTAGCAACTTAGACCTTAGGCTCTTATAACTTGACTCTCTAAACGTTTAACTAAATTGAACTCTTTAAAAGACCAGCATAAGGAACAAAACTTGCACTATTGTCTTTCCTCACCATACCTTCCTCAAAGTGATATAATCTTAGTTGGTCACAAAATATAGATATACTTGGTACTTACATTACATTATAATTATCAGCATTCGACTTGCCCCCACTAATCTTCCTTTCTTCCATTCTTCCTAACGTTTACCCAATTTTCCACCACCCACATCGTTTTCGAAAAGAAACAAATCACGGGTGCCTCTCTTTTCTTGGGTGTCTATGTTTTCGAAAAGCAAACATATTTAGGGCGACTCGCGGTGACGTTTGTTTTTCAAAGTGATGAAAGGGTGCTATAATAAAATAAATTATACTATACTGTAGTTGCCATTTTGATCTCTGCCAAACAAACCGTGATAACTTATAAATGAGAAAGCATATCATAACACTTTTACAAACATGGCAAGCTATAGTTCTTTATCATAAAGTCAAACGTTTCTTCCTGTAGTAAATATTAGGAACCTATCTTTCAGTTCCTATATCCCTCACACATACCCCAGTCACCCCATACAAACTCAATATTTACGACAACTTTGTCCTCCTGTTACCAGAGTGTAATGTTGGTGAAACAGTAATGTTAGACAAACCCAGGCGACAATGACCCCTTGATGCTATCTCTTACACCCTACATTGGTGGGTCATATGGACTGTGTGCTGCCCCGGAAATCCTGACGCTACATTGAGTTCTTATTCATACATATAGGACTAAGGAATATGGGCGTCTCTTTGTGCTTAACATTCTGTGTATTTCAGTGTGTCCTTATTTTCCGTTTTGTTTTATATGAATAGCCTTTTACTTCCATTGTGACCCTGATATTTTATAATGTTATCTTTCGTTTGGTGTTAATGTTGATGGTGTTCCTTGGTGATAGATTTATGGTATGGCGTAATCGTTTAGTATATGGCCCTGATATCTCTTGTTTTGTTTATATTACTTTGTTTTGGCTGGTTCTTATATAACACATCACACCCACGCTCGGTCACTCTCTCTCATATTCTTCTATGTTTAGGATATGGTGAACAAAAATGAATTTACATAATTGGGTTAATAGAGACTCCACTTCTACTGGTTTTACCATATGTTTTCACCCATTCGTACTTTAGTAATTCCACTAAACATTAACTCCTTGAGGATTATGACACATGTTGACAATTGGATATCATTATAAAACTATATACGAATTAGCTGGGATCTGTGGGCATCAAACGGGTAAAATACTGACTTCCATAACCTTTCCTAATATGAATAAAATCGTCTAATAATAGCCAGAAGATACTGCTAAAACACGTCGTGATCCTCAAGGAGATAATATATGTGTTTTGTTTTCCTGTCGTTCTTCATACCGGAAACGTTTACAAGGTGAGAAGACGAATGATTAATGTTGTGGTGGCTGAGAGAGGAACTTCCCGCTGTCAGACTTATTGTTGTGGTGTTGGTGGCTCTTTAACTGTTATCACTACATTAACTTGACTCATGTATAATGTATTACCCTAATGATCCGTTTATGAGACAAATTATAGGTTTGATTCCCGGAGGGAAGTAGAGAAAACCTAATATTTAGTAGGGCCCCGTAATCATTGACGATATCGCCTATTAGTATAATAGTCTCCATTCAATATCCCGCGTCAGCATTTTGAATCTAACGCGCTGAAGGATCATGGAGTACTCTTCATAAGTGCATGCTTAATTCCCTTATGAGATCGACATTATGATTGGGTACCCTACAGAAAAAACTCTGTAAAAAAGAAAAAAGAACAATTAAGTTAATATTTGTTATCATATGACTTTCCATATGTGGATTTCTTGCGTTTTGCTACCCCGACACCAGGCCCTCTAACGGCCATCTTCGTCCTTCATTGAAATACCAAGATAAAACTATAGAAATCAACGAATGGGAAGTGGGATGGCTGGGAGGGACATGTATCGTCAATGATTACGGGGCCCTACTAAATATTAAGTTTTCTCTACTTCCCTCCGGGAATCAAACCTATAATTTAATAGTGGCCCCTCCATCATTCACGATATCGCCTGAATACCAAGATTGGAGGGGGACATTCGTGACAATATCCTTAACCTCAGGGGACAAATAATCCATATAACAAATTTTAAGTTTTATTGTATGCAAACAATATATAAAAACTACAAAAGATTGCAAGCAGTGCGTGACATCAAGAAAGTCTGCTTACTCATGACCAGATCTTACTTCAAGATTTATGCATGATACTTTGTGGGGACACGCATGTGTTCCCTTAAATAGAACTATAATAGAACTAATTTTGCAACATCCAGCAAGCCCTTCTCTGTATCCTCCTACTTTCTCTATCCTAGTTTCAAAGCCAAAGGCGGATGTTGTGCATATGTGCACAACAAACTCACTTGCTCTCGTGTTCCCGATTTCGACTCCTCTGAATTCTCAACTTTATGGCTCAAACTTTCCTGTCATTCTCTTACTAAATATTTCTGTGCTGTCTATCTTTCCCCTAACTCTACCAACTTTCCCAAATTCTTTGACTATCTAAACTCTACAGTGGAACACATTCTATCCATTTCTCCTTTCTCAGAAATCTCCATCTTAGGAGATTTCAACGTTCACCACCGCCATTGGCTCTCCTCTCACACTACTGATCCACCTGGTGAACAAGCCTACGTCTTTTCTATCCTAAATGACCTAGAGCAGTTAGTTCAGCAACCCACCCGTATCCCGGATCGCATCGGAGATCGGCCCAACATTCTTGACCTGTTTCTAACTTCTAACCCTTCTTCTTATACTGTCGATCTTTTCTCTCCTTTGGGCTCGTCCGACCATAAACTTATCTCTGTCACCTGTCCTATCTCTCCAGTACAGCCACCCGATCCTCCTAGCCGCCGGCGCTTGTGGCACTTTGGCGCTGCCGACTGGGAGGCTCTTCGGCAGTACTTCTTTGATTTCCCATGGAATGATTTCTGCTTCCATGGCCGAGGACCCTCGGAGAGTGCTGAACGCATGGAAGCATACATTCCATTCTCTTTCTCTCAGACTAATGCTAAAAAATCTTGGTATACTCACGCCTGTTCTACTGCTGTCCGCAATAAGGAGGAAGCATTCAAACGGTACCGACGCCTTAAAACTCAAGACTCTCATTCTTCATATGTTTCTGCCCGGAATCAAGCCAAATCTGTTCTTCGACTTGCCAAACACTCTTTCATCAATAATAAATGCACTGAACTATCCAACTCTAGCTCTTCCCAAGCTTTCTGGCATCTAGCCAAAAACCTCTCCAACAATTTCTCTTCCTCATCTTTCCCTCCCCTTTCCCACTCTGATGGCACAACCATCACTTCTTCCTCTGACAAAGCTAAACTCTTCGCTCAAACTTTTGCTAGAAACTCAACCTTGGATGATTCCGGTGCTATTCCTCCCTCTCCGCCCTCCTCTCTCTTAGTTATGCCTAATATCCTAATCTCTTCTAAAGATGTACTTTCTACCCTCTCTGGGCTTAACACTAATAAGGCATACGGTCCGGACGGTGTTCCTCCTGTTGTTCTCAAAAACTGTGCTTCCGTGCTGACTCCCTGCCTAGGCAAACTCTTTCGTCTCTGTCTATCCTCTAACGTCTTCCCTTCATGCTGGAAGTTTGCTCACATTCAACCTGTCCCAAAGAAGGGTGACCGCTCTCAACCCTCCAACTATCGTCCAATTGCTCTTATCTCTTGTCTTTCTAAATTTGAAACTATTCTTGCTTCCAAATTTCTTAAGCATTTCTCTTCTCATAATCTGCTCTCAGATCGCCAGTATGGCTTCCTTAAGGGTCGCTCTACTGGTGATCTTCTTTCATATCTTACTAACTCTTGGTCATCCTCCTTTCGGGACTTCGGTGAGACTTTTTCTATTGCACTAGACATATCGAAAGCCTTCGATAGAGTCTGGCATAAATCTTTAATTTCTAAACTACCCTGCTTCGGTTTCTATCCCTCCATCTGTGCCTTTGTCTCTAATTTCCTTTCCGGCCATTCCATAGCCGCGGTTGTGGACGGCCATTGTTCACTTCCTCACCCTATAAACTCCGGTGTTCCTCAGGGCTCTGTCCTATCTCCTATTCTCTTTCTAATTTTTATAAATGATCTCCTTAACTGTACCTTAATTCCCATCCATTCATACGCAGACGACTCAACCTTACACTACTCCATTAGTTTTTCAGAACGCCCCAGCCAGCAATCCCTCAACGACAAACGTAATGAAGCCATAGAACTCTTAAATTCTGATCTAAATACTATTTCCAATTGGGGCAGAGAAAATCTTGTTAACTTAAATGCTTCCAAAACCCAATTTCTCCATCTATCTACCCGTCAGGATCTCCCAGCGGACTATCCCTTATTCTTCAACAATTCAAAAATCAACCCTTCATCTTCTCTCAATATTCTTGGTGTCTCTTTTTCTTCTGCTCTCATTTGGAAGGACCATATTACCAGTCTTGCTAAGGCAGCCTCCCAGAAGCTGGGTGTGCTCAACCGCCTTAGGGGGTTCTTTTCCCCTGCACAGCTTCTTGCTCTGTACAGAGGCATAGTGCACCCTTGTATTGAGTATTGTTCACATGTGTGGGGAGGTTCCTCTCACACCGCTCTCCTAGACAAAGTTGAAAGGAAGGCCTTTCGTATCATTAACTCCCGTCCACTCACCAACTCTCTGCAATCTCTCTCTCTCCGCCGCTATGTTGCATCTCTCTCGCTATTCTATCGCTACTATAATAATCAGTGTTCCTCAGAGCTATCCCAGTGCATACCACCTCCTTTACGTAGGGCACGTGGTACCCGTCTTGCAACTCAATCCCACCCCTACTCTGTGCAACTCTCCAACCCAAGAGTGAAACGTAACTCTCAAACTTTCTTCTACTCAACAGCTGAGCTCTGGAACTCTCTCCCAGAATCAGTCTTTCCCTCTTCCTATGACTTAAATTGCTTCAAACTCCGTGTGTCCAGGCATTTTGGCTCGAATGTCCCTTGATTTTGGCCCTGTCACTCTTTCAACTATGGGGGAGGCACTCGCTATAGGCAGTTATGCCTTTTGCCTCCCTCAATCACATAGAAAAAAAACAAAAACAAAATCTGCAGAATTTCGTTCTCACCTTAACACTATTTGTACAATATAATATGTTTGTACAATCTGATAATACTGCATAGTTGCAACTATGCTAGATTTCTTTTTAATCTTAACAAAAAAAATAAAATATATTGAACTGTATAACCAGTTTGATCACAGCTCGTGATTTATTACAGTCTCCGGCGGACGGGGACCTAGTGAGGTATGGGCTATTCCGCACCCCCCCCCCCCTTTTAAGACAAAACTTATATAATAGAACATAACCTACTGGACCCGTTGTCGTAAACCTACACAGGTACGCTTTGGTTTATCTAGATTCTAGAGCGACCGACAGGTAACGTGTTAGGAAAGTATGATTGGAAGCCCAAAGTTGAGTATTAGCAATGTCTTCTATAGAAAAATTCTGAAGGAATCTAAGAGAGACTGCCCATTTCCTGATGACGTGAGCCCTGCCCACTACGCCGGGGTTACTTTCCTTAATGACGTCTACTAGCAAGGAAGCTAACTTTCTGCTCGTAACACGATTACCTGCCTGATTCACCCACAGAGCACCTGGTTGGCGAGGATATGCAGCCCTCATCAACTTAGTTAAGGCCTGCACAGGGCATAAAATATGATGAGTGTGTCCGTGTTTCAAGGCCGGAACAGAAAATTCAGAAAACACATGATCGGAATGCTTGTTTTTTTGCAATAAATGTGGGAGACGGCGCAATTTGTACATGATCATGTAGCCTCCAATACCTAAGGCAATTAGGTTCGTTGCTCATCGCCGCCAGCTCAGACACCCTATTTCCAGTGGTGAGAGCCATGAGGAATACAGCCTTCTTCAAGAGTAAATCAAAATCCGGCGTATTATTATATTTACGCGACTGAAGTAATGATAAGGCTTTGTCAATTGACCAGGTGGGCGCAGCTTGAAACACGCCCTCATAAAACCTTTTTCCTCCGCCTGCGGTATGGAAAGGCCCGTGAGATAATAAAAGGGAGTTCTGATGGCAGACAAGTGATTTTTTAAAGTGATTACTGAAAATTGTTTGTGCTCAATTAGATAATCTAGGTATTTGAAAATCAAGGCTCCCGAGGCATCTGTTTGCCCTGACTCGGTTTATCCTTATGAGCATTGATACCTGTAAATCTTCTTTCCAGATCACAACACATCTATTGGGGCACCGGACACCAGGGAGAGGGGCCGATTCCAGCGGCGGGGGGGGGGGGGGGGGGGGGGTCGTTAGGTCTCCATCATGCCCTTAGTCACGTTATGCTCTACCCCAACTTGCTCTAATATTTCGGTCTTTTACCATAAACTATGTGTAAAATGCATAAGGTGCCTCGATAGGTCCAGGAGAGTGTGGGTTTCTAAGAGGTGTGGTGTATGCACAGACCTGAGGAATGGATTACTAAATCAAAGAGACCAATCTTGTCTAGTTGCATTACAAGAGATTAAAAAGACTTAATTCTTATTCAAAAGACATTGCTCATAAAGCCCTTCACTGTGATGATGAGGTACTTTGTGACCAGTTAGTAATAAAATCGCCAGTTTTTAAAACTCCCCCTTCTCGATCATGCTCTAAAGTAAAGCCTAAGCTCAAAATTCTTCGTGGTGCGATGCATAAGGTGTTGATATTCGGTGTGAGCATCCTGGGTTCGAATCCACGGACTGCCACATGTGTTTGTAAATTTCATAAATCGATTTTAGGAGTATAGTTGGTTGTTGGAAGGAACATAATAAAAGAAATAGTGAGCAGCAGTGACAATAGTGACTCAAGTAGGGCAACCACCCCCCGGCCGCTCGAAAAGAGCGCAATCTACGTCACCGCAAGAGGACCGTCCAGGTCCCGGTCGAGATCGCCGCTCAAGCGGTCCTCAAAGTCTTCCACAGAGATGTCTAGATCGCTCAAGAGGCGGAAAACTGACGCGGCGACGTCTAGTGGCAAACAGTCAGAGGGAAAGGGTCATAAACATTCCTGTAAGGAGGCGACGTGCTCGCGGCCTCGGCAATCGCCGGAGTCGCATCCACCGCCTTCCACTTCTACCTCTACCATGCCTAACGTCCAATTTGGCAGTTCTGTGGTAGGGACGGAGGGAGCTGAGTCAACTCCCAGAGACGGGTCTAAAGACAGATATGTGGAACCTAATGTGAATCTTGCTATCCTAAAGTTAGATACAACACTTAGTCGGGCTGCTATAGTGTCTCAAAGGGTTCTTGCAGAACAGTATAGAGGGTACACAGTGAGTGAGCCACATTGCTATGACACAGGTTCACAATTCATTCAGAGTTATAAGTTTATCCCTGATTCACAGACTAGAGTAGAGCAAGGTCGCAGTGTGTGGAGACACCCTGAAGCCGTGCGAACAGAACCCTTGAACCAATACCCGGCGGATAATAGAGGTAGTGACAATATTGACAACATTCCCTCTTCCGTCTCTGACCTAGTATGGCCAGGTAGTGAATAGTTAACATCTGAATCCCGGCAACAACCGGAAGAGATGGAGGTTACAAGGCAAGAGCCGGAGGACTTAGAACAGTTATCTTCAGCTCAACCTGAGCCAGTTGAGGAAGGGTCATAGGTAGGGTCTGAGTCATCTAAGGGTTCCCAGAAACAGTATTTCACCAGGGAGGACCTAGATTACATTCTCCATGCTATGATGCAACAATATAATGTACCACCTAAGTCACAGGAAATTCCCACAGCCGTACCGGGAGCTCCTCCGATTGGGTCTGTTGTGTGGCCATTAGTGCCAACCAGAGTCGTTGTTCCATCTAGTATACCACCCTCCCTACCTAACGTAACTCAGCCTACTACTTATGCTAGTAGTACTCATGGTCCGGCGTTCACTACCACTA
Source organism: Paralithodes platypus (assembly GCA_032716605.1). Taxonomy (NCBI): domain Eukaryota; kingdom Metazoa; phylum Arthropoda; class Malacostraca; order Decapoda; family Lithodidae; genus Paralithodes; species Paralithodes platypus. The sequence continues at coordinate 6,190,333 of CM064508.1, read as the reverse complement.
ATGTGCGTGTGATTACAGACATTCATCCCCCTCCTTTAGATAAGGTTCCGATAAAGAAAAGCCGTATGCCTTTACTTTACGGTCCCAATTGTTCATGGGTGATTATCGTGGCACAAAATCCACCCATAGCACAAATGACAATCGCAGAGGAGCTTCCAGTCCCGAGTGAGTGGGTAATCCAGATGAATAAAAGTAGAAAATTAAGGGCAAAAGACACACAGGGTCATATTTTGGATGTAGCTGTCAAAGCCATCCCCAATGTTTATGCCTATGAGTATTTCGTGTATTCCCCCACCCCGGCTATTCCTCCTGCCTCCTCTGCCCAACTATTTGTGGATTGGTCGAAGACTGACGGCATGAATGACATAAAAGTCCTAGCCACGCTCACGCCGGAACTGGATACACTTCCGGTGAGCGTCCAGTCCGGCAATCCAGTCCTGCAGGTGGGACAGGTAAGTTCAGGCCCTTGGGTGGACTGGGAAATTGAGGCGCAACAGTTTGCGGCAACAATAACGTCAAAATCCTCCCACAAAATACCTCGAGAGAATCATAGTTGGTTATCTTTGCCTATCACAGAAGCCGGAGGAGTTCCACCTGCTTTTTTATTTTCTTACCGCCCCTAAATTTGCTTTATGGGACCTACAGGAGTCCTTTTCAACGCCTCCTCCGGCACATCTCCCAGTTCTTGTTAAGTCACCAAATAGCCCAGTCCCTCAATAGAACGATAGATGCTATTAATGACACAGATGTTAGGAAAGCCACAGACTTATCCCGCCGGTTTCTACTACAAAACTCTATTCAATCTCTGGGTGACGTAAGGATAGCCTTATTCGAGGCTGTCCGTGCACGTCAGGACCTACCGGTCTACCTAGTGAAAAAGTTACCAGAAGATATTGGTCGCTGGGTAATCCTTTCACCAGTGTTGACGCCCTCTTTACTTTGCCCCAACACTTGAAAAGCAGTCTTCAATATGGTAGATACTGTCAAGCAGGGTGCTTCCCAGGCTAGGAAAGATCACTTTAAGAAACCTTATTCCAAGACCAAGAGCAGTACTAAACCTAAACCTAGTGGATCTAAGCCCTTTCAGAGCCATAAGTCCCCTCCAGCACAGGGAAGCACCCAGCCCAAGTATCAGCAGGGAAAACAATCAGGTATATGGCACAAGAATCAACCAAAACAAAGATCAGGTCAGGGATCGACATCTGCCAAACCTAGTCAGCCGGCTAACCCTACCCCACCACCTTAAAAAAACTAGTCATATCACAAACTCTCTAACTCCCGGGGCCTGTCGTGGGCGAGTTGGATCCGAGGGTATTTACGCCGGACAAGCCCAGTCAACGAACTAGGTCATTTCGGGCGTGTCACCGGGCTTGGCCCCGTCGGACTTGGGCAAGGACATTGATACGCAAGGGCATAACCTGGCGGTGGCTCCGGCGACCTCGTTTACGTCAACCACTAGAAATAAATCATGTGTCTTTAGAGGTGGAGTCACTAGTCCAGGAAATGATCACCAAGCATATAATTTTCCCGGTCAATCCAACTTGCCCAGTTTACACGTCCAGACTTTTTCTCGTACCAAAGAGGTACAGTATTCAGATGAGACCGGTCGTAGACCTATCTTGTTTGAATCGACACATTCACAACACATCGTTCTGGATGCTCACTGTGAATCACATCAGGCTAACACTTCCGCCGCAAGGATGCATGTGCTCGTTAGACCTGACATAAGCCTATTAGGCCTAGCACGTCCTCGTAAACAAAAGGTTCCAAAAATTCATCGCTTTGAGGATAGAGCATCAGACTTATGTCTTTCAGAGAATGCCATTCGGGTTGAACCTTGCACCAAGAATATTCACAAAATGAATCCGGCATGCCCTAATGCCAATATTGCATCAAGGAATCAAGGCATTGTGGTATACTTAGAAAGCTGGCTAGTGGTGGCGGAATCAGAGAGTCGATACAAAATTCATGTCACTCACATTGTAAACCATGTTCAATCCCTAGGGTTCAAGGTCAACTTGGCAGTCGAACCTTGTTCCCACACGGATAATTCAGTGGATATGGCTGGTCTGGGACACAGCATATCTTACTCTCAGTCAGAGTGTGGACAATCGCAACAGATTTCGAAAGAAATTATTTTTGTTTCTCCACAGTCGGACTACCACGAGAAGGACATGGGAATCCCTGGTTGGCTCTCTCAACTGGATTCAATTAACTGTAAAGTTGGGCCGGTTGAAAGTAAAGAGATTCCTGGAAGGAATCAAACATTTCCCACTGTTGCCGGCGAGAAAGTTATGGCGAATTCAAAAATTGATTCACAACTTACTATCAGTCTGGGCGAGGAGAGAAACATTGCACTCAATAATAACGTGGACGTCTCCCCCACCTACGGTATGGATAGACACGGATGCTTCAGGGACAATAGGCTTGGGTTATCAGTCGAACCTAGGCCATCAAGGTCAAGGTCTTTGGTCCCGATCCGAGAGTTTTCACATCAATGCGAAAGAACTATTAGCCCCTTTATTTTTCCTTCAGGCTCACGGCTCCACCCAGCTTTTCGAATGAACAATTTGAATGCGGTAGCATGCAATCATAAGCAAGGGTCAACGAGGTCTCGGAAGTTGCTAGAGTTGTCAGAGGAGAGATTTGTTCTGGCAGAAGAGCTGAACATTCATCTCCATGCATCATACCTCCCAGGCATAGCGAACGTCTGGACGCTCTGTCTTTTTGACAGGGCGTCCCCTGTCAAGAAGACAGAGCACCTAAGTAGAATGGGCAATCAAGCAAAACATCTTCAACCAGATGATTGCAGAGCCATACCATCCACAAGTGGATTTATTCGCGTCCAAGGAAAACCACAGGCTTCCTTTCTACTTAACCCGCCGGGAAGTATCTGCGGTGGGGTATCAAGATGCGTTGATGGAGGACTGGAACAGGTGAAGTTCCATCTATCTTTTTCTGCCTCCAGACGCTTCACTCATGTGTCAGGTAGTTCACAAACTACGAGGTTACCGGGGCTTAGTCTCGCTGATCGTGCCTCTGTGGCCGGCTCAGGTGTGGTATCACCATTTGAAAATGTGGTGCAAGACCCCGGTGTCACTCCCGATCTCGTACTTCTACTTGGAGACAATTGGCAACCCAAAGACCTCGCTGGCTTTTGCCTTTTGAACATTCAAAATGCCAAATGGTTAACCCCGTATGGGGAGAGCGTCACTAATAAATTCCTCAATCAGTATACTCTTTCTACCAGGCGTCAATATTAATCGCATTGCAAGTCTTTCACGACCTGGATAGTAGAAACGACGCAAACTGACGTACCAGTAGCTTTGATCTTCAAGTATTTGGATCACTTATTTGAACAATATCGCCTTTCTGTAATTACACTGAAAAATGTTTCAAGCTTTGCCCACCACCCCGTCAGCTCATGCCTACCTGGTCACTTAACAAAGCATTGTCTTTGCTTCATTCGCGCAAGTATAATTATGCGCTGGATTTTGACTCACTATTAAAGAAGGCTGTGTTCCTTATGGTTTTGACCACAGGTAACAGGGTGTCTGAGCTGGCGGCGATGAGCAACGAACCTAATTGCCTCAGATTTAGGAGACCCAATATAAATGTACAAATTGCTCCATCCCCCACTTTTGTCTCAAAAAATTAACATTGCGTTCATGTTTTCTCTGAGTTTACTGTCCTGGCGCTCAAATGCGGAGACACACACCATATTTTATGCCCCGTGCAATCTTTAATAAAGTATTTGAGAGGTTCACAACCTCAGCAGCAGAAACTTTATGGGTTAATAGTGCAGGTAAGCGTGTCACAAGAAGAAAATTAGCATCATTGCTTGTAGATGTAACTCGAGAAACTAATCCCGGCGTAGTGGGAAGGGCCCTCGACATCAGGAAGTGGGCAGTGTCATTAAGATTCTTGCATGATTATTCCATAGATGATATAGCTGATACACTATTGTGGTCATCCAATCATACTTTTCTGACGCGCTGCCAATCTGTGGCCTTAGATAAACCCCCCCAAAAATGTGTGGCATTACAGAAGCGGATCTAATTGGTCTTGTGTGCTACTAGAATTAAGAATTATCTTATGTTTGAAAAGGAAGGGGAGGGGGGGTTAATGGAGAGCCAAGACCCTCATACCCTCTACGAACTGTGATACTTGATTAGCCGAACTGGTTATACAGTTCAATTTTAGTTTTCTTTTAAATATATCATTAACCCTTAACCATCGGCGCTCGACATCTGTCGAGTTAAAGAAAACGTGCCTACACCCTCCTCCACCCTCTCTCACTCGCTACACTGGGAATTATGTAAGGAAATTACCTAATTTTAGGGTTTTCGCACTCGTGTTGCACGATCGTTGCAAGAGAACCAGTGGTCGTAGAAGGATGGTTCGGGTGTCATTGGAAAGCTCTGTTTATGCCCTTTCAGGGATAGATACTGGTATTACGCTCTGGGTCTTGTTTTTGCATGAAAAAGAGCACGGAAACAACCGAATTTAGGGTAAAACCACCCTCATGGCGGGTAATAGAAGGTACCGACCCACCCGCTCGTAATGTGTTAATAGTTACACAATGATATATAGAAGATAAGTTGTACAAAATATACAGTATGTACAAATTAATCTTAAGGACCAAATATATATAATCAAATAATTTGTTTGTTCCTAGATAACTTTAACGCAGCGGAAGGGTCAAAGACTTATTTTGTTTTTGGACAAGAATACAACATTCTTGGAAAATATATTTTTGTTGAATCTCAATGTGATATTCATTTACTGATGTACCTGCAAGGTTCCTTATAAGCAGACTTTTTGAAGCACGTAATCTGCTTTCTTTCCATTTTTTACCAAAAATATTGTGTGTACACAATAAATTTAAGATTGTTATATGGATCTTTTTCTCTACCTATGGTAATTTGTTAGTGGGTTAGATATTGTCACGAATGTCCCCCTGCAGTCTTGAGATATCAGGCATATCGTCAATGATGGAGGGGACAATAATAAATTATAGGTTTGAGTCCCGGAGGGAAGAAGGAAAATCTAATATTTAGTAGTGGCCCCGAAATCTTTAACAATGTAGGCCCTCCCTTCCATCCCCTTCCCATTCGTTGATGTCATAAGTTTAATCTAGATATATCATTGAAGGCGGAATGGCACTGCTACGTTCAGCGCCTGCCTCGGATAGAATCCACAGAAAGACATCCACTAAGTTGGAAAGCTTTATTATAACAATTCTTAAGTTATTATTTATTTTTTTATTTAAAGTTTTTTCGTAGTGAGTACCCAATCATAAAGACGATTCCATAAGAGAATGAGCGTTGCACTTATGATGTCGGCACTCTTTCTCCTGTGGCGGATGTTTCAAACAGGCTGACCGCGGGTGTTAGAAAGAGAGCTATTATATAATAGGCATATTGTCAATGATTTCGGGGCCACTACTAAATATTAGGTTTTCCTTCTTCCCTCCGGGACTCAAACCTATAATTTGGTATCGATTATTTCATGGCGAGCGATAACGAGCCTGCAATTTAGGAGGAACCAGCCTTTGGCCAAAGCATTGAAGAGAGTTGTTTTTTAAGCTTGATGGTGGTCTAAAGAGGAAATAAATAAACACTTAAATAAATACATCCATACATAAATGAATAGCCCCTTAAGTCAGAATCAATACAACCTAGCACTCTGTTACTTAAAACTTTGTGTGGTATGTGTTATGTTGTATTATTTACTGTATATTGTTAGATTGTAAGTGGTTTGTTATTACGTTTGAGTTGTTGGTCCTACTATAGTATGTTTGAGGGCTATTAGGTGATTACCTGTTATGTTTTCTTTGTGGGCACTAGTAATGATTGTGACGTTAACCACTCCGTTAGAACCGCATGGCTTGTCCTACAGTGACCCGCTAGGATCGCCAGGGCAGTGGATGGGGCTACAGTTTATGTATTAGAGTGTGCTTTATTTCATATGAAAGCTTGTGTCATGGGCAGTCCAGAAAGGCTTTTTGTTTTCGCCCATGTCAAGGCTTTATATATTTAATTGTAAAGTATATATTTTATCATTAACTAGTAATGATAGGATCTGGGAGAGAGAGAGGGAGTAGAACAGAGTGAGAGGGGGCGCGCAGTGTTTTTTGTCCCGCTCGATGACGTCACGGCTGGCTGCCTCGCGGGGGTTGGTGGAGAGAGGCCCTTACCATGCTGTAAGCTTTGCTAGTGGTTAGATGACTTGTAACCGCTGTTTTCCCACGCGGCTCGAGCTAGTGCGAGTATATATACAGTTCCTCGCCACTCTCTCCCTCAGATCTGGTTTCTAGAACGCACTCATCTTTTTCCCTTGCTACCTGTCACCTGCTCTGCACCTGAGAATCTTTTCCTCTGCCTATCTCTCTCATTTTCCATATCTTTCACCACCTTTTTATTAATATTATACCCCCTCTGGTTAACTCTGCAAAATCAGCTTCATGCTGGCCAGTTGTATTGTATGTTAAGGTCTGATATAACCTATGTATGTTTAGTTGTTAAGATAAGTGGATCACGAAGCATTGGTTGGCTTTCATATTACTGCTTCCTTTAATTATTAGTGTTCTGCTGGATTAGATAATGCTAGACTGGGAGTCTGATATTATAAGGTATTGTTTCCTATGAGTGCTGGCTTTAGTTAAAAGCGGCACGACATACCTGAGAACTGGAGTTGATTGAGTAAATTCTAGTCTGTGTGCCATTGAGAATAGAGCATGCACGAATGAGGGCTTTTTGCCTATACCATTCTGCACTGTTCTAGTCTCGATTGTTTGTCTTTAAGGTACGCCAGGAGAACGCTTAATACTTCGGTATTAAGGTTTCTCAAGAGAGCTACCCTTCATTATAACGTAATATTTGACGCACAGACTTGAGATTTGCACTAGGCTATGCGGCATGCCATGCGCACCAGTATCTCGTATCATTGACTCTAGCTAGACTTTATCAATCATAGTAGACATTAAGTATATTAACCTAATTACTCTTTTTATGCATACCCATTTATTATTACACAAGCATTTCGCAGCCTAGTTTGATGTATTGAGACACAAACGACTTAGGCTCTTTTTGTTGATAGGAATACTGCATTGTCGTGGCGATTATTATTATTGTTGTAGTGTTTAGGATATTCTTGGCTCCGACGGCATTATAAATATTCTGCCTTTTTGTGTGCATAGCCTGCACGAGCATTGTTCCGCTGCCTGCCTTTTTGGGTTCCATTTCCGATACGAGCATCTTTATAGCATCTAACATTTAAAGAAGATTCCTTGTTAGTGTTGAAGGACTTTAGTGCACTTTCTTTCATGCAGGAGTGCCTGACATTTATTGATTAAAGTAACGTAAGCTGTAACTTCTCTTACCACCTTACTTTGCAAACCATAACCAAGCACCTTCGGTTATAGGTAGTAATAGGCTGTTTTCACATAACATTAAGCCTAGAGTAGACGCACATTTATTGAGAGTTTGATAGCCTATTATTGCATATAGAACTCTGTAGAGTATTTGTGTTCTTTGTTCACTGGGAATATACATCAGAGGTTGGAGCTAGCGCTTTCCGTTGTAACATTTATTCCATTACTAGTCCAATGAATAAGAGCCCTGATATATTTGAACCCCAGTCGTAACAAATGGCGACCTTACCTAGGATTTGGTGAACCTACATTTATTAGCAGGGAACATTTGTTGTTTTGGAGAATATTTTGCGGAGATCAGCAAGAATATTATTTTTTTTTGGAACATAGTATAGCCCTTGAGTATTTCCGAGAATTTTTGTGTGTATATCGAGGTATAAGAGTTTGGGGTGCTTCTTTTCTGAATATTGTGGTGAGAAATTTTTGTGAGCACCATGTCTTATACCGGATCAGAGGAGAATGGAGACACAGTACGTAATGTCGAAACTGAGGAACAGCAGCATGATGAAAGGGTTAATCGGGTGAACTGTGAGGAGGATGCTAGGATATTTTTGCAATGGCCTGTTACTGCCGAGCGGTTGGAGGGTATGGATCGGTACGGTCTTCAATGCCTGGCCACAGCTATCGGTCATGCGGTTACTAGCAGCATGACCAAGGATAACTTGATAACGTGTGTACTGGGCAGGGTGACTGGTGAGCGAGATGGGTTGAGTGCTCAGAGCCCTTCGGCCATGCTTCCCCTACACTCGACTCCCAGCCATCCCAGTAGTTTGCCGACCCCGGGTACGCTTCCACAGTTGGGTGGTGACTGGCAGGGTTGGTTGCCCCTAGGGGGACCACCGGTAATTTCAAACATTGTAGCACCTTCACTTCCTCAAGGGTTAACTCCAGAATTATTGCTTCAGCTCGAATTAGCTAAGATCGAAGAGAGAAAGGCTATCAGGGTATCTGAGCTTCAGCTTCAGCAGCAATTAGAATTAGCCAAGATAGAAGAGAGAGCCAAGCTAGCAAAAATCCGACAGCGACTTGGGGCTGGTAACCGTGTTCATGAGCAGTCTCTCTCGCACTTATTGAAACTGGTTCCGGTGTTTGATGAGAGTGGTGTAACAGAATTTTTCACACGCTTTGAGAAGAAGTGCCAGGAACACCAGTGGCCAGAGAATAAATGGGCAGCACTTGTATCCTCTAGATTAATAGGCAAGGGTCTTAAAGCCTACGATGCGTTACCTTTGGAGTTATGTATTGTGTACGAGGATCTCAAGGAGGCTGTCCTGAGGGCTTACGAACTGCAACCAGAAACATACCGTTTGAAGTTCCGGGGTGTAACTAAGGGAAGAGATAGCACCTTTTTGGAACACGCCCGGGACTTGTCCGATGCTATGGGGAACTGGCTCCGATCTGAGAAGGTAACAACGTTTGATGGAGTTAAGCAGTTAATGATGTTGGAGCAGTTCTTTAAGAGCACGGGCGGTGATCTAACTTTGAACTTAAAGGAGAAAAACCCAAGAACTCTAGTAGAAGCAGCAGAAATGGCTGATCTACGGCTGTCGTTGATTCGGGGTTGCGGGTCCTCACAGAAGTACGATGCAAGTGCTAGGGACCGTTATCCTCCCCCTCCCCGTAGCAATGACATTTAAACCAAAGAGCAATGAAACTAAAACTGAAGCCAAACCTACCACCACACCGTATGTGAAAAGTCAGGGGCCTTTTACATCACAGTATAAGCCGAAACCGAAATTTATGTGTTTTAGGTGCCACCAGGAGGGTCATAAGGCAAATGAGTGCCCTAGTCGACCTCCTCCGGCAGCCGTGTCTTTTGCTCACGGCATTGGAGTGTTCAAGAGGACATCGGAGTTTGTTAGAGGCATTTCTTCCGAGGTAAATACACTGCCAGTGCAGAAGGATCCGGAAGGCTTATTCCATGTCCGTGATGCCTTTAGTGACCACAGGGGACTTGGTTGTGTGGAGTGGGGGGGTAGAAGACATGAGGTGAGAATTTTGCGTGACACTGGGGCATCGCAAACACTGTTGAGCAATTTCACTGGTAAACCTGTCAATACGGCGCGGGTGGTTGTGGTTCAGGGAGTTAATGCGACAAGGTCATACCCGCTTGTAAGAATGAAGGTGGTAGTTGATGGTGTGACTCGTGACCGGGATGTAGGAATTGTGGAGAAGTTACCTGTTGGGGGCGTCGACCTCCTTCTTGGCAACGACTTTGCGGGGCCTACTTCTGAGGCTCCACCCTTAGTCGTTGTCGAGAAGCCGGCCGACGTGAGTAGGGAGGAGCAGGAGTGGGTTGAGAAGTGTCCGGTGCAGCCTATGGCGTGTGTTGTCACCGGAGATTCTGCATCCAGGGAGTCACATTCTGGTCAACAATCTTTAGATCAGCGGAGGAAGGATACCGAGAAGGGGTTGGAAGTTGATGCGGTTGAGAGTTTAGTGTCAACGGACCTTCTCGGGGACTCATTATTAGGACCACATATCGAGTCTGAAGAAGACCCAGTAACTGTTGTGGAAAAGGCAGATGATGGGCTTAAAAACACGAAAGAATTGAAGGAGGACAGTGATGCACAGTCGGGAGATGTAGCAACAAGGTACCCTGACGCGTACCCTATGAGAAATGGGTCGGCGAAGACGGTGGTCCGAAGCTTGCTAGTGTATTTTTCCCGGTATGGTTACCCGCAGGGGATTCAGTCAGTCCGGGGACCCAACTTCACTTCTAGCCTCTTTGTACAAGCAATGCCGCAGCATGGGATTGTTGGGGTTGTGTCATCTGCATATCATCCGGAGAGCCAGGGTGTGTTAGAGCGATGGCACTCAGCCTTGAAATCTGTGCTTCGTTGTTGTTGCTTTGAGAGTGGGAGGGATTGGGAACTTGGCCTGCCATGTGTTTTGTATGCTGTGTGGGAGGTACCTGGGGAGAGTTTGGGATTCAGCCCTAATGAGCTCGTCTTTGGACACCGTGTCAGAGGGCCTCTCCATATGGTTGATGAAGTATGGGAGGGCGCGGAAAAACCTTGTTCTATGCTCAAGTGTGTCCTCAACAGTCGAGAACGGATGTTGCGCAGTCTGGAGTTGGCTGGCCGTAATTTGACTAGCTCTCAGGCCCTTAGGAAGGACAGGTACGACCTCAAGGTTGAACTCAGGGAGTTTCACGTGGGTCAGGAGGTGTTGATTCTACTGCTCCTTGTAGGTCACCCCTTATCCGCGAAGTACGCTGGTCCTTATAGGGTGGTGGAGGAGCTATCAGACCTGGATTACTTGGTAGCCACTCCAGACAGACGGAAGCGCAATCAGTTATGTCATGTTATTCCCATGAAGGAGTATGGGAGGCACCCCCCTGAGCCTCTCACTGTGCCTGTGATGACGTTTAGCAGTCAAGGTGGAGAAGGAGAACGGGACAGTCAAGCTCAAGTGGAGGATAACTGGAAGGATAAGAAGTTCAAATGGGCGCCTGAGTGTGAAAAGGTGTTTAGAGAAGTAAAACACCTGTTGTGCACTCACCCGATCCTCAGGGCCCCTGACTTTAGCCTACCTTTCCAACTAGCAACGGAGGCTAGTGGTGTGGGGGCTGGTGCCGTCCTTGTGGAAAAGGACGATGATGGGCTGAAGCATCCTGTTAGTTTCTGCTCGGAGAAGTACAATTCGGCCCAGGGGAGCTGCTCTGTTGTCGAGGAGGAGCTGCTGGCGGTTGTGCTTGTGCTGGGGCATTTCGAGGTCTATGTTCCAGCCTATGGTCCGGTCGTTGTAGTTTACCCAGATCATCACCCTCTCAAGTTCTTGGACCAGTTTCACAATCGGAATATGAGGCTGACCAGGTGGTCACTAAGGTTATTGGTATATAACCTGGACATCTGCCATATTGCCGGTTGTGACTACGTGGTTGCAGATGGTCGTTCAAGGGTATATGATCCAGGGTAGATTGACACACGGGTAGCCTCCTGCTTTAGTTTGAATAGTATTTTGCGCTTGGTGCTTGTTGGCTCGCGGTTGTAGCCCAGCGTATTGGGTCGTAAAGCAGGAGTTGAGCGTTTGGTATAGAAGAAAAAACTAGGCTTGCCCCTATAGTGCAGCCGAAATAAACAAATTATAAACATAAAAATCAAATAAAAACTCTTTCTTTGATAGTTGAATTTTTTTAGTATGTTATAGCAGTAATTCTGAGTTGCACTCCTCTCAGAATGCTGGGCTAGAGAAGCTCGCTCTTGAGGAGCATAACTGCATATAATTTAACCTATGGTGTTGGGGAGGGTTATAATTTTGAAAAATGTTTTGTTGAAGAACTGTGCCAGATATTTTACTGCCGCTGGGTGATGGGAAGTGGAGATATAGCATGGGTTCTAGCCATCAGATTTTTGTGAGCCTTGGGGCCTCTGTGAAAAATCTTGGGGGGGGTGTGACGTTAACCACTCCGTTAGAACCGCATGGCTTGTCCTACAGTGACCCGCTAGGATCGCCAGGGCAGTGGATGGGGCTACAGTTTATGTATTAGAGTGTGCTTTATTTCATATGAAAGCTTGTGTCATGGGCAGTCCAGAAAGGCTTTTTGTTTTCGCCCATGTCAAGGCTTTATATATTTAATTGTAAAGTATATATTTTATCATTAACTAGTAATGATAGGATCTGGGAGAGAGAGAGGGAGTAGAACAGAGTGAGAGGGGGCGCGCAGTGTTTTTTGTCCCGCTCGATGACGTCACGGCTGGCTGCCTCGCGGGGGTTGGCATGGGGGTTACCATGCTGTAAGCTTTGCTAGTGGTTAGATGACTTGTAACCGCTGTTTTCCCACGCGGCTCGAGCTAGTGCGAGTATATATACAGTTCCTCGCCACTCTCTCCCTCAGATCTGGTTTCTAGAACGCACTCATCTTTTTCCCTTGCTACCTGTCACCTGCTCTGCACCTGAGAATCTTTTCCTCTGCCTATCTCTCTCATTTTCCATATCTTTCACCACCTTTTTATTAATATTATACCCCCTCTGGTTAACTCTGCAAAATCAGCTTCATGCTGGCCAGTTGTATTGTGCGTTAAGGTCTGATATAACCTATGTATGTTTAGTTGTTAAGATAAGTGGATCACGAAGCATTGGTTGGCTTTCATATTACTGCTTCCTTTAATTATTAGTGTTCTGCTGGATTAGATAATGCTAGACTGGGAGTCTGATATTATAAGGTATTGTTTCCTATGAGTGCTGGCTTTAGTTAAAAGCGGCACGACATACCTGAGAACTGGAGTTGATTGAGTAAATTCTAGTCTGTGTGCCATTGAGAATAGAGCATGCACGAATGAGGGCTTTTTGCCTATACCATTCTGCACTGTTCTAGTCTCGATTGTTTGTCTTTAAGGTACGCCAGGAGAACGCTTAATACTTCGGTATTAAGGTTTCTCAAGAGAGCTACCCTTCATTATAACGTAATATTTGACGCACAGACTTGAGATTTGCACTAGGCTATGCGGCATGCCATGCGCACCAGTATCTCGTATCATTGACTCTAGCTAGACTTTATCAATCATAGTAGACATTAAGTATATTAACCTAATTACTCTTTTTATGCATACCCGTTTATGATTACACAAGCATTTCGCAGCCTAGTTTGATGTATTGAGACACAAACGACTTAGGCTCTTTTTGTTGATAGGAATACTGCATTGTCGTGGCGATTATTATTATTGTTGTTGTGTTTAGGATATTCTTGGCTCCGACGGCATTATATATATTCTGCCTTTTTGTGTGCATAGCCTGCACGAGCATTGTTCCGCTGCCTGCCTTTTTGGGTTCCATTTCCGATACGAGCATCTTTATAGCATCTAACATTTAAAGAAGATTCCTTGTTAGTGTTGAAGGACTTTAGTGCACTTTCTTTCATGCAGGAGTGCCTGAGATTTATTGATTAAAGTAACGTAAGCTGTAACTTCTCTTACCACCTTACTTTGCATACCATAACCAAGCACCTTCGGTTATAGGTAGTAATAGGCTGTTTTCACATAACATTAAGCCTAGAGTAGACGCACATTTATTGAGAGTTTGATAGCCTATTATTGCATATAGAACTCTGTAGAGTATTTGTGTTCTTTGTTCACTGGGAATATACATCAGAGGTTGGAGCTAGCGCTTTCCGTTGTAACATTTATGCCATTACTAGTCCAATGAATAAGAGCCCTGATATATTTGAACCCCAGTCGTAACATGATGTTGTCAGAGTTTAAGTGGCTTGTTATTGTGTTTGGGTTTTTGTCCTATATAGTCTGTTGTGTTACAATTGAGTGTATTATTAAAGATGTTATTAGATAATAAGTGTTTTTAGTTGACTTGTTTTTTGCAGTTGGTTCTATTACATCTCCTGTATTGATAAGATAAGTGGCTTTTTACTATGTAAATGTTTTCTTTCTTAGTGTGGATGCTTTAAATAGTGATTGTCTCGTGTCTGCCATATCGTTTTTGTTGCAGGGTGTTGATAATACATGTTTGTGTTATTTCTCTTTTGCAGTTTCACCGTTCTTATTACTTTTAACCGTGACTTTACATCTGAAAACCCAAGGCCTATCGTTGGGATTAGAAAATGGGTCTATCACCATTAACCCTTCCAGTCCGGGTGCCCTTTTATAAGGACACCGCGGAAGATGGACCGGTACCCGGGTGTCCTTTTAACAGACAGTAAGCTTGAAAGCTTATTCAGCTTGGTCTGAACGCCGTGTGTCCGACGCATGTAAACAAAGCCGTTCATTGCGTCACCGCACCTCCGAAAACAAAAAGGAGACGTCGGATCAATGTTGTTGTTGTATGATATGACGAAATTAGTGTCTGAAAAGCTCCGATATTGTCAACATCGCAGCAAAATTCGCTCCACGGAAATCTGTCATGACAACTGAACCAGTTGACTTAGAGAGCTCTACTCAACGCCAGTCTACAGATTGGAAACCACACTACGTTTAGGGATGCGTGGGAAATTTCTAGCAGTTAAAATAACAAGGATATGGTAGCCTAGGCCTAGACGTTTTTCGGCCAGATCGCCCGGATACGACCTCCGTCCTTTGGTAGGGCAGCCCGAGTAGGAAGGGTTAAAGACAGTCCTTATAGAAACTCTCTCTCTCTCTCTCTGCCATGACCCCGCTATGTCTGGAAGCCCTCCCTTGCATTGCACAGGTTCTCTCGTCAGTCCAAATATAACCCTGGCTTATGATACCAACACATCGAACTCAAAGTCCACGGTTTTCATCCTCCCACCCCATCTGTCTGTCTGTCTCTCCAACAATAATAGCTCTCAACTGTCAAGGTTATCTGCCTGGCATTTATAAACAAGGTGAACAGAGGCATGGGATGTTAACCTCTGGACTGCGGATCTACTAATAGGAGGTTTTACTGGTGCGCTGCGAACTCCTTATATAATCCCAGGCCTAAAAAAAAAAACATTTAAACCAGCCCAGTATTTTTTTTTTCTTCTTTTGTATTGCCCCTTGGCCATGGAAAATATCACTCCTCCACATCCCCTCCTTTCCCCCCCCCCCCTTCAATTATCACCTATTCTCCCTGTTATTCCATTATTTCGTCGGTCTATTTTCGTGCTATCAATAGCGAGTCATAAGAGGGGTGTGCTTGTATGTGCTACACAGCGAATGAAAGAGAGAAAGAGAGACAATTACACGACAGTGTCTCTCCAGACGTCGTGACGGGTGGCAGGCTGGCTCAGCCGTTAGTTATGTAACTCCCGATCTAATTTGCCGATTTTTGACCATCCAAACGCTGTTTCCACTTGTTTTATTGTTGTAACAGGTTAATATCTTTATAATCAATGTAAAATAGGCGCATATGGATAAGTATTAAGGATATTTATGATACGATGACGATTTGAGTGAAGGAAACATTTGAAATACCTCCGCACCAAGGCGGTTCACTAACCCACTTCAGCACTTAGGTTAATAGACTGCCCTAACATCTAATTCTGCCAAGGAATTAAACCCTGGTCCTCTTGGGTGTAAGCCAAATGAGCTAACAAAAACACCAAGAGTCGCTCCAAAAAACACAAAACGGTATCAGTTTTAGACCCATAGTACACTGTTAGAAAAACAAGGGTTAACCCGGGAAGCGCGCGCCATTGTTTTTTTTAAAGTGCTTGCCATGCGAACGTATTGAGGCTCATTCCCGACGAAAATCGTCATTATCCGATATATATGATTATTTCTTATACATTTGTGCCTATTTCATGTTAAATATGAATATATTAACATGTAACAGCAATAAAACAAATTGTATTGGGGGGTGAAAACAAAAAGACGAAGTATTACCGACCGGTTTAATAATTAGAGGAGAGCCGGCGCAGCGCACACCCTCCCCCTCTCACTTATCGATCGACACTGACGTCTTGCCTCCTCTTCGACCTTAAAACCGGGTGTGGGATATTGACGCGGAAAATAATCCGATAAACAAGGGAATAAGAGGAAAAATAGGTGATAATTGAAAGGGGGAAGGGGGGAGAAGAGGGTGTTTGGTCACATTTGGACACATTTGGAAGGGAATGATCTCACTTAGTCACATATATATTCCTATGTTTTGAGTACCACTGGGGTCTTTTAAAAGGCTTTTTTTAGGCCTTGGATCTTAAGAGTCCCGTCGCCTTCGCCCAGTAAAACCTCTTAAGAGTCCCGGCATCTTTCCCAGGTTAAACAAATAAAAAATAAAATTTAATTGAGTTATAATTACAATATGATACCTATATATCCTTATATTTTGTGGATATATTCCTACATATGCATCTTAACCTTCTCCGACATATGATGCGATTTTGAGCCTATTCGGGATACTTTAAAGCCTTTTTTTACCATCAGTGGTATTTAGAAACTTTAGATTAGTTACTTCATCCTCTGCAGTTGTCTTTGATTTTGCTGTAGGCAGAAAACTAATTATGGAGTGAGAGAACTCTATTTATTATTGCTAATCTGGCAACCTCTGCATCTGTTACGACCCTGGCTCGTATAAAACAAGGGCTCTTAATCATTGGACTAGGAAAGCACACAGCCACAAGGGTAACACTAGATCCAAAGCCTGAACTTATAATGCCGGTGCACAAAAACACCTATACCCTCCAGAGTTAAATCTGCGATAACGGGGTATCCTATAACTCAGTATAAGTGCACTACTACTACAGGCTGATGATCTCTGATACAGCCTGATCACAACAACATACAATTACGTTAATAAGGTATACTAGGAAAAGATAGAGATCTTAATTAAACCACTGCAATGATTTAATGCAAACTAGAAGAAGGTATATTGAAAGTTACTCTAAACAATAATGAACTGTCACTCCTATACTAAAGAAAGTGAACGAAAGTCCCAAAGCATCGAGCAGGAATCTTCTGAAGAAAGTCTGATGCTGAGGTAAGATGATTGTATCGGATTTTGAACTGTTATATAAAGCAGGGTCAATATAGGACAAGTGTAGAGACAGACAGTGTCAACTGACACGGGAATAACGATAAATGCACACTAGCATTATATCCAACAACAAAAGAAGTCCTTCGTCAGGCAACTCAAAAAGCCTGCTCAGGTTGTGCTTCTCAACAACAACCAAGGTTTACAGTCAACGTGAATGAGAATGCTGCATACATAACATAAGAGTTTATAATTCTAAATGGGTGTCTGCTAGGCTAATAAACTCTAGCTGGGATGTCGTAGGCTAGGAAACAATGGCTGAGCAAGCGGCTCGTAGCCTAGCGAGGTCCTTAAGGCTGTGCGGCCAAATTACGTTAATTGACGGGGTGCTCTCTTGAGAGATCCAGATCGCTAGTATCTGGTTCTCTCCTGGCGACCCTCTCAAAGTCAAAGCAAACGAGTTAGCACAGTGTTGGGTGGCAGTGGTAAAAGCCCTCACTCGCAACACAGTGCTAAACTCACAAGGTACACAGTGAGAAAGACCACCTAGGCTTCCCACGTCTCCGTTGCGATTGTACAGGTTCAACAAAAGCTAGTACACATCGGAAATCACAACAACAATGGCCTCACCCCAGTCTAGCATTAAATAGCCCAGCAGACAGCCAAGGAATAGGCAGGGAGACACCGTGAGTGTGTTGAACCTCTACAGACAAAATGGTAACCCCTCCAAAATGCCTAACTAAACATATAATATCTGAGAGCTTCAGCATATATTACAATGGCCGATGTATGAAATCGTGGAGAACCAAAGGGGAGTTATGATATTAAATAGATTGAAAGAATGAGAGGTAAGAAGTTGAGAGAGAGAGAAAGTGTTCTATAGGTAGAAGTCGGGAGACAGGTAGCAAGGGTACATGTGAAGGGTATGCTGTTCAGGCAAGCTCTGAAGAGAGTAGCTCCTTGGGACCCCTAGGATCACACACAAAGGCATGGTGGTCAGCCAATCACAGGCCGCTACGTCACCAGGCCTGCAGAAGGTGCCAGGAACCACCAGCCAATCAAGAGGCGTGAGAAGGCACGCGCACGAGCCCACAAGCGAGGGGGAGGCTGCACATGTATACGCACGCACACACTACCACCCCACTGCCTATAATATTCTCTCTCCTTAACTATATACAATGCATCTTATGTTCTACTCATGATATAAAATGCTTCCCCTTGTCACAGACGAAAATAAAGACTACCACGGGACTGTCTGTAACAACACGAACACTATGAAAGAAAGAACAACATTGTAGATAGACTGTAGCCAAATACATTGCCCAGGCGAGTGTTAGCGAGTGGCCAAGCGAGCGGCTGAGCCCACGGGGCGTTCTGCTGAGCTGCTGGCATCACACATCATAAATGCGTGAAGGGGTTAATAAGGGTATATTATCATGGACACTTCAATTACCTCTTACATACCTTCTTTTTGTACAGTGTGCTGCCGATTCATCCTACTGAATTTGTGGCGCCTAAAACTAACATGGACACTACCAGGGTAACTACTCAGGGTAATGGAGGAAACATTTCACAGTGATCCAGTCAGGACAATATACACATTGTATTGACCTCTGAACCCTGACTGTTGAGGCGTCTATATTGCTGAGTCATTGAGTCATTTGCTGGCTTCCATTTGGCGTCTGCAGTTAGTATAAAAATAACTATCCAATTATTCTATGTACAGTACATTTATCATGTTATATATGTGTATGCTATCTTGGCGGCATGTGCAACATTTATATATATATGTTTTGAATTCAGATCATCGTGATGAGTAAAATACAAAAATAATATTGGCTTATATATCTCTGAAACGGCCAGAGCATAATATATTAATTAACAATACTGATCTTAGGCAGTGCAGCGCATCTCTCTCTCCCTCTCTTACATACATACACACACGGTAACCAAATGAGGACAATTACAGTATCCATTGTCTCACGGGTACAGTTTTACTTCACACACTCACTTTTACCACCTTTCATGACTAATTTTACACTTTACTACAGCTTAAAATCTCATCATACCTGCTATCTTTACATACATTATATGGCTTTAAATTGCTTACTAAATATCAACAAGTTAAGCGCAATAATATGAAGTCCAATTAAGAAAACACAATTGTTTGATTGAGCAACATATAATATAGAAAGTATAATAGACAAGATAAAAACACAAAATATGTAAGATGGATGAAACAAAAACCTGAAAATGGAATGAACAAATATATGGATAAAATATGTTCCCATAAATGCATAGTTATGGGCGTAAACTTGGAATTATAACGGGTATTTCTGTAAACCTGTCCCCAACCCTCGCAGATAAATGTTGTATTTACAAAATCCTGTTTGTAGTAGTGAAATGTTATGAAAATTATATCGTATAATTTTTGATATGGCTATATGTATACTGTTCGCAGTATACATTAGGGGAGGTGTGGTGGAGTGGTCTTGCCACTGGCCTGGTAATCCAAAGGTCCGGGTTCAAATCCCGATGTATCAATGGGAAGATATTATTGGGATGGAATTTGTGCTGTACCTGGTATCAGTGCATTACCACAAGCCCACCGAAACGTCAATAAAATACCCTCATTGTTCTCTGATTAAATAGCACTGTATGAATATTCCCATATTTAAAATATGCTATAGGGGTGCAATGCCTGGTGAGTTATCTGCTCAACAGGTGGCGTTGTGTGTGTGTAAGTGTGAGAGTCTGAGTGTAGGGGGTGAGACAGTGAAGACGGGAACGAGGTGGCTTCAGAGATGGGGTCGTTTCGGGCCATGAGTGAGCACCGTGCCTCATGTGAAGGCAAGATGGCAGGTGCTGGTTGTACTCTACGTGCTTAACATGTCTCACTCCCTACACTGGAACAAGACCTCACAGGCTTCACTGTTCATTGTAAAGCGGTGAATGTTAAGGCTCTCAGCCTATGCCCGAGAGGAAGTAAGTTGGAATATAGAAAAAAAAATAAAATAAAAACAAATAAAAATAAATATATATACCAATCTACCATCTGGATCTGCCCATGTTTCTGGTTATCTATTCATCTACCTTTCTATCGGTTTAGTTGCCTGCTAGCCTTCATGAGAGAGAGAGAGAGAGAGAGAGAGCTAGTATGTGTGTGTGTGTGTGAGTGTGTGGAAGGATAAGTCAGCATATTCCATTAAAATTGAATATGCAAGAAATATTGTATTCATGCAAATATGCAACCATGAATCGTATTCCAGCAAGCACCATAATAGGCCTACCAACACTCAAGGTTTACAATGCTTACCAATTACAAAGGTTTGGAAGGCGGGTGCCCAACCCCGAATGGGGTTCAAATAGCGGAGCTATCCCCCCGCCAAAGGCGGCTTTCTAGGGCCTTTCCTAGCTGATGCTGAGAGGATTGGGTTCTAGTCATGTGGGGATGGGCTGGTCTATATGAGTGAGAACTGAGCGATCTCTGCCATACCCATAGCTTACTCTGACTGTTCCTTTTACTTATATATTTTCTATATCTCAAGTGACGGCGTCTCTTCCGTGGATTGACCTCCCAATCTACCAAGATTGGAAGCCAAAGCGTCACATTTTTCCTTTGCCCCTCAACTTTCTCTTCATAATTGCTGATGGGCACAGGGCCCTGGGTGGGGCTTTGGTTTCCCGGACGTTTCCGCACCCTCCTCAGCTTCCCGCCATGGACTGGCTTCGGTCACCCAGGCTTTATTGTGGTCGGCAGGGAGGGTTCTGTGGGGGCGCCCGGTTATGGCCTTGGCCTTGCTCGGGGCCTTGGGGCTGTTCGGCCAGGCAGCTTGGGGAACAACAACAACAACAAAGGTTTGGAATATGTATATATACTTTTTGTTAGTGTGACCTTTTCATTGTCCCACTAATCACCCAACTCCTCCAATCTCCTGTTTTCACTGATACAATAATATCACTGAGGAGGATTCACCCATGCATGAAAGAACCTCTCATGCCGTTTATGTGACCATTCTTCCAATATTACTTCCCGGTATAATATAATCCGTGACAACCTTTGATCTCCACAGAGCGTACAAAGGAGTACAAAGGAAATAAGCAACAACAGGTCAGGTGACCCTTTTAGGCTGCTTGTCCTCCAAAATACTGAGGATCAATTGTCCAAACAGTGGTTTAGAGTGGGTAAGTGAACATTGGAAAGGGAACTACTGCCCTGGAACTAATGTCCGTGGCAGGATTAGGAAGTTAGTAGGGGACAGAAGGGTTAGTAACTGAGGGGGGGATAAAATAAAGTTATTCATTTACAAACGCAGTTAGTCGCGGGTTTGATGCAAGACATTTTTCTAGGCGAAGTTTAAATGAATCAACGGTGCTGCAGTCTATAACGTCTCGGGAAGCCCATTGCACAAGTTGACAACTCGATTGAAGAAGAAATTCTTAGATTCGTGTGAGTTAAAAGATTTACCGATAATTTTGCAACCGTTTCCCCGGGTGTAATTAGATTGGTCGATAGTGAAGTACTTACTACAGTTCATATTGTTGATGCCTTTGATGATTTTGAACACTTGAATTAAGTTGCCTCTTAATCTGCACTGGGTTAAAGGAAATAGATTTAATTCTCTAAGACGCTCCTCGTATGATTTGTTCTTTAGGCTAGGTATCATTTTGGTAACTCTACGTTGAACTCGTTCTAGCGTGTCTATATCTTTTTGGTAATAAGGGCACCCGGATTGAACGCAGTATTCCAGAAGAGGGCGGACTAAGGAATTGTAAAGGGTTAGGATAACTTCTTTGGATTTATGCTCAAATGACCTGCCTATAAAGCCAATTATTATGTTTGCTTTCTTAACAACTTCTGAACATTGTTGACTAGGCTTTAGGTTACTCGATATTGTTACTGCCAGATCGCTTTCTCTGTTTACATTCTTAAGCTGAGTGCCATTCATCGAATAGTTTGCTTTCCCATTTTGGTATCCGATATGTAGTACTGTACATTTATCCGCATTGAAACTCATTTGCCAAATTTGGGCCCAACGTGACAACTTATCTAGATTGTGTTGCATATCGTCAATTTGTTATTTTGAGAGTACGCTATTTGCAATTTTTGTATTGTCAGCAAATTTTGAGATTGTACAGGTGAGACCCTCATCTATGTCGTTGATGTAAATTAGAAAGAACATTGGTCCTAGTACCAATCCCTGGGATACCCCGCTACTTACATTGGTCCATTTAGATGCCTTACCGTTATGACTACTACTCTTTGCTTTCTGTCGCGGAGCCAATTTTCTATCCATTTCAACACACTGTCTTGTATTCTATGCGCTTTTAGTTTTAGCAGTAAACGTTTGTGGGGAACTTTGTCAAAGGCCTTTTGAAGAAAGGTCCCGTGCTGCTCACAATATTTCTGCCTCATCTGATTATTGTACCTGTAAACATAATATTCCTTGTCTGATAGTGTGTTCACACTATGGTCAATATCATTCACATTAATATATTCTACCTGTCATATATAATATTATGTAACATAGTCGGCTGTAGTTCCGCCTTTACAGTATACAAGTTGGCATTTCTTAATTAATTGTTGTTGTTTTGATGTTGTTCTGAGTATATATTTGTATTACCCAATACCATTAAACACATAATTATCAAAATAATGTATCAGTTACAAACTGAACAGTCCTAGATATTACCAAAAACCGATCATCTGTTGTAAAGCGGAGGAGCATAATATTGTAAATAGGTTACAGTGCAATGGTGGATAAGGTCACTAAGTAAATAGAGATAACAGCTTCCTAATTAACTATACACCACCCGCGTTATTGTCAATATTGTCTCTGCAATGTCTGACACGACTGTTTGTTGATACGTAGTGTAGCAGAAGTGCCATATTATATAACACCTCTGCCTGGGAGATATAAACGACCGTGGTAACCAATGTGCTGCAGGACACCCTGGTAATGGAAGGGAACTATGATGTATGTGATATAATTTATATTCGTGAATGTTGGAATTGATCATAATTTAACTCTTGGAAATACTTTTTTTTTTTTTTTTTGTTAAAGAGCGTTGCGTCATTAAACGATTTTATAGACAATTATGAATAATTCATTTAATTAGGTGGTCTTTACTATAGGTTTGGATATTGCTTAGATAAGCTAGGCTATTTTAGGAATCCATAGTTTGATGGAATATGTTCAGGTAGGCTAGGTTAAGTTATACCGAATGATGATACATTTGGTTAGGATAATAGGCTTTGACAGGCTAGAAAAGGTTAGGTTAGAATAATAAGGGATATTGTTGGATCAGTATGCAGCGGTTAGTTAGATCAATATACATATATTGCCTTATACTACAAAGCGCACAATGGAGCCATAATAGAAATGCTTTGTATTAATATATCTAATTTATTATGGACACAAAATATATATAAACCAATTCAAATCAGTAAAGGAAGTAAAACCCTTTAATGTACACATTTTGGCCATGCATCAATATAACCACAGGCATGTATTGTACATGTTGGTTCTGGGAAATGAGAGAGTGGAGTGAGTGGCAGGTTGGTATTATTTATAAAGGTCTTAAAATGTGTAAAAAGGAATAGTAATAAAGCACGTGTTATGTGTGTGTGTGTGTGGTGGGGGCGGGGAATATGTGTGTGTGCGTGCGTATACGGTATATATACAGTACATACTGAAATCAGGGAAGTAAAGGTGAGAGAGAAAGAACGATCATTGGTATTCTGGGCACTATTTCTTCCGTCACAGGAACTGAAATTGAGCGTAAAGTGTGGAGCCCTACTGCAAATCTTCCCAGAGCAGGTGGCTGGGTAGGTCTATATTTCAT
This sequence comes from Paralithodes platypus, assembly GCA_032716605.1. Lineage (NCBI taxonomy): Eukaryota > Metazoa > Arthropoda > Malacostraca > Decapoda > Lithodidae > Paralithodes > Paralithodes platypus. The sequence continues at coordinate 6,166,686 of CM064508.1, read as the reverse complement.
GCAAATGTAATCTGCCAAGTCGTTCGTAGCTGAGCAGCCAAGAGAGTATGAGCAAACAAAAGAAACAAAGCATAGCAAGTTGCAATGAGAGGAGATAGAAATACCTGCACACATTATTATTACCGCTAAATATAACCCGAATTGGCACATAACAGAAACAAAACAAATTAATGTAAAGGAGCACTCTCAAACTATAAGTAATTATTAGCTTACGCTTTTATTTAATTATTTCATATTTTGTTTTCCACTTTTGTTCACAATATTTACTTTACTACTTAGAACATTAATAATTAAATGTTTCTAATATGGTTTTATCTTCCTTTGGTATAGCATATCTTATTTCAATATTATTAGTTGATATATTTATCCTGCATTTGCCTTATTTTGTTTTAATTAATTGCCTTGTTCTACCTCAGAAACCAACCTAACACTTTGGATAATGAGATAGCTAGATAGATAAATGCATAGGTAGATAGATAGATAGATAAGCATGTGAAGGCCCCAGCAGTATGACTGTATATAAAGGTAGTTCTGAAGTACATACGAAGTACTAAAGCCAGAAACAATGTAACTATTCTAAAGGCCTCAGGCAGAATAACATTAGTAGAGTAAATATAAACACGGTCAGTATTACATAAAGAGCTTTTTATGAAGAATGTTTCGAAATAAGGCCCTGGAGGAGGACACAACAGTTGTAGACTATAGTATGCAATCTTACTTTTTTTACGATAATGTTCTTGCCGCACTTATTATGGGCATGATTATAATGGTTATATTGATGATACTAACAGCACCAGTATGACATAAGTAGGCTAATATTTGTTACTATAGGTTCTACCCTCCAGCCCCGGCTACGCATTACATAAATATTCCCCGAAACCCGGGTGTTTTGGCCGAAAAACGTCTAAGCTAGGCTACCGTATCTTTGTTATTCTGACTGCTTCCCGCATTCCCGCGCATCCCCAAGCGTAGCTGTGTTATTTACCTGTCGAATGGCGTTAAGTAGAGCTCTCTAAGTCAACTGGTTCAGTTGTGATGATGATTTCATTGGAGATAACTTTATGGCAAAAACAGCCACTTTACACTACTTTTCGATACTTAACAACATACAGGCACACACGAACAAGCGACGCTCTCCTTCTTGTGGCCGGAGATGCGGGGCGTCGGTCCAACCGGCTGTTGTTTACATGCGTCGGACCGACGCCTCGCTGACCAAGCTCACAGGCTTTCAACCACTGGGCGTTAAAGAGCCCTTCCGGGCAGCTCGTGTATGCTTTTTTATGGGCGTTCAAGAGCCCTTCCGGGAACAGAGGGTTTAAAACACACCAACCTGGCAGGACCACAAGACACCACATCTATATATCTAAACCCCGTAATATATAACACCAAATTCAAAGAGAAATATACCGGTTGTGTTAGGGCAGCCCACCTTTACCAATATATAAGGTACCAGGTAGAGAGACTTAGTTATTAACGCCTGTAGGTTCTTTGAGTAAGTACCATCGTGTGTATGAAGAATTACCGTATGTACTTTCAAGTTTGATGTCTTTATTCGCGTGTTTGTGTTCTCGTTCTTCCATCATTGCTTATTCTCCCCTTCCTCTCATTATTTTCCCATGTTCCTCTATCGCCTCTCTCTTTACTGCTTACTCATCTCTGTCGTTGGCTCTCCATACAAGACACCTTTTCTTTTCGTCCCGTCCCTTCATATATTTTCCCGTACTTCAAATAATTCAAATCAGCATAAAATACACAGTGTTTATTATATAGCTCCTCAAAAAAGAGATAAGAACAGATTGCTAGCAATGTAACTGAGATAATCAAGTTCAGGAATCCTCTGTGTGTGAGCATTATGGGTTTAAGTGATCTAGTCAAAATGTCAGTATACAGTATATAAGAGCAACCAGAAACATAAATCATCGGAAAGCATACAGAGAGCATGCAAACCAAATTCTGATCTTCACTGAGAACATTATGATACATTATTTATGACGGGGATCAAACAGAGCGAAACAATTTCACCAGAGAATTTCATTTCGACCTTGAGAAGCGGATTGTGTCAGGAATATGAAGTGCCAAACTCCAATGAAAATTACTTTACTAACATTCAATTATCTGGGAAAATGTATATACTGTAAAGTATACAATATATACCGGTATATATATATATATATATATATATATATATATATATATATATATATATATATATATATTGTCACAATGACCAGGGTATTTTAGGAGTAGCCAGACTCTAGTGGCACCTGACTTATTAAAGAAGCTGTGCCAAGTCTATTAGAAAGACCTGGTATTGTGAGTTTCACTCCGATACCCTTCCAATTACACAATACTAGTTTTGCCGTACATCTAAGCATTTTTGTCTCAATAAACATTTGTGTAGAATGAGCCAATAGAGTGTTACTAGTTTCGTATGTGAAGTTGTGTTTTAGTGGCACCGCTGTAATTTGCAAGTGAGGGAGGAATGTTGCTCTCTGGGGGGGGGGGGGGGGGGGGTGGGGAGGGGGGTTTGAGATGGAGGTAGTATTGCTCAGCAACACAAGTTTAATTAATGATGTGATCATTGCAAGTTCAGTTGTGTTACAATATAAAGATGTATATACTGTATTTTATCTGCCACACTGTTTTAGTTGGTTGAGATGGAGGTAGTATTGCTCAGCAACACAAGTTTAATTAATGATGTGATCATTGCAAGTTCAGTTGTGTTACAATATAAAGATGTACTGTATTTTATCTGCCTCACTGTTTTAGTTAATCTGTTAACACAGGAATACTTTAGTATAAGTTATTCTTGTGAAGTGTCTTACTGTTATCATATTGTGTGGTGATATCTTGCAACCTCTTCGTTTGAGGCTGGCTTCCGTGTTGCCCAGCAACACCAGGCCCCCTCATTCTCTGTTGGCGGCCAGACTAGATAGTTGGTGTCCTCTTTTTCTTGTGACCCATCAGTCTGCCCCTTTTGTTGGTCCTTGTTTGCATAATAGTAACGTAACGTAATTAACAGAGAATCCTAGACATTCATTTCTTCTTTTAATTATTCTTTTCCTCTGAACAGCATTTTAGTATCTGTCCCTTTGTTTTATATATTCTGTTCCTCCGCTGGCTGACTTCGGAATTCGTGATAGGGAAGAGCTGGGAGGCTTGCCAGGGTCCTTACTAATAAGCACTGTTAATCCCAGAGACAGTCCACACACACACACACATCCATACCCCTACATATTTTCCCCGGGTTGGTGCTTAGGATCCGGTAACAACCTTGACGGTTCTGCCCCATCAGTTGTGTGATCCCTATCTCAGGTTTCGAACTGAGGCAATGGAGTGTTTAATATTAATTAGGAATCAAGCTTCAGTCTGGACCCCCCCCCCCATAGTTAAGTGAGTGTGGGAGGTGGACTCTAAGAGTTCATTGTTTGGGCGGTAACTCACTGGGGGGCCCAGGTTGAAGCAGGATATACTGGTGTGATATTAGAGGTGGTCAGGGCAACCTGTTTCTACTAATATCACCCCAAGGTTAGTAGTCATATTAGGACACTGCCTTGTATTGTTAGTTCATTATATGTATGCAATATTATTATGTGCAACTCTCTTGGGTTGAGAGTGGCTTACCGTTTGCTGGTTTGCGCACGGTTTAGTACTGTCGAGGGCGCGCATAGCCTGTTATGCTCGAAGTACACCTGCACTCTTGTTTCTTTGATGTCTGCTGGTAGCCTATATGGATTTAACTGGTTTGATTATCCAACCCAGCATTGCTAATCCCGGTGTTGGTTTCGAGTTCTCGTAGCTAGTAAGATACATGATTATTTCTGTTCTACTTATTATTCAGAATAGAAGCAGGGCAGTGTGCACCTTAAACCCTGAGAAGAGCATTTTGCAAATTTCCATTTTTCCATTTTTGAAGCATTAATAGTGCTCTTACCTGTTGTGTCGTGGTGTTGTTTGGTAGAGACACAATGTGCATTTCCATTAGTAATTATTTTCGTATACCGTGTCTAAGCAACTGAGGTCCAGATTCGTAACAGTGGCGACCTTGCCTAGGATAATCAGAATAGTACCAGCAGTGTTAATAAGATTTATTTTGATCAGAGGATTTTTTTGTAGAATAGTGTCTAGCATTTTATTTTACTATGTCTGAACAACAAGCAAGAGAGGAGGGGGAGAGTGTCATGCCGTTGCATATCACCAGTGAGGAGGATGCGAGAGTGTTCCTTCGGAGTTCTCCAGAATGGGAATAGATGCAGTTGAGAAGGGTGGAGGAATTGAGGTTGATAGCATCAGTGTTGGGAGTAGAGGGGTCTCTTCTTACCACAGGGGAAGCATGTCAGCAGTATATATGGCAGTATTATTATGATGTTCGAGAGGAGGCTGAGCCAACAACTGTGCCAGCAGGAGGCTATATCTCACCTGCACGCTCTCCGCCGCGCACACCCAGTCCTTTTAATGAGAGCATAACGTCTTCCCAGTTTACAGGTACTACTGTTGTTCTCCTGTTGTTGCCTGACGTGCCCCCTGGTGTGGCCCAACTTACTCAACCCCATTTTTATCCTTTACACTCCACTCCTTCCGCTGGCTGGGCGGCACTTTCTACGATTCAGCCACGTTACCGTCCCGCTTATGTTCCTACACCACCCCCTACTTTTGCCCCGGTAGGGCTATCGAGTGATGCTCTAGTACAACTAGAGTTGAAGAAGTTGGAAATGCAGGAGAAAAGGGAAGAGAGAGAGAGGCAGGAGAAAAGAGAAGAGCGAGAGAGGCAGGAGAAAAGAGAAGAGAAAGAGAGAGAAATGCAGGAGAAAAGAGAAGAGAAAGAGAGAGAAATGCAGGAGAGGTTAGTGACACAGAGAATGACAATAGAGTTACAAAGAACCAAAGTTGAGGTAGACGGGGGTAGCTGGACAAGTGGACACGGTACACAGGGAGGAATCCAGCGAGTTAAAGTTGTCTCGTAGCCTGAAGCTCGTTCCCGCTTTTGACGAGGAAAAAGTCACTGAATGGTTCTAGCGATTTGAAAAGAAATCACGGGAGTTCGAGTGGCCACGGGAACGCTGGGCGGCATTGGTGGCAGGTGTTCTCATGGGAAAAGCGCTCGAGGCATATGATAGAATGTCAGTGGAGGATTTAGCAAAGTATGATAATTTAAAGCAGGCTATCCTTAAGGCTTATGAACTCAGACCAGAAGCCTATCGGCTTAAATTTTCGTAATGCAAGGAAGAAGCCTAATCATACTCAAGTTGAGTTTGCCAAGTACCTCAGTGGTTGTTTATCTCTTTGGCTTTTGAGTGAAAATGTAACCAATTTATATGAGGCAATTGAGCTTTTCCTGCTAGAACACTTTACCAACAATGTTGACAGAGAAATTTGCCAAAAGATCCGTGAGAAGCGCTCCGGCAAGCTGTCTGATGATCGAGTGTTGGCAACCAAGGGTTTTACTGATCGTGCCAGATATGCCCCGCCCCACGACTGCACGTGACGAGAAGTACCGAGCAGGTGGAAGCGGAGGATACAGTAATAGTGGCCCTGGTCCCACACGTAATAATAACGGTGAAGACAACCAAAAATCACAAAATTCAGCCCGACCTGATTCCAGTGTTGTTAGGTGTTATGGGTGTAAACAGACCGGACATATTAAACCAAACTGTCCCCAGGCCAAGTCTTCTGCAGCGCTTGCTAAGCCTGTGTCGTTAGTGGTTGGTATCCAGGGAGGAGGGGATGAATCTCTGTTACCGAGGTTGGAGGCAGACCGAAGGGTGAAGCATATGGTGCCAACGGCCGTGGCACAGCCTGCCCCCGACAAAGTGTCTCAACTAGGTAGTAATGCAGGTCCAGAAGCCTCGCTCGCTTGGTGCCAGGCTTTCATTCATAAGGGTGAAGTAGAGCTGTGTGGGATGGTGTATTCAACTCAACAGCTGAGCTCTGGAACTCTCTCCCAGAATCAGTCTTTCCCTCTTCGTATGACTTAAATTGCTTCAAACTCTGTGTGTCCAGGCATTTTGGCTCGAATGTCCCTTGATTTTGGCCCTGTCACTCTTTCAACTATGGGGGAGGCACTCGCTATAGGCAGTAATGCCTTTTGCCTCCCTCAATCACATAGAAAAAAAAAAAAAAATCCAGTCAAGGTTCTTAGGGATTCGGGAGCTAAGCAGTCCATGTGTTTAAACTTGACGGGGAAGCCGATAAAATCTGACGAGTTTGTGTTATGTCGAGGTGTAAACACCGAGGCCTGTTATAGCCTCGTTCCTATTCATCTTAGATGTCCTGTAGTCACGGCGACGGCGAAGGTAGCGGTCGTGGACACATTACCTGTGGAGGGGATTAATTTTCTGCTTGGAGCAGATATGGCAGGGAGTAGAGTCTTTCCACCTCCGGTAGTGGTGTCGGAGCAGGTACAGCCGGAGGAGAGCAACAAGGAGGCTAAGAAGCTGCCTCCCAATTTGTTTCTGGTGTGTGAGGGCATGAGATCTATGGCCCAGGCTGCACAGCCGGAGGAATTGTTTGGGGAGGAGATAGATCTGATCGAGGGGATGTACAGTAAGAAATCTGCATCACCCATAGATTCGACTGATCTGCAGGGAGCCGAGGGTGTGCAGGACGAGGAGGAAGGCTCATCGGAAAGCTCTTCACTCGTTTCGCCCGGAGCCAGAGGTGATACTGAAGGGGGCGATCGGGTCCCTACGGGAGGACCGGTTGATCCTGTATCATCGAATCAGACCGACTTGGAGGCTATACCTTATCTTTCCACCGTGGCACTGGGGGAGCTTGGTGAGGCGCCGCAGAGTGATGATTCATTAACACATTTGGTTTCTAAGGTCGGGGAGAGTACTCCAGACAGACGTAAGACCAATCAGCTCTGCCATATTAACATGTTGAATAGGTACTATCGTGCGGCAGACAAACAGGCGATGTCACCTAAAGGGGCTAGCCGAGAGAGTTGCCTGGGCGCCGATCAGTCACCTGCTGGTGTTAAAGGGGAGTTGTCTGAGGCAGTTTGTGCTATTGTATCCACTCAGAACGGGTCAGTAGAGAAAGTTACGGTCAATTTCTTGCCTATGTTATTGACTGGAGAGTTGGAGTCGGAGGTGCAGGGTGAGCCCGGGCCGGGTGGATGGTGGTTGGATAACCCGGGTCCCGGGGCTAGCAGTTCATGCACTGTGGGAACGCCAGGAAAGGCTCCTGCAGTGCCTCTCAACCCGCTCTGCACTCTCCCCAATTCTCCGGTCCTAGGGACCAGGATGCCGTGTTTCGTTGCCCTGTCCTGGTTGTAGAAGGCATGAAGGAGGAGCAGGAGGAGGAGAGGGAGTTTTTCCCAGGTGAGGTTATGCCGGCTGGGACATGGGCCGAGAACGGGTACCTGGCCCTGCAGCAGAAATTGACCCATTTACCTCCGGAAAGGGTTGAGAAGATGTTTACTACCTTGTGGGCTTATCCACACGTGTTCGGGGATGCACCAGGTTTGACATCTTGGGCGGTGCATGATATCGATGTGGGGGAAAATAAGTCTATAAAATTACCACCTTATAGAGTTAATCCACAGAAGCAGCTCGCTCATGACGCTGAGCTGAGGTATATGGTTGACAAGGGTCTCACCAAGAAAGGGTGGAGTGAGTGGTCAAGCCCATTAACTTTGCAGCCTAAGCCTGATGGTAAGATCCGCTTCTGTGTCGATTTTCGCAAAGTAAATTTACTCTCCAAGACAGATACCTACCCTTTACCGAGAGGTGGTGACTCGGTAGACAAGATTGGGGCAGCCACGTTCATCACAAAAGTGGACTTGGTTAAAGGCTATTGGCAAGTCCCACTAACTGAACGTGCCAAGAAAATTGCTAGTTTTGTGGTGGGTGGAGGAGTGTATCAGTGCCAGGTAATGCCGTACGGCTTGAAGAATGCTCCCGCCACATTTCAGCGGTTAATGGACAGGGTTGTGCATGATGTCCCCAATTGTTTAGTCTACATAGATGATGTTGTTGTTTATGACACAAATTGGACCTATCATTTGGCCAATGTGGGTGAGCTTTTCCGAAAGTTGTCTGAGGCTGGTTTAGTAGTCAACCTGGCAAAATGCGAGTTCGTGTAGGCTCGGGTGCAATATCTGGGTTATGTTGTTGGCCACGGCCAGGTCTGTCCCCTTCGGGCGAAGGTGGAGGCTATCCAGAGTTTCCGAGCACCTCATAATAAACAAACCGTACAACGTTTCCTTGGCATGATAGGCTATTATCACCGGTTCATCAAAGGATATTCCACCGTGCTTGCCCCAAAGACAAATTTGCTAAACAATTTTTTTTTTTTTAAATGTACAACAGAGTGTGAGCAGGCTTTCAAAGATGTCAAAAGCCTCCTCTGTTGCCATCCTATATTACGTGCCCCAGATTTCAACAGGCCTTTCGTCTTGGCAGTAGACGCTAGTGATGTGGGTGCCGGCTCTGTGTTGATGCAAGAGTTCGGAGATGATGTTGAGCACCCCATTTCCTACTTTTCAAAAAAGTTTAACCGAGCACAAAATAATTATTCTGTGATCGAAAGGGAGTTGCTAGCTATTATTTTGAGTTTACACCATTTCGCTGTTTATTTGCCATCCTATGGGCCCGTGCTCAGAATCTACTCTGACCATCATCCTCTGCAGTTTTTTAATAAGCTCAAGGACAAAAACCAGAGACTTACTCGCTGGAGTTTGATATTGCAAGAATATCATCTCGATGTTAGGCACATCCGTGGTGTTGATAATGTCCTGGCAGACTGTTTGTCCCGTGAGTCCTCTGAGGAATGATAGGAGAGCACGAGGCTATTTAGTTAGTAAGTCATATTTACTCATGTTAAAAAATCTATAAAATGTAAAAATACAAAAGACTGTCAATGTAAATATTTTGCAGTTGTAACCTAATGATGAGAGTTTTGTTTCAAAGCTCCAAAAATCCCCCCCCCCCCCCCCCCACGTGAGGGTGTCACAATGACCAGGGTCTTTTAGGAGTAGCCAGAGTCTAGTGGCGCCTGACTTGTTAAAGCAGCTGTGCCAAGTCTATTAGAAAGACCTGGTATTGTGAGTTTCACTCCGATACCCTTCCAATTACACATGACTAGTTTTGCCGTACCTCTAAGCATTTTTTGTCTCAATAAACATTTGTGTAGAATGACCCAATAGAGTGTTACTAGTTTCGTATATGAAGTTGTGTTTTAGTGGCAACGCTGTAATTTGCAAGCTAGGTGTGGCTAGCCGAAGGAGGAATGTTGCTCTCTCGCGGGGGGAGGTGGAGGTAGTGGTGCTCAGCAACACAAGTTTAATTAATTATGTGATCATTGCAAGTTCAGTTGTGTTACAATATAAAGATGTACTGTATTTTATCTGCCACACTGTTTTAGTTAATCTGTTAACACAGGAATACCTTAGTATAAGTTATTCTTGTGAAGTGTCTTACTGTTATCATATCGTGTGGTGATATCTTGCAACCTCTTCGTTTGAGGCTGGCCTCCGTGTTGCCCAGCAACACCAGGCCCCCTCATTCTCTTGTTGGTGGCCAGACTAGATAGTTGATGTCCTCTTTCTCTTGTGACCCATCAGTCTGCCCCTTTTGTTTGTCCTTCCTTGCATAATAGTAACGTAACTTAATTAACAGAGAATCCTAGACATTCATTTCTTCTTTTAACCCACAGAGTGACAGAGGACCAGCGACGACAACGTGTCGTCGGTAATGTATGTAACGCTAGACCCCACGACGCACAACTGTCGTCGGGGTTTAATTACTCTGGTCCTATGGCACCTAGAGGGCTCAGATTTGTATGGAAACTGTGTAAGTATCCCACGCAACCATGCCAATGGTTGAAAACTCTCAAAGTCGAACCGCGTGTGCGTGAGCGTGCAAAAACCTGTTTTTGGGTGTTTTTGCCTTCAATTTTCCCCTCTTCTAAATCCGACTTTCGGGCGCACCGTAGGACCCCTTAATGACCTAGGGGATCGTTTTTTGGGGGGCGGTCCTTCATTTGTAACCCATTCCTGGTGCTTTTCTGATTTTTTTTTTTTTTTTTACAACCCTCTGGTCCCTGGTGGTACATTTATTCTTAACTAGCTGGGGCTCAGTGGGTTCATTATTCTTTTCCTCTGATCAGCATTGTAATATCTGTCCCTTTGTTTCATATATTCTGTTCCTCCGGTGGCTGACTTCGGAATTCGTGATAGGGAAGAGCTGGGAGGCTTGCCGGGTTCCTTACTAATAAGCACTGTTAATCCCAGAGACAGTCCACACACACACACACATCCATACCCCTACATATTTTCCCTGTGTTGGTGCTTAGGACCCGGTAACAACCTTGACGGTTCTGCTCCAGCACTTGTGTGTTCCCTATCTCGGGTTTCGAACTGAGACAACGGAGTGTTTAATATTAATTAGGAATCCAGCTTCAGTCTGGACCCCCCACCCCCCCATAGTTAAGCGAGTGTGGGAGGTGGACTCTAAGAGTTCATTGTTTGGGCGGTAACTCACTGGGGGGCCCAGGTTGAAGCAGGATATACTGGTGCGATATTAGAGGTGGTCAGGGCAACCTGCTTCTACTAATATTACCTCAAGGTTAGTAGTCATATTAGGACACTGCCTTGTATTGTTAGTTCATTATATGTATGCAATATTATTATGTGCAACTCTCTTGGGTTGAGAGTGGATTACCGTTGGCTGGTTTGCGCACGGTTTAGTACTGGCGAGGGCGCGCATAGCCTGTTATGCTCGAAGTACACCTGCACTCTTTTTTCTTTGATGTCTGCTGGTAGCCTATATGTATTTAACTGTTTTGATTATCCAACCCAGCATTGCTAATCCCGGTGTTGGTTTCGAGTTCTCGTAGCTAGTAAGTTACATGATTATTTCTGTTCTACTTATTATTCAGAATAGGAGCAGGGCAGTGTGCACCTTAAGCCCTGAGAAGAGCCTGGAAGCGTTAATAGTGCTCTTACCTGTTGCGTCGTGGTGTTGTTTGGTAGAGAGACAAGGTGCATTTCCATTAGTAATTATTTTCGTATACCGTCTCTAAGCAACTGAGGTCCAGATTCGTAACAAGACAGTATATATATATATATATATATATATACTGTATCATAGACTACTGTACAGTAGATCTGGACTGGACACGAAAATGGAACTTTGCAGTAAGGGACCTAAAATCGGAGAACGAACCCTCAAGTATGAACCTCTAAACATCGAAAATGTGATATTTTCACGGTTTTGCGGTTCGAACTTGGGGGTTCGTTCTCCGATTTTGGGTCCCTTACTGCAAAGTTACATTTTCGTGTCCAGTCCAGATCTACTGTAGTCTATGACTATATATATATATATATATATTAGCAGTACACACATACAGTACATGTATTATTGATTTTGCGTTAGGCACGGTGTGTACATTTATCAATAATATCATATTACTTATATCATTAGAAATACAGTATGTTGCAATTTGAGGCAGAACTTTAATTATTCACGTATTTGGTTATTTTGCATTTCCTATCTTACACATTATGTTTGTTCGCTAACCTATCTGCTTTACAAATACTTCTACATAAACATTACTACATAAACATTACTACATAAACAACAAATATCGATTGCATTCACGTGCATTATATCTCCTTCCTTTTTAGTTGATTTGATTGGAAGATTTTGTAGAAATATTTTGTAAAGTTTCCTACAAGTCCATATTCATAAATGGTACGTTACGTAACTGACTCCAAATTAGAGATATGATGCCCCTTTTCGCCCCGGTCCTCGACCTGTCCAAGTTTGGATTCATAATTCAGAAAATTAGTTACGGTGGAGTCACTGATTTTTAACTCTGGGGAGGATGGAGCGGGATGGTGAGAGAGAGGGTTAAAGGTGGAAGAGAATTTTAGGAAAGGAATAATATAATACAAATTAATAGGACAAATGTATTATAAATATATTTAAAGTGATACGTAATTTATACTTGTTCTTCCAATTTATTTTTAGATAAGTTATTCATCTTCAAAAATATAATTATTTTGTGCATATACAGTAGATGCTTGTCACAATCATAGTAAATAGTTCTTATTTATAATGACACAAAATTAGTTAAATTTTCTATTACTGTATTACCTGACCCCCTATCAATATCATATGAATTACTTTATTTAAATTTAGAACCTACATCAGCCAACTGTAGCCTTGTAACTTGTTCCTGATAGTACTTAAAAATGGTGTCAGGCTCAAAAAGCGTGGTCTACCTACAATATTTCAACTTTATTTCAGTGAAGAGAAAACAAATATTGTGTATTGATGAGGATGCATTATATATTGTTTAAATTGGGGGAAATAATGGCACAATGGTAAAGATAAAACACGACCTTCAACGTGACTGTAAACTCTCTACACTATACTAATTTGAATCTGCATTGAATCCAAAACAGATAACACAAATCGACATGTTTTCCAAGTGTAACAGTGTTATTTCTATTAAGGTTCAAAGACTAAAGTGGATACATATTCGTTATGATTTGTGAGTGTACAGCTGCTCTTAAATGTCGTGGTTTAACTCCATCAATTTTTGGCGATCGTTATGGCGAACAGAATAATACATACAGTAAATCCTATGTATTCAAAATGTATTTTGTGTTGCTAATCATTTGCTTTGTTACATCATAAATACGAAAAAGAAACCATAGTTATTGTAGGAAGACACGACTTTAAACTGTGAGTTTACACTTGTTAGTCATAATTATCATAGGGTACACCATTTAATTATATGAACCTTTTTAGCCAAACTCTATAGCTATTTGGAATGTTATTAGCTCTTGTTTATCTTGTTTGGGTCCAATACAAATGGGTGTATGCTTCATATGACTCCCGGCTGTACCTGGCATGGAACGTGGAGCGGGATAGGAGACAGGTGAGGCCTAACATTTTCAAACCGGTAGAAAATATATCCCGATAATGTACAGATCCTAAGCTTTCCTATTATCATTTAAGGAAATGGTCTATACAAATAACGATTTATTGGTATTGAGAGGTGCTAGAAGGCTTGATTGAGGCCTGAAACTGGAGGTGATCATATAATGGAAACAACAGGACCCTGATTCACGAAATGAGTTAACGTTTCCCAACCCTTGGTTCGTGCCTTCACTTTAAATTGTGTAAGACTTTAATAATTGTATTTGTATAATTGCATTGTTCATTTATTAGATAGTGACCACGATAATTGTATAATTAGTCATTTTACTTTCCCAAAGTTTTTATTTAAACCTGTTTTTCTATATGTACAATCGCCTGCATTAATAACTGGTACACTGCTTCCTGATAAACTTGAGACAGTGAATATTGATTAAGTGACAACATATATTGGGTATATGGCTTTAAGGGCATGTTTACAGTATTACGTCAATGTGTCAGAATCGCTCAATATAATTTGTACTACTTATCACTGCAGGCGACTGTGCAGTATATATGTAAAGATGATAAAATGCAAATACGTTTTAATAACAAGTTCAATTTATATAAATAGTAAATGAGATATACCAATGTAATTAAAACACCACATGAAGAGGGGCTTTGAATTAAAGTGCAATACATAATGAAGGGAATGTCTCCCTCTGAGTGACACAAGCCATCTCTTCTCCAGCATAGGGTATTGGCTGAGAGAGAGAGAAAGAGAGAGAGAGAGAGAGAGAGAGAGATCAGCGGAGGAAGTCAAGAATATAAATGAGTAATAATTTATCATAATTGGCAATATTACAATAAGTGCACTAATGGCACCCGCCCTTTTAAGAGACAATGAACGGAGGAAGGAAAAACACAGATAAAACAAAAAGGTCCATGTGCCTAAAGGCATCCTCGATTCATAAAATGTTTGTAACAACTGGATTTAAACTTTTGTAGATTGTAAGTTTGTGGAAAGCAACTCGAGGGAACTGAATTCCAAAGAGTAGTAGTTCTAGGGATAAATGAATTTTGATAAGCAGAAGTTCTGCATTGTGGAGGAGAAAGTGTAAATTCATAGGCGCTCTCAGGTGCTCTAGTTCTACGGGGAAAGATGTGGAGAGGCGGCACAATTGAAGCAAGTTCCTCGAAACAATTGCTGTGAAAATATCTGTAGAATAATGCAAGGGATGCAACGTTTCTTCGTATGGGTAATGTAGGAAGGTCCTGTGTGATTGCAGGGTTATTGATTAATCTAATAGCTTTATTTTTAATTTTGTCCAACTGCCTCAATGCAACCACTCCACTTCCACTCCACAGAGGGGAACAGTAATCCATCTGAGAACGCACATGACTTTTATATATTACGGCCAACTGCTCGTCAGTGAAGAATTCTCGAACTCTGTACAGTAGTCCCAGTTTTTTAGAGGCATTCTTAGCAATGCTTCTAATATAATGTGTCCAGCTCAAGTTAGTAGTTAATGTTACACCGAGAATGTCAATACTAGGGGAAGTGGGAATATTTACATAATTAAAAAATATATGGGAGTCAGTGAGATTCTGTCGGTTAGAAAATTGAATGTACTTGGTTTTCTGTGCATTAAAGGAAACTAGATTCTTTTGTCCCCATTCATTAATTCTAGAAAGGTCCTGGTTAAGAGAAATTGCAGTGTTTATTTTTGAATTTATAAGATCGGGTTGGGTGAAAGAATTGGTAAATATGAAGGAACTGCGGAGTGTTGAGTCATCTGCGTAGGAATGTATTGGATTATGAGTGGTAGATATGAGATCATTGATATGAATGAAGAACAGAGTTGGGGCCAAAACTGATCTCTGGGGAACACCAGCATTTATTGAGTGAAATTGAGAATAAAGGCCATCTACCATTACACATATGTTTCTGTTATGAAGATAAGAAGAAATTAGTGGAACTAATGATGCAAGGCCGTAGTGTGATATCTTGGACAATAAGGATTGATGCCAGACTCTATCAAATGCCATTGATATATCCAGTGCTATTGTATGTGTTTCACCATGTTGGTCTATAGCTTGGTTGATTTGATGCATAAGAAGGCAAAGAATGTCTGCAGTTGATCGACATCGTCTAAAACCATATTGCCTATCACTGATTAATTTATTATTCTCAAGGCACCCGCCTTTTAATACAATACCACCTCTATTATATCAAACTCTTTAACCTAAGAGTGAACTGATTGCCCAGGTATTCCTTCCACTCAACAAGTTAACTCTGGAAATCTTTCCCTCAATCTATCTTTCCCTCTTCCTGTGAATTCAGGATCCATGTTACCAGACTGTAACGAACCCTGAAATCGGGTCTATCACTTTTAACTTGGCAGGGGGTGGGGGGGGGGGGGGGCGGCAGAGGGCACTTGTTACAGGCAGCTCTGCCTTTCGTCTCCTTTATACACATATGCAAACAAAGAAAAACAGAAAGAAAATCTAATAATAATAATAATTAATGTTACTTATACTGTATATATGCGTTCCCATGCAAACTTTCAATTAACCCGTCCAATCCCAGCGACAGCTACCAGCCGTCAGTAGATAAGTCACTCCCCAGTCCCAGCGACGGCTGGGAACCGTCAGTAAATATACTTTCCTTGTAACTGCTTGTATCAGGCTGTGCCTGGTACCACGACCATTTGAGCACTGCTCTCGATATGGCAACACTTCTCAGCTTATATAAAACCCACTGAAGGCTGGGAGAGCCAGTCTTCCTTCATCTCTTGAGGGAAGGTTGTTCTATCTTGCCATTTTGGCCACATTGCTTGGGACTGGGAGGGGGGGGGGGGGTTATTACTGTATCCTCTGGGACAGTAGGGGATAAGGTATAATTAAGTATAATCAAATTTTATGAAAACCTCCAATAATTGTAATTGTATGGTAACCAGGTGCGATTGCTATTATATTTGAATAAATAAAGGTCAAGGATAAGGGAATTAATTGGAGGTAATTCTGTTTACCCTGGGGATTAGGGATTAGAATATGCCCAACGTGTCTTCTGCGTGTCGTAAGAGGTGACTAAAGAGGTTGGGTCGGTGGGCTTGCGACCCCCACCCGTGAAAAATACTTAAGCAAAGAAAAACGAACGAACAACCTCGGGTACGGATGGACCCTGTGTTGATGAACCCCGACCGACTATGGACAATCTTATGGATAATCTTAGAATAGCAACATTGAATGTGAGAGGGATGAATGAGGACACAAAAGAGAGAGAGGTCCTGGAAGTATTACTGAATGCCAGGTTGGATGTATGTGGAATGCCGGAGACCAAATGGAGGGATACATATGTGAGAGAGTGGGAGTGTGGAATGGGTTTGTGTGCTGGAGTAAGTGAGGGAGCAGCAAGAGAAGGTGCGTGTTTTTTTGTAAGTAACAAATGGAAAGAGCGTGTAAGAAACTATGGGTCTGTGGGTTCTAGGATTGTGTGGGTGAGAATGAAAGTAGGAATACAAACGTGGGTGATTGTGTGTGTGTATGCTCCGACAGAGGATAAACTTGTATGAAAGAAAGAGGAGTTCTGGGTGAATGTGGAGGCATGCCTGGATAAGATTGACAGGAACGAAACAATATTTCTGATTGGGGATATGAATGGGAAGGTGGGTGATAGGAAAGTTGAGGGAGTAGTGGGAGGGTGAGGGGTACCATCAGAGGTGAATGGGAATGGTAGTGTACTTGTGGACGTATGTGTAGGGAGGAGGCTGTGGATAGCCAACACCTTTTTTCCGACACAGAATAATACACAGGTACACATGGAAAGTGGTGTGGAAGATGAAGGATAAGGATAAGACAGTGGTGGAACGAAAGGCACTGATTGATTACATATGTGTGGATGAACGAATGAAGAATTCTGTGCTGGTGTATAGGGGTATTGGAGGGGGTCTGTCTGATCATTATGTAGTAGTAGCTAAAATTAGGATACAAAGGAAGTGGGTGAGGAGAGCTGGGGGGAGGCGAGAGGAGGGTGGAGAGGCTACATGAGGAAGAAATCAGGGAAGAGTACAGGAGAGCAATAGAAAGACAACTAGGTGGGTTTGACCTGGAAGATATGGAGGAAGTGGAGGAGATGAGCAAGGTGTTTAGGTAAGAGATATGTGCAGCATGTGAGGAGGTGTGTGGAGGAAGGAGAAGAGGGAGGGGAGTGAAAGGTACAACATGGTGGACAGAAGAGGTAAAAATAGCTGTGGAGGACAAGAAGAAAGCGTATAGAGAGTGGTTGGGTAGTAAAGGGAATGAAGATTTGGAGAGGCAGAAACGAGCGAGGTACAAGGAGAGAAAGAGAGTGGTGAAGAGAGTCGTGAAGGAAAGTAAGAGAAAAGCAGATGAGGATTTTGGAAGGAATCCGAGTGTAATATGGAGGGAGTGTAAGAAACTGTTCTGGAAAGAAGTAAAAAAAGTTAGGGAAGGTAGCAAGGGAAACAGTAAGGGTGTGGGGGATAATATGGCCAAAGGTTATCTCTTACCACACCAATCGAAATATAAAATTAATAAACAAATAAAAGTAAAGTCGGAGATCGCCTACCTTATGGCATGAACTATGGTAGCCTATCTCTCAGGATGCCCTAACTAAACATTGTATCAATGGCCATGTATATCAATGACTTAGCTATACTAGGGTCCTGGTGTAGTTTCGAGGATTCCGGCTTCGGTAGACCAAGGTTAAAGGGTCAGGACTCCGGGCCTGGTACGGGGATTGTGGTGGAGGATATCGCGGGACACGTCTCTACCGTTCAAAAGTTTACTAGCGTCTGATCGGAACTTCAATTTCCGATTCTTAAATAAACTATATATTAATTCGTTACCAAGGGTTCATTCCCTCTTCACGAAATCATATAAATAATTATCAGCATTTAAATTATATAATTATAAGGGTGAACATCGTTTCACAACGATTTAGTGAACATAATATCAAGATATTAACGACCCTAAAGCAAACGATGGATCGCGTATGCGGTCGCGGGAATATTTAAACTGATCCTCTTTACAGTTCTTCTAAACTTATTTCTACAAGGTTTTATAACTAAATTAACTTGATCAAGGTAATCTTATACAGTACTAAATTACCTAACATTAATTAATCTCTACAATATATACAATCACCGGGTTCTGGTAGGAAATTGTTCACTCTAGTGAGGTTACCCTATCGGAAGGTTGTTGCTAACATTCCCCAGATACCGGTGTAGTCAATTTATTTCTCACAGATTGGGGCCCGGCGAAGTATGATGTGTCGCATCATGTTATATCACCTGCGGCTAACAAATCACGCCAAATTCTTCTAGACCCCGCAGCAGCTGCTCGTGGTGGTCTTGGGCTCCCTATTACTATGGGTTGCTGTTCTTCTTCCGGAGGGATGGCGAGTTCCATAGGTATGAGACGATCTACAGATCGGAGAGTGGTTTGTCCTTGAGATACAACCTTAACGGTTCTGATAACTCCTTCGGAATCAGGATAGACTTCTTGGATCCTTGCTAAGGGCCATTTAGAGTGAGGTTGGTCCATTTTCAACAAGACTATGTTTCCCACTACCGGTTTGTGACGGTTACTAGCAGAATTCGCACCATAATACCTCTCCCGTAAGCTCAAGATATACTCAGATGCCCAATGTTTGTTCCAGGCGTCCAGTATTTTGCAGAGTTTATGGTAGCTTCGTCGCAAGTGTGCATCTGCTTCATTAACGGAGGGATCCACCAATTCCTCGGTCACGTCCAAACGGGGGACTGGGTCCAATCGTCTACCATATAATAAATGAGCCGGTGTTAAGGCCTCAATTTCCAGATTGGAGTCATCTTGATACGTTAGTGGTCGATTATTTACTCTGGTTTCTATTTCGGTGACAACAGTTCTTAACTCATCCAAAGTGACCTTGGACTTGTGAAGAACCCTTTTCAGGCACGATTTTACGATACCTATCATTCTCTCTGTAAATCCATTTTGCCAAGGGTCTCTGGGAGTTGTGAATGACCAATAACAATTTCTAGAATCTAACATTTGCTGTACTGCGTTGCTCTTTAACACCTTACGAGCGGCCTATGCGGTTTATTTATGTGTACCGCCCAGCGGGGTGTTTTTAGCCAAAATAGGGCCGTTTACGTGATCATTTTCATGCCTAAATAAGACCCAGAACGTAAAACAAGTATCTATCCCTGAAAGGGCATAAACAGAGCTTTCGAATGACACCATAACGATCCTTGTATGATGGATAGTTTTCTTGCAATAACCGTGCAACGCGAGTGCAAAAAGCAGGTAATTCGGTACTTTCGGTACATAATTGAGTATGTAGCGAGTGAGAGAGGGAGGAGGGAGCTGAGATTTGTGTCAGTAGGTTCGCCGCGGTGGTCTGGAGCAGTCATACGCTCGCTAGTCTCCTGCCACCACTTATCTCTCTCTCTCAGCCACATTACGTGCTGAAATTGCCACTCTAGTTATGTCGAGCGCCGCCACATAGTCCAGCTTTATTAAATACGACTTAAGTGGTGAGCCGCTAATAAAGGGTTAATAGTTCAGAAACCAACGGTGATGCGCCCACTAAATTTGTCCCATTGTCACTAATCAAACGTCTGGGACAACTTCGCCGAGCGGCAAATCTTCTAAATAAATTTATAAAGGTTTCCGAGCTCATGTCCTCCGCTATTTCCAAATGGATAGCCCGAGTGCTGGTACAGGTGAATAGACATATGTAAACCTTCTTGGGTGGACCATCATCTCCTGTGAGAGTGACGGCACCAGTATAATCTATACCTGTTACCTCAAACGGTGTCCTTTGGTGAATGCGGTCTGGCGGAAGAGCTGGTGGTCCAGGGTAAGGAATAGCGATAGCTGTATACCTCTTGCAAATAATGCAATTCTTGATACAGCGTTTAACAGCTTGTCGTCCCTGGGGTATCCAATATGTTTGTCGCATATAGGCTAGAGTGTCTGCTACCCCACCGTGTTTAGTGGTTTCATGCGCTTTTAAAACCATCAATTTGGTGAGGTCGCAATCCTTGGGCAATAGGATCGGATGCCGAGTTTTGAGGGGTAGATCAGCTTTACCAATATGACCTCGACAACATATTAATTCTTGATTGTCTAGATACAGCCCAAGGTCCTTCATTCTTTTGGTTGGCTTGGGATTGGGTTTACATAGCTGTGTTAATTCCTCATCATACTTTTCAGCTTGTATCCTTCTGATCCAGTAGGTAAGTGGGTCTAATTCATCCATCTTTACCTTCTTGCTCAGGAACTTAAACACAAATTTAGTTACAGTTAATAGTTTGTCCAAATTGGAGAACTTGGTGATGTCAATCACTGAAGGCTCTGGGATAATTATTGGGTCCATATTATATGAACTTTATCATCATTAACCTTCTGGTATGATTTTTGTTCTGGCCAATCACTCTGACGTAGCCAAACCGGACCTTGAAACCACAGAGTTTCGTTAATCAGTTTCTTGACACCAACACCTCGGCTCACCAAGTCAGCCGGATTATCCTTGGACTTAACATGCATGAATGTATAGTTCATTTGCAGTTCCTTTATTTTGTGTACTCTGTTACGCACATAAACTATGTGACTATCATCCTTAGCTATCCAGTGCAAACATATCTCACTATCTGTCCATATATATGTCTCACCTAAAAAGGGAAACATACCATTCAAATAAGTAGCTAACCTAGTTCCCAATTCAACAGCAGTCAGCTCCACAGGACCAACTGTGGAAGGGTACGTTGTTTTAATGGCACTACTCGGGATTTGGACATAATCATGGTAGATCGGACTTCAGTGACACAATAATCTACTGCACCATACGCCTTAGATGAGGCATCACAAAATATGTGCAATTGAACACACTCATTATCAGAGGTAGGATCACATCTTCTAGGAAACTTGACTGAGGGTACCTTCTCATATTCCACCTGCAATTTATTCCACTCTTCTGTATACTTTTCAGGTAATGGAGTATCCCAACTCAGTGCTTCTCTCCAGGCCTCCTGAACTAAAATCTTCCCTTTAATTGATATGGGACTAAATATGCCCAATGGGTCGAACATCATAGAGACCTGACTTAAGAGTGTACGTTTTGTGAGTTTTACATCGGGAAACTTGAGGGGCTTTAGAGAAATCTCATCAGTAGTTGTTTTCCACAGCAATCCTAGTACTGGTTGATATTCTGGTATTTGATAGTCAGGATAGTCTCTTCTTATCTGGTCCAAAAGAAGATGAGAGTTTGAATTCCAACTTTGTAGTGGCACATTGGCTTTACTACATTCTTGCCTTGCCAAATTGTAGATTTCAATCACCTCTTCTCCACTGTCGGCAACACCCTGAAGATTATCCATGTAAAACAGTTGACCCATTTCCGGTTTCTCTGTCTTCTGGAAATTATATCTCAAAGTGCTGCACAACAAGAAAGGACAAGAGCAGGAACCAAACAACACTGACCGAAAGCGGTATTCTTTTATCCGCCCACCAGGCTGAAAAGGATCTTCAGGCCAAAGGAACTTTGTGAATTTGCGGTCCTGCTCCTTTAACCCTATTCTCAAAAAGGCTTTGGAGATATCTGCCACAAACCCAAATCTCTTCGTCCTGAATTTTAATAGTACATCACCCAGTATTTCAGTCAGATTTGGTCCTACATAGAGACAATCGTTTAGGCTCGAGAACTGCAGTTAAATACCACTCTGATGGGGGTAGTACTGGAGTCCTTACTTACAGCATGATGAGGAAGGTAATGACCCTCTTTATGGTTTATTTCACCTGGGACCTCCTCAATAAAGTCATTTTCCAACTGCTCTTGAATTATTTTATGATAAATGTCCAGTCGTTCAGGATGTTGACGCAATCTCTCCACCATTTAATTTAATTGACATCTTGAACTCTGGTAGTTAGTTCGTAATTCAAGGGCATTTATCATCCATGGAAGTCCTACCCAGTACTGGCCATCCTTATACTCAACTGTGTCTAGGTAGTGGTTATATGTTAAGATGTCTTCAGGGGTGGGAAGATCTGCTTCTATACCCACAGTGTCCAGTTCCCAAAGTTTGTGAACAGGTTCTTGTTGCTCTTCTAGAATGTCTCCTAGTTGTGATGGTATTAATTCTGCACCAATTCTAGCCACCACCAGAGATTGTGCCGGAGTCACAAAGACTGGATCCATCCGGTTGTCTGATTCACTTGGGCCACATGTGGGTAGAGATCCCATGATTATATATCCACCTGATGAAGAAATTAACTGGATACCGTGTTTCCGAGTCATTTTTCGCAAGAAGCGATCACAATAGTCGGAGCCGATGATCAGTTGAATTGGACCTACTACGTCAGACTCTATAGTTCGGTCTGCTAGTTGAACACCCTTCTTTGTTAAGAAGTTAGATGCTTCCTTTAAACCCTTATGTACCACAGAAGTGTTCATGTCTTCCTTAACCACCGCAGTCACTTTACATTTATATTTGCCCAATTTAATCAGGGGTTTAACCACGTCAAATGTTTGTGTTTCCTTATTTGACAAAAATCCAGTTATTGCCATGTTCACTCTTCCTACTGTTGGCAAATTCATGGCTCTGACAATATTTCCGGCAATGAAGGTCTTTTGCGCTCCAGTATCAAAGAGTGCTTTGACCGGCATAACCTCTTTTCCTCTGATCAGTTGAATCTCGGCTGTAGGAGTAGCTGCCGGCGTATGCATTGAGTTTCCAGTGGTCAGGGTCATATTTACACTTGTCAGTTTGGGTTGTACTTCACTGATCTTGGGACACAACGCGGTATGATGTACACCAGTCTTGCACCGAGAACATACATTTAATTTAGTGGAACATTCCTCAGTAGAATGTCTTGTGCTAAGCCAAACAAGACACTTACCTAGTTTGATGAGTCGTGTAAGTCTTGCCTTAAGATTTGGGTAAGTCCTACAATACACTGTGATATGTTGTTCTGAACATAACATACACACCTTCCGGTTTTCTTGGTTTATCCCTGGTGTGGGGTTAATATCTCTGGTTACTTCTTGGGTCACTGGAGAATTGAGACGGGAATTTTTTCTCTCCCAAACACCTTTTGTTTTAGATACTGTATTAGTTTGATTATTCTGCTGGACGGATGTCACATAGGTACCAACCTCTTCCTTCTTGAACGGTTTTGCTTTTTCCTTAGTCCCTGTTGTAGACACTTTTGTGTATTTAACCTTGTTGTCTCCTTCCTTGATACCGGTATCCTTCTTGGAAACCTGCATGTGTTTGCACAGCTCTCTTAAACCCTCTTCTATCTCTTGATACGTGAAGTAGTTCTTCTTATACCTGTGGTACAATTCATCACAGGTTTTCTGAGAGAGATTTTGTTGTACAATATGGTTCAAGAGCCAAGAAGCTGAATCAAGATCTTTCTGGGTACTAAGTGATTTCAAAACACAATTCAAGCTGATCCGGAATGACTGAAGGTCCTGGTACGTATGCTTTGGTCCTGATAACTCCAGCAATTTGTAAACTAGGCGCTGTAGAGTCAACTCCGTATCTTCAAAATTCTCCTTGAGTACGTCTAGAGCTGCTGTATAATTGGCATCTGTTATGGGAAGTTCCTTGATAAAATCCAATGCAAAACCCTTAAGTTGACCTAACAAGTATGAACATTTATTTGCTGCAGAAATATCGAACCTGTCATGAACTAAACCTTTAAATTTGTCCCAAAAGGTATTCCAATCAGATTGCCCATCAAATTCAGGTAAGGTTATAGGTGGCAACTTAAATCTTTGTTGTCCCGGAGCCGCAGTACCATTAGTGGTACCATTACTCCCTGTTTCGGTAAATGTCTCTGTCGCCAAGGATTCGAACCCAGTTAGTTGATCCAAATAATTTTCACGGGCATTTGCATAGGCTTGCTGTAATTCCTCAAACCTTTCAGATTGTTCTTGTTTAATGCAAAAGTCCTCCAATTTATTGCAAGACTCTTCATAATTAGCCCACCGGGTTTTAAGATCTTGGATTTGAGATTTTAACAGCTCCCTTGGACAGAGGTCACGTCTTTTTACCTCCTGACAATTATTTAATGCTCTAGTTACCCAGCCTAATTCCCCACCATAGATTTTCTCAAGAGTGTATCAGTCATTTTGGAAAATGGGTAATTATTTTCTGGACTATTATTAATGTTTATATTGAACACTAATTTTCAACAATCAAAATTATATTTAGATATAGCCTAACACATACTCAATTAAGCTGTTAATCTTTAGCATTATATGTGTACCATTATTTGCTACAAATTCAGATGAATAATTAGTTGAAAAAATTAAGTCCACAATATAATTTACCTAATACGTGGGAACGCACGCTAGTAGGGGGAGGGAATATATTTATTATTGAACTAAATGTCACATATACTCCGTCCCGAGCATTTAGCTGGTGTACTTGGTCTTTCAGACGCAGGTGACATTAAAGGACGGAAACATAAAAATGGCCTAAATTATCAAATAATAGGGAGAATTTAGGTACAAGAATGAAGCTAAAGCTGTAAATATGTAGTTAATCATTGATTTATTATCCCAGATGTTAGTGGGTACCTGTGGTAGTAGCATTTTTCTAAAAGGGGGGGGGGGAACACATTCATTATTTATTAAATTTGGTATATGCTCCGTCCCGAGCGTTTAGCTGGTCGACCTAGCCTGCCAGACGCGGGTGACATTAAGGACAGAGACATAAAATGGTCTAAATAAGAAAAATATGGGGGAAATTTAGGGACTGCAATGAAGCTCAAGCTCCGAGTTTCACAAACGCCAGAGAACACAACGTTGCAGGCCCTCCTACCAGTCCTCTACCACAGGATTTAAACGCCATGCCAGTGCCACTCACCAACGGCCATCACCTGGTAAACCAACCAATCTGCCCGTGAATCGACGATGTACTCGTGATAGCGGGCTACCTGCGCGACTTGAGCTCTACGGTTCCAGTGGACGCCGTCACGACGCAAATTGCGGCGATATGGTCTGGCTCCACCCTGGAACGTTCGATAGCCGCGCAGTAGTCTCTGCAGTCGCCGATTCCCGGCTTGGTATATTGTGCGGTAATGACCGCGGGTTACTCCTGGCTCACCCTCATCAATGGGGGGCAGCTCTCGTGGCTCCAGCAAGACGACTTAGAGCCACAGCGCTGCTCAATTAGTTGGATGATAGAGATGATGTCATCCGTAATTTCTGACACTTGGACTGTTTCGTGTACGTCGTTGCCTCCCAAATATAAGATGGTCAATTGGTGAGGCCAATCGAGTACACGATTCAGTCGCCTGTCTGTCATGAAATTACGGGCTCTACCTCCTGGGGCTCGATAGCATCTAATTTCACAGTTAGGGACCTCAAAATGGCGGGGTATCAAACTGTGCCCCACAAATGCGACCTTACACATTTATAGAAATGGGGACCCTAACTGTTAATAACAACATTTACCTAACCTAACCCCTAGTCTACACAACGATCGGAATCCTCACTCGGGGCACCAAAATGTTGGGGATAATATGGCCAAAGGTTATCTCTTACCACACCAATCGAAATATAAAATTAATAAACAAATTAAAGTAAAGTCGGAGATTGCCTACCTTATGGCATGAACTATGGTAGCCTATCTCTCAGGATGCCCTAACTAAACATTGTATCAATGGCCATGTATATCAATGACTTAGCTATACTAGGGTCCTGGTGTAGTTTCGAGGATTCCGGCTTCGGTAGACCAGGGTTAAAGGGTCAGGACTCCGGGCCTGATGCGGAGATTGTGGTGGAGGAGATCACGGGACACGTCTCTACCGTTCAAAAGTTTACTAGCGTCTGATCGGAACTTCAATTTCCGACTCTTAAATAAACTATATATTAATTCGTTACCAAGGGTTCATTCCCTCTTCACGAAATCATATAAATAATTATCAGCATTTAAATTATATAATTAAAAGGGTGAACATCGTTTCACAACGATTTAGTGAACATAATATCAAGATATTAACAATCCTAAAGCAAACGGTGGATCGCGTATGGGGTCGCGGAAATATTTAAACTGATCCTCTTTACAGTTCTTCTAAACTTATTTCTACAAGGTTTTATAACTAAATTAACTTGATCAAGGTAATCTTATACAGTACTAAATTACCTAACATTAATTAATCTCTACAATATATACAATCACCGGGTTCTGGTAGGAAATTGTTCACTCTAGTGAGGTTACCCTATCGGAAGGTTGTTGCCAACATTCCCCAGATACCGGTGTAGTCAATTTATTTCTCACAAAGGGTGTGAAAGATAAGAATGGGAGAATGCTAGCCGAGAAGCAAGCAAGAGTCGAAAGATGGAGGGAGTAATTCGACGAGTTGCTAAACGTAAGGAATGGAGCGTCAGCACACATAATTGGATGGGGTATAGGAGAGAGAAGAAGAGAAGTAGGGGAAGAGTAGGTAGGGATCAGGAGGTCAGAAGTGTGGGAAGCCATGAAAAGAGTGAAGTTTAGGAAAGAACCAAGAACAGATGAAGTGTGTGGGGAAATTCTGAGGTATGGTGGTGATATAGTGATCGAATGGGTATGGAACATTTGCAACCTAGCATGGAAGAAGGGGAGTGCACCTGATGACTGGAAGACACACATAATAGTCCCCCTATATAAGGGTAAAGGGGAAAGAGGAGTGTGTGGTAACCATCGAGGAATATGTCTTCTAAGCATAGTAGGGAAGGTGTACAGTAGGGTAGTGATTGAGAGAGTGAGAGCGAGAACTGAGAAATGGATAGGTGACGAGCGGGGTGGTTTTAGGAAGGGAAGAGGATGTGTAGATCAGATTTTTTCCCTGAATTGTGTTGTGAAGAAATATCTGGAGAAACAACAAAAGGTGTATGTTGACTTTATGGATTTTGAAAAGGCCTATGACAGAGTGGATAGAAAAGGTATGTAGAAAGTACTTAGAATATACGGAGTAGATGGCAAGTTGCTGAAAGCAGTGAAGAGCATGTATGAGGGTGCAAAGGCAGCAGTATGTGTGAAGAATGAGGAGAGCGAGTTCTTTGACCTGAATGTTGGGTTGAAGCAGGGGTGTGTGATGTCTCCGTGGTTGTTTACTTTTTATATGGATTAAGTCGTGATAGAGATACAGGGAAGAGCAGTGGATGTTGGTGTATCGCTGATAAGAGAGGGAAATGAGTGGAAGGTACCTGTAGTGCTGTTTGCTGATGATACAGTTATGATGAGCGATAATGAATGGGAGCTGCAGGGTCTGGTAAAGGTGTTTGTAACAGCGTGCGAAAAACGGAATCTGAAAGTAAATGCGGGGAAGAGCAAGGTTATGGTCTTCGAGAGGGGTGAAGCCACAGAGCGTGAGGTGAAGTTGAACGGTCAGCTCATTTATGTATCTGGGCAGTGTGTTGAGTAATGATGAGTATGGATGAAGAAGTGCGGGAGAGGATGCAACAGGGGAAGAGGGTTGTAGGAACGTTGAAAGCAGTAACAAGAAATAGGGTGGTCAGTATGGAAGTGAAGAAGTCCTTGCATGACAGTATGGTAATCCCGACACTGACTTAAGGAAGCGAAGCATGGACGTTCGAGAAGAGACTCAGACCAAGAATGAGAGCGGTGGAAATGAGTAACTTAAGAAGTGTGTGCGGAGTTACATGGAGGGATAGACAGACAAATGAGGAAGTTAGAAGGAGGTGTGGTGTGGAGGTAGATGTGCTGGAAAGTGTGAACAGGAACAACTTGAGATGGTTCGGCCATATGGATCGTATGGAAAGCGAGAGAATGACTAAGAGGGTGTACGTGAGCGAGACGGAAGGACGGAGAGGGAGAGGTAGACCAAACGAGAGGTGGAAGGATGGAGTGAGGAATTATATGGATGAAGGTGGTGCTGGTTGGGAGGAGGTGCGTCGACTGACTGGGGACAGAGGTGCATGGGGGCGGTTCGTTCGTGGCCACCCCTTCGGGGATCACAGCGTTAAGCAATAGATAGAATTCTGCTATAGTTATATTTTCGTATTATTTTAGATTGTCTTCTAGTTTGCTCCCTAGACCTCTATCAAGCTTAAAAAAAAAACCCAAGCCCCAATTTTAAGATTAATTTGTAAATTTCTCGGCAGAAAAATGTCCTGGTCGAAGGCCGGTTCCTAATATATTACAGGTTCGCTATCGCTCGCTAGGAAAAAAAATTACACCTAAATGGCACGCAAGGTCTTGATATTAACAAATACATGGGGTGAAAGTTCTTAAAATCGCCAAACTAATGGAATGAACGTCTTAAAATCTCATTAACAATGGGACTAAACTGGGAGACGGGTCCAGAAAAAAATGCCTCCCCATAAGTGGGTAAAATTACTTTATAATCGCTCACATTACTATTGTCATTATAGTTATATCTAAATCATCTTCCAAATATATTAACGAACACCTCCCTGTACAATGTTGTGTATTAGTTAGTACATATGGTATACAATGCTGTGTATTGGTTAGTACATCATATTCACAATAATGTGTATTGGTTAGTAAATTTAGTTCACAATGTTGTGTAATGGTTAGCACATCAGGTTCACAATGGTGTGTATTGGTTAGCACATCAGGTTCACAATGTTTTGTATTGGTTAGTACATCAGGTTCACAATGTTGTGTATTGGTTAGCACATCATGTTCACAATGTGTTGTATTGGTTAGTACATCAGGTTCACAATAATGTGTATTGGTTAGTACATCAGGTTCACAATGTTTTGTATTGGTTAGTACATCAGGTTCACAATAATGTGTATTGGTTAGTACATCAGGTTCACAATGTTTTGTATTGGTTAGTACATTTAGTTCACAATGTTGTGTATTGGTTAGCACATCAGGTTCACAATGTTGTGTATTGGTTAGTACATCAGGTTCACAATGTTTTGTATTGGTTAGTACATTTAGTTCACAATGTTGTGTATTGGTTAGCACATCAGGTTCACAATGTTGTGTATTGGTTAGTACATTTAGTTCACAATGTTGTGTATTGGTTAGTACATCAGGTTCACAATGTTTTGTATTGGTTAGTACATTTAGTTCACAATGTTGTGTATTGGTTAGCACATCAGGTTCACAATGTTGTGTATTGGTTAGTACATTTAGTTCACAATGTTGTGTATTGGTTAGTACATCAGGTTCACAATGTTTTGTATTGGTTAGTACATTTAGTTCACAATGTTGTGTATTGGTTAGCACATCAGGTTCACAATGTTGTGTATTGGTTAGTACATTTAGTTCACAATGTTGTGTATTGGTTAGTACATCAGGTTCACAATGTTTTGTATTGGTTAGTACATTTAGTTCACAATGTTGTGTATTGGTTAGCACATCAGGTTCACAATGTTGTGTATTGGTTAGTACATTTAGTTCACAATGTTGTGTATTAGTTAGTACATCAGGTTCACAATGTTGTGTATTGGTTAGTACATTTAGTTCACAATGTTGTGTATTGGTTAGTACATCAGGTTCACAATGTTTTGTATTGGTTAGTACATTTAGTTCACAATGTTGTGTATTGGTTAGTACATCAGGTTCACAATGTTTTGTATTGGTTAGTACATCTTGTTACCAATAATGTGTATTGGTTAGTACATCAGGTTCACAATGTTGTGTATTGGTTAGTACATTTAGTTCACAATGTTGTGTATTGGTAGCACATCAGGTTCACAATGTTTTATATTGGTTAGTACATCAGGTTCACAATAATGTGTATTGGTTAGTACATCAGGTTCACAATGTTTGTATTGGTTAGTACATTTAGTTCACAATGTTGTGTATTGGTTTGCACATCAGGTTCACAATGTTGTGTATTGATTAGTACATCAGGTTCACAATGTTGTGTATTGGTTAGCACATCAGGTTCACAATGTTTTGTATTGGTTAGTACATCAGGTTCACAATAAGTGTATTGGTTAGTACATCAGGTTCACAATGTTGTGTATTGGTTAGTACATTTAGTTCACAATGTTGTGTATTGGTTAGTACATTTAGTTCACAATGTTTTGTATTGGTTAGTACATCAGGTTCACAATAATGTGTATTGGTTAGCACATCAGGTTCACAATGGTGTGTATTGGTTAGTACATCAGGTTCACAATGTTTTGTATTGGTTCGTACATTTAGTTCACAATGATGTGTATTGGTTAGTACATCAGGTTCAAAATGTTTTGTATTGGTTAGTACATCAGGTTCACGTTGTTGTGTATAGGTTAGCACATCAGGTTCACAATGGTGTGTATTGGTTAGTACATCAGGTTCACAATGTTTTGTATTGGTTAGTACATTTAGTTCACAATGTTTTGTATTGGTTAGTACATCAGGTTCACAATGTTGTGTATTGGTTAGTACATCAGGTTCACAATGTTGTGTATTGGTTAGCACATCAGGTTCACAATGGTGTGTATTGGTTAGTACATCAGGTTCACAATGTTTTGTATTGGTTAGTACATTTAGTTCACAATGTTGTGTATTGGTTAGCACATCAGGTGAACCATATGATACCCATCTCGCCTTGTACCATTTTTGCCAACCCCAGATGGGACGTCACAACGTCGTCCACTTATTTCAGGTACCTATTTACAGCTAGGTGAACTGAGGCTAACACATGAAAGGAGACAAGCCCAATTTGTCTCCGCCCGGCCGGGGATTGAACCCCGACCCCTCGTGTGTGTGTGTGTGTGTGTGTGTGTGTTTGTACATAAAACACAAACACAAATTGATTTCTAGGGAGGAAAATACTAAATATATGTATATATACATAATAATTACTAAGATATATATATAAATATATAAAATCTCCCCTTAAGGCTAAATCATATACAATGAGGGAAACAAATGATAGCCAAAATCGATATCAGGCTTCATAAAACCCAAATCAAACTGCTCCTATAACTTCCCATTTATGAATAGTGGTGGTGGGTCTCTCTGTATGGAAGACTAGGTGCAGCTGTAAATAATTTATATTGTATGCTGTTTTAGTAAATGCTTAGTATAGAAATACTCGCATAATATACACCAACTAGAGGGGCACTCGGTAGAGCGCATACCTCCGCCTTCACCATTAATATCGTAGACCTAAACTATCCTCTGGGATAGGCAGCTATTGTAGTTGATCAATAAAGACTGTTTTTTTTTTTTTTTTTTTTTTTTTTTTTTTTCTATGTGATTGAGGGAGGCAAAAGGCATAACTGCCTATAGCGAGTGCCTCACCCATAGTTGAAAGAGTGACAGGGCCAAAATCAAGGGACGTTCGAGCCAAAATGCCTGGACACACGGAGTTTGAAGCAATTTAAGTCATAGGAAGAGGGAAAGACTGATTCTGGGAGAGAGTTCCAGAGCTCAGCTGTTGAGTAAAAGAAAGTTTGAGAGTAACGTTTCACTCTTGGGTTGGAGAGTTGCACAGAGTAGGGGTGGGATTGAGTTGCAAGACGGGTACCACGTGCCCTACGTAAAGGAGGTGGTATGCACTGGGATAGCTCTGAGGAACACTGATTATTATAGTAGCGATAGAATAGCGAGAGAGATGCAACATTGCGGCGGAGAAAGAGAGAGATTGCAGAGAGTTGGTGAGTGGACGGGGGAGTTAATGATACGAAAGGCCTTCCTTTCAACTTTGTCTAGGAGAGCGGTGTGAGAGGAACCTCCCCACACATGTGAACAATACTCAATACAAGGGCGCACTATGCCCCTGTACAGAGCAAGAAGCTGTGCAGGGGAAAAGAACCCCCTAAGGCGGTTGAGCACACCCAGCTTCTGGGAGGCTGCCTTAGCAAGACTGGTAATATGGTCCTTCCAAATGAGAGCAGAAGAAAAAGAGACACCAAGAATATTGAGAGAAGATGAAGGGTTGATTTTTGTATTGTTGAAGAATAAGGGATAGTCCGCTGGGAGATCCTGACGGGTAGATAGATGGAGAAATTGGGTTTTGGAAGCATTAAAGTTAACAAGGTTTTCTCTGCCCCAATTGGAAATAGTATTTAGATCAGAATTTAAGAGTTCTATGGCTTCATTACGTTTGTCGTTGAGGGATTGCTGGCTGGGGCGTTCTGAAAAAGTAATGGAGTAGTGTAAGGTTGAGTCGTCTGCGTATGAATGGATGGGAATTAAGGTACAGTTAAGGAGATAATTTATAAAAATTAGAAAGAGAATAGGAGATAGGACAGAGCCCTGAGGAACACCGGAGTTTATAGGGTGAGGAAGTGAACAATGGCCGTCCACAACCGCAGCTATGGAACGGCCGGAAAGGAAATTAGAGACAAAGGCACAGATGGAGGGATAGAAACCGAAGGAGGGTAGTTTAGAAATTAAAGATTTATGCCAGACTCTATCGAAGGCTTTCGATATGTCTAGTGCAATTGAAAAAGTCTCACCGAAGTCCCGAAAGGAGGATGACCAAGAGTTAGTAAGATATGAAAGAAGATCACCAGTAGAGCGACCCTTAAGGAAGCCATACTGGCGATCTGAGAGCAGATTATGAGAAGAGAAATGCTTAAGAAATTTGGAAGCAAGAATAGTTTCAAAAACTTTAGAAAGACAAGAGATAAGAGCAATTGGACGATAGTTGGAGGGTTGAGAGCAGTCACCCTTCTTTGGGACAGGTTGAATGTGAGCAAACTTCCAGCATGAAGGGAAGATGTTAGAGGATAGACGGAGACGAAAGAGTTTGCCTAGGCAGGGAGTCAGCACGGAAGCACAGTTTTTGAGAACAACAGGAGGAACACCGTCCGGACCGTACGCCTTATTAGTGTTGAGCCCAGAGAGGGTAGAAAGTACATCTTTAGAAGAGATTAGGATATTAGGCATAAGTAAGAGAGAGGAGGGCGGAGAGGGAGGAATAGCAGAGGAATAGGTGGTGATATATTACGTGTTTATATATTATAACGAAACACGTTGTTACCAGGCTCCGTGTGTCATAATAACCGGAGTGTTATTACCTTCCCCTCCCTACCCAATAACGCTATGGGAACCAACACTCTCAAAGATCAAAGGTATACCACAGGTAAATATATTTAGGTTGGGTATATTGGTAGTGAATGATCTCTTATTATATTATTTGGTATACATTTATCGTTGTATACTGCAGTCAATTCATTACAATTAGGGTAAAAAGCACGTCCACAAACCAAAACGACAAGAGTATCGAGCTAATATTTGTACCATTTGGGAAGAATCAGCCAGGGAATAGCTGCAGTGTGAAAATATACAATCTAGTTGCTATAGTCCTTGAGTTACAGAGGTTAAGAGTTACGATTTCTGTGCTACCAATAATGAATGGACTGATGGGTTTATCACTACCAATACTCATTTAAAAAGTAATTTATTATGGACACTTTAACTATTATGTGCATACCTACTTTAAACCCAATATATCATAATGAAAATATACGCTAGTATACTCCCATTCTTCTAAAACCCTCTCATATATTTATAGGATCAATCTCATATCTCTCTCTCCCCACCGTCCCCATAAACATTGTAATATCAGCACATCGCCTCCGGGAAACTGCTACTTCCATTATGATACAGGAGAGACTAACCGGGGAGGGATATTATTGGTGAAGGAGAAGGGAGTTGGTGGAGGAAGGTAGAAATAAACATAGAAAATATTATGTATAGCGTCCTTAACATTTTTGAATGATCCTATAAAATGCAAGAACGAAAAATGTAGATACTTCAAACTGTCCAGGCAAAAGCCCAAATACTACTAAATTATAGGCTAGCTAAACATCTACACCCAAGTGACACATAATGTCTTAATATTGAAAAAAATACAAATAGGACGAAAGGTATTAAGATCACCGAATTAATGGGGCAAGCGTCAACAAATTTCACAACTAATTGGGGTAAATATAAGGGAGAAGGGGGTCCAGAAACAAACAAATACCTCCCTTACGCAAATATTAACAATTGGGCTACACAGTTTGAAACCAACTGTTATATTCCTAAAACTTGTCATACAATGATTACCATGTTGTATTTCTTCGCCTCTTAATATTCCCATTTCTTGCCCCACCTTCATTCCTTGTGTTTCCATTGTCTTCCTATTTATTTATTTAGTCTTATTTACTTATGTTTCTACCATGCTCGTAATGTCATGTGTCATTATTCTTGTGTCATTATTCTCCATGCTTGCCTTTCTTACGATCTTATCTACCTACTCTTCTTCCTTCTCTGCTTGTTAATTACTCGTTCCTTATATCAACGTTAATTTAATATGTTTTATCTTTATTCTACTCCCCCACTTTCTTTCTCTATTCATGTCTTTCTCATCCACCTCCTTCCCTTCCTTCCTACATCAATTAATGTTCTCCCTCATAGCCTACCCCTTCCCTTAAAATGAGTCTCTGTTGCTATTTTTACTCCCAATTAATTTAGTTGCTGCTGATTATAGCCTTCCCTCTCGCTCTCGCTCTCTCTCTCTCTCTCTCTGTTATATGACAATCTTAACTTCTAGCCTTAGAACCTAGATATATAGCAGAGTTTGAGTATATACCGGTGCAAATATCTTATAATTCAAGAAAAACTTTCTTATCACTTATCACCTTACGAGCGGCCTATGCGGTTTATTTATGTGTACCGCCCAGCGGGGTGTTTTTAGCCAAAATAGGGCTGTTTACGTGATCATTTTCATGCCTAAATAAGACCCAGAACGTAAAACAAGTATCTATCCCTGAAAGGGCATAAACAGAGCTTTCGAATGACACCATAACGATCCTTGTATGATGGATAGTTTTCTTGCAATAACCGTGCAACGCGAGTGCAAAAAGCAGGTAATTCGGTACTTTCGGTACATAATTGAGTATGTAGCGAGTGAGAGAGGGAGGAGGGAGCTGAGATTTGTGTCAGTAGGTTCGCCGCGGTGGTCTGGAGCAGTCATACGCTCGCTAGTCTCCTCCCACCACTTGTCTCTCTCTCTCAGCCACATTACGTGCTGAAATTGCCACTCGAGTTATGTCGAGCGCCGCCACATAGTCCAGCTTTATTTAACTCGACTTAAGTGGTGGGCCGCTTTTTAAGGGTTAAACACCCGTAAATATATCACTGTTGATTTAGCATTCATGGATGTTTATAGGCTACACATGCAGTAAACTACTAACATATCTTGACATAGCGAGGTAGAATGAGCCATATATTGCTTGAGCTAAGAGACATGTGGCCCAGTATTACAACATATAGTGCTACTGTCGCGATGTACAGTATATCTATCTATCTTTATATCTATCTATCTATATATCTACCTATCTTAGAACTGTGGGCCATCAAAGTAAGCCATACCTTTATAGTTGATTCAGATCACATGAAGGTTTTGATTCCTGAAAATGTACTTAGAAACTAAAATATGTAGCAAATTGTTGATGTGCTTAACCCCTCCGACCCCAGGGACGCACGTTATTCGTCGCCTATGTATGTATGAAGATATTATTGGGATTGAATTTGTGCTGTATCTAGTATCAGTGCATTACCACAAAGCCCACCGAAATGCCCAAAAAATACCCTCATTGTTCCCTGATTAAATAACACTGTATGAATATTCCCATATTCAAAATATGTTACAGGGGGACAATGCCTAGTGAGTTCACTGTTCAATAGGTGGCGTTCTGAGAGTGAGGGTCTGAGTCTGGAGGGTGAGACGGTGAAGCACTTGAGCGAAGCAACCAGCCGCTTCAGAGATGGAGCTGCTCCGAGTCATGATGGATGCTTCACATGTCTCACTCCCCAGACTGGAACAAGACCTCACGGGCTTCACCGTGTTGAGAGGTGGATGTACAGGCTCTCAGCCTATGCCCGAGAGAGAGTAGTTGGAATATAGAAAAAAAAAAAAAAAAAAAAACCTACCCCATGTTAATTGTGACTTTCCCCCGCCCCCCAGGACTCCCAAATAACGTAGGTGAGCAAAGTTATGTTGTTTTTCCTTCATTACTAACCCATCCCATGTGTTTTCAGGAAACAACAAACATTGGCTGATCAAGGAGTGTACTTTTTTATTAAATCGCTTTGGGTACAGATGGTTAAGATGCCAACTACAACCAGGAGTAGCTACACAGTCAAACTATCTGTCACAGGTCCATTTTGCCAAGGGGGAGATGTTGAGAGGATACAAGAGCCAGGTGTACAAGTTGTATTATTTAATAATGTTTGGCAAGGTGCATTTGTAGGTTTATTTATACAGGGTAAATGCATAAATAATAAGAATCATGAATAATGGTAGCAATAATACAATAAGCACTAGTAATAAACATAAAGGATACTCAGGATATATATACAGACGTACTATACATACGTAAATCATATTGAATGCTCGCAATGTGACTCAGACTGTGTGGGGGAAAATCCCTAGCTGGAAGCTAGTGTAAGTGTGAGTATGGTAGAGCCTTTCCCATATAGTTACGCTGAGGCCTGGTAACCTAGTGATTATTCAGACATGTAACAATGTAACTATAAGTGAAGGATTTACTTTATGGATAGCGTGCCGGGGTATTTAATAGACAAACTGGAATAGAAATAAGTTACGTTAGAGGGGACCTGAACACCAGGCCACGGTTAGGCAAGCGTCCGATGAATACTAACTTGGACTAATGAGTCTCCAAGAAGCTTGTGAGCATTCGAGGTCCTAGAGCCTGGGAGCAGTCTAGGTCTTCCTGTTCAGGATTTAGCCGTGTGTACAGGAAGTCAGGCCAGAGGGCACCTGTAGAAGCTTGGGAGCATTCAGATCTCGGGAAGGGGAGAAGATAATATTCCCCTACCTGGCCTAAATACCTATTCACTTCTCAGGTGCTCTCCGCTGTAGGTAAACTACATGGAAAAAGGGCTCGGTGTGGTTTTGACGAGGGGGGTAGGGGGGAGAGCAGTGAAAGAGCCCTCCGGATTCGATGAATGATTCCCGCCATCGTCCAATCGGGCGGCATCCCCGGTGATGACGTCAGCTTGCTGGGGTTGGTTCCGGCCGACCGATCCGCGGCCAGCCTAGGTGTGTGAAGGCACGCTGGGATCCTTGGAAAATCGCCGCCTCTTGGGAGTGGGGGGGATTGAGGGGGTTTGTTATGATTTGTTTCTGGGGAGACCTAGTGGGCTGTAGCCTGGTGTTGGAGGGGGAGACTTGGGTATTTCTGGGAAGGGGGACTTGGGTATTTGGGCTGCACATTTTTCGGGGGCTTTGGTAGCACATTTCCTTGGAGGTTTGGTATAACAGTTCTCTAAAACAAATTCCTTAACATTGACTTGCTAAAAGTAATGTTACGAACTGGCACTCGGGTACACAAGGGCTCTCAATCAGGACTCGAATACGGCTCGCTGCCACAACGGAAACACACGATCCCAACCCCTGAGTACTGCCAGCCGAACAAAAAACACCAATACCCTCTAGAGTTCAATCTGCTATAACGGGGTATTCAAGAATTCGGTACTAGTGTTCAACAACAGACTAATAAAGAGACAGGAATTATCTAGTCTGGTCAACAATCAAACAATGAAGTAAGAAACAACAACACAAAAGAATAGTGTTGGCCGAAGCCGAAGTAATCCACCCTTGACTATGAACTTAAGAAGTCCACCACCCTCTACTTCGGATCGGCACTATTACGTTACGTTAATTAATAGTCCTTAAGCATCGAGCAAGAAATCTTCTGAAAAAAGTTAGATGCTTCTCGGATGCTCGTAAGAAGTACGTATCGGATTGTGAACAGTAATTCAATAAGCAAAAACACTGGCAATTAAATACTATTAAAGGCTTAAATTAGAATAAGAATAATTAAAAGAATATGCAATAGTATATGGCAAACATTAAAAGGAAGTACTCCGCAAATGCAACGACAATAGCCTACTCGGATTGTGCTCGTGGGCCACTAATCACTAAAGTAGCCAAGCTTGCAACACATGAAATCAATAGTGCATAAACAATATCATACATAAGGAAAGCTTCAATACTATTCTGTATCTACTAATCGAGTAAAGTCTAGCTGGGGTACTGTGGGCAAAAGGTAGCAGTGACTGAACAAAAACGGCTTGTAGCCTAGCGAAGTCCTCACGACTGTTTAAAGTATTACATTAAAACTAACAAGTGCACTTTGAGAAATCCAGATCCCTTGTATCTGGTTTTCTCCCGGCTCCTTGACAAAGTAAAAACAAACTGTTAATAAAATACAGGGTGGTTAGGCTCTTGCCCTCACGCACTGTAAATTATTAACTCAACACAGTCAGCCGCGAAGACAACCTAGGCTTCACTGAACCGAAATGAGTATGCAGGTTTATCGCTTAACCACTGCATCAAACAACAACTCGTAACACAGAAAAGCCTTACCCCAGTCTAGCATTACCTAGACCAGCAGAAAACAGGAATAATAATAATAACACACAGGGAAATGCATATACAAGTGCAACAAACATAAATCAATCCTATTCTAAGTCAACCCCTCCAAAATAGGCTATCAAATAGGCAAGTATCTCGTGAGAACTCAAGCGATAATAAGTTGGCTGACTAGCTCTGCACCAACGGGACCATGGAAGTTAAACAGGGCAGGGAAAAGAGGAAATAAGAATGTAAGGTAGTAGAGAAAGTTCCCATCAGTCAGAAGAATATAAATAGTTAGCAAGGGAAAGGAGAAGTCGCTCTGTCTAATGAGTTCTGATGAAAAAATGGCTAGACTTCCCTTTTATACCCGGCCCTCTAGTGAGCCCAACGTGAACTACTAAGGACCGCCCACTGACAACCATTACGTAATTTCTCTCTCTCCTCTGGGATACACAAAGGCTCCCCCTAGCACTGAGGGAGGGAGGAGTGCTAGTGAGTTAGGCCTACTTCCTGCCTGGCGTACCCACTGACACCTAACTGTGGCTGTTTCTCTTCCCATCATTACAAATAAGTTTTACACACAATACTTATAACTAATGATATAAAATAGAACTCGTTGACTCAGATGAAAACAAAATACATATTCATAATACTTATAGTACAACGGCTCACACGAACTAAGTTAGGAAACTCTACATAGACTACAGCCAAAGTTCCTGCCCTGACGATCCTAGCGAGAGTGGGGCATGACTAGGCGTTCTGTACAGCATGCTCACACGTGCACATGCGTCACACCTCCCCCAAGATTTTACTCGCTCAACCCTGAGCTAAAATCTGACAAACACAGAACCCCATCAAGCCCCTCACACCAGCGACCGCATGGCACTAAAACAAAGCTGAGTTTATCACCAAAAAACATCTTATTAAAACAAAAAATTCACATTTTATAACTCCTCCAAACAATAGCAAAAAGACACAATATCATGCTCCCAGAGCGAGCTTACAGCAGCTCAGCCGTTTGGTAGTTTGTGGACTACTCAAACTCTATAGGCTATGACAAACTTATACGATTACCTATATCAAAAGAAAGAGTTTTTATATGATTTTTATATTTTAATATGTTTTTCGCGGCTGCACTATAAGGGCAGCCTATTTTCCTCCACTCAAATCCACACACCTGTGATAGCCTACGACTGATCATCCACCCTTGATAAACAATCCGGGATCACATTGTCACATCCAGCAATATGACGGATGTCCAGGTTATACTCCTGCAACATCAAAGACCACCTGGTCAGTCTCATATTGCGATTGTGAAATTGATTCAGGAATCTCAAAGGGTGATGATCAGTGTAGATAACCACGACTGGACCATAGGATGGAACATACACCTCGAAGTGCCTGAGCGACAGCACAATCGCCAGTAATTCCTTTTCTATTGTAGAATAGTTCTTTTGTGCAGCATTGAACTTCTTAGAACAGAAACTTACTGGGTGTTCCACACCTTCATTGTCTGTCTGTAGCAAGACGGCACCAGCCCCTACACCACTAGCATCTGTTGCCAGCTGAAAAGGCCTGTTAAAGTCTGGGGCCCTGAGTATCGGGTGAGTACATAGCAAATGTTTCACCAAAGTGAAATCCTTTTCACACTCAGGTGCCCACAAAAACTTTTTGTCTTTAGATAACAAATCTGTGAGAGGTGCCAACACCGTTGAGTAACCTTTTATGAAGCGTCTGTAGTAGCCTATCATACCCAAGAATCTCATAACCTGCTTCTTGGTTGTTGGGTGCGGAAATTTATTGATAGCCTGTACCTTGTTCTGAGGAGGGCACATCTGTCCCCTTCCCACTACAAACCCAAGGTACTGCACAGTGGCTTTCATGAAGTCACACTTTGCCAAATTTACTACCAGACCTGCTTCACTAAGTTTCCGGAACTAAGGTCTCAAGGTGCTCACAATGGCTCTCAAAGTCGTCATCATAAATGATTACATCGTCCAAATATACGGTGCAATTCGGAATGTCCTTTACAATTTCATTCATCAGGTTCTGAAACGTTGCTGGTGCATTCTTAAGTCCGTAAGGCATAACATTGCACCGGTAGGTACTCCCGTCCACAACAAAACCACATACCTCTTTAGCACGCTCGGACAAAGGTACTTGCCAGTAACCTTTTACTAAATCTACTTTAGACAAAAAACGAGCATTACCAATTTTGTCAACACTATCATCAACCCGAGGAAGAGGATATGGGTTAGTTGGAGTCAAACCGTTTAACCTACGGAAATCAATACAAAAGCGTACCTTGCCATCTGGCTTAGGCTGCAGTATTACGGGGGAAGTCCACTTAACTGTGCCTTTCTCTATCAACCCTCTACCGAGCATATACTCCAACTCATCCCTCAGAGCTGGTAGTTTTATGGGGGGCAAACGGTACGGGATTGACTTAAAGGGTAGATGGTCCCCCACGTCAACATCATGCATAGCCTGAGTAGTGAGGCCTGGGTGTTCAGCAAATGCAGTGGGGTATGAACCGAACAACTGACGGATAGCATCAAACTGCGGCTCAGGCAAATGAGCTATAGCCTCGTCAGCCCTTAGGCTCGAGTTCCCCGCCCACTGATCCGCTGAAACATGTTGATCCCAGCTATCCTCCTCTGAAGCTTGACTGTCCCCCTCTCCTTCTCCACCACGGCCTCAACAAGCCAACACAGGGACAGTGAGAGGCTCAGAGGGGCGCCTCACATACTCTTTAATAAGGTTCACGTGACATAACTGGTTCTTTTTCCTCCTGTCTGGAGTGGCAACAAGGTAATCTAAGTCTGAAATTTTTTCTACAATTTTATAAGGTCCACTGTACTTCGCAGAGAGGGGGTTACCAACCAAAGGCAACAAAATTAATACCTCTTGTCCTACAGTGAACTTCCGGAGCCTCACTTTGCGATCATACCTGTCCTTCATCAAAGCTTGTGATTCTGTCAAATTTCTACCTGCCATCTCCAGACTCTTAAGCATGCGCTCACGGCTTTCAAGCACATACTTTAATAATGGACAAGGCTGCACAGTCCCCTCCCAAATTTCTTTCAGCATGTTAAGGGGGCCCCTGACACGGTGTCCAAAAATCA
Organism: Paralithodes platypus; assembly: GCA_032716605.1. Taxonomy (NCBI): domain Eukaryota; kingdom Metazoa; phylum Arthropoda; class Malacostraca; order Decapoda; family Lithodidae; genus Paralithodes; species Paralithodes platypus. The sequence goes on along the minus strand of CM064508.1, from coordinate 6,125,372 downwards.
GCTCGTTTGGACTAAATCCCAGGCTCTCACCAGGTACCTCCCGAGCAGCAAACAGCACATAAGGCAATCCAAGATCCCAATCCATACCGTTGTCAGCACAATAACACCTGAGCATGCTTTTAAGTGTAGCATGCCACCGCTGAAGCACCCCTTGACTCTCAGGGTGATACGCTGACGATACTACTGCTCGTATCCCATGCTGTTGCATTGTTTGCTTGAACATGTTGGAGGTGAAATTAGATCCCTGATCAGACTGAATCTCCTCCGGGTACCCGTACCTTGAGAAGTACCACAACAAGTTACTGACTACCGTCTTAGCCATTCCATTTTTCATAGGGTATGCATCGGGGTATCTAGTGGCAACATCCATTATGGTTAACAAAAATTTATTTCCAGCCTTAGTGGGAGGGAGTGGACCAACCATGTCAACAATAATTTTACTAAAGGGTGGCCCAATCACAGGAATAGGGTGTAACGGAGCCTTAGGAATAACTTGGTTCGGTTTCCCGACACGTTGACAAATATCACATGAGTTTATCCATGACTGCACATGAGACTTCATCCCCGGCCACCAAAACAATTTCCCCAAAGCCGCCACCGTTTTCTTGGCACCCAAATGTCCTGATAATGGAGAATCATGAGCCAACCTAAGCAAACTTTCCCTGCAGTCCTCTGGCATGACCAGCAGGTCAACTGTACCTGATCCGCCCTCCCAGTTCCTTTTAGGATCTTGATATCGGTGGTATAAAATTCCATTAAAGAAAAAAAAATCCCCTGCCTTTGCATCCCTATCTTCTTCTAACTCCACAGCCCCATTGGTACACTGCAAAACCTCAGGATCCTCTAATTGCAACTTTCGAATGTCTGTGGGAGCCAACATGTCTAACTGCTTGGTCAACAACTCATGCCCTCCCCCAACATCCAACTTAGACATCCGGTTTTCTCGCTGCAGGTAACGGTGCTGTCTCTGAGTCTCTGCCTCCTCCACTACTTTATCAACTGTGTTAGGCACTGGAGTTACAACAGACTCGGTCAAAGGTCCTGCTATTGGGTCTTTTGGGAGAGCCACTGGTTCTAAACTCTTCAAACTTTTCCCAGCCTTCCGCTTCTCCTTAATTCCCTTCCTCCGCTGTTCTGTGGCTTGGGAAATAGGCTGTGATACCTTAAATGCTTGGGAACGAGTTACCACACATGCCATCTGTTGGCGTTGACAACTCACTACCAACTCTTGTTCCTCCCTACTCACGTCGGCCGGGCTCTCGGCAACGACTAAGGGTGGAACTTCTAAAGTAGGCACCGCAAATTCGTTGCCGAGAAGAAGGTCGACGCCCTCCACTGGCAATTTCTCAACGATCCCAACATCTAAGTCCTTAATCACACCATCAATTTCCAGCTCCACATGAACCAACAGGTATGACCTGGTCGCATTAATACCCTGAACAACAACCACCCGTGCCGCATTAATTGGTCGCTCCGTGAAATTCTTCAAAAGTGTCTGTGAAGCTCCAGTATCACGCAAAACTTCCACCTTATGCTGGCAACCCGCCCAACTTACCCTACCGGTCCCTCTATGGGCGCAAAAGACATCACGGACAGGGGACGAGCCTTCCTGAGTCTTATACATAGCCTGTGACCCTGCCGCTGGCAAACTACCCTGGGTAAATCCAGACGACATTTCAGCCACACCTATGCTGCGCACCAAAGACACGGCTGCAGTTGGCAGCTTACTAGGACAAGATTTTGCATAATGCCCCTTCTTTCTACAATGAAAACATTCCACTTCCCCTATCGGTCTCTTCTGATGAGGGGCGGAGTTCTGACCCTTCTGTAATGGGACGGCTGTAGTCTTTGGTTCAGTCCTGGTATCTTGGCTTTTAAACTTAGGTTTATATCTATAGTGATTGTCCTGAGCTCGAGGGTTTGGAGTATCGCACCCCTTGGGAACTGCATCAACACGCTTTACAGATTCACATCCCCTGATTAGCGACAACCTGAGGTCAGCCATCTCAGCTGCCTCTTGAAGAGTTCTTGGGTTCTTTTCTTTAATAGTTAAAGTCATTTCTGCACCAGTACACTTATAAAACTGCTCGAGCAGAAACAGCTCAGTCAACTGTTCTGCCGTCTCAGCTTTCTCAGAACGTGTCCAGTTTTTAAGTGCATCTTTTAAGTCCCGGGCATATTCAAGAAAGGTCGCCTCCCTAGTCTTTGTAACACCCCGAAACTTCAATCGATATGTTTCCGGTTGCAACTCGTATGCCCGTAGGACAGCTCTCTTCAATTCTGGGTAGTCAATGCAAGACTCTAAAGGCAGTGCATCATAAGCCTTCAGACCCTTACCCGTAAGTCTTGAGGAGACTAGAGCTGCCCACTTCTCTTCAGGCCAATTATGCTCCGTACACTTCTTCTCAAAACGATTACAAAATTCTGTGACTTCAGTTTCACTAAATACCGGCACCAATTTGACTAAGTGGGCTAAGGACTGTTCTCTTACTTGGCCCTCACGGCCCATCCGAGTCCCTGTCGACTCTGCACGAGTCTTATCTAAATCTAATTTAGCACAATATTTCTCTGAGTCGTACCTAAGCTCAGCCTCATGCCTCCTGGTCTCATCCTCCTGCCTCCTAACCTCAATCTCATGCCTCCTAGTCTCATTCTCATGCCTCCTAGTCTCATTCTCCTGCTTCCTAGCCTCAATCTTAGCAAGCTCAAGTCTAAATACCATATCTGGAGACAGGCAGGAAGAGGGAGCTGCCACTACTGAAGGAGGGGGGGCAAAAACTGGGGAACCACCACGTGCACCACCCGAGGGCACTCCAATCTGCCAATTCTCATCCCTCTGTGGGAGAGTGCTAACCTCCGGTAACTGAGTGGACGGCACTGTGGGAGTCGAGTGAGAGGGGATCTGGGGAGGAACCCCCCCAAACGCCCTCTCCTCCGAAACCCCATGTCGCCCACGCAACACCCAGGAAATCAGCTCCCCCTTGGACATCCCTGCTACATTAGAAATGCCCAAAACCTTGGGTATCAGGTGCAAGCCACAAACATCCACCCCAGTCAGCCTCTCCTCCGTCATGTGGTACCGCTTACTCACAAAAACTCTAGCATCCTCCTCACTGGTTACTAACGGCACACCTTCAAATGACATCTCTCGCTCATCGTCAGTGCTAATGCACGACATACTGAAGTCCACAAACAAATTCTCGAGACAAAAGTGTTAAACTTCCTATGCAAGCACTAATTACTAAATTAACTGGAGTCTCTTAAATGCTTTACTAATTGCCATACAAAAAAAATATATTCTTCAATATGCACGCTAAAATACAAACAAACAAATGTTGTACAACTCTGCCAAAATTTATACTGTTCACAAAATCCTAAGCAAGGTCGCCATTTGTTACGAACTGGCACTCTTATAACTGGCACTTATAACTAATGATATCAAATAGAACTCGTTGACTCAGATGAAAACAAAATACATATTCATAATACTTATAGTACAACGGCTCACACGAACTAAGTTAGGAAACTCTACATAGACTACAGCCAAAGTTCCTGCCCTGATGATCCTAGCGAGAGTGGGGCATGACTAGGCGTTCTGTGCAGCATGCTCACACGTGGATATGCGTCACAGTAAGAACCAAATACCGGTACTTGTGCTTATTTTTTGTTTCACTGTGGGCGCCAACTAGGAATAACATAGATAGGATATATAGTAATAATCTAAATATTTCATCTTTACCATACTATATATACATGTTTAATTTACAGTTTAACAAATCGTGTTCTTAACTTTTAATTACATAGTGAATAAATATTTTCATGGTAATCAAATATTATTATAAATGGATGAAATGGGTCTTTTGGAGAGAGAATGAGAGCGAGATAAAGATGTACCCTAGATGTAGCCTAGCATTGCTCTGGGGAAGTTGTGAGGCCAGTAGAGTGGAATCCACACGTGAGTGAGAATGAGAGATAAGGAGGAAGCAAAATGCTAGACATTTGAATGTACGACATGAAAAAGGTTTTGTACAATAAGACAATGTTGGGTAGTTGGGTGATGTACAGAAGAAAACGTAGACACATAAATAAATCCAGTGATTTACTTAATAATATGAACATTATATTTTTCATAAATCACTATAATCGTCATTTTATAGGCCATAGTGTTGTATTGGGTGGATGTTGATGTAATGAATAGAGATGGTGGTGGGTCTAAAAACAAGGATGATAGTGGTGAAGGGGATTAAATTAATCCTTGTAAATAATGACGTGTTTAGCCAGTTTATTCTGACTATCAAAAAACAATATTGTATAGATTAGGAAGGGTATATGGAAGTCAGAGGGTTAATGGAGACTCACTACCCTTTTAATTCCCACATATATTTCTTAGGCTGCCAGAAGTAACTGTCATAACGTATCATGATCAAGTGTTTTGTTTGTATTGTGTTGTTTTGTTTTGGTCTTTAGAATCAATAACACCTCCATTTTACTTCCTTTGCTCTTAAATGTATAATAACCCTTTCAAAGTTTCAATTCTACCTTCAACCATCCTACTATTATCATTAAGCTTCAACTACTCCACAACTAACCTTGCTACCAACACCATCATCATTACTACCACCTAAACTATCCTCCACTTCTCTCCCCCCGTGATAACCACCTCCGTTATCACTAATATCACCACAGCTGACATTAATACCACCACCATTATCTTCACCACCTTCTCCACCTCTCACTCTACTACGAGTATTATCGCTACCAACACCAGCATTATCATAATCACCACTTTCAACACCACCACCATACCACCAACATCACCACGACTACAACCACCACTATCAACATCACCACCACTACAGCCACTATCCCCCCCCCCCCCCCCCCTTATGAAGTAATAGCAGAAAGGGGTGCCAGAAACCCATTATCTGTGCCAAGTATAATACCAGACCTACTCATGGAATTACATTTCAATGTTGTGTTGCAAGAGTTTATGGTGCACTATTTATACCAATAAGAACCGGAAAACCAAACTAAGAATAGGAACATAACATTATATAATAGATGCCTATGTAACACATTACTAAACAATCACAATATTTACATATTTAAATATGTAAATGTTTACGGTAAATTTGATTAGTACTGTTCGCAAAACAGAAACTACATAATATTATATTAATGGTATATACTGTATAGATAACCAGAGATATTGTACTGTATATAGATTTACATAGATGTACTGACCACACTGACCTTGTGATCCTAACGAAGTGCTCGGGATTATATTTTAGAAGATGTAGCAATCCACAAATATAGTGAAGTGGAAGAAAAGAATAGCACATCAGAAGTATATAATTCCCGACCAGGGCACATAATATAATTTCAATATTTTGCCTCAATATAAATATTTTGCAGAGAGAGAGAGAGAGAGCGTGAGAGTGAGTTACATAGATACACAGACTGCACAGACCTTGCGGTCCTTATTAGGCAGTCCGGACTCAATGCTAAAATAGGATCTTTCCCCACCCACCGCTTCCTCCGACCATTGGTCGGCATGACATTATAGGTGGGGAAACAAGTCTCTCAGTAGAATGAGAACAATTTATACTAGAACATTTATAGTACAAAAAAAGTTGAGAAATATTGTATACTACTGATGCTTAATTTTTTTTATTTTTTTTTTCTATATTAATCCAACCTACTCAAAATGGATGTCTAGACTCCTTTTGAATGTGTCAATTGTATTACATTGTACCACTTTCTCTAGCAGTTTGTTCCACTTGTTGACCATACTGTAGGTGAAGAAGTGCTCGAGATTCGCCTTCCTGGTTTTTAATTTCATTCCATTTCCCCGAGGTAATGAACTATTATTGATTTTGCAAAGTGAATCGACATCAATTTTGCCAAAAACCCTTAAATATCTTGAAAAACTTGATTAATTGACCTCTCACTCTTCTTTTCTTAAGTGAAAACAAATATATATTTTTTTTATATGCTCGAATATTATTCTCTAGGTCGTAACGGAGCCCTTTTCTTAAATTTCGTTCTGGGCGCCCCGCTAATCGGCGCCTTCTGCAGTAGCGGTGAAAAATGAAATGGCCACCTGTTTGTAAATTGCTAAGGCATATATCATAGAACTCTTTATGCATAGTCTATTGCTTATTGATAAGGCTTTTAGAGGGCACTTTTAAAATACTTCGCCCTTGGCGGTTAACTTTAGGGCCCCTTCTACAGGAGTAGATGGAAAATGTAATCGGCTGTCTTTTGGGGTCATTGCTTTGCTAATTTCATTCACATGCCTACTGTATACTGTAACGTGATCTATACCCTGACCATAACGGAGTCCAATCTCCAACTTTAGCCCAGGGCGCCTCGTTACTGTCTCCCTTTTACAGGAGTGACGACAAATATGATCGGATATTTCTATGTGATTAATGAATTACACATATAATATATATACATATACTTTTAATAAATAATTGGATCCAACATTTTGGCCATGGCACCCTACCACAAGAGTGACGAACATTGAAAATGGTTATAGTTTGGGGTTAGTACAATTTTTTTCTTGAACAAGCTCATAATCTCATCTACTGTATTTCGTAGACATAATGATCAGAGTCCTATTTTCAAATTTCGGCCAGGGCTCCCCGCTGTTTCTTCCCTTCAGCAGGAGTGACAGAAAATGTCATCCGGTATTAATGAAATATATTACGTACAATGGCACTTTATACTAATTACCTCCGCCAACGAAGTTGGCGGAGGTTGTTTGATATTTGTTTGTCTATAAACAGGATAAGCCTATCAAAAAGATATGGGAGATTGTCACGAAAGTTGGAGGCCAAATAGGATATGCACCAAGGAAGAAGTCGTTTTATTGTGGAGGTGATGGGTAGAGCGCATACCTCCACCACCGTAAGCGGTTCACAAAGTTATGAAACAATTTTCACAAAACTTGATGGGCAGATAGGATATGCACAAAGGGAGAAGTAATTCAATTTAGGAGGCAATCGAAAGAGCGCATGCCTCCGCCACCGTAGATGGCGCACAAAGCTATGAACCGATGTTCACAAATCTTAGTGAGCAGATAGGATATGCACTCTGGGAGAAGTAATTCAAATTAGGAGGCAATCGGTAGAACGCATACCTCCACCAGCTTAGGCAGAGGTATGCGCGTTCTAGAGTGCCCCTCATTGTTACTTCCGTCAACGAAGTTGGACGCAGGTTATATTTCTTACTTCGTTTGTCTGATTGTATGTATAAAAAGATATTTCAAAAGTTATGAACCGATGACCACGAAATTTGATGAGCAGATAGGATATGCTCCAAGTAAGAAGTGAATAAATATTGGAGATGATTGTTAGAGCGCATACCTCCGCTAAAGTAGGCAGCTCTCAAAGCTATGAACCGATTTTCTCAAAACGTGCTAGTTATTATTGTAGAATTGATACTAAATAAAATTGCCGGTTAAAATGTGGTCGTAGTACATTTATGAGTATATATATATAACCAAATTCATCATGCTTTTTGTCCACCAGAAAGCTATATAATTATAATTAATGCAATTATGTGTTATATCTATATTTATGGCTTCAACTTCCTTATAGCCTAAAATTCACAATTGGTCAATTTCTCTCTTGATTCTATATTTCTACCTTTTTCGTAACTGCTTGTGATTATTTCCATGACATCCTTGTTTATCTACCTACTCTTCCTTGTTAATTTATCTGCTTGCTAATTTTTCTTCCCTTGGCCATTATCACGTTCATTATTTGTTATATCTTCATTCTAACCCTTGCCTCTACTTTCTCTATTTCTGTGTTCCTTATCCACCTTTTCTTCCTTCCTTCACCAACTAAGTTTCTCCCTCCTGCCTCCACCAACCCCACCCAACCCCTACCTTCCTTATAATGAGTCTCTGTTGTGCTCTTTACTCCCAAATAATTTAGCTGCTGCTGTGTATAGTCTGCCCATAGTGAATCTACCACGACCCACCCTCTTCCATCTCTCTCTCTCTCTCTTATATGAGAATTTACATATTTAGCTTGATTGCCTCGATATATAGCAATTTTTGAAAATATACTGGTACATATGTCTTGCAATTTCAGAAAGTTTGTTTTCTTATCACTTATATACCGGTAATTATATCAACTGTTGATGGTTGTTTATAGGCTACACATGCAGTAAACTAGTAACATATCTTGACATAGCGGGGTAGAGTGAGCTATATATTGCTTGAGCGAAGAGGGATATGGCCCAGTATTACAACATATAGTGTTACTGTCGAGATATGTCTATCTATATATATATCTACCGGTACCTATCTTAGGACTGTGGGTCATCAAAGTAAGCCATACCTTTATAGTTGATTCATGTCACGTAAATGTACTGATTCCTGAAAATGTATACACAAACTATAATATGTAACAACTTGTTGATAAAGGAAACGTCAACAAGTTCTCTAAAACAAATTCCTTATAATTGACTGGCAACACAGTAAGAACCGAATATTGGTACTTATGCTTATTTTTATAGTTTTGTGTTTTTCACTCTCAGCGTCCACTGCAAATAACATAGATAGGAAATAAAGCAATACTATAAATATTGTATCTATACCATACTATACCTGTAAATACATGTGTAATTTACAGTTACACCATTTATTGTCATAATTTGTAAATAGTGAATATATATTTTCAAGGTGTAATACAATATTTATATAAATGGAGGAGATCGTTCTTCTGGAGAGAGAGAGCGAGAGCGAGAGAAAGATATACCTTAGAATAGATGTAGTCTCGCATTGCTCTGGGGAAATTATGAGGTCAGTAGAGTGGAAATCCACACATGAGTGAGAATGAGATAACGAGAAAGAAAAATGCTAGATATATAACATTTTCGACTTGAATAAGGTATTGCACTAGTGTTAGTACTTGGGTGAGATAAAGAAAAATGCTAGATATATAACATTTTCGACTTGAATAAGGTATTGCACTAGTGTTGGTACTTGGGTGAGATAAAGAAAATGTATGTATGTATATACTCAGACAAATACCCCATAACTTGGGGTGGCCGACTTGAGACAGAGCCCGAACAGAGACAACACAAAAAAAAAAAAAAAAAAAAAAAAATACGCACATCTACTTCAGGTCGCCCACGAGAAGACCCAGAGACCCAGGCCCATTTGGGTCTCCAGCAAAAGATTCCCAGGTCCCAGACCTCCCTGAGAGGTTCCGGTCTAAGCTGGCAGACACACAGCGGAGCCATACCACAATGCCTCCCCACCTCATTTCCAGGCATGACCCTTCATATACTATACACCAGCTCCCCGGGCAAGGCGCCTGACGGACTATTATCTAGTCCAACTGGTGCCCATACCCCTCTACCAACGACCGTGTTATCATTCATCTAATCACAAGCATTTTCAATTTATTCATATTCATTACCACTTATCTTGCCTGTAGTATAGTCATCCCTCTATCTTCCAATGCTTGTAGTACACCATATCTCAATTTCAACCAAGGTCTTCCCCTCCCTCTACCTCCCCTTGTATCTGACTCATATAGTCTCTCTGTATGCCTTTCCTCTGCCATTTGTTCAACATGTCCATACCAGCACAGCATATAAACGTAAATAATTGAATCATTCCAGTGATTTAAAAATATGAACATTATATGCTCCATAGATCACTATAATCGTCATTGTAAACGCCATAGTATTGTATTGGGTGGGTGTTGATGTAAGTATTATAGACGTGGTGGGTCTGAAACCGGATGCTGGTGGTGAAGTGGATTATAATAATACCTGAAAATTATGACGCGTTTAGGCAGTATACTCTTGCTATCATTAGACAATTATGTTTAGATTAGGAACAGTGTATGAAAATCAAAGGGTGAATGGAGACTCTATAGTACTATACCCTCATAATTCCCACAGATAGTTCTGGAGCTGTATAACATCGCCTTATGATAACCAGAAGTAAATGTCAAAACGCGGCATGATCCTCTTTTGTTTTTATTTGTTGTGTTTAGAATCAATAATACCCCCATTTTACCTCCGCTGCTCTTAAGGACTATCACCACTATCATCACCGCTTCAAAGTTTCACCTCTACTTCCAACCATCCTATTATTACCTCTATGCTTCAACCACTACTCCACAACTAACCTTGCTACCACCACCATCATCATTACTACCACCTATCTAAACTATCCTCCACTTCTCTCCCTCCGTGATAACCACTACTGTTATCACCAATATCACCACCGCTGCCATTAATACCACCACCATCATCACTACACCTAAACTATCCTCCACTTGTCTCCCTCCGTGATAACCACTACCGTTATCACCAATATTACCACCGCTACCATTAATACCACCACCATTATTTTCATCTTTTTCACCTCTAACTCTACCACGAGTATTATCGCTATCAACACCATTATTATCAAAGTCACAAATTTCACCACCACCACTATACCACCAACATCACCACCACTACAACCACCACTATTAACATAACCACCACTACAGCCACCATTTCCACCCACACCACCACCCCCTATGAAGTAATAGCGGAAAGGGGTGCCAGGAACCCATTATCTGTGTCAAGTATATTACCAGCCCTGCTGTTGTGTCTCGAGAGTTTATGGTGCAGTATTTATACCGATAAGAACCGGAACACCAAACTAAGAATATGAACAAAACATTATTTAATAGATGCATATGTAACACATGACTAAACAATCACAATATTTACATATTAAAATATGAAAATTTGTTACGTTAAATTTGATTATCACTATTAGCAGAACATAGAAACAAACATCTACACAGTATTTGTGGTATATATAGATACCCAGAGAGAAATTGTATATAGGTTTACATAAATGTACTGACCACAATGACCTTGCGATCCTAACGAGGTGCTCAGGATTATATTTTAGAAGATGTAGCAATCCACATATATAGTAAGGGGGAAGAAAAGAATAGCACAGCAGAAGTATAATTATATAGAATTTCATTATTGTGTCTCAATATATATTTTGCAGAAAGAGATAGTGTGTGTGAGAGTGAGTGAGATATGAGTTTCATAGATACACAGAATGCACAGACCTTGCGGTCTCTACTAGGCAGTCCGGACTTAATGCTAAAATAGAATTGGCTACAAAGTGGAAGGCAAGGACAGCAAAGCAGAAGGCTCTCACCCCACCCACCACTTCTTCCGACCATTGATCGGCATGAAATTATAGTTGGGGAAACAAGTCCCCCAGCGAAATGAGAACAAGTTCTACTGGGAAATTTATAGTAAAAAATGAAGTTGAAATCTATTATATACAACTGATGCTTACCCCCCCCCCTTTTTGTTTTACCTATATTATTCCTACCTCCTCAAAATGGATGTCTAGACTCCTTTTGAATGTGTCAATTGTATTACATTATACAACTTTCTCTAGCAGTTTGTTCCACTCGTTGACCACACTGTAGGTGAAGAAGTTCTTTGTGATATCAGGATTCACCCTCCTGGCTTTTCATGTAATTCCATTTCCCTGAGTCAATTAACTATAATCGATTTTGAAAAGTAAATCTACATAAATTTTTGTCAAACCCCTTTAATCCGGGAGCTGCCGGGAGACTCTTAAGAGTTCCCCCAGCGGACTGCGGGAAGACTCTTAAGAGCAGAGCTTTTGAACGCATACCAAAACCGCGCGTTTATAGCCAGGCGGCTGAAAATTGGTGTGGGTATAGTACTACATGTCAACTCTCGACACCACTCCGCCAAACGCTCGCCCCGCACTCGTGCAAGCACCACCGCGCCAGTAACCAAACACTAGTCATGGAGCCCACACGTCCCTCACGCTCGCTCCTTGATGACACCACCAGCCCTTCTTCTGGTGGTGTTAGCCGCCGTGGAAGGCAGAGGGTCGCTGCTAAAGACCCCTAGCTACCAGTACGACACGCCCTACAGCTCGGAGGACGAAACACCAGCACCCAAAGCGCGAAAAACACGTGTAAGCATGACAAAGGTACAGAGGTCATTGGTGTTTCGGGACACTGCCACCACGACCCAGGCCACTGCAACAACCACTACCACCACCACTGCCACCACTGCCACCCCTGCCACCGGTACCAGCGACGCAGGAGGCCGCCCTAGGGCTGCAGAACCTGCAGGGGCAGGACAAATTAAAGGCATGGGCGTAGGGAAAAGAACCCGTACGCCAGCCACAGTGACCCTACCACCACCACCACCACCAGCCGCCCCTGGTCCGGCTGCCCCTGCCGCCCCTGCTGCCCCTGCTCAAGGAAAAGGGAAGGGGAAGGGGAAGGGGAAAGGGAGAGGGAAAGTGACTGTTGGCCCTGGTGTCCCTGCCGGCCCTGCTGCCCCTGCTGCCCCTGCCGCCCCTGCCCAAGGAACAGAGAGAAGGGCGACAGGCACCACCATCATCTTGCCTGCCTCCAGGGCCACAAGACCACGCACCACTGCTGCCCCTGCCGCCTCCCCTGGCACCGCCTCTGCTGTCCCTGTCCATAAGACTTCCGCACGTGCTAAAGTGTCCCGGAAAACTCTGACACCATCAAAGTATGCCGCCCTGCTGTTTGATGGTGATTCGCAGGGCATTGGCAGCCCGGGTTTCGACGACGAAGCCCTAGCACGGGACCAAGGGTGGGGGGATTTGGGAGTGGACAGTGGGAGTGAGTCCGACGTCGGTGACGAGAATGAGGAAGGGCATCGTCTGTCAAGTGAAGAGGAGGGTGATGATGATGCAGTGCTGTATCGCGACCATGGAAGCAATATTTCAGACGCTGAAGGAGACGCAGACGACATTCCGATCCCTGGGCTGCCTTCGTTCGATTGGTCTGACGGGGTAAATTTTGTACTGACGTGCCCCAGTTCAATCCTGGGACGTCAGGAACAACTGACGACTGGCCCTGTGACGATCAAGCGAACGAAAGCGACTTCTTCCTCGCTTTTTTCGATATGGAGGTAATGACGTACATCGTTGCCCAAACAAACGCCTACAACAGGTGGGTGTTTGGCAGATTGGACGTCATTTCTCCAAAAGCGAGAATACGAGGCTGGGTGGATACGACTGTGGAAGAATTTATGACGTTCTTTGCCTTGTTGTTCCTCATGCCTCTGATCAAGAAGCATGTGTTGCAACACTATTGGAAGCACGACCCTCTCATCGCCACCCCAACTTTCAATAAGTTCATGACTCGTGACAGATTTTTGTTGCTGCTAAGATTTATGCACTTTGCAGACAACAACAATCCTAACAGGATTGACAGGATATGGAAAGTTCGGGATGTGTTCACCATGTTGTTGGAGAGGTATAGGAAATATTTTTACCCCTTCCTCAATTTGGTGATTGATGAGTCGCTCGTGCTCTTCAAAGGACGTCTTGTTTTCAAGCAGTATATCCCCTTGAAAAGGCATAGGTTCCGAATCAAGCTCTTCGTTTTGTGTGACTGTGAAACTGGAATAGTGCTTGACATGATCGTGTATACAGGCACTGACATTGACATACCGAAAGCCGCTGCCAATGACCCCATGGGCATGTCAAGTGCCATCGTCAGGAAAATGTTGGCACCTTACCTGGGCAAAGGCCACATCATCTACAGTGACAACTGGTATACTTCTCCTGCTCTCTGCCAGTTTCTTCATGACAACCAAACGGGGTCATGTGGGACTGTCAGAAAGACAAGAAAGTTTATGCCTAAGTTCACCGGTAATGTCATTCCTCTTACAGATGCCTCCTCCAGTGACACACCTTCAGAAGACGACCTGGCCCAGGAACACCGCGAGAGGCATGTGCGAAGAAGGCGACAAAAGGGGCAGAAATACAAGCAGCTCGAGAAGTGTGGGAAAGTGATAGCCCTGAAGTGGAAGGATAAACGAGACGTCCACCTGCTTTCCACCGTCCACACAGGTGCCCAGGTGGATTCTGGCAAAATCCTCTACCGAACCAAGAAGACCATCTACAAGCCCGACATGGTAGTGGACTATACCAAGAACATGCGCCTGGTGGACAAGTCCGATTGTCAGCTGTCAGGCGTTGAGTGTCTGAGGAAGACTGTGAAGTGGTATCACAAGCTCTTCCTCCACCTAGTTGATATCACGATGCTCAACGCCTACAACTTGTGGTTGGTGAAGAAGGATATGTCCCCAAACCAGAAGCTGAAATTCCGGGAGTTCGTCTACAACGTCTCATACCAACTCCTGGAGAAGTATGGCACCACCACTCACAGACGTACGGCATGGCGTGGGGATCATGTTCCTGACCGCATCCAGCTGGGTGTCGAAAGACACTACCCAACCAACACCGAGCTGATTGGCACTCGTCACAGGCAGGCGCAGTGCACCGTCTGCAGCTCCAGTGTCAGGAAACCCCATGTCACCAAAAGAGTCACCTCAATGTGCGCCGAGTGCAAAGTTCCACTCTGCCTGGGTGACTGCTTCAGGGACTACCACACCTTCAAAAATTATTGAGTGTCGCCCCCTGCCCTGCCCTGCCCTGGACTCGCCCCGTGCCCTGCCCTGGACTCACCCCCTGCCCTACCCTGCCCTGGACTCGCACCCTACCTTACCTGACCTGACCTAATTGATCACGCTACCTCATAATGTAACATATATATTATATAATGTATAAGTTCCAAAGATGTCCCTGTGATATAGCTTTTACATTATATAATTGTATGTTTCATTATTTAGTTTATTAGTTTCAAAGATTTACATGTAATATGCCTTTTTTTTTTAGTATATCAATATATATGTTTGTTATTAGCCTAAGTAATGTGTATATAATTATTTTCTTACCTCAAATGAATTGTACAAAAATAAATGTTTCAATAAATCCTGTCAAACCTACTAAGATAATAAAAAAACAAAAAAAAACAAGGTCATGTCATTGTATTCTTACAATATGATATATTCTATGAATATTTCATATTGTTTGAATACAATGGCATGATCTTGTAAAAAAAAAAAATTATCAAAAATGTTCTAGACAGTATAAAACCTTCCCCATAACCCCCTCCTGGATTCGATCCCACTACCCTACCACACTTTGAGTTTTCCAGTCCGCGACCTTACCAACCATGCCACAGGAGCTCATACCAAATATCACTCAAAACTTCGTGTCTACAATCGAAATGACAATATACAAAAAAAAAAATGAATTATCCCACCAATTTACGTTTGTAAATTGATGGGATTATCAATTATATCATGCAAAGGTTTATAAAAGTTTGTCTCTGTCAAGAATTAGTAATTATATAACTTTATTCTGTCAAAAATTGCCCAAACACTCAGCAAAATTGCCCCTCTCAGTGTGACTCCACTCATTTTCACACGGTCAAGCGGTCACGGGGTGACCCTTGCCGCTCCTTGATGCTCCAGACACAGCAGCTCTGTCTGGGAACAATATTTGTATAAATACAATAATGCATAAAATACTCTTCACAAATACATTTGTATTGTATAATATTGTAAATAAAAATGAATAATAACTGTGTGGGTGTCGAAAATTGCTCAACCAGCTTTCTTATGTCTCGCCTACGCGCGTATATTGGATTATACATAGTCATGACTGTCATACAAATACTTGCAGTAGGTCTCGAATATACATTTAGATTGCATATTACTTGGAAATAAATAAATATAAGTTTCTCTGGTGGCAATCTACCCTTTCGCAAGTGTAAGGAGACACCAGTCTATATTTAGCTCTCTATCACAAAAGGCAATCTGCCTGTGTTTACTGACCACCCTCGTTGCTGGTCTATAATATAGTACTTTATTTACAGTCAATGGCCTACATGTTTCTGTGGTACTTCACATGTGTCTAAAATGCAATGTCTGCTTGCATAAAAATGCAATTCTGAAGTCCATTTATACGTACGACATACGCATGTCTCAGTTTCTCTCTCTCTCTCTCCATTCCTGACTCATGTTATTGTAGACCTCTTGGTGGCAACGAACACCAGACATCTGGTAGACATAAGGTTCAAAATACCAAGACATCCGTACGCCTCGGGCGCCTCCACAATTATCACAAAGCTGGCTATCTATCTAGAGATCTCCCTGCCTGCCTTCCCTCTCTCCATGACTCACTCACTCCCTGCATGCCTCCCTCCCACCCCCACCCACCCTTTCAGGCTTCCATCTGCTGGAAACTCATTGATAATGTGCATGAATATCGCATGAATTGGTCTACATGCGGTATATAATTTGATATATGGCACGTCTACATACGTATAAGTCTGTATTATAGCATGACAGTGCTCTAAGTACAAGATATAAGTGATATTTATGGCGTAACACACCCTCTCCCCCTTTCATTCCCAGCACAACTTACTCACACCTTGGTTCACGCATAGAAACTCATTGATAATGTGCGTAAATATCGCATGAATTTTTTTTCTATGTGATTGGTCTATATGCGGTATATATTTTGATATATAGCACATCTACATATGTACAAGTCTGTATTATAGCATGACAGTGCTCTAAGTATAAGATGCAAGTGATATGTATGGCGTAAACCACACTCGCAGCTCATAAATTGCCGCCAAACCTCCAACACATCTTCATTCCCGCCTAAAAATTATCTTATAATTCCCTTATTTATTGCAGTTTTTCGTCACTATGATGCATATTCATTGTTATATGGGTGGCCTACACACATATACATACTCTACATACCCTAAAAGGGCTCAAAAAAGGAGATATACGTGATAATACGCGGTAACCCACCCCCTCCTCCCTCTCCTTCTATCCCCTGGGTGCGTGAAAATTCGGCAGGGAAATCTCGCCACGCGGTGCCATTCGCTCCACATTTTTCAACTACGGACCGTTCCCCCATCCCCCTCAGACATTTTTTGGGGGGTCAAATATATATGGGCCGATGCACGCAAACATTCCCTACACGATGATGTACTTTTTATCGAAATTGGCAATGGGTCCCAAAATCATCATACATGCGCACAGTCTTACCCTGTAGAAAACCCCCTGTGCGCACGTCTTAGGTTAACATTTTGAAAAACTTGATTAATTGACCTCTCACTCTACTTTACGTAAGTGAAAACAAATTTAGTGTTTTTAATTTTGTATGATATGATTTATTTTTTAGTGACTGTATCAACTTTGTTGCTCAACGCTACACCGAATTGAGTTGCTCAATGTCCTTGTTCAGATAATGAAACCAAACCTGCACGCCATATTTAAGACGGGGCCTCACTATGCTTTTAAATACCGGTACTATAATGTTCTCGTTTTTATAAGTACAATTTGTATTAATATACCGTATATATATATATATATATATATATATATATATATATATATATATACATAACAA
Organism: Paralithodes platypus; assembly: GCA_032716605.1. NCBI lineage: Eukaryota > Metazoa > Arthropoda > Malacostraca > Decapoda > Lithodidae > Paralithodes > Paralithodes platypus. Next base: position 6,108,016 of record CM064508.1, on the reverse strand, counting down.
AACAGAAATATATATATACATATATATATATATATATATATATAATATATATTTTCCATTCACATATGCATAGCCTACGTGAGTTGCAGTTGGGATGTGTGTACATGCTTAGATTGATATGCAGGATTCGAAGTTGCATAATGTGCGATGTATAAGGTGTTGATTTTCGGTGTGAGCATCCTGGGTTCGAGTCCACGGACTGCCACATGTGTTTGTAAATTTCATTAATCGATTTTAGGAGTATTGTTGGTTGTTGGAAGGAACATAATAATTGATATTGGTTCAGGAGTAATTTATCGAGAGGACTTCCCTAAGTGGTTAAGGCCCCATTAATTGCTCTTTCCATTCACATATGCATAGCCTACGTGAGTTGCAGTTGGGATGTGTGTACATGCTTAGATTGATATGCAGGATTCGAAGTTGCATAATAAATCGTAGGCAGTGTCCACCAACTTTTTAACTGTCTTCGTGGTGCGATGTATAAGGTGTTGATTTTCGGTGTGAGCATCCTGGGTTCGAGTCCACGGACTGCCACATGTGTTTGTAAATTTCATTAATCGATTTTAGGAGTATTGTTGGTTGTTGGAAGGAACATAATAATTGATATTGGTTCAGGAGTAATTTATCGAGAGGACTTCCCTAAGTGGTTAAGGCCCCATTAATTGCTCTTTCCATTCCCATATGCATAGCCTACGTGAGTTGCAGTTGGGATGTGTGTACATGCTTAGATTGATATGCAGGATTCGAAGTTGCATAATAAATCGTAGGCAGTGTCCACCAACCTTTTAACTGTCTTCGTGGTGCGATGTATAAGGTGTTGATTTTCGGTGTGAGCATCCTGGGTTCGAGTCCACGGACTGCCACATGTGTTTGTAAATTTCATTAATCGATTTTAGGAGTATTGTTGGTTGTTGGAAGGAACATAATAATTGATATTGGTTCAGGAGTAATTTATCGAGAGGACTTCCCTAAGTGGTTAAGGCCCCATTAATTGCTCTTTCCATTCACATATGCATAGCCTACGTGAGTTGCAGTTGGGATGTGTGTACATGCTTAGATTGATATGCAGGATTCGAAGTTGCATAATAAATCGTAGGCAGTGTCCACCAACTTTTTAACTGTCTTCGTGGTGCGATGTATAAGGTGTTGATTTTCGGTGTGAGCATCCTGGGTTCGAGTCCACGGACTGCCACATGTGTTTGTAAATTTCATTAATCGATTTTAGGAGTATTGTTGGTTGTTGGAAGGAACATAATAATAAATATATATATATATATATATATATATATATATATATATATATATATATATATATATATTGTCACAATGACCAGGGTATTTTAGGGTCTTTAAAGAGTAGCCAGACTCTAGTTGGCGCCTAGCTGTCTTCTGTAAGCAGCTGTGCCAAGTCTATTACAAAGACCTGGTATTGTGAGTTTCATTCCGATACCCTTCAAATTGCACATGTCTAGTTTTGCCGTACCTCTAAGCATTTTTGTCTCAATACACTTTTGTGTAGAATGAGCCAATAGAGTGTTACCAGTTTCGGATAATTATGAAGTTGGCAGTGGCAACGTCGGGGCTTGCAAGCGAGGGGAGGGTAGGGGTGGAAGGAATGTTGCTTCTGTCTCGCGGGAGGAGATTTTGCTGGCACCACAAGTGTTATTTAATTACGTGACCATTGCAAGTTTAGTTGTATTACAGAATAGAGATATACTTTATTTTATCTGCCACGCTGTTTTAGCCAATATGCTAACACAGGAATACGTTATTATAAGTTATTCTTGTGAAGTGTCCTAGTGTTATCATATCGTGTGGTGATATATTGCACCCTTTAGTTTTGAGGCCGGCTGCCGCTTGTGCCATGAGGCTTCGCCATTCTCTGCTAGGCGGCCTGACGAATAGGTGGTGCGCTCTCTCTCTCTCGTGGCCCACCAGTCTACCCCTTTTGTATGTCCTTGCTTGCACAAATATTAACGTAACGTAATTAACAGAGAATCCTAGACATTCATTTATTCTTTTGACTATTCTTTTCCTCTGATCAGCATTTATTAGTATCTATTTTTATCATATATCCTGTACCTCCGGTGGCTTATTTCGGGATCCGTGATAGGGAGAGCTGGAAGGCTTGCCGGGGTCCTTACTAATAAGCACTGTTAATCCAATAGACAATCCACACACACACACATCCATATCCCTACATATTTTTCCCAGTGTTTGTGCTTAGGACCCGGTAATAACCTTGACGGTTCTGCCCCAGCGATTTTGTTTGTTCCCTGTCTCTGGTTTCGAACTGAGGCAACGGAGTGTTTAATAGTAAGTAGAAATCCAGCTTCAGTCTGGACCCCCCCACCCCCCATAGTTAAGTGAGTGTGGGAGGTGGACTCTCTAGAGTTCATCGTTTTTGGGTGGTATTTCTCGGGGGGGGGGGGGGGGGGAGGGGGCAGATTGAAATAGGATACATTGGTGCGATATTGGAGGTGGTCAGGGCAGCCTGCTTCCACTAATATCACCCCGAGGTTAGTAGTCATATTAGGACACTGCCTTGTATTGTTAGTTCATTATTATATGTATATAATATTATTATGTGCAACTCTCTTGGGTTGAGAGTGGATTACCGTTGGCTGGTTTGCGCACGGTATAGTATTGTCGAGGGTGCGCATAGCCTGTTAAGCTCGAAGTACACCTGCACTTTTTACTTTTCTTTCTTTTATGTCTGCTGGTAGCCTATATGTATTTAACTGTTTTGATTATCCAACCCAGCATTGCTAATCCCGGTGTTGGTTTCGAGTTCTCATAGCTAGTAGGTTACATGAGTATTTCTGTTCTACATAATTATTATTCAGAATAGTTGCAGGGCAGTGTACACCTTAATTAAGCCCTGAGAAGAGCCTGGAAGCGTTTATTGTGTTCTTACCTGTTGCGTCGTGGTGTTGCTTGTTAGAGAGACAAGGTGCATTTGCTTTAGTAATTATTTTCGTATAGTCTCTAAGCAACTGAGGTCCAGATTCGTAACAATATAAATATATATATATATATATATATATATATATATATATATATATATATATATATATATATATATATATATAGAGTGAGAGTGAGAGTGAGAGAGAGAGAGAGAGAGAGAGAGAGATATAGAGAGAGAGGGGGGGGGGGGGGAGATATCGAATGATACATCTGTGTACTGAAGACCTTACAAGTCCCTCCAAGGTGACATGGCAGAAACAGAGCAAATCAAAATAACATAGTTAAAGCAAAACTTATAATATTAGATAATAATTATATGTTGACGAATATCTATAAGGTAAGGATACTAATACTGTTCATGGACAACATTAGTAATGTATATCGAAGGAACACAAGCCGTCCCGACATAATTAGGTTTGGGTGGAATAACTCGGATATCTTATGATCCTCACCATCAATAATGTTATGACAGGATAACTGCATTTGTTTTAAATTCTTATTTCCAAAAGCCGTTTAGAACAGATGGTCATATGGACAGGAACAGAAATGGAGAGGTTAACACTTTTTGTATGATGGCGGGACATCTGGTTAACATTAGATGATTTTCATGAAGTTTAGGAAATATTGATCTTAATCAAGGTAGTCAGGCAACAAGGTCGTAACATAATCCTACAGCAACTCGGTCAGTACGGTACACTGAAACTGTTTTGTTATGCCTAACAGAGGGTGCGAGGTGAAATTTGGGCACAATTATTTCTTGAATGTCACATTCATAAATATTGTAGTAACATGAGCACTATTAGATAATTGTTCGATGATTAGCTTACTGTAGAAGGTAATGAAATACAAACAGGCGGTTTTACTGCACCGCCTATTACAAGTAAAATAGATGGATTGTTGTTTGCATAATAATAGTACTAAGATTTTCTATAAATTCCTTGAATTCGTTTTTAAATCATTCCACATTGCGTAGACTTATCATAGTTGTTATCACCAGCATTATTTACCCCTTGCCTACTAGAGAACTTTACTTGTCTAACAAATATCGTCTAGTGGTATCGGTATATAACATACAACAACACAAGGTAGGCTATCACTGAGGTAAACATATATTCACTTTCCCGCAACTCTCTCACATCCCTCCCCCTCCGCTCAAACTCTCTCAATCACCTTTCCTGCTATGTCTTCTCCTTCACACCTCTTCATCATAACTTTTCCTTCACCACATCTCCATTACAACTTCTCCACCACATCTCTATTACAACATTTTCTCCACCTCTCCACATCTCCAGCACCTCTCCTTCACTACATCCCCACCACTGTTGTTCGTAACATAAAGGGGAACATTTTTTGTTTATCCGTTAACAAATGCAGTCAGTCGTGGATATAAGGCAAGTTGTTTGTCCAGGCGAAGTTTAAAAGAATCAACGGTGCTGCAGTCTATGACATATAGGTGAAGCCCATTCCACAAGTTGACAACTCGATTAAAGAAGACATTCTTAGACTCGTGGGAGTTAAAAGATTTACCAATCATTTTGCAACCGTTTCCCTGCGTGTAATTTGATTGGTCGATAGTGAAATATTTATTACAGTTCATATTGTCGGTGCCTTTGATGATTGTGAACACATGAATTAAGTCGCCTCTTAATGTGCACTGGGTTAAAGGAAATAGATTTAATTCTCTAAGACGTTCCTCATATGATTTGTTCTTTAGGCTAGGTATAATTTTAGTAACCTTACGGGGGACTCGTTCTAGCTTGTCTATATCTTTTTGGTAGTATGGGCCCCAGGATTGAACGCAATATTCCAGGAGAGGGTTGATTAAGGAATTGTAATTTTAATTTATGCTCAAATGACCTGCCTATAAAGCAATTTATTTTGTTGGCCTCCTTAACCCCTTCTGAACAATGTTGACTCGGTTTTAGGTTAATCGATATTGTTACTCCCAAATCCGTTTTTCTGTCTATACTATTAAGCTGGGTGCCATTCATTGAATAGTTTGCTTTCTCATTTCGGTTTCCGATATGGAGTACTTTACATTTATCCGCATTTAAACACATTTGCCAAATTTGAACCCAATGTGACAACTTATGTAGATTATGTTGCATATCTTCAAAATTTTCATTGGAGAGTACGCAATTTGCAATTTGTGTATCGTCGGAAAACTTTGAGACTTTACAGGTGAGACCCTCATCTATGTCATTAATGTAAACTAGGAAGAGAACTGGCCCCAGTACCGATCCCTGGGGTACCCTACTACTTACATTGATCCATTTGGATGCTTTACCGATTATGGCTACTGTTTGCTTTCTGTCACTGAGCCAATTTTCTATCCATTTCAACACACGTCTTGACATGTAGTCCATGCATTTTTAGTTTTATCAATAAACTTTTGTGGGGAACTTTTTTAAAGGGCTTTTGAAAATCAAAGTATATAATATCTACAGCTTTACTCTCATCATATAGGTTGAGGATATCTTGGGAAAAGTCTAAGAGGTTTGTTAAGCGGGAGCGTTTATTCCGAAAACTGTGTTGAGTATCTTTATATATGTTGTTTTCTTTTAAGTGATCTACGAGTGTGTCTCTAATGAGTGTTTCTAGCATTTTACATACAATTGAGGTTAAGCTAATTGGGCGATAGTTACTAGGTATGGATTTGCTGCATTTTTTTAATATCGGTGTTACGTTGGCGAGCTTCCACTGATCAAGCATAGTCTCAGACTGTAAGGATTTATTGAAGAGCAATGTCAGTGGTTGGAGAGCTCATACTTAGCTTCCTTTGGAACTCGAGGCGAGATCATATCAGGTCCAGGTGATTTATTTACCTGGAGTTATTATTATTATTATTATTATAGTTTATCTAAACATTTCAGAGAGAGAGAGATATTGATTTTTTATTTTGCCCCGAGGGACGAGTTTATTGAGAAGCGCCCCCCATCCTGTGAGGGGACAACCACTGGTAAAGCGATACATACGATACATACTGCTTAAAGAGCCATTATTCCACTGAAACAACAGCATCGTCGTCTGGTTACATTCATATTTGTGTTTATAAATCAGGTAGGCATTATTCTGTTGTGTTATTATAGTTTCCTCATTCAATTGCCACATGTGCTGTATATAATGTAGCTCATTATTAATAAAAAAAGAGCTTGTCGTGACTGAATTATTAATTGACAGGTTGTAAATAATAGCACTAAAAAATGTGTGCAATCGTATGAGGAGACTTCATATTTTCCTTACATCAATGGTTATTGAGGTCATAGTTAGCTGAATACAATTATTACATACATGAGAGAGAGAGAGAGAGAGAGAGAGAGAGAGGTGTTACTAGTATATAGTGGTGGACATAATGATATACTGTATATGAGTAAACTGTCACTGTTATTTCAATCCTCAAATCTAGAAAATATTGAAATCTGATTTAGAAAATATACAAAAAAACGTAAAAGGGAACAAGATGCTACCCTCTCACTATAAATTATTAATTAATCTGTGTAAGCCTATTAATCTGTGTAAGCCTATTAATCTGTGTAAGCCTATTAATCTGTGTAAGCCTATTAATCTGTGTAAGCCTATTCATCTGTGTAAGCCTATTAATCTGTGTAAGCCTATTTATATTTTCTAATTTCCGGTACCCAAAATGTTCCTGTCTTTTGATGTCCTAATTATCGTTCTTCATCATCCCATATGCATTTTCACCTCAATATTTACTGTTCTTCTATAATAACCTGATTACTTTCCATTACTGTTGTATTGGCATTGTTATCGTAATTCCTTAAGCTTTCTTCCCTTTGATAATGTGTTTGTATTATGTATATCTTATTTACCCAACTTGTCTTATACAGTATATACTGTAATGTATATATTCTAAAAATCCATTTACCCAGAATATAGTTTGTACCCTTTGTCTGAAAAATGTTATATCCCTGGCCTCCATGCTGAAACATATCTATTGTACAATCTATAGCCTAATTATTGTAATGTATATATTACTTCATTCTGTAATAGCATACCGGTAATATGGTAATATAAACCTGGAATTTGGACATTCCTGTCAGTGACTTAAACAGTGTGTCAAAACAAAAATTGTATCAACCATAATTAGTGCCATACTAGGATTATCACTGTTGTTTTATACCGTCCCAAGTTATGTTTGTCCCCGAGGAAACATCTAGACTTTTCCTGCCCCGATACCTTTCATGCCCCGATACTTTTCCTGCCCTGATACCTTTCATGCCCCGATACTTTTCCTGCCCCGATACATTTCATGCCCCGATACTTTTCATGCCCCGATACCTTTCATGCCCCGATATTTTTCCCGCCCAAATTCTTTAACCCACCCCAATACCGTACTTTTACCTGCTCAGATACTTTTTCTCGCCCTGCTGTTGACCGGTCAACATATCATATTCGTCAGTTCACACAACACACGTGAAGGAACCAGTGCATAATTTATATAATCGCACAATTTCTCTGCCTTTTTTCTCGGTGCAGACGACAACCCAGCTGTTACCCATGTGAATAAATTCCCACTGTGTTTGTCCAGCCAGCCACCAAATTCTCTGGTGTTGTTGTCGAGTGTTGTCGGTATGATTATGATTGGTTTTCCTTCTGTTGTGTTGAGGAATTGAACTTTGTAGGCAGGTAATCATATCATTATCTTTGTTCATTATGACGAATCTAGGAATTGAGACCCCTAGACTTACGTATATAAGGGAAAAATGGGATAATCAACCAATTAATGTCCGCTCCTATGTAATGGTCAACTCTTCTTAAAGGGGCCCTCACATAGTCAGGAGTGCGAGCTAGAATCACTAGAAGTGGTGACTCTTAGTGATTCTTGCAAATATGACCGCAAGTTCCATGTGCCCTCACGACAGAGTAGGAGTCGGCGGGATTGTACCTGCGAGTCACAAGGAGTCACTGGGAGTCACTGGGAGTTACCAGGATTCACCGGGATAAAACCACGACTGAAGTGAGAGTTAATGTAAATATTAAAAATAACGGTCGTTTACTGATTAGTGCAATATACAAGTCGATACGAGAAATACAGGAGTCACTGCGAGTCATGACAAGTTATATACGAGTCACTGGGAGTCAACGAGAATCACTGCGAGGTGTTAGGAATGAGATGCGAGTATGCCAGGGATGGCCCCCATTGTGCACATCCTATAATTGAAAGTTTCCTTTCCTCAAGTATGTCTCTTGTAGGCTATAACTACAGTCCTCTAATATCATCATTATGTATTATGACTGTATTCATACATCATTAAAGACATTAATAGAATACGATGAATATGTATTATTGTATACTGTAAGGTCATTATATCAATGCTTACTAGAATTTACGAAACAATTATATGTAAAGTAGTGTCTAAAAATAGGATAGTTAACCCTTCCCACCTTTTCGTTTCCCTTCGTTACCGAGTTCTGTAATATTTCATAATATTACCTAAAATAGGAAACAATTATAGGTTATGTTAGTTTGCTTATGTTAGGTCAGGGTAGTTGGAGAACTTGGAGACTAAAAGTAGGCTATTGTAACATTGACCATACATTGTTCACATTATTAAATACCTCACCTACAGTAATTTCCTTCTCTACACACAATCATTGAGCGAATACAAAGTCTTGTGGGCAATTGTACTTACACAGGTTAATACTAAGCCTATTTCTAATGTTTGACCAGGAAAACAAAACTAGCCGTAAATATTATAATTTCAGCTGAGGAGAATTACAGTTGTATATGAGTAATATTTTGTTTACTCCACCTTCATCTCACTTTCAGATAGCTTCAGAATGCACCTAAATTTCATAAAAACTGCAAAATTTTCTAAGGGGGGGGGGGAAATCCCCAGCTGAGTATGCTCGCTTTTCTCACGACCCACACCCATGAATAGTGGGCCCTTTATTACGTGCATCCACTACAGGTATCTCTGTGGGCGCCCCTGCTGCTTGGAGAGCATGCTCGGTGGCTCCCAGTGTCTCCTGGTGGTTCCTGGTGACTCCCGTCGATTCCCAGTGACTCGCATGTAGTACGTATCTATATCCCAGTGACTCCCAGTGAAACTGAAAACTGAAACTGAAAACTCTCCGCGAATCAGATGCGAATCACCGCGAGTCACTGGGAGTCACCAGGACTCACTGGGAGTCACCAGGACTCACTGGGAGTGTTCCGACTCGCGACAAAAACTTTAAACACAATGAAAACTTTGTCGGACAGGGCCAATCGCCCGCGACTGGTCGGGAGTCACTGGGAGTCTAACAGGTGTCACTAGGAGTTGCTAGAGTCACTCTGAGTCATCGATTTTCACCGCGAATAGGTCCGCATGTCCGAGTTTTCCCCTATTCCTAGTGATTCTAGCTTGCACTCCTGACTGTGTGAGGGCCCCTTTAATGGTAACAATGTATTGCTCAAGTCTTTATGAGTAATGCAATAAATGGTTGGTGTATCTCAGGGTGGGTTTGAGCAAACGACCAGTAAATTCCCAAACATACATAATGGTTGACTCTTCCTAAATGGTAAAAATGGATTGCTCAAGTCCTTCTCTGTAATGTAATAATTGGTTGGTGTATCTCAGGGAAGGTTGGAACAAACGACCAGTAAATATCCACACATATTAAACTGGTTGAGTTTTCCTAAATGGTAAACATGGATAGTTCAAGTCATTCTGAGTCATCTGTGTGGTGAGATTTCTCACCTCCTCCTCCCTGTACCTCCAATTAACCAACCCGGCCCCTCCCCTCCCCTATATTACCTCCAACTCACCTATCTATCCCTCCCACCAACCTCCAATTAACCAACCCGGCCCCTCCCCTCCCCTATATTACCTCCAACTCACCTATCTATCCCTCCCACCAACCTCCAATTAACCAACCCGGCCCCCCCCCTCCCCTATATTACCTCCAACTCACCTATCTATCCCTCCCACCAACTTCCAATTAACCAACCCGGCCCCTCCCCTCCCCTATATTACCTCCAACTCACCTATCTATCCCTCCCACCAACCTCCAATTAACCAACCCGGCCCCTCCCCTCCCCTATATTACCTCCAACTCACCTATCTATCCCTCCCACCAACCTCCAATTAATCCCCCCTCCAGTTTCAAATCACCTTACTCCCCCTACAATCTTCCCCACCCTCCCCCCCAACAAACAACAACACAACAACATACCATGATACAGTTGGAGCTGGTTTAAGTTAGACTGGGCCCACAATTCTCGTCTCCCCTAATTAATATCTAGCTACCACCGATGTAAATAGCAACTTCCTAAACTTTATTAATTATACTTCATTCTCTCTCTCTCTCTCTCTCAAGGCATCTACACGTACATCACGTATGCATGTCAAGATAGCCAAACTGCTATCATATTGAAGTTATATTCCCCAAGTATCCTCTTTAGCTGTGCACTAAACTTGAGACATCCATTGAACTATATGATGTCGGAATTTGACTTCTGAATATACCCTTAGCAAGTACCATGTATCCTAATACTTTAATGATAAATACAGTTACAAGGACCATTTATTATTATTAACCCTTTATGTGCAGGCGATGTACTGGTATGTCTTATGTAACAAATATATTGCTGCGGGCAACTTTCCCGTGCATCTTGATATTACCAGCTGAATTTGGTAGTACTGAGCCGACTCACCTTGTTGCCAGACACAAGATTAGACTCTAAGCTTCATTCTCATTCCATATCTGTGTTCTACTGTACTTGATAGTGAGAGGGTGTGTGTAGAGGGTGTGTGTCAATAATAAATAAATAATAAAAATATAATATACATATAATGCATACTGGTATACAATGTTTCGAAAACTGTAGTATCCCTTACAGACATTTACTCCATTCTGGAGTTTTCATTATCCCTATATCAGGTTCTCTTCAATTTAGCTTCAACAAATGTGAGGTTTGCATGTTTCCCCGTAAAGACAGCTTAGCATCAACACTTTATCTCACAACTTTTTTTTTCAACTCAAGTTTGACACCTTATGTAAGAATTCCGTCACCTAATGTCATATAATATTATCTTCGGTATAGTTTCCGATGTCAATGGAAAGCAACCTTAACCCTTCCTGCCCGGGTGTCATTTTAAAATGACACCACAGCTGAGGGGCCGGAGCCCGGGTGTCATTTTAAAATCAATATGCTTGAAAGCGTGCTTTGAATTCCGCTCGGTGAAAATTTCCTTTGCAGGGGCGATCGAAGCGCCACCAAGCCTCAACTACTGCCGTTATCAATCCGTGTGTGCCCTCCATAGCGAGATATAGCGAAAAAAAATCTTCCGACGCATCCGATTCAATGCAACCTCCTGCGCGCCCCACTGCTATCCCGCTAGCTACGTCGACGCCTGTTGCAAGCGAGAAAAACCCTGAACATAAGAAAGTGAAGCGTTTATTGAGTGATAGTGCTACTGAGAGAGAAATTTTGGCCATTTTGACTGAAGAAAGCAGTGGTGAAAGCTTGATAGATAAAGAAATATTCATAAGTGAGAGTGAAGATAATGAGTTTGTGGGCGTTGAGGGTGATGATGGTGTTGATTTGTTTGAGGGAGCAGACAGTAGTGAGGACCCTGAATAGAAGTGGTTAAGGAAGGTGAAATTGAACTTCCTAGTGTGCTTGAGGCTAGGCCTACCCCGTCGCCATCTTTGCTTGGTCAGCCAAGGCCTACCCCGGGACCTTCTCCCTTGCCTACTCGTATGCCCTTGAAAGTGGGCAAATACTTCTACAAGAAGACTCTAGTGAAAAGTGCGGCCAAAAAAGCACGCAGGGTGGCAGAGGAAGCAAGGGAAGGCAAAAGTGATAGTGATAATGACGCCGACTCTGCTCTAGCGACCACCCGCATTCCTTTGTCCTGACGCCTTGACCAAGGACGCCGCGCGGGTCACCTACAGCCCTCAGCTTCATCTCCCTCATGATGAGCAAAGGGCCTCTTCAAATAGTACTAGTGGTGCGGCATTGTCCTCCCACAGTGTGCCACAGCCCTCACCACATCGTAGAGTATTATTTGGAGCGGAGAAGCCCTCGACTCGACACAAAAGGAGTCCAACTCCCGAGGCTGAGGCTGCCATTGTTCCACCCCCTTAGCTTCCCGCCCCCCACGCCGCCGACGCCCGGTCACTTCTTCACCAGAAATATCCCCCGAAAAAGATGTCGACGACATCACCTGAGGAGGAGGAGGAAGAGAAAGTGGAAGAAGAGGAGAGACCAACACGGCGAGTTCGAGGGCGAGGTCGTGGGCGTGCAGCTCAGCCTGCCGATGCCGCTGCCGCTGCCCGTGGGCATGCGCGTGCGCCTGTGCCTGCGCGTGCGCCAGCCTTCATCTGAGTTGTTTGTATGGACTGATGGGGCAGATTTTGAGCCAGATTGTCCTGCTATTGTCGAGGAGCAGATTGATTCAGGGGTAACAGCAGCATAATCCCTGTGGCCCAGGTGCAACCCTTAGTGAACTGTTTTGTGGGTTCTATAACGATGAGGTCATGGAATACCTCGTCGAGGAAACGAACAACCACCACGAAATCTGTGCTAACTTTCTTGGCAGTAAGACCAGTGCCAAGATGGTGGCATGGCGACCTGCCACTGTGCAGAAATGTTTATGTTTTTCTGGCACTGACTATGCTGATGACACACATCAGGAAACATGCACTGGCCGATTACTTGAATACTTCCGACCTCATCACAACTCCAGCATTCGGTAAATACATGTCCAGGGACAGGTTTTTTGACATTTTGTCATATCTCCACCTGACCAACAACATGGCAATCCACCTTCCCGATCGGCTATGGAAAATCAGGAAGCTGTATGACATGATACGTCATCGGTTTACCACCTACCTGATTCCTTTCTAGAAGATGTGCCTCGACGAGTCTCTGCTCCTGTTCCGGGGGAGGCTGCATTTCCGACAATAAATCCCGTCAAAGAGACACCGTTTCGGCATCAAGCTCTTCGTCCTCTGCGACTGCAAGAGGGGATATGTGCTGGACTTTGTGGTCTACAGTGGCAGTGGTGGAGAAATAGTTACAGACCCAGACATCGGCTTTGGGGGTGCCATTGTACAGAAGATGATGGAGCAACACTTCCACAAGAACCACATCCTGTACACGGATAATATTATACGTCGCCCATCCTGACCAAGTACCTCCATGACCGAAAGACCGGAACTGTCGGCAAAGTCAAGGCAAAGAGGCATGCCAGTGTACCCGACGAAGACCAAGAAGACGGAGGTCTTCAACAAAAAGAGTGGACCCATCCTCCCTATCCACTGGCATGACCAGCGGAAGATCAACCTCCTCACCACATGCCAAAAGGCAGAGATGGTCGCCACCGGGAAGGTGGGCCGAAAAAACAAAAAACCTGTCCAGAAACCAGCTGATGTCCTAGACTACAACCTGAACATGGGCCTCATAGATAAGTCCGATATGCAGATGGGCTTCATCGACTGCCTGCAAACATCCTGCAGGTGGTACAAAAAGTTTGTTCTGCATACGGTAAATATGTCGGCCCTCAATGTTTATAATATCTACCGACTGAATACTCCAGGAGCAAAGAAGTTCAAGTCCCTGCGCAAGTTTCATAAACAGGTGATACTTGAGCTCCTGGGAAAACATGCTACAGCTGGGAGACCTCTGCAAGGACCTGGCCGGCTGGACCGCACGGCATGTGCCGAATATTTCCGGAAGCACCAGCTCAACCCCCTTCCTCCCAAAGTACCAGGTGGTAATGCCAGGAGTCAGAAGAGGTGCCATGTATGTAGCCACACAACCCGCAGACCCCGTAAACCAACACAAACCACCTGGGAATGCCTCGAGTCTGAAGTGGCACTGTGCGCTGGACAGTGCTTCAATCAGTTTCACTCTCTAGGTGCAATATTGAAGTGCCTGTGACAATGTCAGTGAAATTGACACTAAAATGTAGGCTATAATAATATAAAATAATGAGTATAAGTTAAAAAGACACAAATAACTAATATTAAGTGCCTTCATAACAATATGAACAAGTGAAGGTGACACTAATCTGTATTATAGCTTCCCTAACAATAAATACAAGTGAAAATGACACTATCAATTATCCTAGTCGAGTGAAAGTGACACTAAAAAATAATGATGCAACTGAGTAAATGTGAAAGAGACACAAATAACTACTAATAATTACCTTCATAAGAATATGAACAAGTGAAAGTGATACTAAAATCTATAATATAGCTTACCTAACAATAAAGACAAGTAAAAATGGCACTATAAATGATCATAGTCTAGTAAAAGTGACACTAAGAATATAATAACAATAAAAGTAAAAGGGAGACACAAAAATAACTTTATAAAAGTAACTTTATTGAGTTAAAATTACATAACAATGATAATAAATGGCAGAATAAACAATAAAAACACTCGTATCGCTTCCCGGCATACTTGCGGGTGGGGCGACGAGTGCAGTAGTGCATCGTAGCCGGGGCCGCAGTTGAGCGTTCGGACGCGTCTAGGTAAATATGCGCCAAAAGATACCTCCATTAAAATAGCCATCACTCCTAAAACAATTGAGCTAGAGAGTTCTACTCAACGTCAGTTCTCACATCAAAGTGAGGGCTGCATTTTGATGTTTGTTTGAATGTTGTATCTATTGTATTAACGGAGATAGGCCTTTATTTACATACGTAGATTTTTAGCCAGATCACCCGGAGACGAGCGCTGTCATTTAGAAAGGCTGCCCGGGCAGGAAGGGTTAACCTCTAAACTGCGCAGCTATGGTATTTGAAAGTGCCCGCCATGCGAAGGTATTCTGATTAATTTCTGACTAAAATCGTAAATGTACCATATATATAATTAATAGTTATCCATATGCGCCTATTTTACTTTTAATATGAACATATGAACATTGGAAAGCAATAAAACAAGTGGTATACCAGCAATTGGCTGGTGAAAATCGTATATTTTAGACCCGCGGTCGTAATCTGACCTTGAGCGGTGAGAGACAAACACCCTGTTTCTCTCTTTTCTCGGATGGTACTGAGAGACAAGGGAAGCTCTGAGACTGGTTTGGATGGTAGGAGATACACTCCTCCACCGCCCCTCTCTCTCCCATCAGTCCTCGCATGAAAATACTCAATAAATATCGGGAATAATAGAGAAAATACCTGATAATTGAGGAGGGGGGAGGAGGGGAAACAGGGGGTTGGGACACATGTGTAAGAGTGGTAGAAAGTAATGGAGGGGAATTATCTCACCTAAACACAAATTGCTTTATTTTGAGCGTCACTGGGGTGTTTTAAAAAAAAATTTTTAGGCCTTGGATCTTAAGTCTGGCCACATTCGCCCAGTAGAACCTCTTAACCCACCAAACGCGATAGGCCTTACGGAAGGGTCACCATAGCAAACACGATAGGCCTCACGGAAGCAAGACCATAAAAAAAACCTTCCAAAGCACCCAAGGGGCTCTCAAAACAAAGGAGTATGTCAATAGGTGAGACAATTCCCTTTTAGTACTTACTACCACTCATCCATAAGTTTCTCACCCACCCCTTCCCCTCCTTATTCCCCCCTCCCACCCCTCCTCAATTATCACCTACTTTTCCTGTTATTTTCATCATTTATCGGTTATTTTTCTCTCACGCGGTAATGTAGCACAAGTGGGTTGCATAAAAGATCGTTATATAACAACGAGACACCGCGGTAGTGCTTCAGTTGAGTCAGAGACAGCGAGAGGGGAGGATGTGTGACTCACTTGCTCAAACCTAAGAATACGACACGGTGGGGAATATTTACGATTTTCACCACCCAAATGCTTTTCCCACTTATTTCATCGCTCTTCAAGGTTCATATATGCAACAAATATGTAAAATAAAAGCACTTTGAAAACAAATAATGCTTTATATCGTAAATATAACAAATTATGTCAGAATTCAAGGCTAGAAATTCACAAATAAGTACCCTTGCCCCTCGGGCATTTTTGCGTTTAAGGGGTTAAGAGTCTGGCCGCAGCCCAGAGGTTAAAATAATTCCAGAAAACTAAAAATGCGAATCTCAAGTTGAGAAAAAATCCATTGTGTGTATTCACCGTAATGTTGACAAGTATAATACCCCACCCACCCCACACTGTCAGATCCTTACACTGTACTAATGTCGTCTGCGGTGACACTCATGTTATTAACGTCACCAAAGAGGACACATGGGAAGGATTGAACGCTCATGATGCACAGATTCGACAATGGGATTCATTTCGTTCAGATAACACTAATATTTGCTTTTTTCTACCTCCTGACCATTCTACCCATGTTTAAGCACATAAGAGGAGTTAATTAATATATACTCACCAACATTCCTAGGGAATCTCAGTTTCAGCCCTCTCTCTCTCTCTCTGGTTGTACCAAATGAATCTGATACTAATAATTACCGAGCTGAAACTATTCCTTTTGTCCTCCATTCATTAGCGAGATTTGGTCCACAGACGTCAGCGTAGGGGTGTCAACAACTGCCAAAATCAGCACTTCGACACCACCTTCCAACAGCCCGACACCTGCAACACCAACCCCAGTGGAAACACCGGTGCAGAAGAACCGAATAACAACTAGGCTCAAGAGGAATCAACTAGCAAATTGACCTACCCTCAGGACAACTTCCGTGTCGTGAGGAACAACATTCAACCCACTCCGAGGAAGATCATCCCCAACACCGAGTACCACAACCGTGTCAAGATTTTAGAGGACTCAGACGACGAAAAAGAAACAGAAGAAATTTGGCTGGTTGGAGACTCGATGCTTTGTGGACAACTCACAGAGTTCTGCGCCAGGGCACCTGGGACCAGGAAGCGCTTCTGTATACCAGATGGTGGTGTGGACGACATCGTTGCTGCAATCAACGAAGTGACCAGACTAGCCCCACCAACCACAGTGTACGTCATCCATGTTGGATTCAATGATGTGCAGCAGACCCGATCAGAGGACCTACTGCTCAAGTACGGTGAAGTACCAGAAGCTGATAAAGTATTTCAAGGAAAAGTCGTGCAGGATCTTAAAATCAAGAATTTTCCCCAGGATCGGTGTAGAGAGCCGGTTCTTCAACATAGCCACCAGTGTAACAGCGCATCTATAGTCGACTGTACACTGTAGTATAACATATACAGTATAATATCTCAATATCAGCTACACACTTATATAAGTATAGAACTGTACATATAGTTGGTGTGATCCTACCATTAGAAGATCACAACCTCACCTTTCAACTCCCTTGGTCTAAAACTACAAACGTAAGCATCATTCTCACGGTCCTTGCAACGTGACTCACAGACAATTGCCAAAACACCCAAGGAGATTGCCAGCAACTACTATGGGTTTCAGAGTCTGTGTGGCATCGTTTTTCGGGAATAACTTATTAACAAACAGTTGGATCACTATGATATTTAGACACAGCTTTTTTCTCACCGTCCCCTGATTTTCGTCAATGTACTGCATTACCAAAAGTGTAGAATTAAGCCACTTGTCCCTGTGTTATGAGGTTAAAGTCACATATCAATGACTAAGAAACAGACAAGGCTACCGTGGCTTACCTGTGAGAACCACCAAACCATTATTGCTCCTCCATCAAACTTGGTAGTTATCAGCCACCACCTAACCCTACTATCTCCTTTAAATTCAAGTTATCTGTCAATATCAAAATAAAAATATGCAACAATACATACTTGTTGTATATTTATACTTGATATTGACAGATAACTTGAAGTTAAAGGCAATAGTAGGGTTGGGTGGTGGCTGATAACTACCGTGTTTGATGGAGGATCAATAATGGTTTGGTGGTTCACACAGGTAAGCCACGGTAGCCTTCTCCATTTCTTAGGCATTAATGTATGACTTTAACCTCATGATACAGGGACAAGTGGCTTGATTCTACACTTTTGGTAAATGCACTATATAGACGAAAATTAAGGGACGGTGTGAAAAAAGCAATGTCAAAAGAGCATACTGATCCAACTGTTTGTTAATAAGTTATTCCCGAAAAACAATGCCACACGGCCTCTGAAACCAATAGTTGTCACACATAGTACAACACAAGACACTGCCACACCCGTGCCTGAGCCCCAGGGCTCAATATCAGATCTAACATCCCGTAGGTAGGTCGATACCATTCCTCTTATTGTAATAGTCATAATTTGATACCAAACTCACAGTTTGGGTTTCGTAAGGGACTGGGTACATGTTATGCGCTTCTGACACTCACCCATGACTTGCAATTTTCATTGGACCAGGGACATAAGTCTCTTGTCGTGGCTATTGACTTTAGTTCTGCTTTTGATTTAGTCAACCATAAAGCACTTCTGCATAAGTTACAGCTCATCAGTATTGGTGGCAATTTTTTAAGGATCTTTGAAGATTTTTTGACGAAAAGATCTCAGTCTGTGGTCATTGATGGGTGTCATTCCCCTTCTGTTACTGTTGTTTCTGGTGTTCCACAAGGCAGTGTCCTTGGGCCTTGGCTTTTTATTATTTTTACTGCTGACCTGTGGTCCGAGCTTGAAAATAAACTAATCTCCTATGCTGATGATACAACTTTATCTGCTTCAATTCCATCACCAATAGATCGACACGTAATTGCTACTGCTCTGAATAGGGATTTAGCCAAAATTACATCATTGTGTGAACTTTGGGGCATGAAACTTAATGCTAGTAAAACACACTCCATTATAATCAGCAGATCTCGTACCTTGGATCCTCCCCATCCTTATCTACAAGTTTCTGGCGAGCAAATTGAGAATGTGGATACTCTGCGTTTGTTAGGAGTTACTCTTGATCCCAAACTTACTTTTGAAAAGCATATTCGTTCTTTCTCCTCTTCCATTTCCCAAAAAATTGGTCTGCTTCGCAAGGTTTATAAAACATTTGCTTGTGACGCCACAGTTATCAAGTCTTTTTATGCTTTTATTTTGCCACATTTCGAGTACTGCTCACCTGTCTGGTTGTCAGCAGCTGACTGCCATCTCAAGTTGCTTGACAGGTCGCTAAATTCCATCAGTTTTATTCTACCTCATTTGTCTCTTGATCTGTGTCATCGACGTAAAGTTGGTGCTCTTAGTCTTTTATTTAAAGTTTTTAACAACCCTCAGCATCCCTTACCTGGGGTTCTGCCTGGGCCCTATGTCCGGGCTCGTGCAACTAGATTCACAAGCAATCTTAATGATCTTGCCATGAGCTGTGTTAATTTTTCTACTACACAGTTTTCACGGTGTTTTGTGCCGGCCATGGTTGACTTGTGGAATAAGTTGCCAAATGAGCTAGTCAATTCACCTAATATCTCTATTTTTAAGTCTAGAGTTAATGCTTTTTTGCTGCATTAATTCTAATTTTTAAACTTATTGTATTCTATTTTATTGTATTATATTTATACTTGATATCCTCCACTGCATAATATGTTATCTGTGTTTAATAGTACAGCATATGTTTTATTTTTTCCTAAGTTGCCGTAGTCTCTCTCCAGTTCCTCCGGGTGTTTTGTGTGGATTCATCTTGATGGTGTTTCTGTACCCTGGTTGGAGACTTCGGCATCTCATATAATAATAATAATAATAATAATCACGCTGTATATTAATCAGCGTCCGCTTACAGTTACGATATTTCAACAATATCATAAGTGTGTGACATAATTAGGATCGAATACTTTCTA
This sequence comes from Paralithodes platypus, assembly GCA_032716605.1. Taxonomy (NCBI): domain Eukaryota; kingdom Metazoa; phylum Arthropoda; class Malacostraca; order Decapoda; family Lithodidae; genus Paralithodes; species Paralithodes platypus. Next base: position 6,088,389 of record CM064508.1, on the reverse strand, counting down.
ATCTATGAATATTCGTTTACAGAATTAAAATAAATACAGGAAATATAGCTCAGTCCTAGTTGGTTTTACTAATATTGTAGAATCAGAATTTCTCAACGTACTTCTACAAACTTTATAACAAGATACGGTTGTGGTAAACTATCAATGGAAGTTAAATATTACTAAGCTATAATGAATCAAATAAAATCAATCTAAATTAATACTCTATATCTAAATTGAATTCAATCTGAAACAAGCTAATTTATATCCAAAGGTCTCACATAATAAATGTATATAATTATAGGGTAAGGTTATAAGGGTTAATATTAGCCAGGAATTAACTCACCAATAGTTCCACGTGGCAATGAGGCAAGGGAGAACGTTTTACCCAATATGGCGGTGGACAATGGGGAACGAGACTTCGGTCCCAAGACACGAGTCAAGTTAAAGAAAGAATAAATGATTACATGGGAATGGACATGAATAATATGCTTATCTATCAGTCAGTCATGATGTCGATGAGAGCGTCGTGATGGTGTAGTTGTGTGTATTGCTGTATGTGTATTGTGATTAGAGGCACAAAAGCACGATCAACTGAGGGCGGAAAATTAGATGTTAACTGGTTGGTGTTCGTGAAGGCTCTGCCGTACCTCAAAAGCACACCTTGCTGCCTTGGCAAACCGCCAGGAGCCCAAATTATCGTACCGCATTTAGGTTGCTCTATACGATAAATTATATTAATATATACGATAAATTCATATATACTACATAAGACCATGGCAATATTGCTTAATAGCATATTAGGCCTTTTATAACTTAACTTATTTACAATCTTATAATATACGATCTACTCGTCCTACGTCGTGCTGTAGGAGAGATCGTGACGTCACAGACAAGATCACAAAAGAGTCATATTCTATCGTATTTATACGATACACTCCCCCCACAAAAAAGACCTGAACCCCACCTTAAACCTAAAGTTGCCCAGAGGCTATCTTCTGACGCCACAAGTCGACAGCGCCAGCAGCAGCGCGTCTGGGACGCGTCCCGGTCCGAGAATGATCACCATCAGTATGAGGTGAGTCGTTCCTTTGAGAATCCTCGGACCCAGCAATAACAGGTGGAGCCTCAGATTGCAATGCGGAATCGAGCTCCAAAGCGTACAAACGTGCGATAGGACGAACAGTAGTTCCAGTGGCTGTCTTTAATAGCGCCACCCGCTCTACAGAGTCTGCCCCCTTGTATACCTCCAATACGCGGCCTAATTTCCAGTATAAACGAGGACTATCTTCTTTAATTAAAACAATGTCACCAACTGTAGGGGCCGTTGGTCTACCAGAGGGAGTAACACTCCTTTCCCTCAATGCTAGCAGATATTCACTAATCCACCGTTTCCTAAAATCCTCGATTATCCTGGATATATACTGGTATCTCTTAGACACCGCTACCGCAGAGTACAACGAGGGATCCTCTAACTCTACTATGGACTGAAAATCAGATGGAAACGCAGTCAATGGTTTTCCATATAGCAAGTGAGCTGGCGTTAATGGTAGTGGTTCTTGCAGGTCGGTGTACACATATGTAAGCGGGCGATCATTCACGACTGCCTCTATCTCTGTGAGGACTGTCGTCAACTCACTCTTCTTTAATAGAGCACGTCCTACAACCGCTCTTAGTCCTGACTTTACTATGCCGACACACCGTTCCCACATGCCACCAAACCAAGGTGCCTTAACTGGAATGAACCTCCATTCGCACTTCTTCTCTCCCAAAAAAGTGATGATAGTAGGATCACTACTCATATCCTTTAGATATTTTGATGCTTGGACATAAGTGGGAGCATTGTCGCTAAGAATGAGTTGAGGGAATGAACGACAGGCACAAAACCGTCTGAACGCCAGCATAAATTCTTCGCTAGACATATTATCACATAGTTCTAGGTGTACCGCTCGAGACGTCGCACAGGTAAACAATAATATATAAACCTTCTCATGCTCCCTCGTCTTCAATGCCCCTGTGTAATCTAATCCTACCGCTTGGAAAGGTTCTACGTGCTTTACACGGCATTCAGGTAGAGGTGGAGCTGGTCCAGTTGCATATGGTTTACCCTTTAGTCTCTGGCATATTACACACTTTCTCACTACGCGTCGAGCTACTTGTCGAACTCTGGGTATCCACCATATGAGACGTAAATTTGATATAATATGACATACCCCGTAGTGTTTTACATCCCTATGTGCACGTATGATCAATAGATCAGTAACGTGATGTCTTGTTGGCATAAGTATAGGTCGGTTTGTGCCGTCTGGTACACCCGACCACTTCAGGCGACCCTCACACCTGATGAGGCCATTGTCTAGGTGCAACCTTAGTTGACGCACTATATTAGGCATTAATGTCTTATTCGAGCTTTTCAAGGATTCTAATTCATTGGAAAAGGTTTCTACTTGAACCCATTTGATCAAAGTTACTTCAGCTGCTTTAAATTCACGAGCATCAATGTTGTGACCCCTGTTGCAGAGTTGGCCCGTTACTTTAAGCTTAAGATTGGATACATATCGCAACACCCAAGCTACAACTCTGACTAGTTTATTATAGTCACCGAATCTTGCCCATTTTATGATAGGACCCGGTGGCTCATTTGGTTGGGCTGTAACTGCCACTGTTTCCAGTGGCAGAAGTCCCTCACCAACAGCATGCCATATCGTCCATTCACTTTCATGGAGCAGCCACTTTGGACCATGCCACCACAATTCGGTCTTCATTAACTGGCTAGCCGTTATACCCCTAGTTATGAGATCACTAGGGTTTTCCTTTGTATTTACATAATGATAAGCAACGTCTGGCAAAAGGGCTCTAATCTCATCTACCCTATTCCGCACATAAACTGGCAGAGACTTCTTGCTATGTATCCAGTTGAGTGCGACCTGACTATCGCACCATACGTGAACGATTTCAATATTTAATTCGCTCTCGTATGCTGCGCGTACATGTTGCACCAGATGTGCTAATAGCAGCATGGCAGTCAATTCCATTTTAGGGATAGTTACCTTCTTAACCGGGGCTACTTTGGCCCGGGCTGTAACTAAATGTGCCCCAAATGAAGTAACAACATATATGGCTACCCCGTATGCCGTGGCGCTAGCATCGCAAAACGTGTGTAATGTAACGTCACCGAACGCCGCCACTTTACGAGGTATAGGTTTAGTACATACGATGGCATATTCATTCAACAACAATGTCCCTTGGTCATTCAGGTCCTCGGGCAAACTGTCATCCCATCCTATTTTACGTCTCCAAACTTCCTGCATTAGAATCCTAGCTCTTATGGTAACAGGTAATGCTAGACCCAAAGGATCAAAAAATTGCGCAACTTTGCTCAACAGACTTCTTTTTGTGTGCGCTCCTGTCTGCAGAGCAAAAGACCTTGTTTGAAAAGTTAGTATGTCATGTTTAGGTTGCCAGATCATCCCCAAATTTCTGGACTTTTCCTGGTTAAGAGATGCCGTACCATCCACCTGTATTAAACTCTGAAGATCTTCACTATTAGTAACCCACTCGCGGAGAAATAGATGTGCATCCGCAAACAATCTGCGTGCTTGCCAGTATGCATACAACAAATCATCTTGACTATCGCTAGTACCCTGCAAATTGTCAATGTATAATCCGCGAGATAGTTTACTTGTGTCCTCATGAGTGTCAGCTAGATGTTTTCTGATTGTGGCATTTAACAAAAACTGCGAGCAAGTGGCCCCAAAGAGTACAACCCGAAAACGGTATATTATGATGGGACTTTCAGAGTCGCTAATGTCGCCGAACCAAAGAAAGCGGGTAACATCTCTATCTTCCTCCTTTAGCTTGACCATCAAGAATGCTTTCTCGATGTCACTGGTATAGGCGTACTTTCCCAGCCTAAACCGCAATAGATGTTGGGACAGGTCCGACACCATGGACGGACCTGTCAACAGGCAGTCATTCAGACTGGGTTGTTGACCTTGGTGGGCAGAACAGTCATACACCACCCGTATTGGTGTGGTGACGATGTCTTTCTTTACCCCATGATGGGCCAGATCGTGAACCCTACCCTTCTTACACGGTTCCTTGACATCGACTCTCTCAATAAAACCCCTATCCTCATAACTCCGAAATACATCGTCATACGCCTGGCGCGTGCTCGGTTCGTTAGACAATTTCCGCTGCAATGCGCGCAAGCGACCTAATGCCAAACCATAGTTGGTAGGCAGGCTTATCTCACTGTTCTTCCAAGGTAAACTAACTTTATATTGCTTGTCTGAGGCACAGTAGCACACAGACTCGTCAAACCTTTGTAGCGCAACTTCCGAGTCATAATCAGTCTCCATAGGATTAATGCCTATGTGATCCAATCTCCACAGTCGTTCCAGGTCGAACTCGGCAGCCATCTTAGGGTCACTAGGCTGGGAATCCTCCCTTCCCAACTCCTCTTCCGCGGTTACATTGACTCTATATATCGAGACCGTGTCGACCAGGACCTTTGAGTGTGTAGTATGCACCTTTCCGCTCATGCAGTATCCAAATTTAGTGGGGATTAAAATTACACCACACATCTTTTTAAATCCAGGGTATACTACTTCATAATAATGATCCACACCAAGTAGAACATGCACCTCACTCTGATTTCCCATGGGATCTGACAAGTTAACCCCTTTGCTACGTAATGCGTGTTCCACCTTCTTCACACCCACAGATACATATTCTGGTAGGGTGTCTACTACGATACAAGTCATAAAGTACCGGTTGTTACGATAGAAATATGAAATCTCCGCTATCTCGTAGTCTTGTTTATCAGTAACCCCTGTGAAGCCCTGTAATCGAAGAGTCTCAGCCCCTACGATTCGGTGCTTCAGTCCCACTAGTACGGACCTCTTTATAAAGGAACGTTGAGACACTTGATCTAGAAGTACCCGACAAACTTTGTTACTGTCATTACCTTCCATGGGAATCTGTATTGTGGGCAATATAGTGGTGTCTTGCGTGCTACCTAGTGCCACAGTTGTAGTTCCCTCATTTTTGACGTCTTTGACTTTATCTGCTGTAGGACACAACTTATCAAAGTGATGTCCTTTGCAGTGGTGACAGGGCCTTAAGTATGTAGCAGTACATTGTCCCTGCTTACCATGTTCTTACTTAGACAACCTACACATAGCTTCAATCTTTTCGCCTGTGCTAGTTTTGTCTCATTTGTTGGGTATTTTACGCAGAAACTCCATTTATGTTTGTTGTTACATAGCTTACATAGAATCTGAGCAGGTTTCTTATACACACCCTCTTTCTTTACTTTAGTCCCCACTGTCATGCTTACTGTTCCCCTCTTCTCCACATTCTCACTCCCTCCCGACTCATACATTCTCCCTTTGTTCAACTGTAGATTATTGATCTCCTTACTGAACTGAGTTTTGAATTCCCCCAGCTCAAATGATCTTACCTTATCAAGTATTGCCATAGGAAGCTTCTGACGCAAGATAATGACTATCATTTCCTGCGTGGTAAGCCCTAGGGTATCTAGCGATCGAGTATGGCACTCCATATTTGCCCTGAAGTTTGTCAACTCATCAACCTTATACTGTGGTTCTGCGAGCCCCAACAAGGCAACGACATGGGCCATCTTCAACTGCTCTCTATCCCCGTATGTGGACTCTAATAAGTGTACCACTTCAAGATAACTACCACCTACTACTGCAAAACCCTCTATTAAATGTAAGGCCTCTCCTTCCATTTGTCCCTTCAGATAGTGAAACTTGCGGACATTATCCAAAGAGGATTCATGAACCGTAGATCGAAATACGTCCCAGAAAGCTAACCACTCGGTCAACTTGCCCCCAAATGTAGGAAGATTGAGCTTTGGGAGGTGTACAGTATGTTTTGGGTCAGCCCTTCTATGGGCCTCATTATCGCCTCCCTTCTTACTCGCGATTGCACGCTGTAATAGGTACTTCGCTCTAAAGACAGGTTCGTCATAGAGGGCGCGATTATCACACTCTGTAACAATCTCTTCCTCCTCTGTCATGGCAGCCACAATCACCTCACTCAGAGCCGTAATACGACCGTGGGTAACCTGGACGTTTTCTAATCTAGCCTCCAATTCCTCTAGTTCAGCAGTAGTGATGAAAGTGTTGACGTCCACTATTAGCCTATTTATTACTCCCCGAAGTCCCGCCCTTTGATTTTTAGGGGCTTTGTTCAGCACCCCACTAGACGGTGTCTCTTTACCGTTTTTATCCATTTTGCTTGCGAGCCTATAGGCTATGTATCTAAATATCACGTTACAAAAACAACGGCCAAATAATAGGCTACTTAAGAGACGCCAACCGGCGGACTTCTATGTTATGGAGAAAAAATAGTACACTAGCAATACCTACTAATGGATCATATTGAACAAGAAAAAATGTTAGGTCAGGTCATATGTCACAGGGAAGAAAAGAAAATTATTGGGGAAAGACGATGGGTGGGAAGCAGGACTTAGGCAGGCGCAATGACACAACCCCGGCGTCCCTCTCTAGCCAACGCTTCGTTAGCCCTACAATTTTGTTATATAGGACTTGATTGGTGTCTAAGTCGAGGTGGACACCATCCTGGTCGAGGTCTCGGATGCTGAGTGTGATGGAAACAAAGCGGTGCTTCGTTTCTATTAACCGACACCTCAGGGCGCGGTTAACAGAATTTTTATAGCCTGAAATTCCGCCGCTGAGAACCCTCGGACTTTCGTCCGGCTCTCAATTGCCACGATCTTGCAGCTTCCTCCGGACTCACGCTCCAGATCCAGCGCCACCTCTTTAATTGCGTCAGCTAACTCGCGGGGTACTGTACCGGGGCGTATATCATTGCCGCCTATAAACAAAAAGATCATATGTGGCCTAAACCGTACCACTTGCCCCCACTGGGGGGAGGCTTTCAGGGTGTCAACGGTTGCTCCCGGTACCCCGAAGTAGGTCAGCCGGAAAGTTCTTTCCCCCTCTGACGCCCGATACGACTCAGTACCTCCGTCAGCTGCCCTTAGCCTAGTGGCATAAGAATGTCCCACTATGGCTATTCGCTGAGGTACCGGCGCCTGAGGTACAGGAAGATAGCCAAGCCCTACCCCTCCGGGGTCCTTGCTCCTGCATCCCTGGGCTAATCCCTTGCTCATTGCCTAAGATCCCTTACTGGTAGCTAGTTCCCGGGTCTGGGCACCAATGTGGTAAACTATCAATGGAAGTTAAATATTACTAAGCTATAATGAATCAAATAAAATCAATCTAAATGAATACTCTATATCTAAATTGAATTCAATCTGAAACAAGCTAATTTATATCCAAAGGTCTCACATAATAAATGTATATAATTATAGGGTAAGGTTATAAGGGTTAATATTAGCCAGGAATTAACTCACCAATAGTTCCACGTGGCAATGAGGCAAGGGAGAACGTTTTACCCAATATGGCGGTGGACAATGGGGAACGAGACTTCGGTCCCAAGACACGAGTCAAGTTAAAGAAAGAATAAATGATTACATGGGAATGGACATGAATAATATGCTTATATCAGTCAGTCATGATGTCGATGAGAGCGTCGTGATGGTGTAGTTGTGTGTATTGCTGTATGTGTATTGTGATTAGAGGCACAAAAGCACGATCAACTGAGGGCGGAAAATTAGATGTTAACTGGTTGGTGTTCGTGAAGGCTCTGCCGTACCTCAAAAGCACACCTTGCTGCCTTGGCAAACCGCCAGGAGCCCAAATTATCGTACCGCATTTAGGTTGCTCTATACGATAAATTATATTAATATATACGATAAATTCATATATACTACATAAGACCATGGCAATATTGCTTAATAGCATATTAGGGCTTTTATAACTTAACTTATTTACAATCTTATAATATACGATCTACTCGTCCTACGTCGTGCTGTATGAGAGATCGTGACGTCACAGACACATACAAGATCACAAAAGAGTCATATTCTATCGTATTTATACGATAACGGTATTCCCTTACAGTACTTCTACAGTGGTTATTATATACAGTGCTCCCTTACAGCTCTCTAGAATCTAAGTGATATCCAAATCTATATTTTGCTGATATCAAAATAGCAAATAACCTAACAAGCGTTTCATTTTAATTTACACATCTTCATAAATCCATTATATAATATTGTTGACCTATAAATATTCTAATGAGATTAAGAGGTAAGACCAACAAAATAACCGATAAACCAGCATTTATATTTGTCTTGCTAACCTGTGCAAGGAGGAGGACATTAGATTCGTCAATACTTGGGATACCTTCTACCACGAAGGTCATCTGTTTTCGAGGGACGGAGAACATCTGAACCAGGTGGGAGCAACGAGGTTTGGTCGCTTGCTAAATGACGCAGTAAAGGATTTTTGGAAAAAAAACAGAGTCAACCGAGGACTGCCAGGGATGAGGACCGAGGACAGTCATGAACGTATATGTAGATCCGACCAGAACCAAAAATTTGATTAAAGAGTATTTCGTGAATTCTAAAACCACAACTCTAAAGGTTTTCTATGCAAACGCTTGTGGCATACGCAACGCATTTTCAGATTTAGAGGAACTAGTGTTTACAGAAAATTATGACGTAATTGGCATAACAGAATCTTGGCTCAATACAGAAGCTAGAGAGTTTTTAGCGTAGTATTCACTTCCCGGTTATGTAATGTTTGAGAAAAGCCGAATTAATAGAAATGGAGGTGGTGTTTGATTTATTATCAAAGAAAGTCTTAACCCGATCCTCTTGTCAAAACCCCAAATTGTGAACGTCGACATATCCTTTGTGCTAATAAATAATAATAGAGGTAAAAAAATAATACTTGCATTAATATACAGACCTCCAGTTCAATCAGTGCTAATTGACCAAGAAATTTACGAACAAATTGCAGATGTAAGTAACTCACAAGATACCGTACTTTTTGACAACTTTAATTTACCTGTGACCAAGTGGGGCAATACTCTTACTTCACACTCCGGACATGACTTTTATTCGAACTTGCAAGAGAGTTCGCTCTTTCAATATGTTCGATTGCCGACCCGTGGTAATACCTTTCTTGACCTTGTACTTGCAACAAAAGAAGAATTAAGTATTACCCTGTTCTTAACATTAATCATCAATTACAACCCCAATGTACGTGAATAAACTAATGAAAGCATATGGTCCTCCCGGGATGTGAACTCACGACACCACACCCAGAACATAAGCATCTAAACCATTACATTATTAAAAAAATAAAAAAATAAAATAAAAAAAAACAGCACAGGTAAAGGTATACGATCACGATAAATATCCATTTTCGAATTTTGGATATCAATCTAATCATGTAGTCAGACCTAACTGCATTATGGACAGCCTAATGTTTTAGTGAGTGAAAAGAACAATGAATGGGGCCAATATCACTAAGGATTAGCCTTGCTAGACATTAGTTCCTGAACCTATAAAAGTAAGTAACACCCCGTTCTTAACATTAATCATCAATTACAAACCCCAATATACTTGAAAAACTAATGAAAGCATATAGTCCTCCAGGATTTGAGCTAGGGACACCACACCCAGAACATAAGCACCTAAACCATTACACCACCAACACAGTTAAAGGTTAAGTACACGTTCACAATTAATATCCATTTCCGAATTTCGGATATCAATCTAATCATGTACTCAAACCTAACTGAATTATGGAAACCCATATGTTTTAGTGAGTTGAAAGAGCAATGAATGGGGCCAAGATCACTAAGGATCCCTAGACATTAGTTCCTGAATCTATAGAATTAAGTAACACTCTGTTCTTAACATTATCTCCGTCACCTGTCCTATGTTTTCAGTACGGCCATCCGATCCTCCCAGCCGGCGGCGCTTGTGGCACTTTGGCGCTGCCGACTGGGAGGCTCTCAGGCAGTACTTCTTTGATTTCCCATGGAATGACTTCTGCTTCCGTGGCCAAGGACCCTCGGAAAGTGCTGAACGCATTACCGGCGTAATCCTCTCGGGCATGGAACCGTACATGCCATTTTCTTTCTCTCAGTTTAATGCAAAAACAAATTAGTTTACTCACACTTGTTCTAATGCTGTCCACAACAAGGAGGAAGCATTCAAACGGTACCGACGCCTTAAAACTCAAAAATCTCATTCTTCCTATGTTTCTGCCCGGAATGAAGACAAATTTGTTCTTCGACTTGCCACGCACTCTTTCATCAATAATAAATGCACTGAACTATCCAACTCTAGCTCTTCCCAAGCTTTCTTGTATCTAGCCAAAAACCTCTCCAACAACGTTTCTTCCTCGTCTTTCCCTCCCCTTTTCCACTCTGATGGCACAACCATCACTTCTTCCTCTGACAAAGCTGAACTTTTTGCTCAAACTTTTGCTAGAAACTCTCCCTTGGATGATTCCGGTGCTATTCCTCCCTCTCCACCCCCCTCTCTCCTACTTATGCCTATTATCATAATCTCTTCTAAAGATGTACTTTCTACCTTCTCTGGGCTTAATACTAAGAAGGCATACGTTCCGGACGGTGTTCCTCCTGTTGTACTTAAAAACTGTGCTTCCGTGCTGACCCCCTGCCTAGGCAAACTCTTTCATCTCTGTCTCTTCTCTAACGTCTTTCCGTCTTGCTGGAAGTTTGCTCTCATTCAACCTGTTCCAAAAAAGGGTGACCGCTCTCAACCCTCCAACTATCATCCAATTGCTCTCATCTCTTGTATCTCTAAAGTTTTTGAAACTATTCTTGCTTCCAAATATCTTAAGCATTTTTCTTCTCTTAATCTGGTCTCAGATAGCCAGTATGGCTTCCATAACACCTTGGGTGCGGCACTTGTCATTTGACAATTGCTTGGTCACCACTATGCCTTACGAGGGTTTTGGACTAAATGTAACCTTAACTCCTTGAACATTTTTCATGTATAAACAAGAGCTACAACGTATTTCAATGATATATCCTTGAAAGCAGAAGAATAGACCTTTCCAGTGACACCTGAATCATGTCTGTACGACCACTGGTTGCCGTGCAATGATATTGCACACATGACGCTAAATCGGTAAAAATAGCGAGTATGAGCGGTTTCCGCTATTCCCAAGTCTGTAAGGGAGTTGGAGATGTCTCCCACTGCAACTAGTGATGGCTCAGACACGGGGGGGCGGTGGATGGGATGGTCCCGCGCTGCTTAAGACTCACTCGCCTGCCTCCCTGCCCTTGTTCAAAGCAGAAATTTGGCAATTGTCATATGACAAGTCCTGCAGTGATGACCGTATTTTTTATATAACAGCCCGCAGTCCTTGAGTTAAGGGTCACTGTACTGGTGATCTTCTTTCATATCTTACTAACTCTTGGTCATCCAACTTTCGGGACTTCGGTGAGACTTTTTCTGTTGCACTAGACATATCGAAGGCCTTCAATAGAGTCTGGCACAAATCTTTAATATCCAAACTGCCCTCCATCTGTGCCTTTGTCTCTAATTTCCTTTTCGGCCGTTCCATAGCTGCGGTTGTGGATTGCCATCGCTCATTTCCTCATCCTATTAACTCTGGTGTTCCTCAGGGTTTTGTCCTATCTCTTATTATCTTTCTAATTTTCATAAATGATCTTCTCAACTGTAGCCTACATCCAGTTCCATCCATTGATATGCTGACGGCTCTACCTTACACCACTCAATTAGTTTTCCAGAACGCCCCAGCCAGCAGTCCCTCAAAAGTAAACGTAATGAAGCCATAAAATACTTATCATCTGATCTAACTACTATTTCCAATTGGGGTAGAGAAAACCTTGTTTAATTTAATGCTTCCTAAACTCAATTTATCCGTCTTATTACCCATCATGAACCTCCAGAGGACTATCCCTTATTCTTCAACAATACAAAAAAACAACCCTTCTCTCAATGTTCTCGGTGTTTCTTTTTCTTCTGCTCTCACTTGGAAAGACCATATTACCAGTCTCGCTAAGGCAGCCTCCCAGAAGCTGGGTGTGCTCAACCGCCTCAAGGGGTTCTTTACCCCTGCGCAGCGTCTTGCTCTGTACAGGGGCACACTGTGTCCTTGTATGGAGTATTGTTCACATGTGTGTGGGAGGATCCTCTCACACTGCACTCCTAGATAAAGTAGAAAGGAAAGCCTTTCTTATCATTAACTCCCGTCCACTCACCAACTCTCTGCAATCTCTCACTCTTCGCCACAATGTTGCATCTCTCTCGCAATTCTATCGCTACTACAATAATCAGTGTTCCTCGGATCTTTCCCAGTGTATATCACCTCCTTTTCGTAGGGTACGTAGTACCCGCCTTGCAACACAATCCCACCCCTACTCTGTGCAACTCTCCAACTCAAGAGTGAAACGCTATTCTCAGGTTTTCTTCTATTCAACTGCTGAGCTCTGGAATTCTCTCCCAGAATCAGTCTTTCCCTCTTCCTATATCTTAAATTGCTTCAAACTACGTGTGCCCAGTCATTTTATCTCGAACGTCTCTTGATGTCGGCCCTGTCACTCTTTGAAAACTGGGAGAGGAACTCACTGCAGGCAGTTATGCCTTTTGTCTCCCTCATTCACATAGAACACAAATAATACAAACCCCAATGTACTTGAATAAACTAATGAAAGCATATGGTCCTCAAGGGATTCGAACTCGGGACACCACACCCAGAACATAATCATCTAAACCATTACACCACCAACACAGACATATCTCCTTTTCGCTAAAACACACACATCCACACCTTCATGAAGTCTGATATAAACATAATGCCTAACTGTCAACTCTCTATCTGTCTTGTGTGTGTGTGTGTGTTTGTGTATGAGAGAGAGAGAGAGAGAGAGAGAGATTAAGCTGTGGTGTGGTGTGGTACGGTTGGAAGAAGTGATCGGGGATAACATGGTCCTGCTGCTTAATGTGAAAAAGTGTTGATGGTGGACACGAGAGTGGTCCAGTGTAAAGGCTTAAGTCTCCTGCCTCATAGCAACTTGCAGAAAATATAGTTTATTTCTTATTGTGGATACTGGATCATCCAGAGAGAGAGAGAGAGTGAGAATGAGAGTGTGAGTGAGAGATGAAAGCAAATAATATATAGTCATGAAAATATACCAGTCAAGTAGTGTAGTGAGGTGTAAAACGATGGCTTTGAACTATAGCTACAGCATTGATACACTTCTCATTATTCTTGTTACTAACTACGTATAACTACTGTATAACCTCTCACTATACTGTACAGTATATTAGTAGGACCTACCTATTGAATGAGTGGTACCAAAATGATACCCACCGTACTTTTAATGCTAGAACATTTGAACTGGTGCGCAAGAGTTGACCTGCCAGATTATAGTTGCCGATAACAGTTAAGGGAAACTGGTGGTATGATACCGGGTTAAGGGGGGTAGTGTTTATTTGTTGGTCTATTTATATATTATATATATATTTGTTTTTAGTTTACTCGCTAGACCTCCATTAAGCTTTAAGAAAACGCCCACAAGACTAAGCTAAAAAAGTCAAGCTAAATTTGTTCATTTGCTTTTTTAATTGTCCCAACCGAAGGCCGGTCAATCCGGAAACCACAGGTACGGTATTTCTTGCCATGATAAAATTGACACCTAAATGGCACGAAAGATCTTTCTAGTTACAAAGAAATGGGGCAAACAAACTTAAATTTACCAAACTAATGGAACGAACGTCATAAATCTCAAAACTATTGGGGCTAAACATGAGCGAGAAGCGGTCCCAGAGAGAGATAGCGAGAGATAAAATTATTATGCGTGGTTGTAATGCCAACTCGCTTGATAATGTATCTTCATAAGCTCCTTATTTGGGTAGCTTAGAACATATTTCTGCTCGACAGGAACATAACTCGCATTGATATACAGGGTGATTCAGTAACCCTTTTCATAAATGTAATGGCAAATTCGGGAGACAAAAATAAGACTAATTTACTCTATGACCCTTAGGGTGAGTCTTTGATATGATGGAGATATTACACCTTTAAAGTTATCGATAGATAAAAGAAAAAAATCTAAGGAGTGAGAATGAAAATGTCGTTGCTAACTGGCAGGGTAGCGTAACCAAGACTTGGTATCAAAATGTATACTGTAATACTGTATTGTAAAGTATTTGTAAATAAAGTATGTACAAACATGATATTTTCATTAACCATAAATTTATTTATGATAAAATAATAACCAAAACCAACATAATGAGAAGCTTTAAAGCACCACATGAAACAATTACTGTACAAACCATCAACAGCACCAATCAATAATAATAACAATAAATTTCACAATACTGTATAAATAATTAATGATAACATGCTAATGACATAACTTGACCTAATAATAATAATAATAATAATAATAATACAACTACGACTATTACTACTACAGCTACGATGAATAGAGTATTAATTATGATGATGGTGATAAAATGCTAATGTTCTTTTGAGCATTGAGAAAACTGCTACCATATGCAACCATTTACATACCACGTGTAAGCAAAGAAACAATCTTTAGATTCATGTACAGATTGATTCAAGATTCATTAAGACTAGCGGAGTATCAAAGCTCAAAGTCGGCAGGAAGATCCCTCCTCCACTTACCCCTCTTCCACCACTTACTCCTCCTCCTCTTCCTCTTACTTATCCTCCGCCGCCTGCTTCTCCCCTTGCTACTACTACTACTAATACAATGATTATTAATAATAATAATGATGATAATACAAATACAGTAGTAATGTACCTTTGTAAATTGCGAAACGAACTGCATCCAGCTACCGTATGCAGCCATTTTGATACCAAGTCTTGGTTACGCTACCCTGCCAGTTAGCAACGACATTTTCATTCTCACTCCTTAGATTTTTTTCTTTTTATCTATCGATAACTTTAAAGGTGTAATATCTCCATCATATCAAAGACTCACCCTAAGGGTCATAGAGTAAATTAGTCTTATTTTTGTCTCCCGAATTTGCCATTAAATTTATGAAAAGGGTTACTGAATCACCCTGTATATACTAGATCACTCAAATCACTCCCAAAGACAATAATAACACACGATAAGGTTCACACTTTTTATTTCTTTAATAGCTAGATACACAGTTGCAATGGAGCATAATATCAATGGCCGCGATATGGGACTGAAATGAGCTAAATACGTTTTACTCATTAATGAACATGGCGTCACTTACAAACATCAAAATCAATGTACACGGATGACAATATCACAATTAAAGCAAAGTATACAAAGAGAGTTCTAGCGTAGCTTAACCCTTAATTAGCGGCTCACCACATAAGTCGAGTTAAATAAAGCTGGACTATGTGGCGGCGCTCGACATAACTCGAGTGGCAATTTCAGCACGTAATGTTGCTGAGAGAGAGAGACAAGTGGTGGCAGGAGAGTAGCGAGCGTATGACTGCTCCAGACCACCGCGGCGAACCTACTGACACGAATCTCACCTCCCTCCTACCTCTCTCACTCGCTATATAAGGAATTGTATGGGGAAAGTGCCTAATTACATGCTTTTTGCACTCGCGTTGCACGGTTATTGCAAGAAAACTAGCCATCATAAAAGGATCGTGATGGTGTCATTCGAAAGCTCTGTTTGTGCCCTTTCAGGGATAGATACTTGTTTTACGTTCTGGGTCTTATTTAGGCATGAAAATTATCACATAAACAGCCCTATTTTGGCTAAAAACACCCCGCTGGGCGGTACATATAAATAAACCGCATAGGCCGCTCTTAAGGTGTTAAATGTGGGCAAGTGATAATGTGTGCGCACACACATGGGGTTAGTGCGACGGGTGGTTGAAGGTCACGTGATCAGGTAAACATCGGGTCAAGGCAGCCGCGCTCGGTATAGGTTAGATTTGACTGCGGCGTATACCAGATCTTTTCACTATGGAATCTTTACTATATTCAGGATAGATACAAATCTTACATTAGTACTAGAAAGATAATAGCTTAGATTACAAATAGAAAATAAGGGTCAACTAGTGAATAATTAGACACCGGATCTAATTATAGTCTCATATGAACTAAAATTATGAACTTGTAAACAGGAATTTATATTTCGCAAACGTATATACTGTAGAAATAAAATAGCCGAGAATTAGTATGCTATTAATATAATATAAAATAAATTCACAGAACTAAAGTAGTGAATAAAAAGAGACAGAATTTATAGGCTGGGGATATAATATAAACTAATTCACAGAACTATCGTAATGAATCAAAATAGCCAAAATGTATAGGCTGAGAAAATTAAATAAACATTAATTCATAGAACTCTCGTAATTAATCAAAAATAGCCAAAATGGATAGGCTAATATACATTTAGGTAAATAGAAATTCCTAAACTGATAATATTCACCATGTAGCGTGGTGGACAGAATTATTCACAAGATTAACTAGAAATTAATGTAATCAGAATACAAGGAGAAGGTACCCGAACGTACGCGGAAAAAGAATTCAAGGGAAGATGGATTACTAGTTATTTGGAAGTATATCTTACACTGGACCTAGGAAGGTAATATTTTAATTAGAACTGGTTATAGTACTGACGCTCTCTTTGAACACTTTGCTACACACACACAGATATACACTGATAATACACACACGAAAATAAGATCTACTGGTGTTCATAAAATGGGGAAAGGTGATGCTTTCTTATGTATCTAGGTCGCACCCATATACAGTATACAATATTCTAGGAAATAACGAAGTTATATTCTGAGTATTATATATATTAAATACGAGAAAGATGTATATAAGGTTCTCACGGATATGAATTAAAGTTTAATAAACCGAGAGACCAAAGGGGTTCTCTATCAATGATTATAACTTGTACACTCAATAAATCTTATAAAGCCTTCACAATAATTCCAAAAACTATAGAAAACACTTAGACTGGTGAAAAATTATCCTTTAGATAAATCTTCTCAGCGATTCACTCGTACGCCTCTAAGTTTATCTTATTTATCAGAGAGAGAGACAGCGTTTTTCACCAAGCTACAATAATCACTTCTAGTATTCACACTGCATCTAGATTTTTCACTTCTAGTGCTGGGCTACTAATCTAGAACTGCACTTCTAGAGCCTACCCTACACAACTAGATTTTTCACTTCTAGTTCACACACCTCTTCTAGAATATTCACTTCTAGGTATTGGACACGGACTAAACGGGCACTTCTAGTGGTACGACTATTATAGTGACTATTGGATTAACCCTATCAGCACTACCTGACCTTGGATCTCATTCTATTTCATAAGTGGCTATTAGACGGATAGACAAGGCTTGCCTAACTTTCCTCAATTTCCGTGAGGTGATATTCAAGGTTTAATTTGGATCGTGTTTAATTGACTTCTGAAAAATAGGGGCATTGTGATTTCAGTTTTTGAATTATGGTGATGTTAATATAGGCCTTAAAAATACAATACATACATTAATACATGGGGAATGCTGTTCTTTATCTTTCAACATTCAACTCTTATTTTTAGGAAGCTACATGGTTGCATGATATTTATTTTCCTGCAATTCATGCTTTTATCGATTATCACTTGTCTATGTAATGTTTTCTTTATTCACTGTGGATCTGTTCTCGTTGATCGTATTGGTCTCCCGCATTGTCGAGACACTTATTCTGAGCTTATCTGGTGTAATAACATATCAGCTCTTGATGAGGAATTTTCATAAATTATTCCTTATTGTAGTCTAAATCGGGTCCTTGGATTTGAGGTGCCTCTAATCTGTACCTCTGACCTTGCGATTGGCCCGAAAGGAACCGAGGTGATTGGCTCGGACTCAGGTTATGCTCCTTAACCCTTGTCTAGCGGGGGGTTTTGGGCTTATTTGGGCATATTCAGGCCCTCCTGAATGATAAATCAAGTATCTGCATGAACGGAAATGTATTTAGCAAAATAATAGGCGCTAAAAGCTTCAAAATGAGACCAGAACGAGCTACATAGCACTCGTGGTTCTCATACAGTGATACCAGTAACATGGGAGTTTAGCGTATAGTGTGACGTTAACCACTCCGTTAGAACCGCATGGCTTGTCCTACAGTGACTCGCTAGGATCGCCAGGGCAGTGGATGTGGCTACAGTTGATGTATTGTTGTGTGCTTTATTTCATATGAAAGCTCGTGTCATGGGCAGTCCAGAAAGGCTATTTGTTTTCACCCATATCAAGGCTTTATATTATTAATTGCAAAGTATATGTTTTATCATTAAGTAGTAATGATAGGATTTGAGAGAGAGAGAGAGAGTAGAACAGAGTGTGGGGAGGCGCGCAGTGTTTTGCTATACTCGATGACATCATAGCTGGCTGGCCTCGTGGGGATTCGTTGAAGGAGTTTTTTACCATGCTTTGTGACGTCATGTTTGGCAAGCTTCTTTGGCATTGGCTGGAGGACTTGTTGCCACTTTTTTCCCGCGCGGCTTGAGCTGGTGCTCGTATATATACAGCTCCCTCGCCACTCTCTCCCTCAGATCTGGTTTCTAGAATGCATCCCTCTTATCCCTTTGATATCTGTCCTCCTCTCCGCACCTGAGAACCTTTTGCTCTGCCTATCTCTCTCATTTTCCATATCTTTCACCATCTTTTATTAATATTATACCCCCTCTGGTTAACTCTGCATAATCAGCTTCATGCTGGCCAGTTGTATTGTGCGTTAAGGTCTTATATAACCCATGTATGTTAGTTGTTAAGATAAGTTGATCACGAAGCATTGGTTGGCATTCATATTGTTCAATACCGCTTCCTATAATTATTAGTGTTCTGCTGGATTAGATAATGCTAGACTAGGAGTCTGATACTATAAGGTATTATTTCCGATGGGTGCTGGCTTTAGTTAAAAGCTGCACGATATACCTGAGAACTGGAGTTGATTGGGTAAATTCTAGTCTGTGTGCCATTGAGAGTAGAGCATGCACGAATGAGGGCTTTTTGCCTATACCATTCTGCACTGTTCTAAGCTCGTTGTTTGTCTTTGAGGTACGCCAGGAGAACGCTTAATACTTCGGTATTAAGGTTTCTCAAGAGAGCTACCCTTCATTATAACGTAATATTTGACGCACAGACTTGAGATTTGCACTAGGCTATGCGGCATGCCATGCGCACCAGTATCTCGTATCATTGACTCTAGCTAGACTTTATCAGTCACAGTAGACATTAAGTATATTAAACCAATTACTCTTTTTATGCATACCCGTTTATGATTACACAAGCATTTCGCAGCCTAGTTTGATGTATTGAGACACAAACGACTTAGGCTCTTTTTGTTGATAGGAATACTGCATTGTCGTGGCGATTATTATTATTATTGTTGTGGTGTTTAGGATATTCTTGGCTCCGACTGCATTATATCTCCTGCCTTTTTGTGTGCATAGCCTGCACGAGCATTGTTCCGCTGCCTGCCTTTTTGGGTTCCATTTCCGATTCAAGCATCTTGATAGCATCTAACATTTAAAGAAGATTCCTTGTTGGTGTTGAAGGACTTTAGTGCACTTTCTTTCATGCAGGAGTGCCTGACATTTATTGATTAAAGTAACGTAAGCTGTAACTTCTCTTACCACCTTACTTTGCATACCATAACCAAGCACCTTCGGTTATAGGTAGTAATAGGCTGTTTTCACATAACATTAAGGCTAGAGTAGACGCACATTTATTGAGAGTTTAGTAACCTATTATTGCATATAGAACTCTGGAGAGTATTTGTGTTCTTTGTTCACTGGGAATATACATCAGAGGTTGGATCTAGCGCTTTCCGTTGTAGCATTTATGCTATTACTAGTCCAATGAATAAGGGCCCTGATATATTTAAACCCCAGTTGTAACAAATGGCGACCTTACCTTGGATTTGGTGAACCTACATTTATTAGCAGGGAACAGTTGTTGTTTTGGGGAATATATTGCGGGGATCAGCAAGAATATTAATTGTTTTGCAACTTAGTATAGCCCTTGAGTATTTCCAAGAATTTGTGTGTGTATATTGAGGTATAAGAGTTTGGGGTGCTTCTTTTCTGAATATTGAGGTGAGAAATTTTTGTGAGCATCATGTCTTATACCGGATCAGAGGAGAATGGAGACACAGTACGTAATGTCGAAACTGAGGAACAGCAGCATGATGAAATGATTAATCAGGTGAACTGTGAGGAGGATGCTAGGATATTTTTGCAATGGCCTGTTACTGCCGAGCGGTTGGAGGGTATGGATCGGTACGGTCTTCAATGCCTGGCCACAGCTTTCGGTCATGCGGGTACTAGCAGCATGACCAGGGATAACTTGATAACGTGTGTACTGGGCAGGGTGACTGGTGAGCGAGATAGGTTGAGTGCTCAGAGCCCTTCGGCCATGCTCCCCCTACACTCGACTCCCAGCCATCCCAGTAGTTTGCCGACCCCGAGTACGCTTCCACAGTTGGGTGGTGACTGGCAGGGTGGGTTGCCCCTGTGGGGACCACCGGTAATTTCAAACATTGTAGCACCTTCACCTCCTCAAGGGATAACTCCAGAATTATTGCTTCAGCTCAAATTAGCTAAGATCCAGCAGCAAATAGAATTAGCCAAGATAGAAGAGAGAAAAACTATCAGTCAGCAGTCTCAGCACATAGAGCTAGCAAATATCCAAACTGATTTAGAGTCGACTAGGTACTGTGCCGACAGGGACGTAGAGAAGTCGCGGGTAGAGGCAATGGGACAGCGACTTGGGGCTGGTAACCGTGCTCATGATCAATCTCTCGCACTTATTGAAACTGGTTCCGGTGTTTGATGAGAGTGGTGTAACAGAATTTTTCGCACGCTTTGAGAAGAAGTGCCAGGAACACCAGTGGCCAGAGAATAAATGGGCAGCACTTGTATCCTCTAGATTAATAGGCAAGGGTCTTAAAGCCTACAATGCGTTACCTTTGGAGTCATGTATTGTGTATGAGGATCTCAAGGAGGCTGTCCTGAGGGCTTACGAACTTCAACCAGAAACGTACCGTTTGAAGTTCCGGGGTGTAACTAAGGGAAGAGATAGCACCTTTTTGGAACACGCCCGGGACTTGTCCGATGCTATGGGGAACTGGCTCCGATCTGAGAAGGTAACAACGTTTGATGGAGTTAAGCAGTTGATGATGTTGGAGCAGTTCTTTAAGAGCACGGGCGGTGATCTAACTTTGAACTTAAAGGAGAAACCCAAGAACTCTAGTAGAATCAGCAGAAATGGCTGATCTACGGCTGTCGTTGATTCCGGGTTGCGGGGCCTCACAGAAGTACGATGCAAGTGCTAAGGACCGTTATCCTCCCCCTCCCCGTAGCAATGACACATTTAAACAAAAGAGCAATGAAACTAAAACTGAATCCAAACCTAACACCACGCCGTATAAGAAAAGTCAGGGGCCTTTTACATCACAGTATAAGCCGAAACCAAAATGTATGTGTTTTAGGTCTCACAAGGAGGGTCATAAAGCAAATGAGTGCCCTAGTCGACCTCCTCCGGCATCCGTGTCTTTTGCTCACGGCATTGGAGTGTTCAAGAGGACATCGGAGTTTGTTAGAGGCAATTCTTCCGAGGTAAATACACTGCCAGTGCAGAAGGATCCGGAAGGCTTATACCCTGTCCGTGATGCCTTTAGTGACCACAGGGGACTCGGTTGTGTGGAGTGGGGGGGTAGAAGATATGAGGTGAGAATTTTGCGTGACACTGGGGCATCGCAAACATTGTTGAGGAATTTCACTTGTAAACCTGTAAATACGGCGCGGATGGTTGTGGTTCAGGGGGTTAATGCAACATGGTCATACCCGCGTGTAAGAATGAAGATGGAAGTTGATGGTGTGACTCGTGACCTGGATGTAGGAATTGTGGAGAAGTTACCTGTTGGGGGCATCGACCCCCTTCTCGTCAACGACTTTGCGGGGCCTACTTCTGAGGCTCCACCCTTAGTCGTTGCCGAGAAATCGGCCGACGTGAGTAGGGAGGAGCAGGAGTGGGTTGAGAAGTGCCAGGTGCAACCTATGGCGTGTGTTGTCACCAGATCTCTTGCATCCAGGGAGTCACATTCTGGTCAACAATCTTTAGACAAGCGGAGGAAAGGTACCGAGAAGGGGTTGAAAGTTGATGCGGTTGAGAGTTTAGTATCAACGGACATTCTCGGGGACTCATTATTAGGACCGATTTTCGAGTCTGGAGAAGACCCATTAACTGTTACTGAGAAGGCAGAGGATGGGCTTAAAAAGACGAAGAGACAGCAACGATACACAGAGAGAGAGCAACGGGAGGCTAAATTCAATGTAAGAGGGGGGCATGAGTTGTTTCGCAAACACTTAGATAAGCTTGCTCCTTCAGACATTCGTAAATTGCAATTGGAAGACCCGGAGGTTCTTGAATGTGGTACCGGTGCTGTCGAGTTGGAGGAGGCCAGTGATGCACAGTCGGGAGATGTAGCAACAAGGTATCCTGACGCGTACCCTATGAGATATGGGTCAGCGAAGACGGTGGTCCGAAACTTGCTAGGGTATTTTTACCGGTATGGTTACCCGCAGGGGATTCAGTCAGACCAAGGATCCAACTTCACTTCTAGCCTCTTTGTTCAAGCAGTGCAGCAGCATGGGATTGTTACGGTTGTGTCATCTGCGTATCATCCGGAGAGCCAGGGTGTGTTAGAGCGATGGCACTCAGCCTTGGAATCTGTGCTTCGTTATTGTTGCTTTGAGAGTGGGAAAGGTTGGGATCTTGGCCTGCCATATGTTTTGTTTGCTGCACGGGAGGTACCTGGGGAAAGTTTGGGATTCAGCCCTAATGAGCTCGTCTTTGGACCCCGTGTCAGAGGGCCTCTCCATATGGTTGAAGAAATATGGGAGGGCACAGAAAAACCATGTTCTATGCTCAAGTATGTCCTCGACAGTCAAGAACGGATGTTGCGCAGTCTGGAGTTGGCTGGCCGTAATTTGACTAGCTCTCACGCCCTCATGAAGGACAGGTACAACTTCAAGGTTAAACTCAGGGAGTTTCACGTGGGTCAGGAGGTGTTGATTCTACTGCCCCTTGTAGGTCATCCCTTATCCGCGAAGTACACTGGTCTTATAGGGTGGTTGAGAGGCTATCAGACCTGGATTGCTTGGTGGCTGCTCCAGACAGACGTAAGCGCAATCAGTTATGTCACGGTAATCTCATGAGGGAGTATGTGTGGCACCCCCCTGAGCCTCTCACTGTGCCTGTGATGACGTTTAGCAGTCAAGGTGGAGAAGGAGAACGGGACAGTCAAGCTCAGGTGGAGGATAACTGGAAGGATAAGAAAGTCAAATGGGCGCCTGAGTGTGAGAAGGCGTTTAGAGTAGTAAAACACCTGTTGTGAACTCACCCGATCCTCAGGGCCCCTGACTTTAGCCTACCTTTCCAACTAGCAACGGATGCTAGTGGTGTGGGGGCTGGTGCCGTCCTTATGAAAAAGGACGATGATGGGCTGGAACATCCTGTTAGTTTCTGCTCGGAGAAGTTCAATTCAGCCCAGGGAAGCTGCTCTGTTGTCGAGAGGGAGCTGCCGGCAGTTGTGCTTGCACTGAGGGCATTTCGAGGTCTATGTTCCAGCCTATGGTCCGGTCGTTGTAGTTTTCACAGATCATCACCCTCTCAAGTTCTTGGGCCAGTTTCACAATCGGAATATGAGGCTGACCAGGTGGTCACTAAGGTTATTGGTATATAACCTGGACATACGCCATATTGCCGGTTGTGATAACGTGGTTGCAGATTGTCTTTCAAGGGTATATGATCCTGGGTATATTGACACACGGGTAGCCTGCTGGTTTAGTTTGAATAGTGTTTTGCGCTTGGTGCTTGTTGGCTCGCGGTTGTAACCCAGCGTATTGGGTCGTAAAGCAGGAGTTGAGCGTTTGGTATAGAAGAAAAAACTAGGCTTGCCCCTATACTGCAGCCGAAATAAACAAATTAAAAACATAAAAATCAAATAAAAACTCTTTCTTTGATAGTTGAATTTTTTCAGAATTTTCAGAATGCTGGGCTAGAGAAGCTCGCTCTTGAGGAGCATAACTACATATGATTTAATCTATTGTGTCCCACACAAGCCCCACACAAGCATTGTGTGGGACAGGGATCTGCCTTGCTTAGGCCAATCGGCTTTCTGCAGACTCCCATTTTCTTATGTTCTTATGTTCTTATGTTGGGAAGGTTATAATTTTGTAAAATGTTTTGTTGAGAACTGTGCCAGATATTTTACTGCCGCTGGGTGATGGGAAGTAGAGATATAGCATGGGTTCTAGCAATCAGATTTTTGTGAGCCTTGGACCTCTGAGAAAAATCTTGGGGGGGGGGGTGTGACGTTAACCACTCCGTTAGAACCGCATGGCTTGTCCTACAGTGACTCGCTAGGATCGCCAGGGCAGTGGATGTGGCTACAGTTGATGTATTGTTGTGTGCTTTATTTCATATGAAAGCTTGTGTCATGGGCAGTCCAGAAAGGCTCTTTGTTTTCACCCATGTCAAGGCTTTATATATTTAATTGCAAAGTATATGTTTTATCATTAAGTAGTAATGATAGGATTTGAGAGAGAGAGAGAGTAGAACAGAGTGTGGGGAGGCGCGCAGTGTTTTGCTATACTCGATGACGTCATAGCTGGCTGGCCTCGTGGGGATTCGTTGAAGGAGTTTTTTACCACGCTTTGTGACGTCATGTTTGGCAAGCTTCTTTGGCATTGGCTGGAGGACTTGTTGCCGCTTTTTCCCCGCGCGGCTCGAGCTGGTGCTAGTATATATACAGCTCCCTCGCCACTCTCTCCCTCAGATCTGGTTTCTAGAACGCATCCCTCTTATCCCTTTGATATCTGTCTCCCTCTCCGCACCTGAGAACCTTTTCCTCTGCCTATCTCTCTCATTTTCCATATCTTTCACCACCTTTTATTAATATTATACCCCCTCTGGTTAACTCTGCATAATCAGCTTCATGCTGGCCAGTTGTATTGTGCGTTAAGGTCTTATATAACCCATGTATGTTAGTTGTTAAGATAAGTTGATCACGAAGCATTGGTTGGCATTCATAGTGTTCAGTACCGCTTCCTATAATTATTAGTGTTCTGCTGGATTAGATAATGCTAGACTAGGAGTCTGATACTATAAGGTATTGTTTCCGATGGGTGCTGGCTTTAGTTAAAAGCTGCACGACATACCTGAGAACTGGAGTTGATTGGGTAAATTCTAGTCTGTGTGCCATTGAGAGTAGAGCATGCACGAATGAGGGCTTTTTGCCTATACCATTCTGCACTGTTCTAAGCTCGTTGTTTGTCTTTGAGGTACGCCAGGAGAACGCTTAATACTTCGGTATTAAGGTTTCTCAAGAGGGCTACCCTTCATTATAACGTAATATTTGACGCACAGACTTGAGATTTGCACTAGGCTATGCGGCATGCCATGCGCACCAGTATCTCGTATCATTAACTCTAGCTAGACTTTATCAGTCACAGTAGACATTAAGTATATTAAACCAATTACTCTTTTTATGCATACCCGTTTATGATTACACAAGCATTTCGCAGCCTAGTTTGATGTATTGAGACACAAACGACTTAGGCTCTTTTTGTTGATAGGAATACTGCATTGTCGTGGCGATTATTATTATTGTTGTGGTGTTTAGGATATTCTTGGCTCGGACTGCATTATATCTCCTGCCCTTTTGTGTGCATAGCCTGCACAAGCATTGTTCCGCTGCCTGCCTTTTTGGGATCCATTTCCGATTCGAGCATCTTGATAGCATCTAACATTTAAAGAAGATTCCTTATTGGTGTTGAAGGACTTTAGTGCACTTTCTTTCATGCAGGAGTGCCTGACATTTATTGATTAAAGTAACGTAAGCTGTAACTTCTCTTACCACCTTACTTTGCATACCATAACCAAGCACCTTCGGTTATAGGTAGTAATAGGCTGTTTTCACATAACATTAAGGCTAGAGTAGACGCATATTTATTGAGAGTTTAGTAACCTATTATTGCATATAGAACTCTGGAGAGTATTTGTGTTCTTTGTTCACTGGGAATATACATCAGAGGTTGGATCTAGCGCTTTCCGTTGTAGCATTGATGCCATTACTAGTCCAATGAATAAGAGCCCTGATATATTTAAACCCCAGTCATAACAATAGCGGCATATTTTTTCCAGCTATGCTCACTACTGGCTACACTGCCGGCCTCACGAGAACACAGGGAACATGAGTTAATGGGCGGCGGTAAGCTCTGGGAGTCGGCTGTCTGGCCCGCTGTGCTCCCGGCCATTTGCACTCGATTTTAACCCTTTAAAAGCCTTAATAATGCTCCTAACTTGCTGCAAATTGGAGGTGGACTTAAGTCCGCCCCCGATCTTTAAGGGTTAAGGGGCCTTGTAGTTCCTGTGACTATCAGTAGATGGTGTGGTTTATTAATGGTAGACTGTGCTGTTCCTTGGTATGTTAGAGAGCGTGTTAGAGAACGTTGATTTAATAGGGCAAACTGCGTTGTTCCTTTCTCGGTTTGTGCTTGTGTCCCACTCCTTTTCTTCCCTCTTTTCCTCACTCGTAAACTGGCTTTTTTGGCTTGTGACTGATTTACTTCTTCCTTGACTACTGATATATACGATGAGGTTCTCGTGTTGCCTTTATCCCGTGTGTATTCTAGGTATTTAAGTAGGTCTGGTGAGGGTTTCGTTGTCATTACAATAATGTATAACTTTTGAGATCAGAAGCAGTACCGTATATACAGTATATATCTTGTTGCTCTTCACTTATTTACCTATTCTTGCAATTGTTCATTTGTATATATTGATGTATTTTCTTTTTCAAGTCCATTATCCCATACAGTACCAGTGCCATCCTTATAGCTTTAGCTGGCTACTAATAGACGATATTATTCAGTTTATAAATGGCCTCCAGCTATCACTATCACAAGATCATTTAAATTTAGCTAGAACGCAATTCAAAAGACGTATGTGGTACAAACAAATGAATGACGTAGAACTAGACCAACATGCTCTACATTGAATCATAATGTGACTTTTAGAATAGGGTACGTTGTCAGTTGGTGTATTGTTTAGCAATACGATATAGCCACACCTTACCGAAATTATATCCGATAATAAGAGCTGGCATAACTACTAGAACTGATAAAACTAACACGGTAATAATGACTCCACCATAGTTAATTACAAAGGTGGGAAGTATTAATGGGACTTGTCTGTCATTACCATGACAAGGGTAAATAATTCAAGGTGAGGCTATTGTGCATGGTGATTTCAAGACACTTCGGTCCTTTGTTTTATCGGCTGTAGTCACTTGCACCTACCACCCAAATAAAGACAATAGTACCGGTTACCAAGAGTTAACATAGAGCCTAACCAAACAACGTAACCTAACTTAGTATTTCAGGTGATAATTTGCCTGCGTTTGCCGGTAAATCTATGGGCCGAAGTAACTTGTTTCTGTGCTTGGTATATCAGAACACGTTATTGTTTACTAGGTTTTTCAGAGGCTCTGACATATCGTTTTTCATCAATAAGTTCCAAACAAAGACTTGGATCGGTATGGCGCTTGGGCACAGCTTGTTTCACACCCTGCCGTAATTTATGGCGCTATAGTGCATTGCCAGATGCGGTTAATTACGACGATTACTCTTAACTCAGAAGGCGAAACCTGCATGAGCCAGATACATATTCGAACAGGTGAGGAATAACCGTGACGTAGTTGTGACGTCTGTCCACAAACCACCTCCACTTCTGCCCTCCCCTACCTACCTCCCTCCCTCTCTTTCCCTGCCTCCCTCCTCCTCCATCCCCCACCCTCTCTCTCTCTCTCTCTCTCTCTCTCTCTCTCTCTCTCTCTCTCTCTCTCTCTAACATGGACTATATATAAGAAATGCAGCCATGCACATGTTACCCATATTCTCACATAGCGGGAGATAACTGGGAATTATATGCTGAGTATGGTACAGTGGTTTGTGCTAACGACCGTGGTTCTTGTTCAAGCATATTTGCCCGTTTTTAAGGTGTACAGAAAGTTATAGTGGTGTGTCACTGGCATTCTGTATCACCAGTCATAGACCAGGGTATTGTAGAGAAGGTTGTCTCTTCGATGCCATGGCCAACATGTTCGATGTCCACGTGGTTGCAGAAAAGCAATTGCTTTGCGACTTTTATCCATATACAACCGGGAGAAAGCTGCCAATACCTTAAGGATTTGTCTGAATAGGTAAGTGAATATTCATGCTCATTTATCATCGTAAATTATATGCAATCAGTGCGTTTCTGCTCTCCATTTCTTAAAATTAATTGTTCTTGTTAAAAGAGTACTCTTTGTTTAAAACTGTTGTTACGTCTTCATATTTTGCAATTATTTGTCTTTATATTATATGTATTCATTGTCGATAGTATCAATTGCTTGCTTTTGCGATTTCCTTAGTTTATTTGTGCAATAAATGTAGGTTATTTGTAGGGTAGCTATTGATAAGGCATGCTATGCTTACAGGTACCTACCCGATAGCACTATCGTTAGTGAGTGCTGTACTGTATTTTATATATTATTTTGTAATAGTATAGATATCTGATAAATATTTGTATTTTGTACTATTGTTAATGTCTTGTCATGTTGCAAATTTTGTTTTATATTAATATTTTGACATTTACCATGTAGTTTCATTATTCATGCAGAGTTTAGTCAAATTTACCAGAACCTCCCGGACTTCCAAAAGTTGACTAATACCTTGAACGTGACGATAGTGCGTTGTTATGTGTGCGATTCATTTGCTTGGGAACCAGATTGACTTGCTCATGTAGTGATGTTCACCCTATGTGGTGGATTGTGTTTTCTTATTTCATAAATTCCATTGTATTAAGCGTTGTTTCCACATAGAGATGTTGATAATTTAATTTGACTTTATATTGGCCTTGTCCCAGTTTTTGTTTGTTTAGTTTGCAAATTTTACATTTTAATTTATTACCACCATCGGAGCAATGAACTCGGTAATTGTAATAAAAGTGTATACTGTATAATAATGTAAAAAGGATAATTATTTTGACCATGATACCGTGCTTAAAATGCCTTCTATGATATATAATTGGTTTTCATGCACATTATCTAATCTCCATATTTGGCTCTGCCCACTCAGGCCTTATGATCGCGTTGCAGAAGCCATTGGTGTGACGGCGAATGCAGTGCGGCTGATGGTACAGCGCAGCATGGGTGCTCTTCCTGGGGCAGCCACTCCCCCCACAACACCGCCTGGATCACGGAAACCCCCTGCCACACCAGCTGTTTTTGACAGTTTTACAATTGGTGCCATTCGCCGCCATGTACATGGCAAGTTTGCTGCCAAGCAAACCATTACCATCGGCACCTTGGGTGAAGAATTAAAGATGGCGAGCATCATACCAGAAGAAACATCACAAACGGCGGTATGGCGAATCCTGCACAACATGGGGTTCCGATACAAGACCTCACAGCGGAAAATGTATGTGAGGAAGGAGTCGCTGGATGTCGTATGCCGCCGTATTAAAGCTCTCCGAGTACTCCAGCGACATCGGGATGAGGGAAGACAGGTGGTTTATGTGGATGAGACATGGTTCACCACCCGGATGCACCACAGCAAAGAGTGGATGGACACCTCCCAGCCTGCCACTAGTGCCACCTACAGCCGTCAGGTGCCGCCTGGAGAAGGGGAGCGGTTTGCAGTTTACATTTTAAAGTATTATCTTCATTGGTGTATATGTTGTACTGTAATGGAGTCGCCAGTTTGGACCTTTGTAATCAAATTAACCATCTTCGTTTGTTGTTGCTGTTCCCCAAGCTGCCTGGCCGAACAGCCCCAAGGCCCCGAACAAGGCCAAGGCCATAACCGAGCGCCCCCACAGAACCCTCCCTGCCATCCACAATAAAGCCTGGGTGACCGAAGCCATTCCATGGCGGGGAGCTGAGGAGGGTGCAGAAACGCCCGGGAAACCAAAGCCCAACCCAGGGCCCTGTGCCCCTCAGCAATTATGAAGAGAACGTTTGAGGGGCAAAGGAAAAATGTGACGCCTTGGCTTCCAATCTTGGTAGATTGGGAGGTCAATCCACGGAAGAGACGCCGTCACTTGAGATCTAGAAAATATATAAGTAAAAGGAACAGTCAGAAGGAACAGAAAAGGGTATGGCAGAGATCGCTCAGTTCTCACTCTGATAGACCAGCCCATCACCACATGACTAGAACCCAATCCTCTTAGCATCAGCTAGAAAAGGCCCTATTTCAAGGGGTTGGGCACCCGCCGAACTATCTTAGTTTACATTGATGCCTTGGTATATTATGTTATGTCTATCAGTTGAATATTTTATTAGAGTGACTAAATATTTATATTAGTCATTGTTAATTGTTATATTCATAAGGAGCGCCTTCCAAAGCTTGAGTAAACTTGTCTAATGTTTGCTAGAAAATAGTGAAAGGAGTGTCATGATATACTAACAAAGTTTATGATGTTTGTTCTGTGTACCACTGGACTTTTTTTCAGGTCAATTTGAGCACCCAGAGTCTATGAAGGAGATTCCAGTTATAAAATTTTAATTCATTCACGTTACCCCTTTGGTTGTATATTTCTCTATTAAATCATATTGTATTTACCGTCAGTAGATCATAAAAAAATTGATTTACATAATCTCGGAATTAAAGGTTTTCTTAAGCATTTAAGGGGAGGTGTGGTGGAGTGGTCTTGCCACTGGAGTGGTAATCCAATGAATCCGGGTTCGAATCCCGATATGTCAATGGGAAGATATTATTGGGATGTAATTTGTGCTGTACCTAGTATCAGTGCATTACCACAAAGCACACTAAAACGCCAACAAATACCCCAATTTTTCCCTGATTAAATATCACCGTATGAATATTCCCATATTCAAAATATGCTACAGGGGGACAATGCCTAGTGAGTTAATTGTTCAATAGCTAGTGTTCTAAGAGTGAGGGTCCGAGTCTGGGTTTGAGACAGTGAAGCATTGAGGTGAAGCAGCTTCAGCGATGGGGCTGCTTTGAGCCGTGAGTGAGTGCTTCACATGTCTCACTCCCTAGACTGGAACTAGACCTCACAGGCTTCACCGTGTTGAGCGGTAGAATGTACAGACTCTCTTCCTATGCCCGAGAGGGAGGAATATAGAAAACAAAATACAGTGGTTTTGACATTTTAGACATAACTGAAATGTTCCATACTGTATAGGTTCTATAACTGAAATAATTATAAAACAATACAGTTCAGTTACCAAATATACTAACTACAAAGTATTTGTTTGTATTTGTTATTTATTTATTTATTTATTTATATGTTGATTTTTGTGTTCTTTTGTTACCTGTTGAGTGTGTAGGTGGTCACTGTGGAGCTACAAAACTCTACTTGGAGATAATTGGGTGATGGTCCTGTGTGTGTTCGATAGTATTTCGGTTGCAAAAACAATCAAAGTATTTATACTGCACAGTACCGATAACGTCAGCCAATTAACTGGAATTATATTTTAGCTCAAAGCGGCCAAGATGAAAAATGTATTGCTAAATAAATAAAAATAGAAAATATAAATATGTTAACCATAATAGATTACATGCAAGGGATAGAGTATTTTGAGAGATAGACAAATATTGATTTTTAAGATAAATCTAAAATATATTGAAACATGCTCTATTTTAGTCAGGTAAATTCGAGTTTGCTCATAATAACCAAATGTGCGTGTACCATCTACTGAATCAATTATAATATTATTCATAACAGATACAATACACATACGTACCGGTATTATTATTTGTTGTGAATAATCAACATAATTGCAGCTGTCTAGAAACAACCCTGCCCATATCAAGATTATACTTGGTTAAACACTATTACATATTGGCTGATACGGAAATAATTTAAACACAATGGCGACCAGTCATATTAAATAGATATATAGAAGGTTGTCATTCTTTGTGTCCAAGTAACTGGAGTTCTCGAAAAGGGGCTCCAGTCCTAAAGCTAATCTTGACTTACAGTGTGCTGGTTTAATTAATAACCATGCAACCCATTTCAAACCATTCGTACACATGGAGAAAAATACTACAATCATATTTGTTGCATTATACCTCACATAACTAAACGTAAACTAGACCAATTTAGAAGGGTTGGTAGCCTCTGAAATCTTATTTTAACTAACTAACTTTGTGTCCATCAGTGTCACCATCTGTTACTTTTCCCCTTACTATTTTCCTCCAGGTATTTTCTCACTGGCTCTCTACAAGTTCACTCTTCCGTGAAAGAGCCAATTAGTAGCATCTTGTACCTTCTGTGTAGATGCTGTGCCCAAACCATTCATTCTATATTATTGTACTCTGGTACCTGATCTATTGTTGTCTTTGATCTCAGCCGGGTCTTGTTAACTTTGTATCTGTCAATGATTATTCTTCCACTTCCTGCTACGTCTTCAATGACAGACCTACCTCCAGTACCGGGAACACGATTCTACTATTGTGCTACACTTCTCAGAACGTTATGGCAAAATTTAATGGTAAATATGAGAGTATAGGATGTTGTTGTGTTCAATAGTTAGATAGTATACAGTATATGGGCAGTAATAGTAAACTTCTTGTATATATTGAGTCTTATATCCTCCTTGGGTCACCATATTGAGGCAGTAATACAGGCACTTTTTCGATAATCCTATATTTTATCTGGCAATATTTCGGATACTGTTACATTAGTATCAATAACAAGATTGGAAGCACCGGTAGATTACTGTTGGTGGCTGCATCCTAAAACACATACTTCTTGGCCTACTAGACCCGAAATGGTCATTATATAATTATATGACATACACAATGTTGGTGTGATTGTGCCTATAAGTATGTCCTCTGTCTTTGGTTGATTTAACCCCTTCTGTAGACCGGTGACGTTCTTTTCGTTACAACCTGGCAACAAATATATGTTTGTATTCAGCTTAAAATGGTTCTCTAGCAATAAAAAGGCAAGATTATCTAATTCAGTCCTAGTAGCTACCACAGATCCTTCCTAAGCTGAATTAAGTTGTCTAATAATTGCCATACTATGATGAAAAGGGCGTCCTTGTTACAGAAGAGGTTGAAGGGGTTAACTCTCTCGACACTGTTGCTACCTTGTTATACATTATTCATACTCGGTGTTACTTGTACGATGCGTCACAACTGTATTATTCCTCTAATATTTACACCTTCAATATGATGCCGCAGTTTTTCCCTCTGCCTGTTGTTTCACTATACATGTTCAGCTTAGAAAGAAGCTCTGGAAGTCATAGGATTAATGTGAAATATAATATACCCGTATGAATATAATATTATACATCTAACGTTCTATTATCCGCATATTAGTCTATAATGTTATGAATATAATATTATACATCTAACGTTCTATTATCCGTATATTAGTCTATAATGTTATGAATATAATATTATACATCTAACGTTCTATTATCCGTATATTAGTCTATAATGTTAGCCATTATAAAATAAAATATATCGTCTTCCAAGGACGTTAGGACCTCAATATCCTTGGATTCATGTAGCTTAAGGCGAGGTATGGTTTAGTTGGATGAGGTATGGTTTAGTTGGATGCCTCCTCCCAAATGTTTAGCCCCATTAGTTTGGCGTTTTAAAGACCTGTTTTGCCATTTAGGTTTTGATTTTTTGTTCGGCGAGTGACAGCGAGCCTGTAATTTATGATGAATCGGCCTTCGGCTGGGACATTAATTTATCTTCCGAAAAATGTACAAATTTATCTCGAAGAGGGGTCTCCGTATCTAAATTTTATTTGTATTTTATAAGTATGAAGGTAGATAATTATGTAGGGTATATCAAACTGGTTGTCCTGTACCGGGTGAGTAGTTTACCACCACTGAAAGTTGGTATGGATTACCATGTATCACTCAACGAAAACTGTTAGAATCTGAGGAGAAAGTAGCCGCCTGAAAATTATTAAACTGTATGTTCTAGGACAATTATTACACAAATGCTCACAACAAAATTAAATAACATCTCTGAAAAGATAAGATGGATATTTCTTCCCCGAGTTACGAGTCGGAGACAGTGGCAGAGGCGGAATTTAAGACACTATCAAATTGGTCCGACCCAGACCTTTCACAATGTGTTTTCCTTTGTTTCCCACAATGTAAAGTTTGGGTGTTGGGTTGACGGCTGTGTGACGTGACCAGAGAGAACCTTGTGTGTGTGTTTGTGTTTGTGTGTGAGAGAGAGAGAGAGAGAGTGAGAGAGAGAGAGAGAGAGAGAGAGAGAGGGAAAATGAGAGTGATAGAGAGAGAGAGAGAAATTTACGATTTATTTATTTTGATATGGTCTTGCTTAATCAAATTATTTCTCCTACACTCCCCTGGACCTATATTTCAAGCAAGATGTATATACAGAGGTGTATTTGTATGGGGTGATGAATTTCTTGATAGTATTTGTCCATCCAAACACGATGCTATTAAGATTTATGTAGACCCGAGTGAGTCGGAGGGTTAATCTAGAGGTCTTTATAACCCGCTGAATGCCAGGTCTGTATATATATGGATTGGGGTGTTGTAACGCCCAGTGCCAGGTCTGTATATATATGGATTGGGGTGTTGTAATGGCCAGTGCCAGGTCTGTATATATATGGATTGGGGTGTTGTAACGCCCAGTGCCAGGTCTGTATATATATGGATTGGGGTGTTGTAATGTTGTAATGATTTCCTTTGTACTCCTTTGTACTCTTCAAACTATGCCATTCTATTGTTCCCTCTTCACACTTTTAAATAAATATTTTGTGTCATTCCCCAGCCAGGGTTCGAGCCCAGGCCAGTAGTGCAGCACTCCATCACCTAAACCACAAGACCACCGAGGAGCTTTAAAGTAGTGGCTTCATTTGGAATTATATTCAATCCACCACCACCCGCTCCGACTCGTGATCACATAGATAGATACCATACACACAAACACTAGCAACTAAGTACTAGAGCAGGATACTTGCAATCTAGGGCACATTAATTAAAGGCCTCACTGAAATAACAAGTAGAGCCCTAATAAATTAATACGTTGTGTCATAACCTTGGCCAGGACAGTTATCTACAAATTTTTTTTTACATTTATTCAGAAGGGGGATCTCGAAGATCATTTATCAAGCTTAATGGAGGTCTAGGGAGGAAACTAAAACAATAATACACACACAATTATATAAACTGATTAATAACCCTACCCACTTATTCCTTCTTCCCCTTCCCCATTGTCAACATTTTCCCTTCCCCCTTCCCTCTGTCAAAATGTCCCCCTCCCACTTCCCCCTTGTCAACATTTCCCCCTCTCCCTTCCTGCCCCCTACCCTCTGTCAATATTACCCCCTCCCCCTTGTCAACATTTCCCGCTCCCCCTTCCTGCCCACTTCCCTCTGTCAACATTACCCCCTCCCCCTTCCTGTCCCCCTTCCCCCTTGTCAACATTTCCCCCTCCCCATTCCTGTCCCCCTCCCCCTTCCTGCCTGCTTCCCCACTGTCCCAATTTCCCCCACCTCCCCCTTCCTGCCACCCTCCCCTAGCAGTAACTATTGACCCATCGTGTAATTGTCAGCAGGACAATTCCGAGGAGTTCATGCACGTGATCAATTGCCCAACTTTTAATTTAACCCTTTCAGTACCGGGGCCGTCCTTAATTTTATTCCAGCGATATTTAGAAGATTGTATACAGATTTAGAAGGATCTGTGATTATAGAAACGGTTAAGTGAGATAGTTCGAAGCCTGTTAATTGCTGGAGGCTCTTTTTAAACTGAATAAAATTGTCTAATGCTAGCCAGAATAAAGTTAAAAGGACGTCACCGGTACAGAAGGGGTTAAGGACACTCCGCCATCAGAGAGTGCCACCACAATCTGCCCTGGTCAGGTGAAGGTATTGAGGGATTAGCCTTTACAACGGCACATCGTAGCTACTTTCTACTTTCCTATTGTCTGAAGTGTGTAGCAGGAGAAGGGGTGTTGGAGAGAGAGGAAGCTGTTAGAGTGGCTTTGGTATATGTGTTATTAGTGTGTATAGGTCGTCGAGGTGTCCCCCGACTGGGTGAGAGCATGTGAAACACGCTAGGACGTACTACCATACTGAATGTACGCCTTGGCTGGGATCGAACGCAGGTCAAGGAGATTCACACGTGAGCATGCTCTCCACTCGACCGCTGCGGCTCGAGGCTCACTACCAGCTGCCTTTGGGTCAAACTTTATGGGAATATTAAGGTATTTCTAATGTATTTACACAATGGATTGTGTGAAATCTCTCTCTCTCTTAGTATTGGAGCTGGCCCCAGCTAATACAATGAACATCATCCACGTCGGATCCAACGATGTACAGTGAACCCGGTCGGATGATTTGCCTCTAACGTACAAGCAGCTGATCAAGTCTTTTAAGGAGAAGTTGTCAAGGATCATCGTTTCAGGAATCGTCCCCCGGCTCGGTGTAGAGAGCCGATTTTACAATATAGCCACCAGCACAAATCGTTGTCTAGCCAACCTCTACAGGAAGGAGAACGTTGGATTCGTCGACACCAGGGACAATTTTTATTACGATAACTATTTGTTTTCGGACGAAAACCATGTAGGAGCAGCACGTTTTGAGCGACTTCTCAACAATGCGGTGAAGGATTTTCGGAGAAGAAATACACTCAATACAGGGCAACCAGGAAGGAGGACCGAAGACAGCGACGACGGCAACCTGCGAAGGAATTAAATGATAATAAATCAAGAACTACGAATTTGGTTAAGCTCCATCAACAAGACCTAAATAAAAAACCGCCAGGGAGAACAACCAAGGACCGAGGACAGCCATGAACGTAAATGTAGATCCTACCCGAACCAAAACTTTGATTAAAGAGTGTTCCGTAAGTTCTAAAACCGCAAATTTAAAGGTTTTCTATGCAAACGTTCGTAGTATACACAATACATTTTCAGATCTAGAGGAACTAGTGTTTACAGAAAATTATGACGTAATTGGCATAACAGAATCTTGGCTCAATACAGAAGACAGAGACTTTCAAGCAGAGTATTCATTTCTCGGTTATGTAATGTTTAAGAAAAGCCGAATTAATAGATATGTAGGTGGCGTTTAATTTTTCATCAAAGAAAGTCTTAACCCGATCCTCTTGTCAAAACCCCAAATTGTGAACGTCGACACATCCTTTGTGTTATTAAACAATAATAAAGTTACAAAATTAACACTTCCATTAATATACAGACCTCCAGCTCAATCAATGCAAATTGACGCATTATTCCAGAAGAGGGCGGACTAAGGAATTGTAAAGAGTTAGGATAACTTCTTTGGATTTATGCTCAAATGACCTGCCTGTAAAGTTAATTATTTTGTTTGCTTTCTTAACAACTTCTGAACATTGTTGACTCGGTTTTATGTTACTCGATAATGTTACTCCCAAATCAGTTTCTCTGTCTACACTCTTAACCCCTATGTGTCGGCGCGCAACATAAGTCGAGTATAATAAATCTGGACTATCTGGCGGCGCGCGACATAGGTCGTGTGGCAATTTCAGCACGTAATGTTGCTGAGAGAGAGAGACAAGTGGTGGCAGGAGAGTAGCGAGCGTATGACTGCTCCAGACCACCACGGCGAACCTACTGACACGAATCCCACCTCCTCCCTCCCTCTCTCACTCGCTACATACTGAATTGTATGGGGAAAGTACCGAATTACATGCTTTTTGCACTCGCGTTGCGCGGTTGTTGCAAGAAAACTAGCCGTCATAAAAGGATCGTTATGGTGTCATTGGAAAGCTCTGTTTATGCCCTTTCAGGGATAGATACTTGTTTTACGCTCTGGGTCTTATTTAGGCATGAAAATGATCACGTAAACACCCCTATTTGGGTTAAAAACACCCCGCTGGGCGGTACATATAAAAAAAAAACGCTAGCCCGCTAATCTAGTGTTAAGTTGAGTGCCATTTATCGAATAGTTTGCTTTCTCATTCCGGTTTCCGATATGTAATACTTTAAATTTATCCGCATTGAAATTAATTTGTCAAATTTGGGCCCAAAAGGACAACTTGTCCAGATTGTGTTGCATAATGTCAACTTGTTCTTTTGAGAGTACGCTCTTTGCAATTTTTGTATCGTCAGCAAACTTTGAGATTGTACAGGTGAGACCCTTATCTATGTCGTTGATGTCAGCGTTGCCAGTCGTACGATAATTATCGTACAAATACAATAATTTGGCCATTTGTACAATGTACAATACCAGGTGTACAATAATGCAATAATTCAGCAAGTTGTACAATAATTCAG
Source organism: Paralithodes platypus (assembly GCA_032716605.1). Classification (NCBI taxonomy): domain Eukaryota; kingdom Metazoa; phylum Arthropoda; class Malacostraca; order Decapoda; family Lithodidae; genus Paralithodes; species Paralithodes platypus. The sequence continues at coordinate 6,050,138 of CM064508.1, read as the reverse complement.
TGCAGATATACAATAATTTGAAAATTGTTGAGCAAATGGTAAAACAAATATAAAAAATGGCATCTCTCCATTATCAATACCTAAATACCTTCACCTGACATGACCTATTTAAGTTGAAACCAACATAAATACCGATTTCCACAATATTTATATACACCAGCATAACACCTGTAGGCTATGCATACATACAGTAGACAAAGGACACACCTATATACATACAAACGTGTATAAACTATCTCTACAATAAGTAAACTACACTCTTACTGTATATATTTATGAATAGGAAAAATTCATAAGAACGTCTCGGACTATCCCTCCAATATTGTGACGATTTGCCCCCCTTTATGGTACTTTATGTTGGCTAATGATAGAACGCGAAAGGACCCTGAGAATAGAAACTTTAAATGTTGTTTCTGTTCAGGCTCTGTCTCGTGTTGGCCACCCCCAAAAATGGGGTATGTGCCTTAGTATATACATACATGCATACATACCATTCAAAATTTAGAATAGAAATAACTGTGTTATTGTGTTTTTCATTTACACTTTGATAACTAGTTATAGAAATAGGTCTATATAGGTGAAATCCATGATACTGTATGATGAAAACCTTGTACGATAATATTGATGCAAATACGATAATTTTTACATATTTGGTACGATATTTTGGCCAAATCCACCTGGCAACGCTGGTTGATGTACATTAGAAATATAATTGGTCCTGGTACTGATCCCGGGGTTATCCTGCTACTTACATTGATCCATTTAGATGCCTTACCGTTTATGACTACTCTTTGCCTTCTGTCGCTGAGCTAATTTTCTATCCATTTCAACACACCGTCTTGTATTCCATGCGCTTTTAGTTTTAGTAGTAAACGTTTGTGTGGAACTTTGTCAAAAGCCTTTTGATAATCAAGGTATATAATATCTACAGCTTTACTCTCATCATAGAAGTTGAGGATGTCGTGGAAGAAGTCTAAGAGGTTTGTTAAGCAGGAACGTTTGTTACAAAAGCCGTGTTGAGTAACTTTATGTAAGTTATTTTCCTCTGAGTGATTTACGAGTCTGTCTCTTATGTGTGTTTTTAGCATTTTACATACAAATGAGGTTAAGCTAATTGGACAATAGTTACTAGGTAAGGATTTGCTGCCTTTTTTTAATATCAGTGTTACGTTGGCGAGCTTCCACTGATCAGGCATGGTTCCAGACTGCAAGGATATATTGAATAGCAATGTCAGTGGTTTGGAGAGCTCATCCTGAGCTACGTTTAGAATTCTAGGTGAGATTGTATCAGGTCCAGGCGTTTTATTTACCTTGAGTTTATCTAAACAATTCAATACTTCTCTCTCCGTAATGATGATATTGCTTAGAACATCTGAATTATCAATCTGAATCGGCGATGGTATAGGGTTTTCACTGAGGTCTTCTGTTGTCATAACTGATGCAAAGAAGGTATTGAGGGCATTACTCATTTGTACCTCCTCTTTGGTGTGTTCTCCATTTTCATCGACTAACGGTCCAACAGTTGAAGTAACTACTTTTTTCTTTCTGATATAACTATATAATTCTTTCGGGTTTGTATTACTTTGATTCGCAACATGTAACTCCAGGGTCTTTTTACTTTGCTTCATTAACTTTTTGGCTTTGCGTCGTAGCTCTACAAATTGCACCCATTCTTCGTCATTGTGTGAGGATTTTAATCTATCATTAGCAAAGTTTTTAGCAAGCAGACAGTTTGAAATATCTTTATTCCACCATTTGGGCTTATTATTATAGCCTGTATGCCGTATTTTCGATGGCATGCAGTCTTGCACTGCTGTTAGGTAAGTGATTTTGAATAATTCCCAAGATGTATTTATGTCGTTATAGTTAATTAGAAAGCTTCAGTCAGTTTCTTTAAACATAGCTCTACGTTTAGGAAAGGCTGCTTTCTTGAAATTAGGGACTTTTTTGATGCTGCTATTTGGTTCGTTACTAGTAAACTTTTAAGTGAAAGGTATTGTACGATGGTCGCTGTTCCTGAATTCATCACCAACATTCAAATTCTCTATTAATTCTTCTTTTGTTGCAAGTACAAGGTCAAGAACGTTATTACCACGGGTCGGCGATTAAACAAATTGATAGAGTGAACTCTCTTGCAAGTTCACATACATGTCATGTCTGGAGTGTGAAGTAAGAGTACCGTCCCACTTGGTCACAGGTAAATTAAAGTCGCCAAAAATTACGGTATCTTGTGAGTTACTTACATATACAATTTGTTCGTAAATTTCTCGGTCAGTTTGCACTGATTGGGCTGGAGGGCTGTATATTAATGCAGGTATTATTTGTGTACCGTTATTATTCTTTATTAGCACAAAAGTTGTGTCGACGTTCACAATTTGAGATTTTGACATGAGGGTCGGGTTAAGGCTTTCTTTGATATAAAATAAAACGCCACCTCCATTTCTATTTATTCGGCTTTTCTCAAACATTATATAACCGGGAAGTGAATACTCTGCTAAAAAGTCTCTATCTTCTGTATTGAGCCATTATTCCGTTATGCCAATCACATCATAATTTTCTGTAAACACTAGTTCCTCTAAATCTGAAAATTTATTGCGTAAACTACTAGCGTTTGCATAGAAAACCTTTAAATTTGTTACTTTAGAATTCACAGAACGCTCTTTAACCCTCGTCCGACGGCGATGTTTGTAACTTTTACGACCTGTGGGGCGGGCAGATTTACCCTAAACGAGCATCCTTCCATGCTCTTTTCATGCATAAACAAGAGCCAGAGTGTAATACAATTATGTATCCGTAAAAGGGCGATAATAGAGCTTTCCAATGACACCTGAATCATCCTTGTACGACAACGGGTTCTCTTGCAACGATGTTGTAACGCGAGTACAAAAACCCTAAAATACGGTAATTTCCCAAGATTTTGCCCTATATAGCGAGATGAGGGATATGTACACATGTTGTGGTGAAATCAGTGGCGGCACTGGGTCCACGCTGAACGGTCAGAGCCCGCCCACGCTCCTCCCACCCCGTGTGACTCTCTCATATTGCCGATAATGTGTGCAACATTCCTTGCTACTTAAGTTGTCAGCCGCCTTTGGGCCTAGCTTCTCTAATGTTACTTAAGTCGTCAGCCGCGAATTAATGGTTAATAAAATGTTTGGTTCCGGTCGGATCTACATTTACATTCATGGCTGTCCCCGGTCCTCGGTCGTTATCCCTGGTGGTTTTGAATTTGGGTCGTGTTGGTGGAGCTTCTTCCAAATTTGTGGTTCTTGACGGATTAGCATTTATTTCCTTCGCAGGTTGCCATCCTCACTGTCTTCGGTCTTCCTTCCTGGTTGTCCTGTGCTGACTCGATTTCTTCTCCGAAAATCCTTCACCGCATTGTTGAAAAGACGCCCAAAACGTGCTGCTCCCACCTGGTTCAGATGAACTCCATCGTTCGAAAACAAATAGTCATCGTAGTAGAAATTGACCCAGGTGTCGACGAATCCCACTTTCTCCTTCCTGCAGAGGTTTGCTAGACAACGATATGTGCTGGTGGCTATGTTGTAAAATCGGCTCTTCACACCGAGCCGGGGATCGATTCCTGAGACGATGATGCTTGATGACTTCTCCTTAAACGACTTGATCAGCTGCTGGTACTTTGAAAGCAAATCTTCCGACCGGGTTCGCTGTACATCATTGGATCCAACGTGGGTGACGTACATTGTATTAACAGGGGCCAACTGCAGCAACTACGTCGTCTACACCACCACCAGGGATACAAAAACGCTTCCTGGTCTTAGATGCCCTGGCGCAAAACTCTGTGGGCTGACCACGTATCATCCAGTCTCCCACAAGCTGGACTTCTTCTGTTTCCTCTTCGTCATCTGGGTCTGTGGGTATCTGGAAACGGTTTTGACACTCCGTAATCGGTATGGTTTTCCTGGTCTTAGGCCAAACGTTGTTCCTCATGACACAAAAGTTGTCTTGAGGGGGAAAAGAGTCACTATTTGTTTCTTGAGTATCGGAACAATAGATGGCGTTAGTGGCCATCTGCTGAAGTGGCTACTGCAGGCATTGGATTGTTGGCAGTTGACATTGGGGCGTTGGTGGCTGCTGGAGTTGAAGCAGTGACAATTGAAGTTTGTGGTACTCCAACGTTGAGTGTTACAAACTCTTGGAGTGATTCCAGCTTCATGGTGAGGATATTGATCTTGCTGTAGGCTTCATCTAATTTCACTGTCAAATTCTCTCGTTGATGGCAGAGCCGGCAGATTTGAAGATCGACAGTAGCAAACATGGACTCGCCAAAACCTACCAGCGCAGTTCGTACAAGTGTGAGGCACGGTGACAGTTACTTTCTTCAGATCACTTCACTCACTTAAAAAACACTTCACTCACTTTTAAACACTTAACTCACTTTAAAACACTTCACTTACTTTAAAAACACTTCAATCACTTCAACCAAAAACAAATATGTTGAAATACGCAGAAATAGGTTAGCAGGGGTGATAGCCTAACCGAAAATGAAAAAAATTGAAATACGCAGAATTAGGCCTCCAGGGGCGATAGCTTAACCAAAAGTTTTTTAGAAATTGAAATACGCAGCAATAAGCTACCAGTGGAGATAGCCTAACCGAAGACAATTTATTATATATGATGTACCATATTTATCATTATTTTGTTTCTTAAATACGCAGTATTAACTGAAAAACAAAATGGAAGTGAAAAAAATAAATAAATAAATACGCAGAAATAGACCACCAGGAGAGATGGCGTAACCAAAAACAAAAAATTTGAAATATCCGAGCAGGAGTTTTGTGATAAACACAAAGTTTATCAGTCAATATACAGCGAAATATCGCGCAGTGTTACTTACTAAGCTACCTTTCATGCACAAGAATGAAGAGGATGAGTAGTTAATACTCAAATTATGATCGAATATCGTGAGAGCGTTGATGGAGCGTCTGGCGGTAGGGAGAGCCAGAGTGTGTGTGTGTGTTTTATGCACCCATATTAGCTAATATGAATGAGCTTGGTAATATATAACGCAATATGATCTCTCTCTCTCTCTTTCTCTCTTATTTATTTGTTTTATCTCACCTCCCCCTTATTCCACTTCTTGCACTATCACCCACCAATCTTGTAGACGGAGGTCCGCTTTAGGGACTATTATATCCCAAATTTTGAAAAAAATTGCAAAAACTTGCTTGAAAGTAGCTTTATTGTGTTGGCAACACTGTCGTGAAGAAATTGCATCATATGGTAAAGTATTGCATTGGTTATCAATATTTAAATACATTTTAAGCAGAACGACAAATTACTAAATACTAAATTATATGTTCATTACCCACAGACTTTATTATAATAATTTAATGAAAAACAAGCTAGAGTGTAGCTTAATGTGTTGGCAACGCTTCCGGGAAGAAATGGCATCATTTGGTAAATAAGTGAATTGGTAACCATTATTATATTTTATTCAAACAGGAGAATAAAACACAAGTTTTTTTTAACTTCGACACCCATTTCCCAGAGACTTTATTTTGCAATTGCAATGTTTTTCAAATTGCTATAACTTTTGAAATCTTGCTCAATTTGCATGAATTGTTTGTATTGTCTGGCTTACGCTTTCTTCTAAAAAATGCGACACCTATGAGTCTGGAAATTACATATTTTACTTATGGGTGCAGTTTAAATTTTATGGAGGTGTAAAAATGCAGTGAAGTGATTTCGTTAGAAGAGCAGAACCCAACCGTTGGACCTACAGCAGTAAGAGTGCCAGAGTTTTACATGCGTGCCTCATACTTATATCAAATAATATATCTAAGCATAACTCTCAATAACAAATTACTAGATGCGAGATGAAAAATGAACAAATTTAGTGCAATATTTCTATATAAATAGAAAAATAGTCAAAATAATTCATAGAGTTCAATTAAAATTCACCAGTATTATCATCATGGGGCAAGCAACTATCAGTGAAAAATATCAGCATCCTAGCAATCAGCAACTAGATTCGCAAGCAATCTTACTGAGCTTGCCATGAGCCGTGTTAATTTTTCTAATTTTTCTACTACACAGTTTTCACAGTGTTTTGTGCCGGCCATGGTTGACTTGTGGAATAAGTTGCCAAATGACCTAGTCAATTCAGCTCATATCTCCAGTTTTAAGTCTAGAGTTAATGCTTTTTTGCATCATTAATTCTAGTTTTTAAACTTATTTTATTCTATTTTATTGTATTATATTTATAGTTGATATCGTCCACTGCATAATATTTTATTAAATTTATCTGTATATGTACTGTATATAATTATACAGTATATATGTTTTTATTTGTATTTTCCTAAGTTGCCGTAGTCTCTCTCCAGTGCCTCCGGGTGTTTTGCGTTGGAGACTTGGGCATCTCATATACTAATAATAATTAGGGAAAAAGTGATCCCTTATGCGAACCTCCATCCTTAAAAGCTTCCAGACACCATCACCGCCTCAATATCACACATGTATAATTATACACTTTTGGTTGTATTTATGTTTACGTATGTTTATTTATTTCAATTATAAGTAATAATATTTGCTTTGTCAGTAATATGTACAACAGAGACATATACTTAAATACATGTACACATACATACATACGGTGTATGTGTGTGTCTGTGCTTGTGTTTTTGTGTGTATGGGATGTATGTATGTTGGTTTGTTTCAGCTGTCCAAATAGCTCTTATGACCTAACTTGGTGAATTATAACGCAATAACTCCCCCCCCCCCCCCTCTCTCTCTCTCTCTCTCTCTTTCTCTCTCATCTTCCACTCTTTATAACATGCCCCAACATTCTTTTAAAAGTATCCACATAATAAACCGCCTTCCCAACCACAATTTTTCCAGAATACCTCACACTTTTGTTCATATCGTGCACCTTGGTGCAATTAATGTTAATTGAATAGTAATATACGTCGCTGCGGTATGTACTTGATGACTCATTGCTTAACTTTGTTTCGGCTATTATTAAACGATTTGATACAGCTTAGTAAAAACCTGTGGGAGCAACAGGGTTTATTGAGATCGACTTTGCTCCTTTGAATGCTAGACGTCCTTCCTATCTATCCATCTATTTATTGTCTGTCGCTGTGATCCCCGAAGGTGGAAATACGCCATGTTACTGAAAAGGTTAATGCAGCACCGTATAATTAAATGAAGAACATAACTCGTATTTAAAAATAAACGAAATAAGTTAAAGTTGTACAGCACAAACATGACCATTTAAAAATGAACAAAGCAAAAATAAGGTAACATTTAGTCCTTAAATAATGAAGGGGTTAACTTTACTTAACTCTAACAGGTCATTCAAACTAAGACAAATATTTACCTCTCCACTTCCCCTCGTTCCAACCCTTTCTTGTTCTGTCAGCAAACCAGTAGACTGAGTTCATTGTTAATCGACCAGGCCTTACTGCTGAGTTGGATTAATAATGTTGGTGACGTTGGTGACCCTCATTAGACTCCTGAGAAAAATATTAGTTAAAAACAAAATAATACATATTATAAATAATAAAAAAAAGTGTATATATACTGTATATACGGTATATATATTATTATATATATAAAACAAATAAACACGACTAGGAAACCTCGGAGTGGGAGGTATTCTTTATTGACGAGGCGGGCCTGTGTAGAACATTGTTAAAAATCCACAAACTCCGTGAACTGGTGTGGATTGTAGAGAGGGCTACCCTTTGACATGGGACAAAGCCACTTGAAGGGCTGTTGGTTGTGGTTATCATCCCCTCTGGGGCGATGACAATAGCTAGATACTTCACAAACTTAGTTTTGTTTAGTTGACTAGTAGTATCTTATTTTAATGCACAGGTGATATTAAATTAGTTTGCTAGCCCACTTTAAACATCGATAACTTATCTATATCTATGATCCAGCATGCAGAACATTAAACATGTAAATACTGAAATAAATACATTTAGTGCTAGACCTTGTAAATAGTATTCAGTGGAACATTTGAACATACAGAGACGGTATTATGTTGCACAACTTGCAATTATTGTGACGCCTCCCGGTGTTAGCAGAATGGTTGCGTGGGGCATTGCAGCTCGCTAGCGCTCGCCAGGATGGGGTGATAGGCTACAGTTGTCCTAGAATGATCTGCTTTATTTCATTAGTGTCGTGTTGCCACAGACAGTCTAGAAATGGTCTTTGTTTTGGTCTGTGACCGCACCTTATATTTTATATTCGCTATAATATAAATGTTGCTTGTGTGGGAGGCGAGCGAGAGAGCGTGAGGGAGTACACCCGGCAGCGAGGTGAGCTATGACGCGGCTCGCTTGGGCGCTGACGGCGTTGGCGGCCGGGTGGTCAACTAGTCCCTTCCCGTCGTGGCCTCATGTTTTTTACCAGCTCAGAGCTTGCCTGACACGCGTATCACCTACATCCATTGCAATTCTGTCCCCCATACTCGCTACTTTGCATACTATTTCTCTCTCTCGACTTCTCCTTTCTCATTCTCTAATCTTTATTAAACTCAACATCCCTTCTGGTTTCAGCATAGACGTTCACCGTCGACCAGTCGTATTGTACGCGAAGCTCTCAGATATTTCCATGTATTAGGTTAAGGAGGCATTATGCTTTATTGAGGTTTAGAGAGACTGACTCTTCCGTATGTGTCCTCTCTCGGGAAGGTTGTAGACCGGTATATGTCTCCCTTGCAAGGTGTTGAGTGATTCTGCTTGGTTATCTAAAGCTAGACTAGGGGTAAGGTTACTGTGTCGTTGTCTCCGATGTGTGCAGTGTTAGCTAAGCTCTGCACAACATCGACAGGTACTGGGGGAGCCTAAGTTGTCTTCGGGTTGGTTTACTTTGCGAGCACAGCGCTGTGGTGTGAGAGGGCCATAGCCTATCCCTCACAACATAGTGCTGCCTCTTTGTGTTGACTTCTGAGGGATCGCCAGGATAGAGCTAGGTACTAGAGACCTAGATTTATCAAGAGAGCATCCCCGTCATATAACGTAATCTTCATTATACCACCCTTGGACAACGTTAGGCTACGAGCCGCATGCTCGCCCATTGTTGCCCTGCCTTGATACCCCAGCTAGACTTTATTAACTGAGCAGACACTGGTTAGAGATAAGCCCCCTTATTATATGTATGCAGCATTATTATTCACTGCACTTTTGAGCCGAGGTTGTTGTTGAGTTGCACAACCCGAGTAGGCTGTTGCGTTGTGTCACAAAGCATTTCTTTAGTTGTCGAGCATTACTACCTTTGCGCAGTCTTTATTATTCGCCTGCCTATTATTACTATATGTCCTAGCATTTATTGTGACCCGTATTCTGCATTATAATTGTTCAAGATTCTTTACGAACATCTTCCCAGCATCAGACTTATTTCAGAAGTTTCCAGTTGATGTTGCAGGACTAGCATTGCACTTTCTTTAATACAGGAGTGCCAGTTATTTGAGTATCTACCGTAACGTTAATTAATCACGTTAACTATCTTTTCTTTGTGTAACCTAATCGAGTAATCTTTTACTGTTTGAGAATAGGCTGTTTCATTGAGCGTCAGCCTAGTGTGTGTGCACCAGTTACCGAGTCATAGGATACCTCGTTGTCCAGGCACGACTCAGGGCGGTAATGGTGTTTTGTTTTCCAGTGTTTAAGGCAGGGGTTGGATCTAGTGTTACCGTTGTTGCTTTTTGCCATTATCTAGTCCAATGTTGAAGAGCCCTGTGTCTTTGAGAACCTGGATCGTAACAAATGGCGACCTTGCCAGGATCTTGTGAACTAAGAGATAATTGCAGGATTGTTGTGGTCATTTGTTTTATTGAGGAATATAGTGGGCACGATAGATTTTTTTTGGCAAAGTAGTATATCACTTTAGAGTCTTCAGACATTGTTGGCAAGTGAATAGTGCTACATAGGAGCTTGGATACTTTTTTTTTTTTTTTTATAAACGTGAGAATATTTGGTGGACACAATGGGAGACGAATCAGATCATACTGAGAGTTCAGGGAATGATGCAGGCTCTGATGGGCAGATGCCAGGGGGGTCAGTAACTAGTGAGGAGGCCGCAAAGAAGTTTTTGGAGGTGCCTATAACAGCTGATCGACTAGAGGGAATTAGCAAGTATTGTTCTACAGTGTTTGGCTCCCCTCATGGGGCTTAAGGTGGCTCATGGCATCAAGAAGAACGATTTGAGGGCTTGCGTACTGGGGGCGGCTAGTGAGGTCCAGGGTGGAGAGGGTGCTCGGGGACTTCTGCTCGAGCCCCCCCTCCACTCTACTCCCATCGGGACTTCTAGGATGCCGGAGTTTAGTACGTTCCCGCAGGCCGATAGCCGCTGGCAGCGTGGTTTAGGATCGCTGGGTGGGCCTCCAATAGTTGCACCTCCTCCTCAAAGTTTCACTACAGAAATGCTCTTCCAGCTTGAGATGGCTAAGATGCAGGCTGAGCGTGAGGAACGTCTCGCTAAGGTTAAACAACAGACGGATCTCGAACTCGCTAAGGCTAAACGACAGACGGATCTCGAACTCGCTAAGGCTAAACAACAGACTGATCTCGAACTCGCGAGAATAAAATCCCAGTCGGAGGCTGAGTCTACCAGGTACCGGGCAGATATCGATCTTGAGAAGACTCGGGTGGAAACGACAGGGCAACGTCTCGGTGGTGGGAATCGTGGGCATGATCAGTCTTTGTCGCACCTGTTGAAGCTAGTCCCTGTATTTGATGAGTCGGGTGTCACCGAATTTTTCATGAGATTCGAGAAGAAGTGCCAGGAACACCAGTGGCCTGGGGAGAAGTGGGCAGCCCTTGTTTCCTCTAGACTTGTGGGCAAGGGACTCAGGGCTTATGATGCATTGCCTATAGAGTCGTGTATTATCTACGAGGAACTCAAGGAGGCTGTCCTGAGAGCATACGAACTACAACCAGAGACGTACAGGTTGAAGTTCCGGGGTGTTACCAAGGGTCGGGAGAGCACCTTTTTGGAACATGCCCGGGAGCTGTCCGATGCTTTTGGGAATTGGCTAAGGTCGGAGAAAGCTACTACGTTTGACGACATTAAACAGTTGGTGCTTTTAGAGCAGTTTTTCAAATGCACGGGCGGCGACCTGACGTTAAACCTGAAAGAAAAGCAACCAAAAACTCTACAGGAGGCAGCTGAGATGGCTGACCTCCGGCTATCACTAATTCGTGGGTGCGGGTCTGCCCAGCGTAGTGAGGCAGGTAACAAGGGGCGTGACGCCCCACCCCCCCGAGTTAGTGATATACCTTATGCAAACAAGTACAAGAGCCATGATACCAAGACTGACCACAAGACTAGCACTGTCCCGTATAAGAAGGGGCCGGGCCCTTCCCAGTACCAAGGGAAGCCCAAAGGGGAGTTGGAGTGTTATCACTGTCATAAAAAGGGGCACTTTGCAAGAGTCTGTCCTAGCAAACCACCTACAGCAGCTGTGTCTTTGGCCTGCAACATTGGTGTGTCTCCGAAGTCGTCTGAGTTTGCCCGGGGCAGTTCGTCAGAGGCTGAGGCACAGCCAATGCAGAAGCACCTGGGAGGCTCGAACCCTGCTCAGGATGTTTTTTGCGACCATAGAGGGCGGGGTTGCGTGATGTGGGCGGGGCGCAAGTATGGAGTAGAGGTCTTGCGTGATACAGGTGCTTCCCAGACTCTGATGAAAAACTTGACTGGCTACCCTATAAACGCGGCTCGGGTGGTAGTGGTGCAGGGTATTAATGCAACTCGGTCATACCCGCTGGTGCGGTTGGAGTTGGAGGTGGATGGTGTGGCACGTGAATTGAATGTCGGGATTGTGGAGAAACTGCCAGTGGAGGGCGTCGACCTTCTTCTCGGCAACGACTTTGCAATGCCCGCTTCTGATGTTCTACCCTTAGTCGTTGCCGAGAGGCCGGCCGACGTGAGTAGGGAAGAGAAAGAGTGGGTCGAGCGGTGCCAGACACAACCCATGGCGTGTGTTGTCACCCGAGCTCGGGCAGCTAAAGTGTCACAGCCTAGTCCTCCGTCTTCAGACCAGCGGAGGAACGATCAACAGGAGGAGGCTAAAGCTGGAGTTGGTTTTAAGAGTTTTGACTCGGCGGCTCTCCTGGGTGATTCAGTATTAGCACCATTACTTAATTCTGGAGTAGCCCCTGGGCCTGTCATCGAGAGTGACGAGGCTGGGCATGACGAGTCTCCACGACAGCAACGTTATGTACATCGAGAGAGACAGAGGGAGCAGCCCAGTATCGGGGAAGGTCATGCATTGCTCCGGGAGCAGTTAGATCGCTTGGCACCCTCAGATATACGTCGGTTGCAACTAGAGGACCCTGAGCTCCAAACGTGTGCTAATGGAGCTGTAGAGCTCGACGAGGACGGCGATGCACAGCCAGGAGATTTTTTTTATTTAGAAGGCATCCTCTATAGGCGTTTTCAAGACCCTAAACGTAGTTGGCAAGAGGGGTCCGGAGTAGTGGACCAGTTGGTGGTGCCACGGGAGTGCAGGGATAGCCTACTGAGGTTGGCGCATGACATACCACTGGCAGGACATCTAGGGGTGAGAAAAACGGTGGCGGCTTTAGAAAAATTGTTTTGGTGGCCGGGGTTGAAGGGGCAGGTGGTAACCTGGATAGCGAGGTGTCATACGTGCCAGAGGGTTGGAAAACCTAACCAAACAATTCCGAGAGCCCCGTTGCACCCCATTCCTGTCAGTGGACCGCCCTTCAGTAAGGTCATCATTGATATGGTCGGACCCC